>CM062617.1:21952809-22642037 GCA_025617555.3 Puccinia polysora | reverse complement strand
CTCTAAAGGGTTGCAATTGGGGAATTGCAACCTCTAAAGGGTTGCAATTGGGGAATTGCAACCTCTAAAGGGTTGCAATTGGGAATTGCAACCTCTAAAGGGTTGCAATTGGGGAATTGCAACCTCTAAAGGGTTGCAATTGGGGAATTGCAACCTCTAAAGGGTTGCAATTGGGGAATTGCAACCTCTAAATGGTTGCAATTGGGGAATTGCAACCTCTAAAGGGTTGCAATTGGGGAATTGCAACCTCTAAATGGTTGCAATTGGGGAATTGCAACTTTAAAGGGTTGCAATCGGGGAATTGCAATCTCTAGAGGGTTGCAATTGGGGAATTGCAACCTCTAAAGGGTTTCAATTGGGGAATTGCAACCTCTAAATGGTTCCAATTGGGGAATTGCAACCTCTATAGAGATGCAATTGGGGAATTGCAACCTCTAAAGGGTCGCAATTGGGGAATTGAAACCTCTAAAGGGTTGCAATTGGGGAATTGCAACCTCTAAAGGGTTGCAATTGGGGAATTGCAACCTCTAAAGGGTTGCAATTGGGGAATTGCAACCTCTAAAGGGTTGCAATTGGGGAATTGCAACCTCTAAAGGGTTGCAATTGGGGAATTGCAACCTCTAAAGGTTTTCAATTGGGGAATTGCAACCTCTAAATGGTTCCAATTGGGGAATTGCAACCTCTAAAGGGTTGCAATTGGAGAATTGCAACCCCTAAAGGGTTGCAATTGGGAAATTGCAACCTCTAAAGGGTTGCAATTGGGAAATTGCAACCTCTAAAGGGTTGCAATTGGGAAATTGCAACCTCTCAAGGGTTGCAATTGGGGAATTGCAAAATCCAAAGGGTTTCAATTGGAGAATTCCCAGCTCTAAAGAGTTGCAATTGGGGGATTGCAACCTCTAAAGGGTTGCAATTGGGGAATTGCAAACTCTAAAGGGTTGCAATTGGGGAATTGCAACCTCTAAAGGGTTCCAATTGGGGAATTTCAACCTCTAAAGGGTATTGCAACCTCTAAAGGGTTGCAATTGGGGAACTGCAAACTCTAAAGGGTTGAAATTGGGGAATTGCAACCTCTAAAGGGTTGAAATTGGGGAATTGCAAGCTCCAAAGGGTTGAAAACTGGGAATTGCAAACTCTAAAGGGTTGCAATTGGGGAATTACAACCTCTAAAGGGTTGAAATTGGGGAATTGCAACCTCCAAAGGGTTGAAAATGGGGAATAGCAACCTCTAAAGGGTTGCAATTGGGGAATTGCAACCTCTAAAGGGTTGCAATCGGGGAATTGCAACCTCTAAAGGGTTGCAATCGGGGAATTGCAACCTCTAAAGGGTTGCAATCGGGGAATTGCAACCTCTAAATGGTTCCAATTGGGGAATTGCAAACTCTAAAGGGTTGCAATTGGGAAATTGCAACCTGTAAAGGGTTGCAATTGGGAAATTGCAACCTCTAAAGGGTTGCAATTGGGGAATTGCAACCTCTAAAGGGTTTCAATTGGGGAATTGCAAACTCTAAATGGTTCCAATTGGGTCATTGCAAACTCTAAAGGGTTGCAATTGGGGAATTGCAACCTCTAAAGGGTTTCAATTGGGGAATTGCAACCTCTAAAGGGTTGCAATTGGGGAATTGCAACCTCTAAAGGGTTGCAATTGGGGAATTGCAAAATCTAAAGGGTTGCAATTGGGGAATTGCAAAATCTAAAGGTTTGCAATTGGGGAATTGCAAAATCTAAAGGGTTACAATTGGGGAATTGCAACCTCTAAAAATTGGGGAATTGCAACCTCTAAATGGTTGCAATTGGGGAATTGCAACCTCTCAAGGGTTGCAATTGGGGAATTGCAACCTCTCAAGGGTTGCAATTGGGGAATTGCAACCTCTAAAGGGTTGCAATTGGGGAATTGCAACCTCTAAAGGGTTGCAATTGGGGAATTGCAACCTCTAAAGGGTTGCAATTGGGGAAATTGCAACCTCTAAAGGATTGCAATTGGGCAATTGCAACCTCTAAAGTGTTGCAATTGGGGAATTAAAACCTCTAAAGTGTTGCAATTGGGGAATTAAAACCTCTAAAGGGTTGCAATTGGGGAATTGCAACCTCTAAAGATATGCAATTGGGGAATTGCAACCTCTAAAGGGTTTCAATTGGGGAATTGCAACCTCTAAATGGTTCCAATTGGGGAATTGCAACCTCTAAAGGGTTGAAATTGGAGAATTGCAACCTCTAAAGGGTTGCAATTGGGAAATTGCAACCTCTAAAGGGTTGCAATTGGGAAATTGCAACCTCTAAAGGATTGCAATTGGGGAATTGCAAAATCTAAAGGGTTGCAATTGGGAATTGCAAAATCTAAAGGGTTTCAATTGGAGAATTCCCAGCTCTAAAGAGTTGCAATTGGGGAATTGCAACCTCTAAAGGGTTGCAATTGGGGAATTGCAACCTCTAAAGGGTTGCAATTGGGGAATTGCAACCTCTAAAGGGTTGCAATTGGGGAATTGCAACCTCTAAAGGGTTGCAATTGGGGAATTGCAACCTCTAAAGGGTTGCAATTGGGGGAATTGCAACCTCTAAAGGGTTGCAATTGGGGAATTGCAACCTCTAAAGGGTTGCAATTGGGGAATTGCAACCTCTAAATGGTTGCAATCAGGGAATTGCAACCTCTAAAGGGTTGCAATTGGGGAATTGCAACCTCTCAAGGGTTGCAATTGGGGAATTGCAACCTCTAAAGGGTTGCAATTGGGGAATTGCAACCTCTAAAGGGTTGCAATTGGGGAATTGCAACCTCTAAAGGGTTACAATTGGGGAATTGCAACCTCTAAAGGGTTGCAATCGGGAAATTGCAACCTGTAAAGGGTTGCAATTGGGAAATTGCAACCTCTAAAGGGTTGCAATTGGGAATTGCAAAATCTAAAGGGTTTCAATTGGAGAATTCCCACCTCTAAAGAGTTGCAATTGGGGGATTGCAACCTCTAAAGGGTTGCAATTGGGGAATTGCAACCTCTAAAGGGTTGCAATTGGGGAACTGCAAACTCTAAAGGGTTGCAATTGGGGAATTGCAACCTCTAAAGGGTTGCAATTGGGGAATTGCAACCTCTAAAGGTTGCAATTGGGGAATTGCAACCTCTAAAGGGTTGAAATTGGGGAATTGCAAGCTCCAAAGGGTTGAAAACTGGGAATTGCAAACTCTAAAGGGTTGCAATTGGGGAATTACAACCTCTAAAGGGTTGCAATTGGGGAATTACAACCTCTAAAGGGTTGCAATTGGGGAATTGCAACCTCTAAAGGGTTGCAATTGGGGAATTGCAACCTCTAAAGGGTTGCAATTGTGGAATTGCAACCTCTAAAGGGTTGCAATTGGGGAATTGCAACCTCTAAAGGGTTGCAATCGGGGAATTGCAATCTCTAAAGGGTTGCAATTGGGGAATTGCAACCTCTAAAGGGTTGCAATTGGGAATTGCAACCTCTAAAGGGTTGCAATTGGGGAATTGCAACCTCTAAAGGGTTGAAATTGGGGAATTGCAACCTCTAAAGGGTTGAAATTGGGGAATTGCAACCTCTAAATGGTTCCAATTGGGGAATTGCAAACTCTAAAGGGTTGCAATTGGGAAATTGCAACCTGTAAAGGGTTGCAATTGGGAAATTGCAACCTCTAAAGGGTTGCAATTGGGGAATTGCAACCTCTAAAGGGTTTCAATTGGGGAATTGCAAACTCTAAATGGTTCCAATTGGGTCATTGCAAACTCTAAAGGGTTGCAATTGGGGAATTGCAACTCTAAAGGGTTTCAATTGGGGAATTGCAACCTCTAAAGGGTTGCAATTGGGGAATTGCAACCTCTAAAGGGTTGCAATCGGGGAATTGCAATCTCTAAAGGGTTGCAATTGGGGAATTACAACCTCTAAAGGGTTGCAATTGGGGAATTGCAACCTCTAAAGGGTTTGCAATTGGGGAATTGCAACCTCTAAAGGGTTGCAATTGGGGAATTGCAATCTCTAAAGGGTTGCAATTGGGGAATTGCAAACTCTAAAGGGTTGCAATTGGGGAATTGCAACCTCTAAAGGTTTGCAATTGGGGAATTGCAACCTCTAAAGGGTTGCAATTGGGGAATTGCAACCTCTAAAGAGATGCAATTGGGGAATTGCAACCTCTAAAGGGTCGCAATTGGGGAATTGAAACCTCTAAAGGGTTGCAATTGGGGAATTGCAACCTCTAAAGGGTTGCAATTGGGGGAATTGCAACCTCTAAAGGATTGCAATTGGGGAATTGCAACCTCTAAAGGGTTGCAATTGGGGAATTGCAACCTCTAAAGGGTTGCAATTGGGGAATTGCAACCTCTACAGGATTGCAATTGGGGAATTGCAACCTCTAAAGGGTTGCAATTGGGGAATTGCAACCTCTAAAGGGTTGCAATTGGGGAATTGCAAACTCTAAAGGGTTGCAATTGGGGAATTGCAACCTTGAAAGGGTTGATATGGGGAATTGCAACCTCTAAAGGGTTGATATGGGGAATTGCAACCTCTAAAGGGTTGCAATTGGTGAATCGCAACCTCTAAAAGGTTGCAATTGGGGAATTGCAACCTCTAAAGGTTTTCAATTGGGGAATTGCAACCTCTAAATGGTTCCAATTGGGGAATTGCAACCTCTAAAGGGTTGCAATTGGAGAATTGCAACCCCTAAAGGGTTGCAATTGGGAAATTGCAACCTCTAAAGGGTTGCAATTGGGAAATTGCAACCTCTAAAGGGTTGCAATTGGGAAATTGCAACCTCTAAAGGGTTGCAATTGGGGAATTGCAAAATCTAAAGGGTTGCAATTGGGGAATTGCAACCTCTAAAGGGTTGCAATTGGGGAATTGCAACCTCTAAAGGGTTGCAATTGGGGAATTGCAACCTCTAAAGGGTTGCAATTGGGGAATTGCAACCTCTAAAGGGTTGCAATTGGGGAATTGCAACCTCTAAAGGGTTGCAATTGGGGAATTGCAACCTCTAAAGGGTTGCAATTGGGGAATTGCAACCTCTAAAGGGTTTGCAATTGGGGAATTGCAACCTCTAAAGGGTTGCAATTGGGGAATTGCAACCTCTAAAGGGTTGCAATTTGGGAATTGCAACCTCTAAAGGGTTGCAATTGGGGAATTGCAACCTCTGAAGGGTTGCAATTGGGGAATTGCAACCTCTAAAGGGTTGCAATTGGGGAATTGCAACTTTAAAGGGTTGCAATCGGGGAATTGCAATCTCTAGAGGGTTGCAATTGGGGAATTGCAACCTCTAAAGGGTTGCAATTGGGGAATTGCAACCTCTAAAGGGTTGCAATTGGGGAATTGCAACCTCTAAAGGGTTGCAATTGGGGAATTGCAACCTCTAAAGGGTTGCAATTGGGGAATTGCAACCTCTAAAGGGTTGCAATTGGGGAATTGCAACCTCTAAAGGGTTGCAATTGGGGAATTGCAACCTCTAAAGGGTTGCAATTGGGGAATTGCAACCTCTAAAGGGTTTGCAATTGTGGAATTGCAACCTCTAAAGGGTTGCAATTGGGGAATTGCAACCTCTAAAGGGTTGCAATTGGGGAATTGCAACCTCTAAAGGGTTGCAATTGGGGAATTGCAACCTCTAAAGGGTTGCAATTGGGGAATTGCAACCTCTAAAGGGTTGCAATTGGGGAATTGCAACCTCTAAAGGGTTGCAATTGGGGAATTGCAACCTCTAAAGGGTTGCAATTTGGGAATTGAAACCTCTAAAGGGTTGCAATTGGGGAATTGCAACCTCTGAAGGGTTGCAATTGGGGAATTGCAACCTCTAAAGGGTTGCAATTGGGGAATTGCAACTTTAAAGGGTTGCAATCGGGGAATTGCAATCTCTAGAGGGTTGCAATTGGGGAATTGCAACCTCTAAAGGGTTTCAATTGGGGAATTGCAACCTCTAAATGGTTCCAATTGGGGAATTGCAACCTCTAAAGAGATGCAATTGGGGAATTGCAAACTCTAAAGGGTTGCAATTGGGGAATTGCAACCTTTAAAGGGTTGATATGGGGAATTGCAACCTCTAAAGGGTTGATATGGGGAATTGCAACCTCTAAAGGGTTGCAATTGGTGAATTGCAACCTCTAAAAGGTTGCAATTGGGGAATTGCAACCTCTAAAGGGTTGCAATAGCAACCTCTAAAGAGATGCAATTGGGGAATTGCAACCTCTAAAGGGTCGCAATTGGGGAATTGAAACCTCTAAAGGGTTGCAATTGGGGAATTGCAACCTCTAAAGGGTTGCAATTGGGGAATTGCAACCTCTAAAGGATTGCAATTGGGGAATTGCAACCTCTAAAGGGTTGCAATTGGGGAATTGCAACCTCTAAAGGGTTGCAATTGGGGAATTGCAACCTCTAAAGGGTTGCAATTGGGGAATTGCAACCTCTAAAGGGTTGCAATTGGGGAATTGCAACCTCTAAAGGGTTGCAATTGGGGAATTGCAACCTCTAAAGGGTTGCAATTGGGGAATTGCAAACTCTAAAGGGTTGCAATTGGGGAATTGCAAACTCTAAAGGGTTGCAATTGGGGAATTGCAACCTCTAAAGGGTTGCAATTGGGGAATTACAACCTCTAAAGGGTTGCAATTGTGGAATTGCAACCTCTAAAGGGTTTGAAATTGGGGAATTGCAACCTCCCAAGGGTTGCAATTGGGGAATTGCAACCTCTCAAGGGTTGCAATTGGGGAATTGCAACCTTCCAAGGGTTGCAATTTGGGAATTGAAACCTCTAAAGGGTTGCAATCGGGGAATTGCAACCTCTAAAGGGTTGCAATCGAGGAATTGCAACCTCTAAAGGGTTGCAATCGGGGAATTGCAACCTCTAAAGGGTTGCAATGGGAATTGCAACCTCTAAAGGGTTGCAATTGGGGAATTGCAACCTCTAAAGGATTGCAATTGGGGAATTGCAAAATCTAAAGGGTTGCAATTGGGGAATTGCAAAATCTAAAGGGTTGCAATTGGGGAATTGCAACCTCTAAAGGGTTGCAATTGGGGAATTGCAACCTCTAAAGGGTTGCAATTGGGGAATTGCAACCTCTAAAGGTTGCAATTGGGGAATTGCAACCTCTAAAGGGTTGCAATTGGGGAATTGCAACCTCTAAAGGGTTGCAATTGGGGAATTGCAACCTCTAAAGGGTTGCAATTGGGGAATTGCAACCTCCAAAGGATTGCAATTGGGGAATCGCAACCTCCCAAGGGTTGCAATTTGGGAATTGAAACCTCTAAAGGGTTGCAATCGGGGAATTGAAACCTCTAAAGGGTTGCAATCGGGGAATTTCAACCTCTAAAGGGTTGCAATTGGGAATTGCAACCTCTAAAGGGTTGCAATTGGTAATTGCAACCTCTAAAGGGTTGCAATTTGGGAATTGAAACCTCTAAAGGGTTGCAATTGGGGAATTGCAACCTCTAAAGGGTTGCAATTGGGAATTGCAAAATCTAAAGGGTTTCAATTGGAGAATTCCCACCTCTAAAGAGTTGCAATTGGGGGATTGCAACCTCTAAAGGGTTGCAATTGGGGAACTGCAAACTCTAAAGGGTTGCAATTGGGGAATTGCAAGCTCCAAAGGGTTGAAAACTGGGAATTGCAAAATCTAAAGGGTTGCAATTGGGGAATTACAACCTCTAAAGGGTTGCAATTGGGGAATTACAACCTCTAAAGGGTTGCAATTGGGGAATTGCAACCTCTGAAGGGTTGCAATTGGGGAATTGCAACCTCTGAAGGGTTGCAATTGGGGAATTGCAACCTCTAAAGGGTTGCAATTGGGGAATTGCAAGCTCTAAAGGGTTGCAATTGGGGAATTGCAACCTCTAAAGGGTTGCAATTGGGGAATTGCAACCTCTAAAGGGTTGCAATTGGGGAATTGCAACCTCTAAAGGGTTGCAATTGGGGAATTGCAACCTCTAAAGGGTTTCAATTGGGGAATTGCAACCTCTAAAGGGTTGCAATTGGGGAATTGCAACCTATAAAGGGTTGCAATTGGGAATTGCAACCTCTCAAGGGTTGCAATTGGGGAATTGCAACCTCTAAAGGGTTGTAATTGTGGAATTGCAACCTCTAAAGGGTTGCAATTGGGGAATTGAAACCTCTGAAGGGTTGCAATTGGGGAATTGAAACGTCTAAAGGGTTGCAATAGGGGAATTGCAACCTCGCAAAGGTTGCAATTGGGGAATTGCAACCTCGCAAAGGTTGCAATTGAGGAATTGCAACCTCTAAAGGGTTGCAATTGGGGAATTGCAACCTCTAAAGGGTTGCAATTGGGGAATTGGAACCTCTAAAGGGTTGCAATTGGGGAATTGGAACCTCTAAAGGGTTGCAATTGGGGAATTGCAACCTCTAAAGGGTTGCAATTGAGGAATTGCAACCTCTAAAGGGTTGCTATTGGGGAATGGAAACCTCTAAAGGGTTGCAATTGGGTAATTGAAACCTTTAAAGGGTTGAAATTGCGGAATTGCAACCTGAAAAGGGTTGCAATTGGGTAATTGAGCCTTGAAAGGGTTGCAATTGGGGAATGGCAACCTCGAAAGGGTTGCAATTGGGGAATGGCAACTTCGCAAGGGTTGCAATTGGGGAATTGCAACCTGTAAAGGATTGGAATTGGGGAATTGCAATCTCGAGAGGGTTGAAATTCCCCAATTGCAACCTCTAAAGGGTTGCTATTCCCCAATTGTAAACTCTAAAGGGTTGCAATTCCCCAATTGCAGACTCTAAAGGGTTGCAATTCCCCAATTGCAACCTCTAAAGGGTTGCAATTCCCCAATTGCAACCTCTAAAGGGTTTCAATTCCCCTATTGCAAGCTCTAGAGGCTTGCAATTCTCCAATGGCAACCTCTAAAGGGTTGCAATTCCCCAATTGCAACCTCTAAAGGGTTGCAATTCTCCAATCACAACCTCTAAAGGGTTGCAATTCCCCAATTGAAACCTCTAAAGGGTTGTAATTCCCCAATCTCAACCTCTAAAGGGTTGCAACTCCCCAATTGCAACCTCTAAAGGGTTGCAATTCCCCAATTGCAACCTCTAAAGGGTTGCGATTCCCCAATTGCAACCTCTAAAGGGTTGCGATTCCCCAATTGCAACCTCCAAATGTTGAAATTCCCAAATTGCAACCTCTAAAGGGTTGCAATTCCCAAATTGCAATCTCTAAAGGGTTGCAATTGGGGAGTTGCAAACTCTTTAGGGTAGCAATTGGGGAATTGAAACCTCCAAAGGGTTGCAATTGGGGAATTGAAAACTCTCAAGGGTTGCAATTGGGGAATTGCAACCTCTAAAGGTTGCCAATTTGGGAATCGCAACCTCTAAAGGGTTGCAATTGGGGAATTGCAACATCTCAAGGGTTGCGATTGGGGAATTGCAATCTCTAAAGGGTTGCAATTGGGGAATTGCAAACTCTGAAGGGTTGCAATTGGGGAATTGCATTCTCTAAAGGGTTGCAATTGGGGAATTGCAACTTCTAAAGGGTTGAAATTGGGGAATTGCAACCTCTAAAGGGTTGCAATTGGGGAATTGCAACCTCTGAAGGGTTGCAATTGGGGAATTGCAACCTCTAAAGGGTTTCAATTGGTGAATTGCAACCTCTAAAGGGTTGTAATTGTGGAATTGCAACCTCTAAAGGGTTGTAATTGTGGAATTGCAACCTCTAAAGGGTTGCAATTGGGGAATTGCAACCTCTGAAGGGTTGCAATTGGGGAATTGAAACCTCTAAAGGGTTGCAATTGGGGAATTGCAACCTCTAAAGGGTTGCAATTGGGGAATTGCAACCTCTAAAGGGTTGCAATTGGGGAATTGCAACCTCTAAAGGGTTGCAATTGGGTAATTGCAACCTCTAAAGGGTTGCATTTGGGGAATGGCAACCTCTAAAGGGTTGCAATTGGGGAATTGCAACCCTTTAGAGGTTGCAATTCTAAAGGGTTGCAATTGGGGAATTGCAAGCTCCAAAGGGTTGCATTTGGGGAATGGCAACCTCTAAAGGGTTGCAATTGGGGAATTGCAACCTCTAAAGGGTTGCAATTGGGGAATTGCAACCTCTAAAGGATTGCAATTGGGGAATTGCAACCTTTAAAGGGTTGCAATTGGGGAATTGCAACCTCTAAAGGGTTGCAATTGGGGAATTGCAACCTCTAAAGGGTTGCAATTGGGGAATTGCAACCTCTAAAGGGTTGCAATTGGGGAATTGAAACCTCTAAAGGGTTGCAATTGGGGAATTGCAACCTCTAAAGTGTTGCAATTGGGGAATTGCAACCTCTAAAGGGTTGCAATTGGGGAATTGCAACCTCTAAAGGGTTGCAATTGGGGAATTGCAACCTCTAAAGGGTTGCAATTGGGGAATTGCAACCTCTAAAGGGTTGCAATTGGGGAATTGCAACCTCTAAAGGGTTGCAATTGGGGAATTGCAACCTCTAAAGGGTTGCAATTGGGGAATTGCAACCTCTAAAGGGTTGCAATTGGGGAATTGCAACCTCTAAAGGGTTGCAATTGGGGAATTGCAACCTCTAAAGGGTTGCAATTGGGGAATTGCAACCTCTCGAAGGGTTGCAACTGGGGAATTGCAGCCTCTAAAGGGTTTCAATTGGGGAATTGCAACCTCTAAAGGGTTGCAATTGGGGAATTACAACATCTAAAGGGTGGCAATTGGGGAATTGCAACCTCTAAAGGGTTTCAATTGGGGAATTGCAACCTCTAAAGGGTTACAATTGGGGAATTGCAACCTCCAAAGGGTTGCAATTAGGGAATTGCAACCTCTTGAAGGGTTGCAACTGGGGAATTGCAGCCTCTAAAGGGTTGCAATTGGGGAATTGCAACCTCTAAAGGGTTGCATTTGGGGAATTGCAACCTATAAAGGGTTGCAATTGGGGAATTGCAAAATCTGAAGGGTTGCAACTGGGGAATTGCAGTCTCTAAATGGTTGCAATTGGGGAATTGCAACCTCTAAAGGATTTCAATTGTGGAATTGCAGCCTCTAAAGGGTTGAAATTGGGGAATAGCAACCTCTAAAGGGTTGCAATTGGGGAATTGCAACCTCTAAAGGGTTGCAATTGGGGAATTACAACATCTAAAGGGTTGCAATTGGGGAATTGCAACCTATAAAGGGTTGCAATTGGGGAATTGCAAAATCTGAAGGGTTCCAACTGGGGAATTGCAGTCTCTAAAGGGTTGCAATTGGGGAATTGGAGCCTCTAAAGGGTTTCAATTGGGGAATTGCAGCCTCTAAAGGGTTGAATTTGGGGAATAGAAACCTCTAAAGGGTTGCAATTGGGGAATAGCAACCTCTAAAGGGTTGCAATTGGGGAATTGCAACCTCTAAAGGGTTGCAATTGGGGAATTGCAACCTCTAAAGGGTTGCAATCGGGGAATTGCAACCTCTAAAGGGTTGCAATTGGGGAATTGCAACCTCTAAAGGGTTGCAATTGGGGAATTGCAACCTCTAAAGGGTTGCAATTGGGGAATTGCAACCTCTAAAGGGTTGCAATTGGGGAATTGCAACCTCTAAAGGGTGGCAATTGGGGAATTGCCACCTCTCAAGGGTTCCAACTGGGGAATTGCAGCCTCTAAAGGGTTTCAATTGGGCAATTGCAACCTCTTAAGGGTTGCAATTGGGGAATTACAACCTCTAAAGGGTTGCAATTGGGGAATTGCAAACTCTAAAGGGTTGCAATTGGGGAATTGCAACCTTTAAAGGGTTGATATGGGGAATTGCAACCTCTAAAGGGTTGCAATTGGGGAATTGCAACCTCTAAAGGGTTGCAATTGGGGAATTGCAACCTCTAAAGGGTTGCAATTGGGGAATTGCAACCTCTAAAGGGTTGCAATTGGGGAATTGCAACCTCTAAAGGGTTGCAATTGGGGAATTGCAACCTCTAAAGGGTTGCAATTGGGGAATTGCAACCTCTAAAGGGTTGCAATTGGGAAATTGCAACCTCTAAAGGGTTGCAATTGGGGAATTGCAACCTCTAAAGGGTTGCAATTGGGGAATTGCAACCTCTAAAGGGTTGCAATTGGGGAATTGCAACCTCTAAAGGGTTGCAATTGGGGAATTGCAACCTCTAAAGGGTTGCAATTGGGGAATTGCAACCTCTAAAGGGTTGCAATTGGGGAATTGCAACCTCTAAATGGTTGCAATTGGGGAATGGCAGCCTCTAAAGGGTTGCAATTGGGGAATTGCACCCTCTAAAGGGTTGCAATTGGGGAATTGCAACCTCTAAATGGTTGCAATTGGGGAATGGCAGCCTCTAAAGGGTTGCAATTGGGGAATTGCAACCTCTAAAGGATTGCAATCGGGGAATTTCAACTTCTAAAGGGTTGCAATTGGGGAATTGCAACCTCTAAAGGGTTGCAATTGGGGAATTGCAACCTCTAAAGGGTTGCAATTGGGGAATTGCAAACTCTAAAGGGTTGCAATTGGGGAATTGCAACCTTTAAAGGGTTGATATGGGGAATTGCAACCTCTAAAGGGTTGCAATTGGGGAATTGCAACCTCTAAAGGGTTGCAATTGGGGAATTGCAACCTCTAAAGGTTTGCAATTGGGGAATTGCAAGCTCCAAAGGGTTGCATTTGGGGAATGGCAACCTCTAAAGGGTTGCAATTGGGGAATTGCAACCTCTAAAGGGTTGCAATTGGGGAATTGCAACCTCTAAAGGATTGCAATTGGGGAATTGCAACCTTCAAAGGGTTGCAATTGGGGAATTGCAACCTCTAAAGGGTTGCAATTGGGGAATTGCAACCTCTAAAGGGTTGCAATTGGGGAATTGCAACCTCTAAAGGGTTGCAATTGGGGAATTGCAACCTCTAAAGGGTTGCAATTGGGGAATTGCAACCTCTAAAGGGTTGCAATTGGGGAATTGCAACCTCTAAAGGGTTGCAATTGGGGAATTGCAACCTCTAAAGGGTTGCAATTGGGGAATTGCAACCTCTAAAGGGTTGCAATTGGGGAATTGCAACCTCTAAAGGGTTGCAATTGGGGAATTGCAACCTCTAAAGGGTTGCAATTGGGGAATTGCAACCTCTAAAGGGTTGCAATTGGGGAATTGCAACCTCTAAATGGTTGCAATTGGGGAATGGCAGCCTCTAAAGGGTTGCAATTGGGGAATTGCACCCTCTAAAGGGTTGCAATTGGGGAATTGCAACCTCTAAATGGTTGCAATTGGGGAATGGCAGCCTCTAAAGGGTTGCAATTGGGGAATTGCAACCTCTAAAGGATTGCAATCGGGGAATTTCAACTTCTAAAGGGTTGCAATTGGGGAATTGCAACCTCTAAAGGGTTGCAATTGGGGAATTGCAACCTCTAAAGGGTTGCAATTGGGGAATTGCAAACTCTAAAGGGTTGCAATTGGGGAATTGCAACCTTTAAAGGGTTGATATGGGGAATTGCAACCTCTAAAGGGTTGCAATTGGGGAATTGCAACCTCTAAAGGGTTGCAATTGGGGAATTGCAACCTCTAAAGGTTTGCAATTGGGGAATTGCAAGCTCCAAAGGGTTGCATTTGGGGAATGGCAACCTCTAAAGGGTTGCAATTGGGGAATTGCAACCTCTAAAGGGTTGCAATTGGGGAATTGCAACCTCTAAAGGATTGCAATTGGGGAATTGCAACCTTCAAAGGGTTGCAATTGGGGAATTGCAACCTCTAAAGGGTTGCAATTGGGGAATTGCAACCTCTAAAGGGTTGCAATTGGGGAATTGCAACCTCTAAAGGGTTGCAATTGGGGAATTGCAACCTCTAAAGGGTTGCAATTGGGGAATTGCAACCTCTAAAGGGTTGCAATTGGGGAATTGCAACCTCTAAAGGGTTGCAATTGGGGAATTGCAACCTCTAAAGGGTTGCAATTGGGGAATTGCAACCTCTAAAGGGTTGCAATTGGGGAATTGCAACCTCTAAATGGTTGCAATTGGGGAATGGCAGCCTCTAAAGGGTTGCAATTGGGGAATTGCACCCTCTAAAGGGTTGCAATTGGGGAATTGCAACCTCTAAATGGTTGCAATTGGGGAATGGCAGCCTCTAAAGGGTTGCAATTGGGGAATTGCAACCTCTAAAGGATTGCAATCGGGGAATTTCAACTTCTAAAGGGTTGCAATTGGGGAATTGCAACCTCTAAAGGGTTGCAATTGGGGAATTGCAACCTCTAAAGGGTTGCAATTGGGGAATTGCAAACTCTAAAGGGTTGCAATTGGGGAATTGCAACCTTTAAAGGGTTGATATGGGGAATTGCAACCTCTAAAGGGTTGCAATTGGGGAATTGCAACCTCTAAAGGGTTGCAATTGGGGAATTGCAACCTCTAAAGGTTTGCAATTGGGGAATTGCAAGCTCCAAAGGGTTGCATTTGGGGAATGGCAACCTCTAAAGGGTTGCAATTGGGGAATTGCAACCTCTAAAGGGTTGCAATTGGGGAATTGCAACCTCTAAAGGATTGCAATTGGGGAATTGCAACCTTCAAAGGGTTGCAATTGGGGAATTGCAACCTCTAAAGGGTGGCAATTGGGGAATTGCAACCTCTAAAGGGTTGCAATTGGGGAATCGCAACCTCTAAAGGGTTGCAATTGGGGAATTGCAACCTCTAAAGGGTTGCAATTGGGGAATTGCAACCTCTAAGGGGTTGCAATTGGGGAATTGCAACCTCTAAAGGGTTGCAATTGGGGAATTGCAACCTCTAAAGGGTTGCAATTGGGGAATTGCAACCTCTAAAGGGTTGCAATTGGGGAATTGCAACCTCTAAAGGGTTGCAATTGGGGAATTGCAACCTCTAAAGGGTTGCAATTGGGGAATTGCAACCTCTAAAGGGTTGCAATTGGGGAATTGCAACCTCTAAAGGGTTGCAATTGGGGAATTGCAACCTCTAAAGGGTTGCAATTGGGGAATTGCAACCTCTAAAGGGTTGCAATTAGGGAATTGAAACCTGTAAATGGTTGCAATTTTGGAATTGCAACCTCTAAATGGTTGCAATTTTGGAATTGCAACCTCTAAAGGGTTGCAATTTGGGAATTGCAACCTCTAAAGGGTTGCAATTTGGGAATTGAAACCTCTAAAGGGTTGCAATTTGGCAAATGGAACCTCTAAAAGGTTGCAATTTGGCAATTGGAACCTCTGAAAGGTTTCAATTTGGCAATTGGAACCTTTAAAAGTTTGCAATTTTGGTATTGGAACCTCTAAAAGCTTGCAATTTGGGAATCAGAACCTCTAAAGGGTTGCAATTTGGGAATTGCAACCTTTAAAGGGTTGCAATTTGGGAATTGCAACCTCTAAAGGGTTGCAATTTGGGAATTGCAACCTCTAAAGGGTTGCAATTTGGGAATTGCAACCTCTAAAGGGTTGCAATTTGGGAATTGCAACCTCTAAAGGGTTGCAATTTGGGAATTGCAACCTCTAAAGGGTTGCAATTTGGGAATTGCAACCTCTAAAGGGTTGCAATTTGGAAATTGCAACCTCTAAAGGGTTGCAATTTGGAAATTGCAACCTCTAAAGGGTTGCAATTTGGAAATTGCAACCTCTCAAGGGTTGCAATTTGGTAATTGTAACCTCTCAAGGGTTGCAATTTGGGAATTGAAACATCTAAAGGGTTGCAATTTGGGAATTGCCACCTCTCAAGGGTTGCTGTTTGGGAATTGCAACCTCTCAGGGGTTGCTATTTGGCAATTTCAATCTTTAAAGGGTTGAAATTTGGGAATTTCCACCTTTAAAGGGTTGCAATTTGGGACTTGAAACCTTTAAAGGGTTGCAATTTGGGACTTGAAACCTTTAAAGGGTTGCAATTTGGGAATCGCAACCTCAAAAGGTTGCAATTTGGGAATTGCAACCTTTAAAGGGTTGCAATTTGGGAATTGCAACGTTTAAAGGGTTGCAATTAGGGAATTGCAACCTTTAAAGGGTTGCAATTAGGGAATTGAAACCTCTAAAGGTTTTGAATTTTGGAATTTCAACCTCTAAACGGTTTCTATTGGGGCTTCCGAGCCTCCAAATGGTCAAATTGGGGATTCCGAACCCCCCAGGGGATGTGACAGTTCTGAGTGGGGTCTGTGCGCTTTTTCCTGGCCCATTTGGGTTACCTGCCCCAAATTGGCCATTTGAGGGGGGATTTGTGGTACCCAGGCACCCCTGGACCACATTTGAGTTCTTTCAACCCACATTTGGGGATCTGGTATACTATGTGGGACTGTTATTGGACCAAAAAAAGAACATTTGAAGTTTCAATTAGAAAAATATGCCTTTTGGAAAAAAAACTCTTGAAACAAACTGCATACACAAAAAATAGGCTCCCATTGGACAAATTAATTTTTCTCAACTCAAAAGTGAGAAAACCTTTGGAGTTGTTAGATTTAAAATTGAATCTCATACTAAATTGCCGTTGAATTCTTTTTTATGGGAACAGTGGCAAGCTTAATCCCTCCTGTTTTAAATATTGCTGTGTTAACACACTTAGTTGAAAGGGTTGTTAAAAAAGCTTTGAATTCTTGTGATTGTGGTAGGTCATTTGAAAAGAAAACATCAGAAGCGCCAATTGCATCCTCATCTAGGGTTACAATTCCCAAAGAAGATGCTTCTTCAGAGCTGGAATTGACTAAATTTGTTGGGACACTTTTCATGTGTCATTTGACTGAGAAGAATTTGGATTTACAAATACTAATGTAGCTTAGGGGTCTCAGAACTGGTTGAACCTGCTATTGTGAGAGCCTTTGCTAGGAGGCAAGAACCCAAGATTCATTTTCAAAAAGGGGCAGCCATGCATGGCTGTGCATTGACAAAGTTTTAGTCATGGAAAGATAAATATTTAGATCTAGCATGTGACAGATTTGGGGTATATGAAGGGCCATTTCTCACCAAATGTCAAAGGCAAACTCACACCAGGAAGGTTGGGTGTGAATTCATGATCCGTGAAAGTTGTAAAGTAGCAGATCCAATGTGGAATCTCTGCACTAAAAATGACCTACACAATCATCACCCATATGAAAGCCCTTCAGTGTGTCCTCAACTGAGGAGAAGCTCTGGGAAAGCCTTGGATCTACTTAAGGAAGGAATGAAAGATGGGCTCAATACAGTTCAAATTAAAAGGAAATTGAGAAAGATTGATGGTGGAGAATACATTGACAATAGAACAATCTATTACACTAAGCGGAAGTTAAAGCAAGCAGAACTGGATTCGAAAGGTTTTATGGATGTTGTATTGGAAATTCTCCCTTAATCCCAGGGGTTTTCCAGTTCCAAAATTTGGTGGAGAGGGTAACTTAGAGGACGTTTTCTTGGCTCATCCTGAGTCTACAAAACTTTTTAAAAATAAAATTCTATTGCTTTGTTGTATTGTACTTATAAAACACATAGTTACAACATCCCTCTATTGCATGTTGTAGGAATGACAGCCAACAAGAAAACTTTTACAAAGGCTTTTGTTTTTATAACAAAAGAAACCTCTGAGTTCTACCTTTTTGGTTTGAATGCATTACAGAAGGTGGCTTATTATCCCAAGAGGCTTTCCAAAGTCTTTGTGACGGACTAGGACATAGTTTCCCTTCCAGGCAGGCGAGCTCCTGGCACTTGTCTAAGAAGATTCAAGAAAACTGTAAAGTAAGCTTCAGTAATGACAATGAAGGATGGCGAATTTTTATCACTCTGCGGGAAAATTATGGGGCCTCTAAAACCATGGGGGAGGCGGAAATCAATGATGCAGAACTCAGAGTATGCAAATTTATTGCTTCTTCTCTTTATCTCTGCTGGGATTGCTTACTTTTAAACTTGTGTACAGTGTTTCTTGAAAGACCATGAGGATGTGCTTGGGTACATGGAAAATAATATTTTCCCTATCAAAGAGATTTTTTTAATGGTTTTGACTTGCATCAACCATGACTTTTGAAATAAAACAAAATCTTGGGTAGAAGGGGCCCATGCTACTTTCAAACAATTACTTGTTGGATCTTTGGGGAAAATTTTGAATGTGTGCAAACACTTGAAGTAACCATTTAAAGCCAATTTCAATCAGTCTATGTTTCACTTAAATCTATTGGATAAAGTTAGGAACAGGTCATCCAACAAAACTGTTACATTTGGGATATAAATTGTTGATTTAGGCAATTAACCCCATTGGGGAACAATTTTAGAAGTTAAAGCGCAACCATGATTGAAAGTTGTGCTCAAATTCTTATTCAAAAAGAATGGGCTTGCCATGTTCCCAAATTCTAGTTGAAAATTTAGCATGAAGAGGATCTTTTATGCCTGAGGATGTTCATCCCCAGTGGCAGTTATACTATGACCCTTCCAATGAAGTAATTGTGGTTTTTTGAATGTTACCAATTATTGGATTGACAGATTAATTATTGGATTGAAAAATTTATTATTGTTTTGGTTTTTGAAAGTTTGAAACAGATCCAGGGCTTGATGAAGAATCTCAAATTTTTCACAGCTCAAATTCAATGTACAGGGAACAACCTAAAGAATTTTGGGTAGATATTCTAAGTTCAATTCTCAAGGGTACAGCCGCTTTGATTGCCAAGCCAAGGCTTGAGCCAAAGGTGTTAAGTCCAAGCTGCAATTGACCCAAATTTAAACCCACCTGTCTTGAACTTTCAAAATTTGAACACATTGAAAGACCAATTAAGAGGGAAAAAAGGGTTAAAAGGGGACCAATTTCAGCCTCCTGTATTCCAAGTTCCTTGCTACCTTCTAGCTACCAGAGGTTATAGACTAAATAATAAATATATCATTATAAAAATGCAGAAATAATCTGTAAAATCTTTGGATGAAACAAATGCAAGGCAATATGGTTTGGATATTAATGGTTATCATTAATCAATATTAATAAATTGATTATTAAATATAAAGAGGGGCCACGATGATATTGGGGATCTTTAAAACCTATTCTTCAGGAAATTCACTTTTTAATACGTAGACCTAATTACTTTGGAACCTTTAATTTATATTCTTAAAGGAGTTATTTCCCAAAGATAAAATATATATAAAATATATGGTGGAGTGGCAGGGCTTTTTAAACAAGATTCCACTACAGAACAAGGATAATAAACTCAATGTTATGTTATTTAATCCTTTAGCTACCTGTTTGGGTTGTGTACTGATGGGTTAAACCTGTATCTGGGATTAAAAGGTTGTTCAGCAGTTTAACTTGATAAAAATTGGTTTGGGATGGATAATGTTAATCAGACTAAAGCCATATAGCACTTAATTATCTCTTATAAGTACTTTTTCACTTTGGCATGGTTTCTGGATTTATATGTAACTGGTTCTGTGGTATCAATAACCTCAAAAGAGCCCTTTATTTATGGCTTTTTGGGTCCAAATTCTGTCTTTCTGAGGGCTTTAGGGGCTCAAAGGGATGGGTGCTAAGGCTAGAAGAGTAAACAACGGTATCCCACCACATTTCCTTGGTGCTATAAACCGGGTAGAACCCAGTTCCACAGGATAATGGAATTATTTTACTTTTTGATTGAGTTATTGACATGTGAATAACACCTTATTTATCCGCATGATCTTTATTCCATGAATTGTCGTTCATGAATATTCCCCATTTTTTGATATTTCTTCTTAGTAGAAACTGTTACAGATAATCTGATTTAATATAAGTTCTCATTATGTATTCACTGATGGGAACAAAATCATAATAATGATTTTGGTCCTTATTTTCAAAATTTTTCTCATTTACTTAAAGTAATTAATTAAAAATATATTCTGTGGGAATATATGTGATAAATTTACATATTCAATTTCCTTGGTAATTCACAGACATTTTTATATCTAGAAGTCCTCACATTTGTAACTTTAAGGTATTTTCAAAGATTTATCAAGCTTTGGTTACATTTTTTTGGGAATTTTATTATTTACTTATTATATTTTTTAAAAATATGTAAAATTTTTATTTTAAGTGATTACATATTATTTCATGTATTTTTATAGTATTTACTATCCATGGGGACATTTTTTACATATGTAGCATGTCCTCATATGGGTATTAGCACTTTTACGCGCTACCTCAGCTCTCATGCTGTCTGTCCACCTGTCAGCACATATTCCCCCAGCTGTGTACTTGTCAGGTGCCTGGGACTGCATACTTAGCTTGTCATTTTATGTAGACATGAGGGCAGTGCTGCTGCTCAGCCGCACGCAGATGTCTTAGTTGCCATGTCTGCGTGTGGGAATTGTGACAAATCACTTTTCCACACGTAACTCCTCTAAATCACAGAATTCATGGAGTAAGATTCCTTAAATGATAATCTGCTGATAATCCACCACAATTGGACGTCAGCGGGGTTTGGCCATTCCGGGATCCAATCTTGATGAGATTGCATGATCAAATACTTACCTGATAATCCACCACAACAGGCAGTCAGCGGGGTTTGGCCATTCTGGGATCCAATCTTCATGAGGAGAGAGATTGGTCCAGGGGTGAGTAGATTTCTGGCTATATGAATATCTACAAGATCTTTGAAATGTTCAGGATTGTGACATATTTATTTATTTAGATATGTGACATATTTTTGTTTTGCCACGTACTCCAACATCCCCTCCCACAATAATGTTACCATATACACCTATGGCATGTGCCCAGGTTGAGTGTTTGTTGGGGCCGAGTGGTTTTTTCATGATATCAGCAAGCTGCATTGATTAGCCAGTCCACTAGAGGCCAATGACATCTTTCCTGATGAGTTCATTAACAAATTAGAAAGCCCTATCCAAATATTTGGTTCTCTTCCTGGAGCCGTTGCTGGTGGCAATCAAGATTGTGGCTTGATTGTTGAAGTAGATTGTAGATTGAAATCCAAAGCTAAGGTGGGATAGGGTCAGCCTTAGGTGGGCTAGTAGTTGAGATGCTTCAGAAAGTGCTATATATTCTGCGGCACAGGTAGATAGTTCCAAAACTGTTTGCCTCTTTGCCCCCCATGCCACTGTGTTTCCATTGTATCTGATGCCATAGCCACTTGTTGATTTCTTGTGTTCCCCACCAAAGTTAGGGTCCACACACATACAGAGGCTGCCCAAGCCCCCTTGTTCATACCAAAGACATTGCTGAGTAGATCCTTTCAGATATCCAATGAGGTGATAAAGCTTCAGCCAGTAGCTGGTGGATGGATGGGAGATGAACCTTGCTAATTTGTTAATGGCATAAGCAATTTCTGGTTGTTTTCCACATGTGAGTTACATCAGCAATCCTAAAAAATGCTGATATTCCTTTTTGTTTACCCCCTCACTGGTGTTTTTCTCCATCTTCAATTTGGAGAAGGGTGCATGCTTGAGTTGAGCTATCCTAGTTTAGTTGTCCAAAATTTCCTGAGCAAACAGTGATTGATCTGGCCACATTTCATCCCTGGCAGCCTTTACTTGGCTCCCAATGATCTTTTCCACCTGCAACTTGTAATAATTTTCAGCTGATTCTCAACCCCTTCCCTGAATTGCGCAAGCATCCGTTCCAAGGATGCCATCACCACTCCATCCTCAAAATGAAGCCACACTACCACAATTTTGTCACTGTCCCGGCAGAGATATAGGGAGTCCTCCAGCTCACTTTCCCTGAGGCCAGCGCACTCAACAACTTATTTGAAATGCTTTCACCAGCGTCTTGCTGCGTTCTGTACATTGCTTTCTTTAATTTCATGATGAAACCTTTCCATTGCGGCCAGACCATTAGCGGTGGTTGCATGTATAGTTCCTCCTCAATAGGCCCGTAAAGGTACACCATGCTTACGTCAAAGCTAGCAAGAGGAAACCCGCCATGATGTGCCAAAGAAAGTAGAATATGGAGCGTATTGAGCAAAGCCGTTGGTGCGTAGATTTCATATACGTCAACCCCCATCCTCTGACTGCATCCCTTGGCAACATATTTGGATTTTGGCTGTATTAACTTGCCCTCTGCATTCCTTTTGTGGGCAAGGACAAATTTAGCCCCAGAACTTTCATCCCTGCATGTGGTCTGACCAGCTCCCACACATCTAGATTTTCAAATTGTTCTATCTCCTCCTCACCAGACTTCATCCATTTGGCTGCCCATTCCCCTTTTAGTGCCTGTGGAATCAAAAGCGGGACTACCATTTTGATTGTGTGTGGTAAGGCACTCATTGCTGTTTCCTCCTTGGCAACCATCTGGCCTGTTTCTTCTTCCCCAAGGCATAAATGACTGATGAATTTGGGGGTTTTATCCTCCACAGTTTGGACCAGCAGTGCCTTAAAGAAAGGGAAAATTTCCAAAGTTGAATGTATCACTCTTTGTTCACCTTCTGACCAAAACAGCCACCTGGCGCCCCTGGATGAAAAAACCAATAAGCAGCAATGCTGAGCCCTCTCTTCCAGTTTCCCCCGACGCTCCAAAGGGGTATGCAAAGTTTCCTCCACCCCAAAAGGGTATAGTATTGCAGGGTTTGACACGGTCCCACATAGCAACTCCAAGGGGGTCTTGTTCCCAGTCCTTGAGTTAGTTAGGCGGTTCATTATGTAGGCCGCCACCTGGTATGCAAACGGCCAGAATTTAGTTTCCATTACACTCTTGTGAAGCATAGTTTTCACAATATCCCCTAGCATGCGGTTAACCCTCTCCACTTCCCCATTCTGTTCCAGATGGTAAGGCTGGATGGAGGCCATTAGTAATCCCAATGTTTCAATCTTCTGTTTGAGCAGGCCTGTATATTCTGCTGCCTTGTTGCTTTGGATATACTTTGGCTATCTTCCTTTGGTGAGTTTAATGTTCTCTAGCCAACCCATGATTTTGTATGGGACCTCCAACCTTGATTTCAGTATGGTGATGAAAGTATACATGGTTGCATGATCCCTGAAGGTCAGGAGGAATTGCGCCCAAATCAAATCCTCTTTGAAAGGTCCCGCCACATGTGTCACAAATAAATTTAGAGGATTCTCCCAAGTTATACCAGAATCCACACCAGGCACCTTTTGGTCAACACTTTTTAGATATCACACCGCTTGAAGAAAAAAGACCGCCACACGCTTTTAATTTTGTTGGGGTAGTGAGTTCTCAGGAACATCCTCACCACTGCCTCTGATGCGTGGCCAAGGCAAACATGCCATTTATAGGGATCAAATGAGGGTCTTGAGGAAATTTTCATTGCAATACCCGGCAAAGTACAAGTAGGTATTAACCAGCAGTAGTTCTGGAAGGATGTATCATAATCATTTCCCAAAGGTTCTGTGAGGAGGGCCCGCAATACTGAGTAAGTCAGCCTCCACCCCTCAGATATCAGGCGTCCCGTCAACAGGATGATTCCACTGACCTCCAGGCATATTTATATGTCCTTAATTATCATTGTCCTGGTCTTCTTTGGGATGGCAAGGCTGCCAATGGTCAAAGTGGTAATTTGATGTTTGTCAGCAGCCAGTAAGAACAGTTTTGGTTGTGGCAGATGTTGTGTTGAAGAAAAATATTGAGAGGGGCCACTCACGCGTGCTGGCCCCAGAATCAAAAAGAATTTTGCCCCCGTCCAACTCTGGCATATCAACAACCCTCAGAAAATCATTCCTCCTGAGCTCTTGAGTCTGATGTTGAGGAGGTAGGTACCGCAAGTTATGGCTGGCGTGGTCGTTGGGGGGGGTTGGTATTTGGCCCATCCTAATTTTTTCCCAAAACACCAAGCAGTCCGCCTACCAGTGTCCCTTGGCTCCACAGTATTGGCATGTGCAACCATAGGTGTCAAGGAGAGTATCCAATTTTTGCTTCCCAGCATAATAAGCCATGCGGTCAACCAATAGGTTTGGGTTTCTCTGAGTTTGACCTTGGCCCCAACACTTTGGGGGAACATATTTCCCCCTGATGGCCTGGATCTTATCTAGTTCCATCAGGTTGGCCCCCCAATATCCTATGGTTGTAGATTACCAATAGCCCCTTGAAGCACATTTGCCACGTCAAGGAACTGTGGGGTTGTCTTTGTATCTTTGAGTTTTTGGGATAAAAAGTACTTGTAAGTCTTTACATCAATCCCCAGCGGTGCCAACGCTACCAATTGCATCAGCAGTCCCACTAGTTTGTTCCTCCAGATGTCCAATTTGTTCAGGTTAGCCATGATGGTGTGGAAGGTGGTGATCCAGGCCATGTCTTCCTCCGGTGAGGTGAGCAGTACCATTGTTCTCTCCTCAACCTCCAGCTTATGTTTCCTATCTGATTGCTTGCAGGTATCCACAAGCATCTTGTAGATGGACTTTCCCATCTCCACTTGGGACGCTTTGATGATTGCAAAGATTTCATCATCAACAAAGTTTTGCAAGAGATTTACAATTTCCCAGTTCTCTGTTGTGGTCAGTTTAGCAAAACTGGTCTGATTGCCCAGGAACATGGGGTCACAGTCAAATGCCTGCCAAAGAGTACAGTCAATTTCCCCTCCCAAACATTGAAGTTGGAGCCATCAAAGGCAAGAACTGGCCTCTTTGTGTTGATTTTTCAATGAAAAAACATTGGGTCCTTGATGAACTTCAGGCTGAGTGGGTTGCTGACTGGCCTGGTGGGTAAGTCTATATGGGGTGGTAGTGGGGTTTCCAGGGTTTCCTGTTGTCTGGAAATTTTTCTCATAGCAGCTTTGACTCTTTGGAATTGCTGGGTGAGAGTTTTTTTCAGTGTCTCAAAGCCTGACTCAAATTCACCCTTCAAGACAAAAGCTGTAGGTGGGGTGCTAGATTCCCCCTTTGGTGGGCTGGTTGGTTGCAGTCTATCTTGGTTTTTGTTCTTCCTTATCCATTCTTCCTTTTTCTTTTGATATTGTTTTTCCATAAGCCTTTATCCAGGCCTGTTGATGAGCCAGCTTTTAACCTGTAGGATTTCTTATATGATAATCAGCTGATAATCCACCAAAAACAGCTGTCAGCGGGGTTTGGCCTTTCCAGGATCCAATCTTGATGAGATATCATGATCAAATACTTACCTGATAATCCAGCACAACCCGCCGTCAGCGGGGTTTGGCCATTCCAGGATGCAATCTTGATGAAGAGAGAGACTGGTCCCAGGGCAGGTGGATTTCTGGCTATATGACTATCTACAAGATTGGTGACATGTTCAGGATTGTGAAATATTTATGTATTTAGTTATCTGAAATATTTTTGAAGAAATATGAGGATTTGAATTGAGAAAAGAACTGAGAGCTGGAAACAGGCAAGACAATCACACATGAGTAAAACATGAGAATGGAGGAAGACACGACAATCAGGCATGAGATATGAGTCAAAGAAAACAGACAGGAACCCAAGACTACCGGTGTGACTATTTGAGGTGAGGTTGATGGCGGGATTTGAGAGTCAGAGAGGTCTTGAGTCTGAGATGGAAAAGAGTGATGACAGGCTAGAGATTGTCGGATGAGTGAGTTGTTGAAGCAAGAAAAATGAGAGACAAAGCAGACTACGAATCTCACCAGGCAAAGTTGAGTCAGAGGATGATTGACGGAGACAAAATGAGAAACATGAGAAAAGTATTGAGGACAGCATAGCACAAGATACAAGATGAGAATGATTTAATGAGGAAGATGGGAAGATCACAATTTGTTGAGGTTCTTAGATTGAGAGGAGTGAGGTCAAGAGATGAGTGTCTAGGTTCTCTATTTGAAAATCCACGTTTGAATGTTTGAAAGGTCAATTCTAGAGAGGCTGTTGCGGTAATAGGGCTCCCGCGGGAGCAAGAGAGCGCGGGGGTGAGTGCAGGTGAAACTTGGAAGTGTGAAACCCCAGGCTGGATGAGAGTCCTCTGACGTGAAATCTCAACAAGCCCCATGCCTGGAGAGATGAGGAGTCGCCATAGCCCCCAGTGAGTGGGATATACAAGCAAGCAGAAAAAAAGAAAGAAACAAAAGGAAAAACAAACAGAAGGAAAAGTAAAAGAGATCACATGGAGATCTGAGAGGAGAAAGATAACTGAAGCCGTTTTAAGCTAGCTAAATCAGCGCTCTTAGTAAGAGAATCCGCGGGCATTTGTTCTGATTTAATGAGAACGGTCAAAATGTTACCAGTCTTCAGCTCCTCTCTCATTCCCTTTGTTTTCAAGTCTAGATGTCGAGTTTTGGAGTTCGAGCCAAATTTCTCAAGTTTGTCTAACAGTCCACTGTTATCTGTATGAATCGCTATAGGTGAGACTTTACTTGAAAAGATTTTGCATGCTAGTGAGAAAATCCAGGAAGCTTCATGAAATGCGTTGACAAAAGCATTGAGCTCCGCATTGGTGGAGCTGTAGGTGATATTCTTTTGTTTACAGCTGTTCCACAATACGACACAACCATAAACCGCGCACAGGTATCCAGTTTGAGACCGTTGAGTTTCCGGATCATCTGCCCACAACGCGTCGGAGTAAGCTGATATCAGAGTGTTCACATCATTCACTTTCAGGTGCAGTTTGAGGTGAGAAGTTTCTTTTAAGTATTTCCACGTCTTTTTTAGTTCATTCCAGTGGATTAGACCTGGCTTCACATTGAATCGTGACAGGCTGGATACAGAAAAACTCACATCTGGCCAAGAATAGCAGGCTATGTGATTAAGCAGACCAATAGCCGACCTGTAGTTAATGTTGAGGTTTTTGAACTGTTTGTGCTCGTCGTCAGATGCGGGTTTGAGTTGAAGATTCGGAGTGAGTGGAGATCTGCTTGATTTCGCGTCTTGCAATCCTAGCTCCTTGAGGCCACGCTCAATGTGCTTTGGCTGACTGAGGAGAATTTCATCCCCTTTTACTTCTATCCGCATGCCTAAGATGGTGTCAGGATCTTTTGCCATGGAACCAGGGAAGCGTTTCAGGAATTTGCTTTTGAAATCTTTGCTGTCGCCAACAAGAACCAGATTGTCCACGTGGAAGAAGATGCGGGATTTTCCGTTTTTGGATAGATAGAGGCATGGGTTGCATGCAGATTCTTTGAAGCCTACCTCTTTGAACCAACCTGTCAATGTCTCGTACCAGTTCTTAGGCGCCTGCTTCAATCCGTATAGGGATTTTCGGAGCCTGAGGAACTTGCATTTTCTTCTCGACCCCTTTGGAGTTTTGATAATCACCTCCTCATCAATTGGTGAATGGAGAAACACACTCTTGACATCGAATTGGCGGACTTTCTGTTTTGATTTGAGCGCGTAGAGAAGCATGAGACGCAAAGTTGATGGTTTCCCAGTCGGTGCAAATGTTTTGGAGTAATCAAGGCCTTGAATTTGATTGAAGCCCTGTACACAGAGTCTTGCCTTGTATCTGACAGGATCTTCATGACAGTCCAGCTTGATCTTAAAAATCAATGTAGTCCGTAGCGCATTCTTCGGATCAGGACCGTCGTATTCCTCCCACACACTGAGATCTTCAATTGAGTCCAGTTCAACGTCCATGGCTTCCATCCAATCCAAACATTAATTGCATCAAAGTGCATCTTTGTATGATTTGGGCTTGTAGAAGTGAAAAAAACCGTACCGTTGCGGCGGTTTGACTTTTGATTGATCTTGCAGAGCTCGCACAAAGGGCGCGACTGGAGGTTGAGCTTCTTGACTGATCTTGTGCAACGTGATGGAGTTAGACTGTTCTGTGACATGATGGGATGGTGAGGTTACATCTTCTGAGGATTTACTCGTTGAATCGTCTTCATCTGCTGAACTAATAGATCCTTCTGACCTGTCTCGATAGCTTGTCCAGGGCACACAACAATCAGGGTGAACTTCAGGGGTGCAATCAGGAGCAGGAGTTGAATGGTCATTATCAAAGTCAGGATCAACGTCGAAGTTAGAACCACTCATTTTTGAAGCAGGCATTTGCAAGAACCTGACATGCTTAGATGAGATAATAGAACCAAACTTAGTTAATATTTGATAGGAGTGAAGAGTTTGATTGAAGCCTACTAATGTGCCTTCTTCACCCTTTGAATCAAACTTCAGTCCTTGCTCTCTTTTGTTGATGAGGTAGATGCATGGATTCCCGATGGGTTTCAGAAAGGTTGAGGGAAGGGCTCGACCATGTATTTTCTCCCAGGGGGTTTCTGTTTTGCCTTTGAGTGGAATTTGGTTCAACATCAAGCAACAGCCCTTCACCACTTTGTGCCATACCGCAGAAGGGAGACGACCGTCTTTGATGGTAGCTCGAGTTGATTCAAAAATTGTACAATTGGCGCGTTCAGCTCGCCCGTTATGCTCCGGATGATAAGGTTCCGAAATAGTGTGAGTGACGTGTTTGTCTTGAAAGAAGGAAGAGAGTTTTTTGTTAAAAAATTCAGTCCCTCCATCCGTGAAAACCTCAGAGGGGTACGTGCCTCGGCAATTTTGTTCCTTCTCAATCAGGCTGATGATGGTATTGGCTGTCTTGTCCTTTGAAGTCAATGGGAATGCAGCGAGATAGCCGGTGGCATTGTCTACCAAGGACAAAATGAATTGGTGACCTGACTTTGAGGAGGATAGTATTGGTCCCATGAGGTCAAGATGAATCTTGTCGAAAGCCTTAGAGGACCTAGTGGAGGAGAGCTTGAATGACGACTTTGTAATTTTACTTTTGACACATTCAACGCACTGGAAGTTTTGTTTAACTTCATTAGGGATATGCTGAATGAGAGAGGTGAGCCTTGATAAGGATGCGTGTCCATATCTTTGGTGGATCTCAAGTAAGGCAGCTTATGGAGAGGAGAGGATGGACGAGTAGAGATTTTTTGAGGATTAGACAGCATCAAAGGAGGGTGTGGGAAGAGTGTAAATATTATCTTGAATCTGTCCAGATAGTACTGTTTTACCACCGTGTGACACTGAGAATCTACTGGAAGTTGAGTTAATCAAGCAACCCTTGCTGTTTAAGGCACCTGCACTGATTAGATTAATGGTCACGTCAGGTACATAAAAGGCGTTGCTAAGTTTGAGCGTAAGGTTGTCCCAGTGGAGGATTGCAGTGCCTCTTCCTTTGATTGGCAGACTTGCTCCTTCTTTCCCCGTTTTAATAGGATTGCCGGAGTACGGTTGCATCTCACAAAATAATCGACAGTTGTTGATCATGTGGACCAAAGCTCCGCTATCAAGTAGGAATTGTTGATTTGAGTCACCATGTTTGATCCACTGATTGAGTAATGCTAAGTAGTGAGCTGAATGTGACTCGGTCTTGGCTTTGGATCCACCCTTCTTTGCTTTCCATTTCTCTTGGTTCTCTCTCCACCACTCAGGCGCTACTTCAGGATGAAGATGCCAGCACTCTCCAGCCGAATGATTCTTATCTTGGCCGGGATTATGGTGCCCTTCGACGCATCGCTTCAAGCTGGATCCTTTGCCTGGCGTAGAGTGTGCTGCTGTTTTTCCTCTGAAAAGAGCAACATCACCCTTCATCCTAGAGTTTGAAATAGACGATTGCGCCTTGGATTTGTTATTGAGCTGAGTCAGGTGATTGAGGACAAATTTGACTGAGAGCTCCTTATCCGAGTGCATGATTTGCCTCTTGAAATTGTCCATCAAGTTTGGAAATTTGAACAGAATTAGATACGCCAATATGTTGTCAGGTAATTTGATGCCAACCTTGCCCATTTTTTTTAGACAGACTTTTACCCTCGTGATGAAGTCAAAAATTTTGTTGGGATTGAACGTGAGGTAGAGAAGACTGTTGAAAACTCTAGCTAGATTTGATGCTTGAGAAGATGCGTACTTGTGGACTATTGCTTTCCACAGGAGTTTGGCTGAATTCCTATTCTTGGCTGTAACTATGTTCTCGTGGGCCATAGAGTTGAGTTTTGAGATTATGAGGAGTTTAAGTTTGTTGTTGACAGAGGTTTCCAACACAGAGGTTTCGTCGTTTATGGCCGTAGAACATCCTCTGACGTCAAGCACGGCATCCATTTTATCCCTCCAGATTCTGTAATTATCTTCCCCGAGCAAAGGTATTGTTTTGAGACAGGTCTTGAGCATAGTTTGCTTGAAGGAGTCCATGATGCCTGGTCCGTATCCTCTCTCAGTTGATTATTCAGCGGTCAAACTTGATCTTGAAAGATCCTTTCGGCTTTTAACCGTGAAGAAATATGAGGATTTGAATTGAGAAAAGAACTGAGAGCTGGAAACAGGCAAGACAATCACACATGAGTAAAACATGAGAATGGAGGAAGACACGAAAATCAGGCATGAGATATGAGTCAAAGAAAACAGACAGGAACCCAAGACTGCCGGTGTGAGTATTTGAGGTGAGGTTGATGGCGGGATTTGAGAGTCGGAGAGGTCTTGAGTCTGAGATGGAAAAGAGTGATGAAAGGCTAGAGATCGTCGGATGAGTGAGTTGTTGAAGCAAGAAAAATGAAAGACAAAGCAGACTACGAATCTCACCAGGCATAGTTGAGTCAGAGGATGATTGACAGAGACAAAATGAGAAACATGAGAAAAGTAGTTGAGGACAGCATAGCACGAGATACAAGATGAGAATGATTTAATGATGAAGATGGGAAGATCACAATTTTTTGAGGTTTGTAGATTGAGAGGAGTGAGGTCAAGAGATGAGTGTATAGGTTCTCTATTTGAAAATCCATGTTTGAATGTTTGAAAGGTTGATTCTAGAGAGGCTGTCGCGGTAATAGAGCTCCCACGGGAGCAAGAGAGCGCGGGGGTGAGTGCAGGTGAAACTTGGAAGTGTGAAACCCCAGGCTGGATGAGAGTCCTCAGACGTGAAATCTCAACAATTTGTGTCTTGCCACGTACTCCAACACATGGATTCTGACACAATTTTCACTGTGAAACCTATACATGGGGTTTCATGTGAAATATTAACATGGCCAAGAACCTCAAGGCTGTGTCTTTTATTAATCTTTCATTGATTATTTGAAAACACAAGGAGTGGAAATTTGGGGTAGGTGTCAGTGAGTGACCCTACCATAGATTTAGTGGAGAATTTGAATTTAAAATAATATTTTAATTATATTTCTTCCTTCATACTTTTTTTTGTTTATTTTTGTTTTATGTTGTTTTTCTGTTACTTTTTCAGATTTCTCTGTAACAGCAGCAAGCTGAAAACCAATGAGAACAAAGATAGTAAGTCTTTTATTTTTTAGAAATGTTCATTTTTTTAGTTTAATGAACTGATGGTAAAATTATTTCTGTAGTGCAGGTATGGCTCTTCATCTGAATTTCAAAGTTCAGTGGAAGACACTGAAAGTTCATTAGGGTTCCCTTCTGTTGGAATCAGGTTCCTTTTCAAAGGAGGAAGAAGAAGAAATGGAGGATTCAAACAGAATCTCATCTTTGGTGAGTGTTTTTCCTTTAATAAGATTAGAATTTTGACTAAGTAATTTTTTATTGTAGGAGCCAAGAGTGAATTACCTCAATCAAATACCTGAGAACTTACATAAGCTCTTGGGGGAGGTTTGGGATCCATTTGGTGATGGTTATTGTGAATTTAGAGTCATTTCAAAATCACTTGGGTATGATGAGCATGGATGGTTTAATGTACAAAATGAACTGATTGAAACATTGAGGAAAGATAATATGTGCTATTCTAAGATCCTTTCTGGCAGTAAAGATTTTTAAAAGATAAAAAAAGGAATTGATATTGAGGACATAAATGAAAAGATTCCAGCTTCATAATGGCTTTCAAAGTTTGATATGGGTCAAATAATAGCGGATACTTATGGAAGACCAATATGTTTCATTGCATTGGATTCATGTTGTACTTATACCTCTATGAAAATGGGTGTAAAAGAAGCATTATACCCAATATTCATTTCATTTTTTAATAATAGCCATTAGGTCCAGCTTGTACTTAAGGGAGATTTGAATCCAATCCCAACCATAGTTTCCAAACCACATTCCATGATTTCTAAAAAAGGCTCTTGTTGGGTTGATCACCTCAAATTTCAACTCAAGTTAGACTCTAACTTGTAGACATCATTTTAATTTCATCATTTGGGTTTGGTCTAACCTACTTATCTTGTAATTATATTAACATAAAGGGTTATTAAATTTTGAACATCAGTATGTTGAGTGTTTTGAGTTAACATCATCATGTTTAGTGTTTTGAATGAGATCTTATTAGAAAATCAGTTCAACTTGTGTTGGACTGATCCCATCATAAGGACCATTTTTATTTATTTTGATGGGATCATCTTAACACAAGTTGAACTTAATTTTTTTTGGTTTATTAAATTTAGGGGTAGTCAAGTTGAACTTGTGTTTTTTGTTGTTTTTATTTTAGGGCTAGTCATGTTGAACTTATATTTTTTGTCACTTTTAATTTAGGGCTAGTCAAGTTGAGCTTGTATTTTTTGGAAATTTTACTTTAGGGGGGCTGCTCCATAGACTCTTTCATGGTTTATTTAATTTTTGTTATTTTTTCTTTAGTGCTAGTCAAGTTTAACTTACTTTTATTTTTTCATTTTTATTTCTTTTTTTTTGGTGTTTTTGTCAAGAGATGAAAAATTTTTTTTTTATTTTTAGTTATTGATTTTTATCAATTTTTAGGGCATTTTTTTTCTCATGCATCAAACCCTTTATTTCATGCATTTTAATTTTGTTGCATGGTTGTGCCCCTTTGATATTTCATGCAAAAATTCTTTATTTTACCAAGTTTCAAGAATTCATTTTTTTTTGTATTCTGAATCCGCAGCCCCTTAGCAGGGGTTCTTAAAAATGGCAATTCATGGGTTGCAAATGCAATTCATGGCCCATTCCAAGCTGTGGCGTGCTGTTCAAAACTCTGGGGTTGTGAGCACCAGAAAATAAATAAATCAAAATCAAAATCAATAAAAGGGAAATGTTAAATTTTCAACCTTAATACCTAAAAAAGATTTTGTGGGGCAATTTTTGACCCATTTTGGGTTGTGAACAGCCTCTCAAAACTTGTCTCAGTTTTGAACAGCAGTTCACAACTCAAAATGGGTTTTAAGAAGCTTCACAACCCATTTGCAGAAAAAAAAGAAAAGACATTTAAAATAAAATAAAATAAAATGAATTAAAATAAATAAAGGGCCCATAAATAAAAATAAATAAAAATAAATAAAAATAGGGAATTATTTTTCTCACACATCAAACCCTTTATTTCACGCATTTTGATGTTGTTGGGCAGTGGCACCCCTACATCAACATTTCACACAAAAGGACTTTATTTCACACAAGTTTCAAGGATTCATTTTTTTTAAAATTCTGAATCCCCAGCCCTGTAGCAGGGGCTCTTAAAACACTAACAAAATTGTTTGGTAATTTTGGAGGCATTAGAACCCCTTTGAAAATTCAATCAAAAAATGAAAAAATTCTGCAAAAAAAAATTTTTGCATGGGTTTTTGGATCCTTATTTTGGCTATTTTTATTTTTATTTTTTTTTTTTGGTTATTTCAGCTTCTGGATATTTCCAGCAAAATTCAAAGATCTTTCAAGAAAATCATATTCTTTGTATGTATCCTTTCATCTTGAAAAATTGCTTCAAAAAACACAAAAATTCAAAAACATCAAATTTCTCTTTGGACATTTGAATACTTTTATTTTTGTTTTTATTTAGTTTTTTTGGGCGATCCAAGCTTTCACAAAGAAGAAACAACAGTTTGAGAGCATCAATATATGTTTTCATATTTTTTGGATGCATTATTTTACCTTAAACATTTACATCAAAAAAGCAAACACTTCAAAAAATTCAATTTTCTCATTGGAATTTTGGATCCTTCTGTTTTCCATTTTGACTAATTTTTTTGGATTCTTCAATCTATGAGAATTGCAAAAAAAAAATATTAAAGAGCTTATTAAAACTTTGTTCAGAATTTTTGGATGCCTTTTTCACCTTAAGCAATTCCTTCAAAAAACCAAAAAAAAAATGAAAGATTCAATTTTCTCACTGGATTTTTGAATCTTTTTGTTTTCCTGTGTGTATTTGAAGCTGCAGTTTTAAAAGGATAATGTGATGTTATAAAAAATTATTTTTTGTCAACTTTTGAGGCACTATTTTGCTCTCCAAAAACAAACCAAACAAGTTTCATATTACTCTTCTTTGAGCCCTTCACATGCATATATTCAATATGACTGAAAATTTTTTCCTGGGACCACCACACATCTTGGAGCACTCCAATTATCTTATAAACCACCCCCTTGACCTGTTCCACCCTCCCATCACCCCCCCCCGCCCCCACTACCACACTACACCACTCCTCATCTCACCTCACCTCCTCACACCACACCACACCACACCACACCACACCACACCACACCACACCACACCACACCACACCACACCACACCACACCACACCACACCACACCACACCACACCACACCACACCACACCACACCACACCACACCACACCACACCACACCACACCACACCACACCACACCACACCACACCACACCACACCACACCACACCACACCACACCACACCACACCACACCACACCACACCACACCACACCACACCACACCACACCACACCACACCACACCACACCACACCACACCACACCACACCACACCACACCACACCACACCACACCACACCACACCTAACTTTGTACCGTGTAAGACCATGGAGCAATGGGGTCCTTATGATTGACAAAAGGGGATTTTCCAAGTGAATTGGTGTGAAATTTTGTTTAAAGCACTTAATTCTGAAGGCAAGGAGAAGATAACTTACTTCTTTAAGCAGTGACTCCAGAAATCTTGTAGAAATTCACGGTTGAAAGGGTCTCAAGGTAATATTTGGGGTTTTTGCTGATTTTCCTGAGTGGAATTAGCAATGGGGTTAAAATTAATAACTATTCTTTCAGACTGAGGCCATATATCACTTTTTTATCTTCTTATAAACACTTGATCATGGATGGAAAGGGTTCTTGCTTGATACTAAAAATTAATGCAATTTGAAATACCCAAAGGGTGCTGTATATATAACTTTTGGGGTGAAGGGGCCTTCTCAGGGCACGTATAGAGGGTTGTGCTTGAGGGCTAAGGCTAGCAGGAGGGCCATGACCATTTTGAAACGCGTTCTTTGTTCTGTTGCTCAGTTGGACCTGTCTGTGTCATTTTTGTGTGTGAAATAATTCTCAGAACCTGTTTCATTCAAACTTTGATCAGAGGTCTGGAACCATTGTGAATAAGCAGGTTGGTTCTCCTGAATAAAATCCTGGGACAAGAATCAAGAGGCAAAAGGTGTCCTATTAAGGTGGTGTTGAATTGCTGAAATGAAATAAATGGTTTAAGAACAAAGAGGGATCTGAAAACAGGTTTAGACTTGACCTTTGAAGATGACTAAGTTGGAGATGTTTGATGGCATAAAGGAAAGAAAGTTGAGAAAAAGATAGAGAGGTTCTTTTAGAAGAAGGAGACGTCAAAGATTAGATTTGAGAGTATGGACATGACAGTGATGGGTGAAAGTCTTACCAGTCAGGTTATTGATGAACTAGATATGGAAGAGTTGACATTTGGTTTGAAGGATGAATATGTTTAAGAAAAAGATAAGAAACGGAGAGAAAAGAAAAAAAAATAAGAGAAAGAAAATAGTTGATAAGTAAAAGTTGAAGTTAAGAGTTGTTGAAGTGAGAATGATTGGGGTTGGTAGTTGATAGTTTGATGGTGAGTTGATCAATTGTTATATTGAAAGAGGTTGATTGGATGATCTTTTTGTTATTGGAGGACCGTCCGTCCTCTTCTCACTCCCCAAGATAGACTTATGAAAAAGAAAGAAAAAGATGACATAGGAGTGAAATGTAAAGGAAAATTGTGACAGTCAAGCGGAGTGCGGATGAGTTCCCGGAATGGTGTAAATTATTTGACACCATCAGTTCTTGTTAGATTGAAAAGCTAAAAGAAGGATTGATTAATTGAGTAAGGAAAGAGAGGGAAGAGATAGGGCCTGAGTGAGTCCGTCCGCCTTCATTTCAGGAGCTGGTTTTAAGTTGATGGAAAGATTTCCCAGTTTGAGTTCTTCACAAAGCGCTTTTGTTTTGATGTCAATGTGATGAGTTTTGGAGTTGCATCCAAACTTTTTTACCTGGTCATAAAGACCTTTTTTATTAATAAAGTGACGACTTGGTTCTATTTCTTTCTTCCAGAGTTTGGCCACAAGACCTCTCATCCATATGGCTTCAAGAAAGGAATCAACTAGTGGATTTAGTTCTGCTTCTGTCATTGAATGTGTGATGTTTTGCTGTCAGTAGCTGCTCCAAGAGATGAGTGAATTAAAAAGGAGAGAAAGATGCCTAGATTGAGAACCTCTAGTTTCTGTATTGTCACTCCAGGTTGCGTCGCTGTAACATTGGATCTGAGTGTTGGAATTGTGTACTTGCAGCGTAAGTTTCAAATCTTTTGTTGCTTTAAGATATTTCCAGCATTGTTTTACCTCTCTCCAGTGACAAATCCCAGGTTTCTTGCAGAATCTAGCAAGACTAGAAACTGAAAAACTAAGTTCCGGACAGGTTAGGCAAGCAATATAGTTAATGAGAAAGACGGCAGATCTGTAGTTGATGTTTAGGGCTTTAAATTCTTCATGTTCTTCATCGGAGGCCGGAGTCTAATTGAAATTGGTGGTTAAGGGAACAGACGAGGGCTTGCAATCTATCATTTTTAGTTCTTTCAAACCGTGTTTGATGTGTTTAGGTTGTGAGAGCAAAATTTTATTATTGTGTTGTTTGTATTTCATTCCAAGAATAGTGTTGGGATTTTGTTGACTTGACTTAGGAAATCATTTTAAGACTTTGTCCCGAAAGTTATTTCTGAGTCCAACAAGGATAAGATCATCTACATGAAAGAAAAGAAAGGAATTGGAGCTAGAATGGATGTATGAGCAGGGATCAGATATGGATTTGTGGAATCCTTGTTTGCAGATCCATGAAGTGAGGGTGTTGAACCAATTAGCGGGAGCTTTCTTTAAACCGTAAAGAGATTTTCAAAGGATAAGAAATTCCAATTTTCTTTTTGAGCCTTTGGGTCCTCTTATGATTACTTTATCAGTTAAGGGTGTGTGGAGAAAAGCACTGTTTGTTGGTATTCAAGTACTTTCTCAAACTATTTCCTCACACTATTGTCTTCATTCTGATTGTCTTCATTTTTCTCTCAGGTTATTTTCTCTGTCTCTCAGTTTATTTTCCATTTTATTATTTTCCATTATATTTCTTTCTATGGTTCTCTTATCAAACCGCTGTCTTCATTCTCCCCCATGCGTGTCCCTCATAATCAACCGCTGCCAAAGCTCCAATCCTGAAGGCCTGCAAGTCTGCTCCCCAGGATCTCTCAAACCGCTTTCTTCATTCACCCCAATGCGCTATCACTCACATCAAAAACCAGTCCTCATTGACTTCAATAAGTTCAACCACCAGCTACCGCTACATCTCCAGCTCAAGCTCACCCAATCACCAAAATCAAGAGTATCACACCAGATCAACACTCTTTTATGCTTACTTTCTCCTTTTCCTTTTCTCCATTAATTCTTCTGTCTAGTCAACACGCCATCTGGTCCTTTTAAGGTGTCTACTCAACCATGTTTCTTTCCCCCTGATTCTTTTCCTTGATAACTCCTTACTGAAATCAAACATCCTTTTAAGTCCATTAACCTTTCAGATTTACAGTTCCATCTCACTTACTGGACCAGATAGGCTCTATGTCCGACTCAGAAGAACAACCTAATCTGTCAAAGCTCAACATCCCCCTTCTAAATGACTCAAAATTCCCATCTTGCAGTCTCAGGATCAAGAGCTATCTTTGCAGGAAAGGACTTCTTGAATTGACCGTTGAAACCCCTCCATCACCCATGACTGGGCCTCAAAATAAGAAGATGTAAAAAGCCGCAGACATAATCATCCAACATCTTGGCAAATCTGCCTTAGAATCCATTGTCAATGACAAAAACAATGGAAATCCCCACACCATCTGGCAGGCAATTCTTGAAGGATACGCCTTGCAATCCTCAAATAATTGTGGCCGCATCTGGCTCAATTTCATCTGCTATCTCTTCAAAGGTGATCTAACAACCTACATCAAGGACTGCAGAAAACTCATGAACAAACTCACAGTTGTGAGACTTGAAGTTCCCCCCGATATCCTCAGCTACACCATCCTTTCCAAACTTCCCAGCTCATTCTACCACATTGTCAACTCTCTGATTCTCAACAACTCCTCCTTCAGAATCCAACTGGGATCTTGAACAAGCTTTGTGAGGTACTTCACCTTGAATACTCTTGACTGCCTGACGCCAACCTGACTTTAGATACTACACCATCAGTCTCACTACACAAGTCCACAGCAAAGAAAAATCCCAAGCACCCCTGCTCAAAAGGACACCACAACCCCTTAGCCAAGAACCCAGAAAGTAAATGTTGGTTTGTTCATCCCCACCTCAGACCTGAATGGAACAAGACTCCCTCATCCAATCTCCACTCAGTCAATGAAAGCCCAGCTGCCAAAGTTGAAAGCAACTCCAAAGGCGCCAAGCTTCACTTCAATGCTCAAATTTACCTGTTGTCCAACAGAAAAGACTCCGACCTTCCAGTCCTGGACTCTGGCGCAACCCACCATATAGTCAATGACCCCCAGTTTCTGTTTGAGTGCACTCCCATCCATCTTGAGGTAGGAACCGTCTCTCCAAACAACTCTCTTACAGCTACACATTCTGGATCAGCTAAGCTCATCAAACATCTTGGCTCAACCATGATCCTTCAAAATTTTCTACTCATTCCGTCTATTAACCGGTTTCTTATCTCCCTCACCCAACTAAACTTGTCTAAGGCGACCTTGTCAAAAGTTGGATACTCAGGGTTTGAAGTGAAGCTGGATAAGATCAGTTTTGTAGGCACCACAAACAACAAATTAACGGAACTCTGCGGAACCAGATTTCTGCAATGCTACCAGTCCACAATGCTCCTCAAGGCTCCGGAAAATCTCTGGCATCTGCGTCTTGGTCACGCTAGTACTCAATCCCTCAAGACACTCAACCTATGCTCCAACAACTCTGACACTCAATCCACCGTCTGTCAAATCTGCAAGACTTGCAAGCAAGTCGCAACTCCCTTCAATCATAAATTCAAAAGGGCCACCAACCTCCTTGAAGCTGTCCATCTTGACGTTGTTGGACCTTTCTCCATCACCTCAAACTCGGGATTCTCCTACTTTCTCTCCCTGACGGATCAGTTCTCGGGATATTGCTCCGTGGCCCTCCTCAAACAGAAAAGTGAGGCTGTTTCCGCTATAAAAGATTTTGTGGCTCGAGCCAAGCGTCAAACTGGGCGCACCGTGAAACTTCTGATATCCAAAAATGGCGGCGAGTTCATCTCCTCCAATCTTCACTCCTTCTGTCTTGAAAAAGGAATCAGTCAGCATTTCTCTCCCCCTTACACTCCTCAGCAAAACGGACTAGCCAAGAGATCAAATTGCCTTATTTTGGAGAAGGCACGCTGCCAGCTAAATCAAAGCAACTTACCGCTCAAATTCTGGAATGAGGCTGTCAACACCGCTACCCACATTCTTAATGCTCTCCCTTCAAGATCCCATGGCAACATTGTTCCTTACAACGTTTGGCACGGACAATTGTTCAAACTCAACTGCTTATGGCCATTTGGTTGCGCCTCCTTTTCTATCATTACCAAAGCTGATCAAACTTTCAAACTCCTCCCCACCAGCAAAAGAGCTATTCTGCTTGGGTACCTCAATGACTGTTTGTTATTCAGACTGCTTGACCTGGACTCCTCCAAAATCTTCATCTCCGCAAACGCGTCATTTGACAAGCTCTCCTTTCCTTCTCTATCCGGCTTGAAACCATCTCCCTGTTCTACCCGCTGCAACCTCATGCTGACTCCTTCTTCTCCTCTCCCACCTCCCACTAACAACTCTTTGGACCTCCCTTCTGTTCCTCTTCCTTCTTCCCCAAACTCTTCTGCTGTCCCTCCTGCCATCTCTCCTCCTGCGCCTGTATTCTCTCATACCTCTCCTCATTCTATCACCCCATCTGCTGTCAATTATTCTCTCCCTGCTCATCAACTGTCTCACCACAGGCTAACTCACAACAATATCATCCCTTATCCACGTTGTCTTAACTCAAAAATAGGTCTTCCCGCCATCTATCTCATTGTCGACAATATTTATTCTGACCCCAAGTCAGTCAAGGAGGCTCTCAAATCCAAATACCAAGAATAATGGCTTGAAGCAATGAAGCACAAGGAGCTCAACCTGTTTGATTATCAAGTCTGGGAAGAATCCAGCCTTCCTGATGGCAAGCTAGGACTCAAGTGCGTATGGGTCTTTCAAACAAAACAAGATGATCAAAATTGGATTGTTGAGTTCAAAGCCCAACTATGAATTCAAGGCTTCAGCCAGCAGTATGGCATTGACTTCACCTCTACCTTCTTGCCCAATGGGGACAAGACCTCCCTCTGTATGCTCATTGCCCTTGCTGCCCATCTAAAACTGAAATTCCACCAAGTCAACGTGAAAGCCACTTTTCTAAACGCTCTGCTGCGCAAAGAAGTCTACCTCACTCCTCCCCCCTACATCTCCGTGGCTAGTGGCAAGCACCTCAAGCTAAAGAAGGGCTTGTACGGTCTCAAGAACGCACCAGTTGCCTGGTATGAAACGCTAAGCAGCTGGCTACTTGATCTCGGTTTCCACAAGAGCGAGGCAGATCAATGTGTGTTCTGGAAAGACTCCACCTACCTTTACGTTCATGTTGACAATATTGCAATATTCAGCAACCGACCAGAAGTTTTTGTTGGCCAGCTCCGCTCCAAGTTCAAAATAAAGGACCTTGGACCGGCCTCCGTACTGCTTGGAATGAATGTCAGTCACCTACCAAATGGATTGAAGCTCTCTCACATCTCGTACATCAATCAAGTGTGTGCACAATATTTGCTTCCGCCGCACAAATTTATCTCAACTCCCTTCAAAACTCACGGCAAGCTATACGCCTCAAGCAAGGAAGACCATGAGGAGTTTCTACAGTCGGGCGCTAACTACAGAAAGATTGTTGGGGAGCTAAATCATATCAGTATATTCACAAGACCCAAAATTACTTTTGCTGTGAACTATCTTTCTCAATTACTTGTCAAACCAAATCTTCACCACTTTCAAGCCACCCTACACGTCCTCCAATACCTCGAGCACAGCTCAAGCCACAGAATAGCTTTCATCTCCTCCTCCTCTGCACCTCACCTTGAAGCGTATGTTGATGCCAACTGGGCAACCTGTCCCACCACTAGGAGGTCAGTCTCTGGGTTGGTTGTTTGCTGGCTTGGAAGTGTCATCACCTGGAAATGCAGGAAGCAGCCAACCTTATCCTTATCCACCACTGAAGATGAATAAAAGGCGCTGGGCAAAACCATCAAGGAAGTGAGCTGGGTGAAATTGCTCATGAGCAAGTTCTTGCCGGGAGAAGCGGCCAGACCAGCCATAATTCACAAGGACAACAAAGGCTGTATTAAACTAGCGCTTAATCAAGCTAACCACGCCACTTTCCACACAAAACACATGGAATTGCGGTTCCACTATGTACGTAGCAAAATTCTCAAAAACGCTTTCAAGCTTCAGAAAGTATCTCCCAAGAAGAATCTGGCGGATTTTCTCACCAAACCGGTAACCCGAGTAGCCCTTTGCCGCGCCTTGGACGCCCTCAACATATCAAAATAATTTGAGCAAGGGAGGCTGTTGGTATTCAAGTACTTGCTCAAACTATTTCCTCACACTATTGTCTTCATTCTTATTGTCTTCATTTGTCTCTCAGTTTATTTTCCATTTTATTATCTTCCATTTTATTTCTTTCTATGGTTCTCTTATCAAACCGCTGTCTTCATTCTCCCCCATGCGTGTCCCTCATAATCAACCGCTGCCAAAGCTCCAATCCTGAAGGCGGGCGAGTCTTCTCCCCAGGATCTCTCAAACCTTTGTCTTCATTAACCCTGAAGTGCTATCACTCACATCAACAACCAGTCCTCATCGACTTGAATAGGTTCAACCACCAGATACAGCTACAGCTCAAGCTCAAGCTCACCCAATCACCAAACTCAAGAGTATCACACCAGATCAACACTCTTTTATGCTTACTTTCTCCTTTTCCTTTTCTCCATTACTTCTTCTGTCTAGTCAACACGCTATCTGGTCCTTTTAAGGTGTCTACTCAACCATGTTTCTTTTCCCCTTATTCTTTTCCTTGATCACTCCTTACTGAAATCAAAAGTCCTTTTAAGTCTGTTAACCTTTCACTTTTAACATCAAATTGAGTAATAGGAAGATAATAAAAAAGACCAAACAAAAGGGCAATACGTAGAGAGGCGGCTTTTTTGGTGGGAGAAAACGTATCTTGATAGTCCAATCCATAAATTTGATCAAACCCTTGAACACATAGTTGACTTTTGTAGACAAGTGGATCTCCGTAGCAGTTATCCTTCAAACAATATACCCAAGTAGTATTCAGTGGATTTTCCGGTTCTGGACCATCATAATCCTCCCATACTTCCAGAGATTTGATACCTTTGAGCTCAATATCCATGGAGTTGTCCCACTTGAGAGAGTTGGAGCATCTTTTTGCCTGTTTGTAGGATTTGGGAACGTAATAATGATGATACCCATATTGTTGAGGTGGATTTAAAGTTGATCTGTCTCAAAGAGTATGTCCAGTTAAAAGTTGTTGCGGGAGCTCTTCGTAAAAGTCATATTCTGAGTTAACTGACGGATTTTCAGGAAAATCAGGAGTAGGAGCGGAAGAAGATAGTTGGTCTTCAGTTGGTGAATTGGTGGAATAATCATTGACTGAAGGAATGATAGGAGAATGTTCATTAGAGAGAATAGGCGGGTTGTAATCAATTTTAAGATGCTGTTAGTCTTCAGTAGGGTTTGAAATAGAGGGATACTGCAAAAGATTGTTGTTTTTGAGAATTTTAACGTTTTTGGATGAGATAATGGAGTTGTCAGGTTTTAAAATAAAATAAGAAAGAAAGTTGGGGTTTTAACCCACAAGGGTACCAGGGAGTCCTCAATCTTTGAACTTTTTGCCGCGATTGACTTTGTAATTGAGATATACAACCTTAGACCCTATTGGGTAAAAATAATTGGTAGGGAGTGATTTCCCAGTAAAGATCTGATACGGAGAAGGGAAGTTGGGAGATTTAGGAAGTTGGTTTAAGGCAAGACAAGCTGACTTAGCAACTTCTGCCCAAAGATTAAGAGGAAGCTTAGAGCTTCAAAGAGCAGCACGAATTGATTCAGTAATAGTTCTGTTAGCTCTTTCAATTTTTCCTTTATGTTTGTGAGGGTACGGTTCAGAAATAAGATGCTGGATAGAGTTGGTCTTGAAGAAGTCCTTGAGTTTGGATGAGGTGAATTTGCCACCGCCATCAGTGCAAATCGTCACAGGGTATCTGTTTTTTTTTTTGTTTTTTGTGGTTGAGAATTGTTTTGATTTGTTGGCACGCGTCTGATTTATACTGAAGAGGGATGGCAGAGATATACCCCAAATGATTATCTATAATGGACATTATGTAATTCATATTGTTTCTCGCAGATGGAGAAATAGGAACAATTAAATCTAGATGAAGTTGTTCAAATGTTTTTGAAGAGTTATTTGAAGAATTCTTGAAAGATGATTTGGTAATTTTGGAGAACACACAGTCCTCACATTGGAAATTTGAGAGCGTATTAGTTTGGATAGAAGGAATGAGGTTTTTGAGACGATACGGACTGGCATGTCCAAAAGATTGGTGAAGATGTTTGATTTGATCAAGATTTGGTTCCTTAAGCAAAAGATGAAAAAATTTGTTGTTATTCCCTATGCCTGAAGGAGGATTGAGGATAAAAAGATTTTCTTGGATGAATCCCAAGAAGGCTGGTTTTGAGTGGGACATGAGAGAAAATTGATTGCAAAAGGAGGAGAGCAAGAATTGTTGTGAAGAGATTAATTCTCCAGGACTGATTAAATTTACTAAGAGGTCGGGAACAAATAAGCAGTTGGTGAGCGTAACTACGGAGTTTTTCCAACTGAGTTTTACCGTTCCTTTTCCTTTGATAGAAAGTTACTGTTTTCCTTTACAGTGTTTATGAAGTCATTTCCAGCACATTCTGTGAGATAACTAAAGAAATCCGGCGAGTTGAACATATGGCAGGAAGCACCAGAGTCAATAATGATTTGATTGAGAGGATTTATTTCTTGAACCCAAGTAGTAAGAAGAGCTAGGTAGTGAGCAACTTCTTTGGTTTTAGGGTTGGAATTAAGTTGAGCTTTCCAGTTTGCTTGGGATTCCTTCCATCAATCGGGCGCCAGATGCTCGTGAAGATGCCAACATTTGTCAGTGGAGTGATCAGGAGATTGGGGATTGTGGTATCCTTTCTTGCATCTAAGTTCTCCAGGAACCGGCTTCTTGGAAGGTTGAGATGAAATAAGTGCTGTATTGCTGATTTTTTTTTTCTTTTGATTTAACCTTGGTTTCATTGTCTTGTTGGACAAGATGATTAAGCGCAAGATCCATAGTGACTATCTTGTCCAAATGCATAATCTGTTGACGGAGAGAGTTAAGAGAAGGAGTAAATTTAAAGAGAATGAGATAGGAGAGGATGTCATCTGGAAGGTCTATTCCCACATCTACCATTTTCTTCTAGGAGATCTTTGTTTCTGTGATGAAAAGATTGATGGATTCGGGTTTGAATTTTTGGTAAAGAAATTTGTTTAAAATTTGGGCTTGATTTGCGGTTTGGGAGGAAGCAAAACGTTCTTTGATAGTTTTCCAGAGAAGCCTAGCCAAGGAGATATTTTGCCGGTTTACCACATTTTTATGAGTGACGGAATCAATGGGAGAAAGGAGAATTACTTGGGTTTCCATGTTGTTGTTAGAGTTGAGATTTTTAGAATCATCATCTAGGGCCTCCTTGACTCCTTTAAGTTCCAGCAGCATTGTCATCTTGTCCTTTCATATAGAATAGTTTTCATTCAAAAGAATAGGTAGGGCTTTGAGCGCGGCTTTAAGAATAATCTGTCAAAAGCCATCGTCGCTAGATCCCTCCATGGATAGATTCAATTAGATTAGTCGGATGGATGTTTGGCTTTTAACCGTGTTGAATTGCTGAAATGAAATAAATGGTTTAAGAACAAAGAGGGATCTAACAACAGGTTTATACTTGATGTTTGACAATGACTAAGTTGGAGATGTTTGATGGCATAAAGGAAAGAAAGTTGAGAAAAAGATAGAGAGGTTCTTTTAGAAAAGAGAAAGAAAAGAGTTGATAAGTAAAAGTTGAAGTTAAGAGTTGTCAAAGTGAGAATGATTGGGGTTGGTAGTTGATAGTTTGATGGTGAGTTGATCAATTGTTATATTGAAAGAGGTTGATTGGATGATCTTTTTGTTATTGGAGGACCGTCCGTCCTCTTCTCACTCCCCAAGATAGAATTAGGAAAAAGAAAGAAAAAGATGACATAGGAGTGAAATGTAAAGGAAAATTGGGACAGTCAAGTGGAGTGCGAATGAGTGCGTGGAATGGTGTAAATTATTTGAAAGGTGGTGATGCTCCTTACCATCCTTCTGGATTGAAATTATTGGCACAAAAAAACCCAAAAATCAGTGAGAAGGTGAGAAAATTTGATATTCTCTCATTTATCCATTTTTTCTGATTTTTTGGGGGTTTTTTCTCTAGGTTTCCTGAACATTATCTTATTCTTCTTCTGGAATCTTTGACCAAGTATTGATTGAAGAAGTGAGTTTTATCTTTATTCCATATTTTCTGTTATAAAAAATTCCGATTTTTGGTTTTAGTTCCAATTCAAAGATTTTATTTCACCAAAAACAGCCATTCCACATATATCACAGGTTCAAGATGTCATAGGGGACGGGGACTGTGACTTTAGAGCAGCAGCCCTTTTTTGGGGGAGGAACTCAGAAGACTGGATTGAAGTCAGGAAAGAAATGGTGAAAGAGCTTGATTCCAACCCAATCATCAAGGACACAAAATAACTGTGTGATATCTGGGGTGAAACTTCCCAAGAAGCATGAATGAAACTTAACCACCTTTATAGCCCAGCTCCCATAAATATGTGGATGAAATTTCCATTCCATGCTTTCCTTCTTGCTGAAACATATAATTTTCCAGTGGTTCTGTTTTCTTCTTCAATTCCTTGCAATTATCTTCATCTGAATTTCGCTCCCATTCCAAATACCAAATGTTCTCCTCTTTGCTTCTTTCTTCTAGAAGATTTCAAACATATAGTCTCATTCAAGTTCAAGTCTGATCATTGGCCAGCTCCCAGGTTAGATCCACTTTGGAAAAGCTTTGTGAAAAATGATTCCAAATATTGGAAAAAAAAATTCAAAGAAATTTAGATCTTTTGAATGTTTTTTTTTCCCTCAAATAAAATCAAGTAGAAAAATAAAACCAATCATAGTTGAATAAATTTTGATATTTTTACCCATATTTGTTCTTTATTTTTAATTTTTTAAGTGAAGTTTGTAAGGTGTATGCATACATGCAGATTATCTTTAAAAATTATTAATGAACTGGTTTTTTAACATCCTGAAAGGTTGAATAACCAAGAAAAATCAATTATAAAGTCCAACAAAAGGATTCAAAAATCCCTTAAGAAAAGTGAATTTTTCAAATCTTTTTGTTTGTTGATGGAATTTTTAAGGGTAAAAAATGACATCCAAAAATTCTGAAAAAAATTTTGAAAAGCTCTTTAATAGCCTTTTTGAATTTATAAAAGCTTGAAACACCCAAAAAAGTCAATCAAAAAAGCAAACAAAAGGATCCAAAATTCCAATGAGAAAATTGAATTTTTTGAATTTTTATCTTTTTTGATGTAAATGTTTAAGGTAAAATAGTACATCCAAAAAATCTGAAAAAAAAATGAATAATCTTTAACTGTTTATTTAAACTTGTGATAGCTTGAATTCCCCAAAAAAAATTAAATAAAAAGGAAAATAAAGGGATGCAAATTTCCAATCAAAGAGTTGATTGTTTTGGTTTTGTGAAGGAATTTTTTAAGGTGAAAGGATATACCCAAAAAATATGAAAAAATATTTTAAAGCTTTTTCAATGTTGGTTAAAATTTCTGGAAGAAAAAATAACCAAGCAAAAAACAATTAAATAGCCAAAATAAGGATCCAAAAACCCATTTAAAAATTTGTTTTTATGGAATTCTTTCATTTTTTTATTTCATTTTTGAAGGGGTTCTAATTCCTCCAAAATTAACAAAGATTTTGTTTTTGGTTTTAAGAGCCCCTCCTACAGGGCTTCAGAGTCAGAATTCCAAAAAAAAATGAATCCTTGAAACTTGCATGAAATAAAGTACTCTTGCATGAAATATTGATGTAGGGGCGCAACTGTGCAACAACATCAAAATGTGTTGAATAGTGGGTTTTATGCGTGAAAAAAATAATGCCCTATTTTTATTTATTTTTATTTACGGGCCCTTTATTTATTTTATTTTATTTTCAATTAAATTTCTTTTTTTTCTGAAATTGGGTTGTGAAGCTTCTCACAACCCATTTTGAGTTTTGAACAGCCGTTCACAACTGAGATAAGTTGTGAGAGGCTGTTCACAGCCCAAAATGGGTCAAAAATTGCCCCATGCAACCCTTTTTAGGTTTTAAGGTTTCAAATTTAAGATTGCCCTTTTGTTTATTTTTATTTTTATCCATTTATTTCTTTTTGGTGCTCACAACCCCAGAGTTTTGAACAGCAAGCCACAGCTTGAAATTGGCCATGAATTTCCATTTGCAATCCTCCTGAGTAGTGAATATCTGTTCACAACTCTGCGGGTCGCAAAAGGCTGTTCATGGCTCAAATAGGTTGGGAACTGTCCCACAAAACCCATTTCAAGTTTTGAATGGGTTTTGTTGGGTTGAAAATTTAAAACTGCCCATTTATTTTCTTTTTGATTTGAAATCCAGTTATTTAATCATATTTCTTGTCTTCTTTTCTCTAAATTTTGAAAAAGATTAAATTATGGTATCTGGTCCTTGAATGCTGCTTCAGTTCACCACAGTGTTCAGATCTCTTTTAGGGGAATTGTATATTTAAATAATTGTAAAAACAATTAATAACTTGTATCTTGGTATAAGGAGGGATTTTACAATTCCTGAAAATTCCTGCTTCTAGATGAAGGGCTAATAAAAAGCATATAGCATTCTGAAGGATAAGTTGAGGCCTATTCATGAGGCTTTAATTTCAGATCTTGGTAGAAATTGGACAAATTTTTAAGAGGAAGAGTGGGAAGCATGAAATTAACCATGAAAAAAAATTGATAAAAACAAATAAATTTAGCTCTCTTGATCAATGATTAATGATATGAAGATTTAATTCTCATAAAACCATCAAAATAAGCATCTTATTTTTCATTATTATTTATGATTGAACCACTTATGTTAAAATACGTATGCACTTACGCGTGTGCTACGTATAAGTGTAATCCAAATGGGATGTACATGTGGGCCTCTGCAGCCCATTGGACACTCACACGGACCATATGGGCCTGTGTGGATGTCACAGATTGGGGGAAACTGGCCTCAAAACGCGTGAAACAGGCCTATTGGTACATGGGGCCTAACAGGCCCGGTGAGGTATATGGGCAAATACAGCAAGATTGGCTTGTATAAGCATAATTGGGCCCAGGGTTTATTTTGGACATACTTGGCCAGAGGGGCTGGCCCGCCAAAGTATGGTCTACTTAGTTTTTGGGCTTTGGGAAGCCCATTGGGGCCGCCGCCCATGTTGCAGCCCAGTTGGGGCTGCCGCCCGTGATGCGGCCCGCTTGGGGCCGCTGTTTTTGCTTATGGCCTGTTTATGGGGCCCAACAGCCCGCGCAGGGGCCGTTGTAGGGGGCAGGGGGACTCAAAATGGAGCCCCCCCACCCTGTTCACGGCTGTTGAGCCCCTTGCAGCTGCCGCGCTGGGTGGCGGCCGCAGGGCTGGTGGCCCCAGCTCCTCCCCCTCCCCTTGCTTTCCATCACAAGGAGGAGTGGAAGGGCTGGCTGGATGGAACCAGCCAGCAACCGGTCATGGTGGGGGGGACTTGATCACTCCCCCACCAAAAGTGGCGGCTAGGCCGGTTTCATTGATGTGACCAGTGGTAGGGGGGAATTGACCACCCCCCCCCCCCCCCACCAAGGAAGGGGCGCTCTCCCCCCCCCCCCCTTTACCAAGGGGGAGGAGTGACGGGCTGGAGGGGACCTGACCACCCCCCAGCCCACCTAGCGTGACAACGCCCTGGGGTTATTGACCCCCAGGGCCCCTGGTAGGGGGATTTGACCACCCCCTCCAGGGTTCTGAGAGAAGGAGGGAAGGACAGCATGTCCACTGGTCGCACACCCCCCCCATGTGTGTCTGAGACCGGACCCAGGTGTGTCCTGGGTCCCTCCTGGCCATTTGTATGGCCAGGGGCTGGTTGCATGAGGCAACCAGCCAGCCTGTGAGGTGAAAACCAACCAGGGATTGAACAGCAAAGGGGCTGGTTCAGCCCCATAACAGTGGAAAGACCAGAAAGGACCTGAACAGGCTGGTTGTAAGGGTACAGGGACTGATGCCATGCGGGCTGATGTAGTCCAAACCAAGTAAAAAGAACTGCAGAGTCTGTAGAGCTCTTTTGGGGCGGAAAATTTTCCTTTTGGCTTGTTGTATCATAAGCTCAAAAGAGGCCAATCTTTTGTACTTAAGGAGCTCTTCTCCCTGATGTTTTCCATCATCCATTCATCATCCAATCAAATTCATCACCAATATCATCCAACTTATTGCCTCATTGTGAGAGCCCATCAGCAATTATTGACACAAGGTTTCCAGCATTTCTTTTGCTTTAAATACTGCTCATTTGCCTAAGCTAATTGCTGGCCATAATTATAAAAAATTATTGATTTATTGAGTTTTTAAAATGGTTACTGTGGGATCATAAGAATGACTTTGGATTCATTGGGGATTTCTAAGTTTCCTTTGAAAGTTCTTCTTACCCTTTTGAGTTTGATTTCATTTGGGAATGTACAGAGAAAGCTAAAAAAATTCTCAAATATTCCTTGGAATCCCTATCAACTTGAATGAGAATTCCTTCAAACTTATATCAAAAACTTTATAATGGATTTTGATGTTTTTTTATATGTTTTTTGAATTTTCAAAGACAAAAAAAAACTGATATTCAAAATGAGGAAATATGGCAAAGCATAAGCCTTTGGCTGAATTCATGTCCTGGGATCCATAAAAATACAAATTTTTGGTTTTATTTTAGCATTCTGTTGGCTAAAAGGACCCCATTTGATGTTTTCACAGAGAAAAAAATGAAATAAAAGAATTAAAGGAATTGCCCAAAGGCAAGAATTTTTTTTACAAATTCATTCTTTTTAGCATTTTTTCCCATTCAGAAGTCTTGAATTCTTAATCTCAAGGTTTCACAACTTTCCCCTGAATTTTAATAGATTTCTCCCCCTTTGAAATGCCATATCATGGGGTCCAGCTCTTCTGGAAGTTGGTGAAGCAGAATTTCAAAAAATCAGTCACTTCAGGGCTGGTCTGCTGCAGGTTTGAAATGAACCAGGACATCAGAATTTTTCCACAAAATTTTCTATTGCCACATTCAAAAACAAGGCCACAGCCATGGACTCAATCCAAAATTATTAGGCTGCATCAGAGATAGCAAACCTGCCATTCTTTTAATGATGGGTTTCAGAAAAATACCCTAATTACAAGCATACTATTAAAAATAAAAAGAAAAACCACTTATTTCATATCAGAAGTCTCAGATTTACCCAGTAATTAAGTGATTTTTTCAAATATGGTATATAAATGCCCCCCCCTTCTCTCCCTTCTCTCTCCTCCTCCAAGCCCTGATCTGGCACTATATCCCCTTACCTCCTTAGAATCAGAAACCATGTCAGTCATCCTCACACACACACACCCACTCTTTAGGTCTATCCCTACTCCAATCAAAATCAATTCTCATGATCATGATTGTCTCCACCACCATCCCATTTTCTCAAAAACCTTGATCTCCAAACTACTTATGACAACAAGAGTGATGGAACAACAGTACCCTTGTAGCATAAACTTTAAGATTATACTTGTCCCCAACTCAATCCTATCCATCAATGCTCACCCACCCATCTCTTTAACTTCCTCCTCTCTCATCTCACTCTCCTTTCCAGCAGCATATTCTTGGATAACATTTCCATTAGTACAAGAGGTTTGGTTTCCCACAAAGAGTTCCTAAGGACTTGTAAATATGCTGTCATCTCCTTACATCAATCCCATTTACTCCAAAAATTCAGTTTTCATTACCCTCACTTAATTAATACATTCTTGAATCCACTTTCAATCAATAACCAACCCACAGAGCAAAAAAAAAGATGATGACCCTCTTGAGTCTAACTCTGATCCAACTGGCAATCATCAAGCAACCCCTTTGTTTCACATCCTGCCCACATACTCCAAGTGTTTTCAATCCCATATTCATCTAAAGAACAAGCTCCAGCTACTAAAAATTGATTGAATAACCATTCAATCTCCACCAAACCTTAGAATCAGGGCTTGCTTCTATTGATCCCAAAAGCTTTATTTTATCAAATTACTTCATAAAATCTCCTTTCCAACTTTCAACAAATATATCTACTTAATTTCAGAAGTTTCTAAATTCTTGGATGCACCCTCCCTACATGACTCTAGGAATTGCAATTGGATCCTCCAATCCCCCAACCTATGAATTCCTCCCTCCTCCCTCATTTTTTTTTCTTTTTTTGAATGGGGGCACAATTGGCCAACCAAATCATATATGGCCTCCAAAGTTTTTCTTCTTCATTCTATTTCTTCTCAGAATCTTTTCTTATTATTATTTTTATATTATTATCATTATTATTTATTTATTTTTAAAAAAGAAATCTGATCCATCAATCAATTATCTCTCTACCCACCTCATCTCCCCTTCTCAACCAGTGACAATTGAGTCCCTGGTTGTGACATACCATCAATTCTGATGAAGGTTTCTTCCTTCAACCCTCCATCTGTCACCTGGCCCAACATGGGAGATTATCTGTGTCAGAACTGGGAAAATAAGAGACTAAGACAGTGAAAGTACCACCCAGGTGAGACATCTATAAAAAAAGACCAGGCAAGGATGCAAAGCATACTGACTCTAGATAATGATCAGACCAAACCATTTCTTACAGAACAAGGCTAGAAATAGAGAGAGATGATTAGACCCAAAGAACCAAGCCAAAGACGTGAGAAAAGGCTTTCCAGAATAGAAAAAGAGGTTATATGCAATGATGGTATTAAAAATATGCACTTGAACAAACTCAAAACAACCAGGGTCAAATGTATATATATCCTGTTGTCTCTGGTTCTCATTTTTTGTTCTGGTTTTCACTAATGCTTTAAAATCATTAAATTTCATTTTAATTAAACTTAGCTCCACTAAACCCTATCATTAGGCTTCCAATTTTAATACAATCATTGCCACTATACTATTTAATTATAATATTTATGAGGCCACTCTAATAACTTTGAAATCTCAAGTTTATCATTCAAATCAATTGGTGCAATCCAAAAAGTGCTTCAATTAATTGAAGTTTTATCCTCTCCATCCATGCACCCACCCATGCTTAGCCATCATCATTTTTTGTCTCCTTGAACCTGGGATGCTGTCAAACAAGATGATGGTATTGATACTAAAATTGAGTTAATTAGGGGTTGTGAGTTATTTTCAAGCAAAAATAACACCCATTGAATGAGCAATCATGAGGACTGAGGTGGGTAGGTGCATATGAGATTTAGTATGGAGTCAAGATTTGTGATAGAGGGATAGGATAGAAAAAATGGCATCATTGGTGAAGATAGCCTGATCAATCAGGATTTGACTGTGAAAGGCCAAGAAGTCATTGTTGAATTCAAGGGAAGAGAAGTCTAAACCAGGGTTATTAGGCTGAGGGGATTGAGGGGATCAAAATTAGGTGGAAGTGAGGAGCAAGGCCAATGATCTGAGCTGACAATAAGAGCCAGAATTAACAGGAATGAAGGGGATGAGAGATCTAGATAGCTGCGGATGAGGATGAGGATGGGGAGGGTGTTTGGTTTTTTTGCATTGTAATGGATGAAGATGCATATATGGTGGATTTGGTGTCTGAAATCTGCCATTTTCATGAAACTCACCATTTTGAAATACACCAGTTATGGGGTGTGTTGTGGAATTCAAAAGAGGAATTCTCCTTTAATAGTTCCAAGTTTGGAAGTTATTTATCCCTTACATGTGTAAACCCTGAGTGCGACTTTTCACCCTTCAACTGGGAGATAGAGAACTGAGAGTAAAGATCCTTCCAAAAACTATGAAAACCAATCATCCTCTGTCATCCTCCTCCCATTATGTCCGGGTTGAGGGTGAGGCTTAAGTAGCATACCCCTCAACCCTAACCTAAGTAAAACCAGAAACAAGCAAGAATAATGAAATACAACCCCTAAGCACAGAACCCTAGCCTCAACCCTATCCTTCCCATTCCATAATCCACAACCCATATCCCATATCCATCCGTCTTACCCGCGTGCCATTATGTCCACCCGGTTTGTCTTTCTCATGATGTGGCCTTGCGCCACACCCAACTTGGAGCCCCCCGTGCATGTCCGCATCCACCCAAAGCGCCATTCCAGATATCCAAGATATATCCGCACAATCCAGATCTGCGTCTTGCAAAGCGCAATCTTTCCAATCCAATCCAATCCATCCATCCTGCTTCTCCAGATGCTGAGCCCAATTTGACTTCTGCTGAGCCCGCAGCGCAACTTGCTGCAGCAAAGCCGCACCCATTTCTGAGCCCGCTGCTACTTCTGAGCGCCCAGCAGGCAGCCTATTCCAACTTGCGTCTATAAAAGACCACCACATTCCCCCCCAACTTGAGTTCTGTCCCCAGAGATCCACCAGTATCTCACCTGCCTCCCACCATACCCTAGCTATATCACTACTGCAGCAAGAACGGCCTTCCATGGCAAATTCTTCCAGGCCGGCGCGCCTGTGTCCCATGCCAAGCCAGACACCACTGCTGCTCCCTGTTGGAGGGCATGCCGTGCAACCATCCCCAAGGTTGCCGGCACAAGAGGACCCATTTCAACTCCTTTGTGATCTCAAGCAACAAGGAGATCTCAAAAAATGAGTGGACTCCGCCCAGCTTTCCTGGAAACCGCCCACAAAGCGCCCCACAAAATCCTCCATTGCGCAAGAGCCACAACTCAGGCTTGCTGTTCCGCAGGGCTGGACCTCTGGGGCGCCAGGATTTCCCAAAATTTTCTGCCTTCTGGAACGCTGTGCATGAGTGGGCCCCGGGGGTGCAGATGAATGTACCAGCAATGGACCCAAGGATTCCAATCCATCCAGCCGCGCCTCCTCCACCCCCACCAAGACCAGCTCCTCCTCCTCCACCATGTTTTCCCCCCACTCCTCTGAGACCAACTCCTACTCTGGCCTCATCTCCACCGCCGCCATCACCATCACCCACTCCCAGGTCATCACCAGAGGCCACAGGCGCGCCTTCTCCCGTGGTGATTGAGTTGTCACCAGAACCCGCGGCCGCTGCAACCCCTCTGGCCTCGACTCCCATGATCCCAGAGATCCCCCTGGTTCCAGCTCTCCCCTTGGCAAGGTTTGATGCAATGATAAACAATGCGGACAAACTCCTCCAGCAATTCCTATTGGTTACTTACACGCACACTGCCAATATGAAAAACAAGCTCCTGGTGGCTTTCCAATCCCTAGCCGCGGCGGCTTACATGGACGCAGAGGATGTGATGAGGACTTGGCTGGCTTAGGTGGATTGCCACCCTTTCTCCTTTTCTTCCTTCATTCCATTTTGTCTTCATCCCCGCGCCCATTTGCAAAGATATGGACTTTTGCCACACCATCTTGAGTAGCCTTTGGGCTTTGTGAGAACCGTGAGAGAAATGAGAGCCTTGCACAAGATCCAGGAGAGTGAGAAGTATCAACGCCACTGAGAGTATCCATTAAGAGTAAGAACATCTGCGTGCAAGATCTGCGCTTTTGAGAGCAACCCACAAGAGTGAGGAATCCATGAGAGTGAGAATTATCCGCTCAAGGTAACTGGACCGCCCCAGAAAAACTGCCACACAGTTCCCTGTACCCATCTAAAGAACAGAGATAGTACAAAAAAAAACAGCCGCGCATGCACAACCCTCAGAGAGAGAAATAAACAGAATCCGCCCAAACCCATCAATAACTTCCATCTATAAGATAACCAAGAAAACTTAAAGAGAGAGATTTTTTTTAAAAAAAAAAAACACCAACCCATTTTCAAGCCGGCGCGTTTGCTCTTCGACCCACATCCATACCGTGCAATGCACTTTCCTAGTTCCCTGAATCATCCATTGGAAATTTTCCATGCGTTTGCATCCGGAATGCAGGGCTTGTCCTTGCATCCCCAGACCCAGCTTTGCGCTGTGCCTGCACCTAAAGGAAACCATTCATAGCCAGCAATAATCCCAAAAGCCAATCCAGAGAGAATAAAATAGGAAAACAAACATTCTGGGGTGTCTTGTTATTCCAGCTGTGAACCGGCTAGAACACCCTGTTGAAAGGAAATCTCCAACTACTTTCCGTTACACATCCTACCATCCAATCAGAGGTGTCACTGACCTTTCATCAATTCACCCCTCAGCGCACAACTCTCCCATTTACTTCCTCACTCTTCATCTTGCACCCTCAACCATGTTTCCCCCTGGCTTCTTTCATTGCTCTCACTCCAGACCATCTGCACCTCCCATCATCAATACCTTCCACCCACTCCGCATCTCACATCCTCTCCTGCTCTTCCCCATCATTGCTCCTCCTATCATCTTCCTCCCATCCAAACGTAAACTCTCCCTCAACCTGCTCCAGATCCACTCATTAAGCCATCTACTCCTCCTTTCAAATCTCCTCAAAACCTCTCAAGCCACCTCAAAACCAAGCCTCCCATCCCCAAGAAACCCGCTCCAACGACGTCAAGCTACTCACCTTTCCTCACCTCACCATTTGTTCACCCCTTGAATGTCAGAGCCGATTTCCTTTCTTATTTGTTCATATGTGAGGTTTCCTTCAATCTGATGTCTCGACCAACAGATAACTTATCCCATGTTGATCTTCTCATTTTTATGTGTTAAGACCTAGTCTAGTCTGTCCTGCTGCCCACCTATTCTTCATTGTCTGTTACATTTTTTATTATTCTTGAGCGCCTTTCGCTCCCTTCAGTCAGCACAGAGTGAGAATTCCTCACTATCATTATTTTTTTCTTTCTTTGTCTCCTTAACCCTGATTGACCTCTGCTTTCTTAGTTTGTTGGTTCAGGGAATATAAATTATTCAACTCTTCACAGTTAAAAGCCAAAATTGCAACACATTCACCACTGAAGCAGAACCATGTCCCTCTCCCCTGGACCAACAGATCTGAACGGATCTCTCCTCAAGACCCTTACGGACTCAATTCCTACGCTGACTGAATCCAACTTCTTGCTGTGGCGCTCAAAGCTAACCACCATATTTGCCCTGAAAGGAATAGGTCAATGGCTTCTATCTTCCAAACACAAGAAATTCCCTCCCAAAGTTCATCTCAAACTAGTGGGATACATTCTTGCAAAGCTTGACAACAGAACGTATATCAACTGTGTCAAGGATCATCACCTCACCAACGGGATCAAACTTTGGAAATCCATCAATGAATTTTACGCTTCCTCTCAGAAAGCAAATCCCTCTTGGGTTTTCTTAAACTTTCTGAATCTTCAATTTGACACCAAGCACGTGGATAAGTTCATAACCAAAGTGAAATCCTGTCTCCTTCAGATCTCTGAAATTGGCATTCAAATGGATGACAACATAGTTGCCTACCTAATACTCTACAAGTTCCCACCGCAACTGGAACATCTGAAGACAACCATTACTCACTTGCTGGGCGAATCTAAAATAAATGGCAATCTTGTCCTTCAACATTTAAATCAAATCAAGAACAAGATTGCAGGAGGAACCTATGCATTGGCCATGTTGAATAAGAGTGTCAACCAAGAAGTCATTAAGTGCAAATCCACCTGGCACAACCCACAATCTTCTCATCCCAAAAGCTCTTGCTGGTGGGGCTACCCCCATCTTTGACCAAACTGTAACAACACCAACAGCAATCCAAAACCCAATGACAACAAAACCGCTTCCGCTAACTTCACCTGCACGTCTTACAACTTTGCCATGACAAAATCCCGGCTTCTCACCAGGCACTCCATCATCCTGGACTCCGGTGCGTCTCAATCAATGTTAAACTCACTTGACTTCTTTGAGAACCTTTTGGAAGATCATACCAAAATTCAGACCAGAAAAGAAAACACCTCTGTTAGCGCCAAAGGAGCCGGTGTTGCAAAAATTCTTTCTGAACACTGCAACATCAATCTCAGTCAATTGCTATACGTACATCAAATAGCCATGAACCTTGTATCTTTGGGACAATTGCTGAACCAAGGCTGCTTGCTGCACCTTTCCAGTCAAGGGAAATTTGACGTCAAATTCAAAGACAAGACCATACTCACTGGCTCAATTGAGGACAACCTCCTAATAATCAAGGACTTTGCACTCCCTCAATCTGAGTCATCTCATGCATTCGTCACCCTAACCACCCTCCACAAACGTTTTGGCCAGCTCACCTTGATCAAACCAAACTACTCTCAAAAGACTTTCCCAAAATATGATGGAAGGAACTCTCTTGTGAATCCTGTGTCCTTGGAAAAATTCATCAATCATCATTCAAAAATCACATTCCCACCTTCTCTAAACCTTTTACTTGACTTCACGCGGACGTATGTGGTCCTATAAATCCCGTGTCAAAATTGGGAAATCAATACTTCCTGCTACTTACCAACAAATTCTCTTGCTTCAAAACCTGTATCCCCATGAAACTGAAATCAGAAGTCACCAACAAAATCATTAAATTTATCAAACTCCACTCGAATCAGTTTGGGTATCAACTCAAATTGCTCAATTCCAACAACGGCGGAGAATTTGTGAATTCTAAACATTCCAGCTTCCTATCCAACTCCGGCATCGTGCATACCACCTCTGAACCCTACACCCCACAACACAACCCCATTGCCAAATGTGGAAACCGTAGAATTGTTGAATCCGCTAGAACCACAATCATTGATATGTCTGTTCCAATAGAACTGTGGAACCAATTTGGTTGGATGTTGCAAGACTCTCAATCTTCTACCCTCCAAACACTCCAAGTACAGTCCCTCTGAATTGTGGGACGGTATCAAGCCAAAAATCAGCTTAATTAGAACCCTAGGATTGAAGGCCATTGTCCTCAACCTTTGTCACCATCTGGGAATATTTGAAAAGAAAGGTTGGGAAGGAATTCTTGTAGGTCATGACCTGAAATTCAATTCCTACCTCATCTATATCCAAGAACTTGGAGAAACAATCCGTTCAAATCATGTTAAAATCCTTGAAAAGGTTAAACTAACTGATTCTCTTCCCTTGCTCAAAAACCCATTTGAACCCCTCCTTCAATCCGATCTCAATCTCCTTGATATGCTTTCCTCCCTAAACCACAACATCCCTATTCCTTCCTCTACCGCTCCCATTGATGCAACAATTGCCAAACAATCCCAGCCATCAGAAGCTCTGCCTAACTCCCTCCCATCAAATGAATCACTTCCCTCCTATCAACTTTCCACAGAATCCTCCGGCGGCGAAAACGTCATCAACCAGCTTACCACTCCATCTATGACCCTGAGAGATTGCTTGATCATTCAACAACCTCAACGCTACGGCTTCCTTTCCAGGACTGTCCCCCAAAACTACAATGAACCAAAATGCTCACCTGATCACAAGAACTGGTTCAAGGGTATGAAAACCAAACTTAACGGGATAGAAACCATGGAAGTCTGGACCAGCTGCCATTCACTCCCTGAGGGCAAGAAAGCTCTGTCAACCGTAAGGGTTTACCAACTCAAATCCAACCCTGAGAACAACGGTGTCATCTTTAAGGCACGTTTGTGCATTCAAGAATTTTGGCAGGTAGAATTCATTGACTATGGCAAAAAATATGCACCCATGGGACAAATCACCACTCTTCAAACACTGCTAGTCTATGTGTTTCATCACAATCTTCCCATTGTGCAAATGGACATCAAATACGCTTTCTTACATGCCCCTCTGGACAAAGATATCTTCATCAAAACACCTCCCGGCTATGACTCTCCATTTCCCTACCTCAAATTGAACAAGGCGCTGTATGGCTTAAAACAGGCTCCAAAAAGCTGGTTTGACACACTGAAACGGTGGATTCTTGATCAAGGCTTCATCATTTCCTCAGCCGACCCCTTCCTGTTCATCAACCAGTCCTCCCACATCTTCATCTTTTGCTATGCTGACAACCTGGTCATCATAGGTAATTCAGAAGAACTCCAAATGCAACTAAAAATGAAGTTCTCAATCTTGCATGAAGGCCCACTCACCGAAATCCTCAGCAACTACGTCACCAATTCATCACAAGGACGGTTTCTTCATCAGCCCAATCATATCAAAACTGCTCTGAACAAACTTGGATTGTTGGAATCCAAGCCCATCAATACACCCTTGACCCCAGGAACTATCCTTAAACCTGCTACCAAAATTGAAGCCTCCACATTCTCCGACCTAAACATCAATTACCGCTCATTGACCGGCTTCCTCAACTTCATCGCAACTTGAACTTGGCCACATCTTGCCTACGCCGTATCATCCTTTTCACGCTTCAACGCAAAGCCTTGAATCCCACACTGGTTAGAAGCAAAGCATGCCTGGCGGTACATCAAAACCACCAGCAACCTAGCCCTCTGCCTGAAGAACAACTCCTTCAATTTCAATCTCAAAACCTGGAGCAATTCAGACAGCAGCAATGAGCCCTCCTCACGGAGAAGCCACACTGGCTACTTAGTTCTGCTCTATGGCTGCGCCGTTTCATGGCACAGCAAGCTTCAACCTAAAGTTTCACTTTCCTTGATGGAAGGAGAAATCAAGTTGCTATTCCTGGCTACTCAAGAGAAGATTTGGATCCTGAATTTGATAAAAGAACTAAACACCACAATCTTGCTCACTCACACCTTGCACATTGACAATAAGGCCCTAAACAATCTTATCAATTCCAAATCCCATCACAGCGCCCTCAAGCACGTGGACAATCAGATCAAATCAGAGAGCAAAAGGACGCCAACTACCTCCTCACCAATCTTGTCTCCTCCAAATTGATTTTGGCCAACCCGTTGACTAAGCCAGCCATTAAGCCCTCCATCAAAAACCTAACGACTGCCATCCTCCAACCTCTCATTTGAACACGGAGGTGTGTTGAAAGGAAATCTCTGACTACTTTCGGTTTCACATCCCACCATCCAATCAGACATGTCACTTACCTTTCATTGATTCACCCCTCAGCGCGCGACTCTCCCATTTACTTCCTCACTCTTCATCTTGCACCCTCAACCACGTTTCCCCCCGGCTTCTTTCATTGCTCTCACTCCAGACCATCCGCACCTCCCATCATTGATACCTTCCACCCGCTTCGCATCTCAGATCCTCTCCCGCTCTTCCCCATCATTGCTCCTCCTATCATCTTCCTCCCATCCAACCTTAGACTCTCCCTCAACCTGCTCCAGATCCACTCATTAAGCCATCTACTCCTCCATTCAAATCTCCTCAAAACCTCTCAAGCCACCTCAAAACCAAGCCTACCATCTCCAAGAAACCCGCTCCAAAGACATCAAACTACTCACCTTTCCTCACCTCACCATTTGTTCACCCCTTGAACGTCAGAGCCAATTTCCTTTCTTATTTGTTCATATGTGAGGTTTCCTTCAATCTGATGTCTCAACCAACAGATAACTTATCCCGTTTTGATCTACTCATTTTTATGTGTTAAGACCTAGTCTAGTCTCTCCTGCTGCCCACCTATTCTTCATTGTCTTACATTTTTTATTATTCTTGAGCCCCTTTCACTCCTTTCAGTCAGCACAGAGTGAGAATTCCTCACTATCATTATTTGTTTCTTTCTTTGTCTCCTTAACCCTGATTGACCTCTGCTTTCTTATTTTGTTGTTTCAGGGAATATAACTTATTCAACTCTTCACACCCCCTCACCAAATCCAGTCATATCCCCTAATCATCCAACCTTCCCCCCCCCAACATGGCTGCTGTCCCCAGCAGTTTGCAGTTGCTAACTCCGCCAGACGCAAGGCGCAGGCGTGGGCTTGTCTTTGGAGGAAGGATCCATTGTAAGACTCCAAACGGTGCTAGGCCGTGGCAGTTCTGTGGAGGGGAAAGGTGCTGTTTAGGCTGCCCTCCTGAGTGTTACAAAAATATTTAGATGTAACCAAGATCAAGGTCCAGAACCTGGTAAATGAGGAATCAAGGAGTAGGGGATAAAGATGAAAATAGTTGGGTAGCAATGGAACAGCACTATCTGAGACAAGATTATGCAGGGAAAAACTTGAACAAAAGAAGTTAAATTCTGCTTAGAGTTCAAAGAACAAAAGCTTTTGTATGTAAACAATGCCCACAAGCTAATAACTCTGGTCTTCAGCAGAAGATTGGGGATGATCAACTCAAACCCAACCAACCTCCAGGTTCTCAATGAACCTGCCCAACTCTCCGCAATCAAGCGCTTGAAGGTTACCAGATAACTGAGGGTGGCCATACAAGACAAAGCACAATGTTTAAGAAGATCTAAAAACAAAAAGTAACTGATTTGAAGCAAGGATAACCTCAACACTTCTCAAGGGACTCAAGAGTAGGCTGGCAGAATGCAACTCCAAAGAAAATAAAGGGAGGTATAACACTCCAGGTCTTAAGCTTAATAAGACCTCTCAATCAATTGTGATTGGCTCCAGAAAGATGATCAGGGATCAGGACCAGTATGGTCAGAGAAAGGGATCAAGGAGTGGTATAACACACTCAAAAATTCCAACAGACAGAATTTTCTTCAACCAGCAAGGCTATTTGTTGGTGATAAGGATCAGGCCACTGAGGGGCAAAGACTAAGGGTCCAAAAATGGATCAGGGGGAAATCAGAGATATACCCAGGATAGGATCAGGATCTTAATTTCACAATAATGGGGGGGAAATAAGCACACACTCCCCTTGATTTTTGGAAAAGGCTGGGGAGAGCCCCTCCTTTTATGGGCCATGGGTCCCTGTATACTATTTACAAGAGATACTACAAATAGAGTGGAATTTTTTTCTTTTGAGGATGAATGAAATAAGAAAATGAATGAGCGGGATGAAAACAAACACCAGCCTGTGCCAACGGTGGGCACAGGCAGGGGAGAGTGAGGTGACGGGCCGCGCTGACAGACCGACAACCCTTGGCAACCGCTGGCCCGCGGATGACTGCGTGGTCAGAATCCTTGAGGGTCGCGGGACACATCACCAACCCGCGCGGGCAACAGAAGACTTGCGCGGGAAACTGGTGAACAATGCAAGCGCAGATTGGATTGGGGGTAGGCTGTAGATGGATTGGGTAGGAGAGATGAGATTGACAAGAGACGGATGAAGAGCTTGAGGTAGAACGGGCCAACTGAGGGGGTAAGGGAGGTTGGGGTGGTTGCTGAGATGAGGTTGGATTGAATCAAGAGGTCAATGGGATTGGGGATGGTTGGGAAGTATAAGCGGGCGCTGGAGCTTTGGGTTTTAGATTAAAGTGGTGATTGACGTGAGAAGAGATCTTGTAGATATTCAATGAGGTCTTTGAGACAACAAGCCTAAGGTTTGAACTCTGGTTTGGATTGCCAAGAATCAAGATAACCACTGAGACACTTTCCACTAGGATCAATGTGAGTACTTGTTTTGATGATCATCTTGTTGGTTGGAGTGACATAGACAATTGGGGGACTTTTAGGAAACTCAAAGGGTTACCAGATAGCAATTGGAATGTTGTACCTTGAACCGCAATAGTCAACGGCAATTGTCCCAATAAGTGATACCAATAGGGCCATACTACTGTCATCAAAGGTGAATCAATTGGTCTTGGGGGACAGGGTAGGATAAAGATCCAAGGTAGCCTCAAGTTGAGAGAGAGCTTGATCTTGAGATGGATAGGGTAAGATGACTTGATTCAACCATCTGGTGATGGATTTTTGAGAGACAATGGACATCTGGATTGGTTGAGTCTTGAAGGTTCTGGTTTGGCCAGGGTGTCCAGGATGGGGAATCACACCGTGTTTTCATCCCCTTTGCTATCTAAAGCAGCCGTCTCATCAAATCAAGTTGAGCCCCGCGCAAAGAATTTTTTCATGTGCAAAGCCGGCGCCTTTCACTTGAGCAGAGTTCCATCCAATTCCTCCAGCTGGTAGCTACCTCCAGTGAACTTGGATGTCACATGGAAAGGCCTGTTCCATTGATTATCAAACAGCTTCCCCCACTGAGTTTCCAGGCTGCGTTTGTAAAGCAGAACCAAGTCCCCCTTCCGCAACGGATCCTGGAGTTTATGTGCGCAGTGCACATCCCAGTAGTGGACAGAATTTGTGCGGGTTGTTGTCTTTTTCTGTTCATATTTTGTAACTGACAAATTTAGTCAGCTTTATTTCTATCTTACTGCTTTCATTAAGATATTATTCCTGTCTCAGGCCCCCTCTGGGGGCTCTCTAGTTGTCTTAACCCTGCTACCTTAGGCCCCCTTTTGGGTTCTCTAGTTGTCCATAAATAATGGTCCTTCCCTTGGACCAGGAATCAAAAACATCTGATCACCAGACAACTAAACCAGAGTGTCCCTTCCTCCTTTTCAGATCAGTTACACTTGACTATACAAGTATTTTTCCTTTTCCTTGGCTCTTGTAGCCTCATTATTACTCCTCATTAGACTCCTCAATAGCCTACAACCATCCGTTCATCTCTCCATGGCATCATGTTCTTTCCTCAACTCTTCTCGGTTAAAAGCCAAATCTCATCCCGCCAAGCCATCCGGTCAACTTCATTGTTCCAACTGGTTGTGTCACTGCAAATCTCATCCATCCCACATTTCCATCTTGTCTCAATCTCTTCTCTCTTCTTCTCATTCGACCCTCTACACTATCTCCAATATTTGTCTTCAACCTTCATCTCTATCCCATGCGCTTCCCACACTCACTCCTCCAATCATCTCCCATCATTGATCTCAATCTCTCAATCCTCAAACCTGGTTAAGCATCTATACGATCCCCAACCCCTCCAACTCATCCTTCACTCTCTCCAGCTTGACTCATCTCATCTCTCATCTTCTACCTCAACTCAAGCTAGACCTCTTCTCCCTTGATCCCATCCAGATCGACCACCAGCCTGAGCTTCTTCTTCTTTGTCATCATCATCCCTTCCCCTCATCCAATCCTCTCAACCTCAAGCATCCCATCGATTGTCTCATTCACTACCTCACCCACCTCCCGATCCAAAGCTCCAACTCATCCAACTGATCTCCATCCAATCCCAGAGGCTCAACAAACTCCTCTCTCAACTATCTTGCCTCCTCTCTCAGATCCATTCATCCCATCCTCTATCCTCCCTAACCTTCCCCTCACCATTGTCCAATTTGCATTTGTTGCCCTCTGATCGTCGAGTGCGCTCAGCCATCTCTCCTTCAGATCCCTAAGGTCCATCAACAGTTGAATCAAACTCATTTTTTGTTCAATCTCTTGTTCCTTTGACCCTCCTTGTCATCAGGCACCCAAACCTGAATCACTCAATTGGTCATCCCTACGTGCCAAGTATGAACTCAACCTCTCAAGGGGATCAATCATTGAACGCTGTCTCATCCAAGTCAATCTCGGCCCTGGAGTCACCCAATGCGGTCAATGGTGGATTGATACCGTCTGGACCCTTGCCAATTGATTCAGTCCCCACTCCCAGCTGCACTGGCCCAATACTCCGCCTTGGGCCTCCTACCTTTACTCAATCCATTACGGAATACCTTACACCGATTAGCCATTGAACTCCCCTACGATCATCTCAACGACACTCAAGAGTTGGATAAGTTTGAAGAACTGAGCTTCATCCTTCAAATGGCCGTCTGGTTGGCTGGTCTGATCAAGAAGGTCATCAAGAACGTCAGCCAGACCAGTTTGATCAAGTTTGAACTTGTCGGTCTCTCAAACTTGATCTCCAACCACGAGCAGGATCACCATCAGGATCCTTATCGATTTGATGATCATCAGTCCATCAAACTCAATGAACCTCCTCTCGATCGACTCGCTCTCTCCATAGATCAACTCCGACGTTTTCCCGGTGATATCCGAGGTCAGACTGGATCGGGTAACATGTGGAGGGGATCAATCAAAGTATCTTGATCTTGTGAACCCCCCTCGGCGGCTTGTTAACTCTTTCATCTCATCACGCCCTCCAACCATCACGATCAACTCAGATCCCCTATGGCACCTATATCTCTCATCACCACTCGCTTGCTCCGCTTCATCTCAACCACTCGCTTTCCCTCTCATCATCAATTCTACCCTTCAACCTTGGGCAATCCCGCTTGCAACCTCAGTCACCTTTCTCTCCACCTCACTCGCGACGCTGTTGCTGCTTCTCATCTTTCTTCCTCCTTGCTTGTCCACTCCTTCTCTCGCTTGCCTCTCCAACAACTAGCAACCTTGGTTGCATCTTCTCACACTATCACTCGCGATTCCAACCACCACTAATTCCCACCTTGCTTGCGCCATCAATCGCCTCCCAGCTTCCCACTTTCCAACCCTGCTCCTGCAACTTCTCCTCCACCTTTGCGCGCTCGCTCGCGCCACCTCAATTCTCCCATCGCTCCATCAATTACATCTCTACTCACTCCTTCTCCACCAATACATCCATCACCCCTAACTGCTCAATCTCCACCATCCATCCAAATCAATCATTGCTTCTCTTCTCCATCTCATTCGCTCCGCCTGCTACTACATCACCCATTGCTACATCTCCTCCATCTCAACCGCTCCACCCGCTACATCACCACTTGCTTCATCTACACCATCAATACTTCCATCATCCTTTGTCATCCCATCAACCATCAACCATATCAACCTCTCAATATCATCCATCAACAACATTAACAATCAACTTCAACAACAAATCAATGTTCCTTCCCATCTAGTATTGAACAGGCTGGTGTGTTGGAATCCTTTCCTCCTTTTGTTCAATACTATCTGTTTATATCTTCCTATTTTCCACCCTCATTCATTACAATAAACACATTCATTATTATCCAATACTGTCATCACTCACCATTATCCTATAACTGTCACCAATCCATTTCAACTCCATCACCATCACCATCACCAACTCCATCACCATCACCATCACCATCACCATCACCATCACCATCACCATCACCATCACCATCACCATCACCATCATCATCCCATACCCATCACCATTACCATTACTCTCATCATCATCATCATCATCATCATCATCATCATCATCATATCATTCTCCCCATTAAGCTAGGCAACTATGCCTGAGGTCCTTGTTGCTCCTCTTAAAATAGGCTATCATTCCTCCCATATTAAGCTAGGCAACTATGCCTGAGGTCCTTGTTGCTCCTCTTAAAATAGGTTTTCATTCCCCATCTCATATGCTGACAAGGTGGTGTCTTGTCATCCTTTCTCAAATCTCATATCTCTCATTCTCATATTCTCTTCTCATATTCTCCTCTGAAATGTTTATTGGTCTCAAATTGGTTCCTAAATTTGTCAGTTAAGGTGGTGTGTTGTCTTTTTCTGTTCATATTTTGTAACTGACAAATTTAGTCAGCTTTATTTCTATCTTACTGCTTTCATTAAGATATTATTCCTGTCTCAGGCCCCCTCTGGGGGCTCTCTAGTTGTCTTAACCCTGCTACCTTAGGCCCCCTTTGGGGTTCTCTAGTTGTCCATAAATACTGGTCCTTCCCTTGGACCAGGAATCAAAAACATCTGATCACCAGACAACTCAACCGGAGTGTCCCTTCCTCCTTTTCAGATCAGTTACACTTGACTATACAAGTATTTTTCCTTTTACTTGGCTCTTGTAGCCTCATTATTACTCCTCATTAGACTCCTCAATAGCCTACAACCATCCGTTCATCTCTCCATGGCATCATGTTCTTTCCTCAACTCTTCACGGGTTTCCTTCAGTCTTCCAGCCGCTTTCTCCAGCATCTTTTCCCGTTGCAGTAGTTGCTTTGCGCAGGCCTTGACTAGCTCCGCAGCCGTCTTAACCTTCCACCAGTCAATACCCAGAAAATTTTCCAGCTCAATGTCAACCGGCAACATGGCTTGATGCCCAAATAAAAGCTTGTACGGAAAATAACTTGTCAAACTCTTCACCAAAATCTGATCCGCAAAAAGAACCACCGGAAGGGTTTCCTGCCACTGTTTGCCATCCTTGCCGCACATCTTCACCATTGTGTCCTTGATTGGCTGGTGGCCGCGCTCAATCATCCCTGTGCCTTCCGGATAGTACTCTGTCACTTGTCCAATCTTTTCTCCGCAACTTTGCACCTACTCCAACAACCATCCCCAAACTCTGCACCTCTGTCAACCATTACCATCCAAAGTGATCTGTAACACACAAACCAATCTTCCTCCAGAAACTGACCAGCTTTTTCTGCCAAGAGCTTCACCAGCAGCTGCGCATCCGCCCATCCCAACAGATTGTCCCGCGCAACAAGGAGGTACACAAACTTACCTGCCTTGATGTGCACAATATCCAGAGAGACCTGCCCAAACAAGGTGTCCTCCCTGGTGGGGATAACCACTTTGCAAGGCAACCTCACGCTCCACTTCTGACACGCTTTGCACGACCTTACCCACTCCTGTACTGCGCAAACTACACCCGGCCACCAGAACCTTGCTCTTACCCGCTTCCGCATTTCGAGCTTGCCGCCATGACCAAGATTGTCATGCTGACTTCCTAGGATTATCTCCTGATCTGCCCTCAACGTGCTGACCACAAGCAGTATTGCTGCGCTCCGCCGCCACATCTGTCCTTCCTGCAGGTGGAAATTTCCCACTCTCTGCCAAATCCATCAAAAAATCTTGCCTGGTGTGTCATCCAGAAGCCAATGATCCGGAAAATATGAACTGAGGACCGCGTACCTTCCAGACTGCTGGAGCAGAAGTCGCACACCTACTTCCATCACCCCTACCTTAACCGTTGGGGCCTCCACATCCAATGGTTCCGTGCCTTTGTACGGATCATCCCGCAGGTACCAAGACAGCGCATCTGGAATTGTAAAGGTCTTCAATGGAACATGCAAAACCATGAAAGAGAAAAACTGAAGGAACACAACCCACCTAGTCATAGGTGCGTTTGGCAGCATTGGTGAATTGATCATCCGCGCCAGCACCTCTGCATCCACCAGAAGCACAAAGTAAATTCCCTATAGCAAATGCTGAAACCTCTGCACAACCTTGGTGACCCCATAAAGCTCCAACTTTGGTTGCAAGTACCAGCTATCTGTTGGCCTGAACGTGATGGACTCGTAAAGAACCAGAAAATCTTTCCCCTCACCCTCCTGGGTCAGCACTACCCCCATGCCAAGCTTGCTCAAATCCACGGCAAACTTAATTCCTCTGGCGTCATAACCCAAGTCCCGCAGTACAATATTATGCCCAACAATTTCCTTCAGTTTGTCAAAGGCAAAGTCACAGTTAAAACCCCAGGCCCATTCTGCGCCCTTACGCGTCAATGCCTGCAAGCAACTAGAAACCTCCGCAAACCGCTCAATGAACATCTTTACATAGCTACAAAATCCCAAGAACTGGAGAATGTGCAAGACAGTCTTTGGTGTTGGCCACTCAAGGACTGTTGCGTTTCTTTTCCATGATCCACCTTCCGTTGCAGGCCACCACATGTCCTAGAAACTCCAGCATGGGTACGCAGACAACTAACTTTTTCCCAGACACTGTTAGCCCCGCTTCCTCAATCCGGAAAAAGATCCATTCCAGCTTTTGGGAGTACTCCCAGACAAATTTGCAAGGTCCAGAGCGTCTGTAAGCATTTCCCCTCTGTAATCCATCTTTGGGCCTTTGATTCCCACATTTTCAATGAAGATCTGAACCCCCTCCAGAATACTGTCCTTCAGAATCCAGGTCATCTGCTCTTGGTAAACCACGACCAAGTTAGTTGCACCTTGCCGCGGCCGCATCAGTTGCATCCTGCCCAATCCAGTCTCAAAGGCAGTCATTGGATGCAAACTCCAATTGAGTTTGCGCTGTAGTATCTGCCCATCACATCCACCAGCCCGTAGCACGCGCGTCCTGCCATAGATTCCAGAAACTTGTCCATGTGGGGAGGTTTTCCGGCATCTTGAATTTTAAATGAATTGAGCCCCTGCAGATCATTAACAATCCGTAATGACTTCCCATCCTGCTTAACCACTGCAAAGATTGGACTCAAGTAACTTGATGTTGACTGCTTGTAAGGACCAGTCCCAACACGCTTGGGCACCAGCTCCAAGAAGGGCCCCCAAACCACCTGCAGAATTGGAATTGGCTTGATCTGCCAAGGTTTGTGCCTAACCATTGGAATCACATAAGGGTCATCTATCTTTCCCTTTAACAGTCCCTGCTCTTCAGGTCAAAAAGCAAGCGCCCTTTCCCGGAGGACAAGTACCAATGCCATCAAATCCCGCTCCTCTGTGCTTAAACAGCCTGGAATTCCAACGTTAAGGGCCCTCACCCGCTCATCCATAATTTGCTACAATTGCGTTACCCATCCTGACACCTTCAGCGGAGATTCCCAAGGGTCCTGCGGCCAAAGGATTGATCGCAGTGGTCCTTTCAGATCCTGAAACATTGCTTTGTTCTGGGGACAGATATTTTTCACAACTGGCTTATACTTCCCAACATTGCACCGCGCCATCTGCACGCATTTGCTACCATAGGTCCTAGTCAAAACCAAACCACGGCTTTTGCCTTTGCTCACAAGCGTGGCACAATGATAGTGTTTTTGTGAAGTACCTCCTGGCGATGCACACTGAGGAAATGAACTTACTTCCGGCGCTTGCTTGTCCTGTGCTTCCTCCCTTCTTCCCACCTGCTCCTCACTGGTCGACCGCCTGCACAAAGCTGGAGCTTGCTCCATGCAGTAACCTTGGCCAAATAATTGAAATCTGCCTCCGGACCACCCTTGCAAACCAACTCCCCGCTGGGGTCCTCCTCCTCCTGTCTTGCCAAATCCCACATCCACTTCCCCAACCCCTGATTGCAGATTGTGCTTTTGAATTGCCCGCCGGACAAATCTTCCACCAATATTTACACTTCCATCCCCGCCCCTGGATCAAACTTCATTCGCACTTGGAACTCAAACTTAAATGGCTGTCCTAAAATAGCCTCCCCGCAATCAACAGATAGAAAATAAAGTGGTTTACGGACCCTTGCAACCTCAACTTCTTCCTCCTCCACAACCCCATCCACGCATCACGCCCCGCTGTTAAGCACGCAAAGCATCATTGCGCATTTCCGCCAACCCAATCCCATTTCATCAACCAATCTAAGGAGGTTCACCATAGAACCACTATCCACCAGCGCCCACACCTTACTTCCAGAAATCTTCATTGAAACATAAGCCAGTGGAGTTGAAACTGATTTCATCCCAGCTAGCTTGCGCTCCGTGTCATCCCAACCCAAGTTAACCCGTTGCACCATTGGAGGGATCCTATTGTGCCCCCAATCCTTCAGCGCTTGAACCATGTTGTCTACCAAAACCGGCAACACTGCTGCCAACTCCTTCAAGGTCAAGGGAATAGTTGTTTCATTCCCCATCACCCTGCGCACAATTTCCACCGCCTTCTTCTTCCCCGCCCATCTGTTTCTGGAATGCGCGCAACCAGCTTAGGAGCTGCCGGCGTTACCCGTTCCTTGGCACCCACATCCATCCTTTCCACTGCCTCCAATTCCTCTGTTGATAACACCCTCACTTCTGCTTCCACATGCGGTGGTTGCCATATGCCTGGACCAGTGACAATTCCCAGCAAAGCTTGAGCAGTTAACACCAATTCCTGTCCACGCGCGCGCACTTGCTCCATGATGGTTGGATTCCCAGGTTTGGAGGAGATCCGCTTGCCCATTGGGAACATGAATCCCATTCCCACCAGTCAAACCAATCCTGCCTTGAGGTCCTTCATCATTTTATTGCACCCCAACCGCCAATGCCCCTTGTCCCCGCAGTAATTGCATAACTGCAACCCAGGCCAATTCAACAACAGAAGCGCTCCCCCAAGGTGAGGAGGCAGATTGCACGGCCTGGGTGACATTTGACTCAGAAATATCCATAAAACCTCCATCAATTCCGTCATTTTGCTAACCTCTGGGAGCGTTTTTTGAGGGTTTGCCTGAGCATGTTCCGTTTTTGAGGGGCCTGTAACTGGAGCTTGCGTTGGTGCCGCCGGGGTGTGGGAAGCGGACTTCTTTGGACCCGTTGGGAACAACCTTGCTGTGTCCTCCATCAGTTCCTCCAATTCCAGCTTGCTTTCCACTGCGCAACAAATGACAAGGATGCCCGGAAGGAACGCAATGCTACCATCCAATGCCTCTTCACCAACTTGTTGTCCTACAAGTGCCACTGCACCCGCCCGCAGAGTGGGGGACTGAGTCCTCCCAAAAACGCCCTCTTCATTGCGCCTGTCTGTCCCAATATTACCTCGTTCTTTGCCAGGTAGCAATAGATCCAATTGAACATTGCTACGTAGTCCCCCAGTTGTGCCCATGTCCAGAATCCCCCATTTTTGCTTGCTTCTGCCGCGGCTTTCTCAAAGAAACTTTCTTGAAACCAAGGTTTGCGCCTAGATTTCCGCCTTCAGTTTTGCCCAATCAAGTTCCTCATACCCCTCCATCTCCTCCCTATCCCAAGGCTTCCCTTTGTCCGTGACAAAGAGGACAACAATCCAATCCTTATCCAAAACCGTTGCACCTTCTGCATCAGAGATCCCTTTGTATTGTGGAAGGAATTGCTCAACATCCTCAGTTTTGAACCAGATATGAGGATAGTCCCGCGGCCTGATGCAAACTGGCTTGTGGTTGGCGCCATTTTTAGAACAAGGGACTCTGTATCCTGCCCCTGATGTGGGTTGCTTCCGAGAAGACGGAGGAGGAGGAGATGGAAGAGGAGTGGGGGCAACGTTAGATGGCCCAGTAACGGTTGATGGGTGGTACTGGGACATTGCACTTGTTAGTTTCAAGAGACAAGGAACAAAAGATTACTTCCTGGCCAGACCCCCAGATGTGGAATTCAAAAGAGGAATTCTCCTTTAATAGTTCCAAGTTTGGAATTTATTGATCCTTTGCATCTGTAAACCCTGAGTGCAACTGTTCACCCTTTGACTGAGAGATAGAGAATTGAGAGTAAAGATCCTTCCAAAACCTATGAAAACCAATCATCCTCCGTCATCCTCCGCCCATGATATCCGGGTTGAGGGTGCAGCTTAAGTAACCTACCCCTCAACCCTAACCTAAGTACAACCAGAAACAAGCAAGAATAATGAAATACAACCCCTAAGCACAGAACCCTAGCCTCAACCCTATCCTTCCCATTCCATAATCCACAATCCACAACCCACATCCCATATCCCATATCCATCCGTAGGTACCCGCCTGCCATTACGTCCACCCGGTTTGTCCTTCTCATGAGATGGCCTTGCGCTGCGCCCAACTCAGAGCCCCCCGCACATGTCTGCATCCGCCCAACGCGCCATTCCAGATATCCAAGATATATGTGCGTGATCCAGATCCGCATCTTGCAACGCGCAATCCGTCCATCCTGCTTCTCCAGATGCTGAGCCCAATTTGACTGCTGCTGAGCCCGCAGCATAACTTGCTGCAGCAAAGCCGCACCCATTGCTGAGCGCGCTTCCCCTGCTGAGCCCACTGCTACTGCTGAGCACGTGGCGCGCAGCCTATTCCAACTTGTGTCTATAAAAGACCACCACAACGTGTTTTCTAGAAACATGCCATTAAAATGGTGTGTTTGGTCAAAACAAATGGCGGGTTTGCTACCTCTGATACACCCTATTAAAGCCAGTGGTTTCAAAAGTTTCCATCGGGACTGCTGTTGTGGTTGCTGACAAAAGCCACTTTTTTTTCTTTATTTTTTTGAATTATACACATATAACATTAAATCTTGTTCAAAACTTTACAGTGGGTTGACAAAATTGCTGGGTTTTTTTTTGAAAAATCAGGCAGACCTGGGTACTTCCAACAAAATAAGAAGTTTTATCCTTTGTGTTGAAAAATCCACCATGATACCCCCTTTTCCAGTCAATGATGGCCAACCAACCCACAATATTTTCTTCTCCAGTCCCCTCTAATTTTTGATGATTGATAAAAAAAATCAAAAATCCAGCTGGAAATCAATCAATTTAAAACTTGATCTATTGATTTCAGTATTAATTTCCCATGTTGTTTTTTTTTTTTTTGAAATTCAGGTTTTTTTTTTGAGTGTTTTCCAATCTCACAAACTCTGGAGTTCAATGGTCCAAGGCCTTCAAAGAATATTTCTGGTTTGAAAAAAAAAATTCAGAGCCATTCAAGCTCTCCTTTTATCAAACCAAGAAATGAATGATCTATCCTCAAACACTTCAAAGACACAAATACCCTTCCAAGGAAAAATTAGATGAATGATATGAATATTTTACTCAAATATCAAAAATTCAACCATAATTGATTACAGCATTATTGGCTTGTATTATCAAACAATATGGTCTTTTTTCAAAAAAAAAATCTAATATGCTCCTTTTCATCCTCCCCCAACTAATAATCAGTGAGAAAGAATATTGAAAGTACAATTTTTTTTTTCTTTTGTCTCTGGCATTTGTTTTGGATTTTTTTCAATGCTTTGATTTTTTTTTTATTATTAATTTCAAATCATTTTTTTTCTTCAACTTTTTACTTGTGTTGTAAGTAAAGAACAGATGCTGAAGCATCATAACATAAAAATCAAATTCACCGCAGCCTTTTAGATTGGTGTAAAATCTGGCTTGAAACCAGTACCGGGAAGTCAAACCTTGTGGCAACCCACTGCGCATGCAATCCTCTGAAAACTAGGTCCCCTTGGCGTTTGAGTTTGAAAAGTCAGGTAGGTCGATAATCTGGTGCGCGCGGGTGGTAATCCATCCCCGTCCCGACTGTGCCCCGTCTTGCCCGCCATGGCCCCGTGGTTTTTTCCTGGGTCGCCCATTGTCGAGTGCCATGAGGTCAGTCAGCGACTTGGGTCTGTTGACCAAACTCAAGCCTTGCTAAGCTCCAATGATGCCCCAGATGGGTTCAACTTCAACCGACCGATCGATCGTGCACTAGCATCCAGCCATCGTCTCCTTACCACCAGTTCACCATCCATCGCCATCCAACGAACCCCAAGCTTCGGAGCCCTTGATCCGCTACTCTCACTCACAAGAACTTATGTAGCAGCTGGAATTCCCTGCCATCGGATTCTTCCTTCAGAGAACATCTTCTGTATCGGATCTGATCGCAAGTCTGGATCTGAACATTTCACCGGTATTCCGTTCTCCTTTGCCGTCTCTCGTTGGTGTCGGTTTAAAAATCCCTCCAGGATGTCCACTCACTTCGTTGCCAATTCTTTTGCTTCCCCAAACGCCAAACTAGGTACGACTCGTGACCTCGTGAAGACCTTGGCCGCCAGAGCTCCAAACCCTCGCTGGATCCTTCCGATCCGTGCACAAGTTGACAGGCCTTTAACATCACCACCGCTTCATGGCCGGCGGTCTTTACCAGCCGACCAATCGAGAACATGACTTTGATCCAGTATTTACGGATAATAATTGGCCGACGAGCGAGAAACAACTGGTCGAGATTGGCGCAGCGAGCAAGCTTGACCCGAGGTCCAACATTCCCAGTCTACCGGATGAACTCGTTCAAACGATTCTCTTCACGTTGGCGCGTTCCTACTCTGCTCCCTTGGTCACCATCACCTTAGCAAGCTGTTCACTCGTCTCGCGCCAATGGTACAGACTTGCAAATCCTCTGTTGTATGCTAGTCCGGTGATCAACATGGGATCAAAACGCCGGGCGCTCTGCTTCCTCAATCGATTGGTGGATGAACTGTTAGAGTACGAGTTCGAATTGATGGAGTCAATCGAACGTGAACCTAAATCCAGCCGGCTGATTGATCAGATGAGAAAATTGATGTTCATCGGAGAGGGTCGTTGGCGGCATCGGGCCTCATTCGACAATCGACCCGATGTGGTCGATCGGTCGACCATCCACGATATCCTCAATCGGCTTTGGTCTACGCGGATTAAATCATTAGTGTTTGTCGAGTTGCCGTTCATGACTCCATTCCATAGACCCCTGGTGAATCGATATCCGACCAGCCTCTCGACTCTTATCTTGCTCACTCCACTTTCACACTTCGAGTTACTCTTCGTACTCCGTGACCTCCCTTCCCTAAATCATCTCTGCATCGGATCTCACGACGATACTTCGAGTATCCCAGCAGAACACCACACACTCTTTGCTCGTGAGCAACTACCATCGTCAAACCTTCGGTCGTTTGGGATCTCGGCTCGTACTCTTGAAGCTTGGCTCAAGACGGGTATGCCCTGGTATGAAAACATCCTCAATCTGATCGTGATACCCTCGGTGCGATCGATTACTACCTTACACCTTGAGCTTGCTGATGAAGATGACGAGCGACACTTGCTGGCTATCCTAGGTCGGACTCGAACCCTAGAAGCTCAATCCTTTGATCCTATCCGGACATCGAGCCGAGCTGGAGGAGAGGCGGAACGATTTTTCGTATTGGAAAATGTGTTCCTGCGCGGGCTTTCATCCGTACTGATGGCTGAGAGCTTATCACGACTCGATGGTATTCGAAAGTTGTGCTTGAGTTCGATCTTCGGTACTGCGTTACGATGTCCAAATCCCACGATTCCTAGTCAGGTTGATCATCTCTCGATTCCGATTGAACCTGAAGCATCTCACATTGAGGATGGGCAAGATGAGCGTCTGGGATCTTCAACAAACATTGGAACATCCACCAATCCCAGGATGCCGACGTTATCGGTATCAACTGGGAGGTTGCGTCGAACCCTATCGGCGCCCAACCCAGTTTGGCAATCGATTCCCAGCAGTATCGAAGAACTTTCCATCGATATCACTCGATTACCCGATCATGGGCCTTGGAATCAGAGATCTTCGGGACAACTAGCCCGCACACTCACCACTCTGATCACATCTGGTCAATGTCCTCGTTTGAGAAAGATCGGATCAGTACTTGGCGACTCGGGTTTCGAATTCGGTATTTACGGTCCTCATGGTGATGATAGTCCTCTGGCTGAATTCAAGGATGCAGCCCGAAGCCATAGAGTATCACTGGTACCCTCCTTTTGGAATGGTAAGTCGAGAGGGCCAAAGTATTGATTCCCTGTTTTTATTTGATCACAATTTCTCTCATCGTCACTAGCAATTTCTAGCCTCGAATTTATTTCTGCACGCTGATTCCTTTTTTCATCTCGGCTCACCCACACTTGACAAAAACGAAACAGACTCGTTCGTCACCAACCATTCAGCCACCCATTGGTATTGCTGATTCAAAATCCGATGATGGATTTGGTTCTAACTACCGAAGATTTGATTGCTGCTCGAGCATCTCAAGTCACTTTAGTTCGTGTCAGTTTTTACGTTGTCTTATTTCATTTTGTTGATGGCATCCCTTTTCGTCCCATCGTTTTCTGCATTCCATTTTCAATTCAGGCATCTTTTTTTGTTTTTGTCTTTAAAAGCTCTTTGAACTTAGTTGAATAGAGTCCAAGGTATTCGTTGTCCCACCCCATGCTTAAAGTATTTTCATTCTATCATTCCAAAAAAACAAAAAACAAAAACAAAGAAAAGAGACCCGAACGGCAGGACGAAGGTTGTCGAGTTAGATCCTACTCTTCCCTCTGCCTCCTCACCTTTTTTTGCTGTGGATAAAAGTTTATGGTTTTTCTTTCCAAGTTACGGGTGTGTATTTATATCCGCAAAGATTCCTTCATGGTTTAATTTGCCTATCCTGATCGAACTCGATTGATGTGTTTTTACAAGGCAGCTGTAGATATGTACTTTCGCTTGGTGTTATTTTTTTTTTCTTCAAAAAAAAAAGGTGGGAGTAAAACAAGACTCGTCAGGCCATCTGTGTGTTTCTTCTTCTTTGGTAGCCTGTCGAATCCCGATGTATTACTTAGATAATGATGACCAATTATACTTACATGCAGTGGAGTCCGTACTTGTCTCTTGCGCGAAGATTATTAATGAACTCTTGGATGATGTGTGGGCGAAGGCTCCACGTTCTTCGGTCTAGTCGATGAACCACAAGTACCGCATCGATCCACCCTTGCAGCGTTCGATGATCATGCCAGCACGGTACGATTGGATGGGGATGGTTTGAGTTTCAGTCTGGATGCAGCTCGTACGATGGAGGATGGATTGAAATCGAAGGATCATGATCGATTTGAGGTTGATCGTTAGAAGGGTTTGATGAGGATCGATTTGTTGGTCATCTCCTCAACTATCTCACTCTCGTGACTGTTCTGCTCGACTAGCAACTGAACACTGGTGGATTTAAATAGTACTGCTACTACTGGATTAGTCAATCTGACTGACTCTAGGTTTGCTCTGCACCCGGCGCCCCGGGTGTGCTTCCTCAGCCTGAGCAGACTCGGAGCTCAGGGCCGAAGGGCGACTGGCAGGATGACGTCCACCACCAGCCCCGCCAGCAGACTACTGTCGAGCTCATTACTCCATCTTCCAAACGTCAAACCACCATCAAACTCCTGGATCGCTCGAATCCAACGACCACTTCCCTCCCGACGGGAGTATCATCATCACCACCTCTTCATCAACAAGATGCCTTCATCTCAACCGATCGTCATCTTCGGTCCATCGGGTAGTGGCAAATCAACCCTGATCAAAAGATTACAGACCACCCAAGATTGGTCCAAGTTTGGATTCTCAGTCTCGCGTAAGTCGTCCGTTCGTTCGATCATTGACTGGTTTCATTCGTTCATCCTATCTTCAAAAGACTCGTCGCTGATCCTCCAACAATAACTACCAAAAAAAAAAAAAAAAAAAAAAAAAAAAAAAAAATCCATTCCTCATCTTCTATACATTTTGAATCATCCGTCAGATACGACTAGGAAACCAAGGGATGGAGAACAGGATGGAATAGCCTATCACTTCGTTTCGAGAGATCAGTTTCAAGAGATGATCCAACGAGGTCAGTTTATCGAACACGCCGAATTCGGGGGCAACTGGTCAGTCTCGATCGACTGACTCCTAGGAGACCATGATGGCTGTTAACGATCCTTGGATCGTTTTGATCGACTCCATTCTTCTTCCTACTCAGTTATGGCACTTCGTTGATGGCAGTTGCTGAGGTATCCGAACGTCAAGGAAAAAGATGCATCTTAGACATCGACGCTCAGGTCAGCTTCAGTCCTCGATTTCAATCATCGAGCAAGATCGAAAGGCCAACTGTTCAAATGAATTTTCTTTCTTTTTTTTTTTTTTTTTTTTTTTTTTTTTTTAAAAAAAAAAAAAAAAAACTTGGAACGAAAATTAGAGCTGACTTCTTTTTTTTTTTTTTTTGGGGGGGGGTGGTAATTTTTTAATTTCTCTCGTCGATATCAAACACCTGCCAGGGGGTCAAATTGATTCTCAAAAATCATCCAAGCCTCAAACCGCTCATGATCTTTATCTGTCCCCCATCGATCGAAGAATTGAAATCTAGGTTAGAAGGAAGAGGAACCGAATCGGTAGAAAGTTTAACTTCTAGATTGGGTATGGCTAAAAGTGAGATCGAATACGCCAAGGTGTGTAGGTATATTATCGAAACGTCACCGATTGGTTCATCCAGACGTCTTAGGGAGCGATCTCATCATAAAAAAAAAAGAGGAACTTTGATCTGATAAAACAACTATTCGATCCTTCCTTCATCCATTCCCTCGCCTCGGCCTCGAACGACCGACCCTGCAGTCTGGCGTACCTGATTTGATCATCGTTAATCGAGACATCGAGGAGGCTTACAAGAAATTTTATCTAGCTTGTACGATCGATAAGGATCAAGCTCCGGACGAATTTCCGAAATCTGACCCGATTCCATTTTGATCATCTAACAAACCAACGAACCGACAGATAGACAGATGGACACAGTCCTGAATTGCGAGCAACAATTCGTGCTTGTGCTTCCTCCAAACCGATTGGATCATTCTTTTTTTTTTTTCTTCACCCTTTTCTCCCCTTTGGTTGTTGATGTATGCATAGATGAACAAAGATAGACTCAAAATACTACCTGCAGGCCACACACAGGAAGTATGAGAGAAATGTTTGAGAGCAAGCCGTCTTGCAAAAGATAGAATAGAAATAAAATGAAAATCTTTTGAGTATGTATCTATGTACAACGATCTGTGGGTTCATGTAATTATTTTTTTCCCCGTCACTGTTTTTCCAAGTTTCTACGCGAATACGATTTGAGACGATTAGGGTTTCATGGGATCCGAGCGTGCCAGAGGCTCCCGAGAGATCGAGGACTTCGAAGGATACTGACGAGAGGTCGACACGAATCTGGGTAGCGTCCAGCAAACAACTAAGACCCATCCGAGTCAAACGTACAAACAAACGATTGGGACACCGTCTCGAGCACCGTTTACACCAGGAAGGTTCGGAGTAGACCTTGCGAGTGAGTCGGGGCAAAAGGGTCGATTGAGAAGTGGGAAAGCACACGGGGAGCGATCAGAATGAAAGATTCTCGATCGGCTCGGTTGACTCGTTGAAACCAAGACACCACATTTCCAATCTATTGATTCCTTGGAGGAGGGGTGGGGCTCTGGTTATTATTATTATTTTCCTTCGCACCCATGGGGTTCCTTTCAACGTAGTAGATTGGATCTTGGTGAGCGTGTTAGAGGTTTGATGAAAGACGAGTAGGGTGATAGGGTATACAAGGCACGAGGTCTCTGCCGCCCATGTCGAAATCCAGGCTGGTCTCATCGAGTCGAACAAGCGCACGCTACGGACCGAACGAGAGGCGACGGGCCCGGTGAGATCGAGTGATTCGATCAGCTTCGGCTTCGTATCAATCGTACTGTAGCCGGACATCCGTACCGTACCTAGTTAGCTTGTGGTCACCGATCATCATCTGGGTCGATATTGGATGTGGAGATCACATTGTTGACATATTTCAAGTCGGTCGAAAGCCGTAAGATTCATCTTCGAGTAGCACATGTACTCTTGTCACTGGCTTCATACTCAACGCAACGAGAAGCTAGACTCCCCCTCAAACTGACCATCCACTATGAGGATTATGTTTTCCAGACTTCTCCTTGTCATTTCCTCCCTCTCTCTCTCTCCCTTTTCTGTTTCTGTTTCTTTTTTTTTTTTTTTTTTCCAAGTCTGAAGGTTTGGACTTGGTGTAGACAGCTGTTCAAAACAGAAAATTATACAAAACAAAAGTAGAGAGAGAGAGAGAGGAAGCATGAAACAAACCAAAGAATACCCCAAGTTGGGTAGCCTCCACACAACTTGACTGTAGTTGTGTAGCCCCCACACAATGGTTAGGTGCTGTGCAGCACCACACACAACTACATTAGAGTCATGTGGGGTTGTACACAACTCAAATGTAGTTGTGTAGCATGCCACACAACTACAAGTGTTGTGGGCCAAAGTAAAAAAAATAAAGTAAAATAAATTGAACAAAAATTCAAAAAAAAAAAAAAACAGAAATCAACCAAAAAATTCAAAAATGTTGATGTTTTGGTTTTTAAAAAAAAAAAAAAAATTAAAAAATTAAAATAAAGTAAAAATAAGTAAAAATAAACAAAAACAAAAGACAAAAAAAACTGAAGACAAACAACCAAAACACCAAAAATTAAACAAACAATTAAAGAGTCTATGGAGCAGCCCTAAAGTATAATAAGTGCCAAAAAATACAAGTTCAACTTGACTAGCCCTAACGTAAAAGGGCCAAAAAATACAAGTTCAATTTGAAAAGCCGTAAATTTAAAACACCAAAAAAAAGAACACAACTCATTTGAGTTGTGTACACAACTCAAATGGGCTGTGCGGCATGCTACACAACTACAATGGAGTTGTGTGGCCTCTACACAACTACAATGGAGTTGTGTGGCCTCTACACAACTACAATGGAGTTGTGTGGCCTCTACACAACTTGACTGTGATTGTGTAGCCCCCACACAATGGTCCTGTGTTGTGTGACACCCTACAAGACTACATTAAAGTTGTGTGGGGCTGTACATGACTCAAATGTAGTTGTGTAGCATGCCACACAACTACAAGTGTTTTGGGCCAAAATAAAAAATAAAATAAAAAAAGTAAAATAAATTGAATAAAAATTCAACAAAAAAAAAACAGAACTCAACCAAAAGATCAAAATATGTTGATTTCTTGGTTAACATAAATTGATTAATTAATTAATTGATAAATGAATTAATTGATTAAGAAATAAATAAATAGATAGATAGATAAATAAATAATTAAATAAATAAATAAATAAAAAATAAATAGATGGATAGATAAAAAATAAATAAATAAAAAATTGTGTTTGGAAAAACCCATTCAATGCATGTATGGGCCCCCATGCGTTGATTGGGTTTTTTGGGGCCCTACATGACTCCCACACAACTGGGAGTTGTGAATTTATCATCACCCAAAAAAAAAGACCAGTAAATTGACAAGCCCTAAAGTAAAAACACCAAAAAAAAAGTTCAACTTGTGTTAAGCTAATCCCATCACAAGAAGTAAAAATGTTCCTTATGATGGGATCAGCCCAACACAAGTTGAACTGACTCACCAATTATTTTTCATTCAAAACACTCAAAATAATGATCTTAACTCAAAACACTCAACATAATAATGATGTTGAAAATGTTGGAGTCAAATCTGCTCTTATGCAGACTGCCACCCAAGGATTCTAAGTCTTGGTACTGAAAGCCTGAACAGAATTGTCAAACAACACATCAGGTCTTTACAGCTAAAACCCAAGCAAACCCTTGTTGGGTGGAAAGGCACAATGGCCCATCTGGCAATGGCGCACTTAGCTTAGTGGCTAAAGCATCACTCATGAATGTTGAGGTCATGGGTTCAAATCCCATGGTGCACAACTAAAATTTTGATTCTAACAGAAAATGTGATAACCCTTAATATTGATAGGATTACAGGATCAGCATGTTAGACCAAACCCAAATGATGAAATCAGCATGTTAGACCAAACCCAAATGATGAAATCAGCATGTTAGATCAAACCCAAGTGATGAAATTAAAATTATGTCTATAAATTAGAATACAAGACAAGTCAATCTTTGACATAATCAACCCAATGATGAGAGAATTTTTTAGAAATGATGGAACCTGGTTTGGAAACTGTGGGTGGACAATCTGGAGCCAATGGTTATAATTAAAAAATGAAATGAATATTGGGTCTGATGGTTCTTTTACACCCATTTTCATAGGAGTATAAGTAAAACATGAATCCAATGAAATGAAACATATTGGTCTTCCATAAGTATCTGCTATTATTTGAGCCATGACAAGCTTTGAAAGCCATCTTGAAGAGGGAATATTTTCACTGATGTCATTAAAATGAAGTATTTTTTCTATCTTTTTGACCTCCTTAATGCAGCCAATAATCTTAAAATATCACGTCTTATCTTTCCTCAATGTTTCAATTATTTCTTTTTGTACTTTAAACAATCAATGCTCATCAAACCCAAGTGATTCAGCAATGACTATAAATCCACAATTTCCATCAACAACTGGGTCCCAAACCTCCCTCAAGAACTTATTTAATTTCCCAGGCATTTGATTGATGTCATTCAATTTTGGTTCCTACAATTAATAAAATCAATTAGCCAAAATCCTAATTCATTGAAGAAGTTGATACTAACTGAAGATGAGCTTCTGTTTGACTCCTCAGTTTCTTCTTCCTCCTCCTTTGAAAAGGAATCTGATTCCAACGGAAGGGACCCTAAAAAACTTTCAGTATCTTCCACTGAACTATGAAATTCAGATTATAAGCCTTCCTGGTACTACAGAAATCATTTTCCCATCAGTTCATTAAACCAAAAAAAATTTACATTTCTCAAAATAAAAGATGTACAATCTTTTATCTTGTCTTATTTGGAATTACCTTTTGCCACTCAATTTTCTTTTTGATATTTTATAATCAAGAAGGATCTCTGTGGGTATCTTTCAATTTTTGACGCCCTCTACTTGATTGCAAGACTTTTGGTTCAAGTCTTGGCTTTGATTGATACTTTGTTGTCTTCTGAATCAGGTACTTCAAAAGCTTGCAGGATCTTTTTCAGGATATCCCAAGATCATTGCATTGAGATAGTCATGTAACTGAGAATTGTTGAGCAATTCATCAACATCAACCTTCCAAAATTCAATAGGATCAAACATGATCAAAGTAGGAATCGTCCATCAAAAATCATTAATCCCATTAAACCAACTTACAGAACTAGAACTGCAAGGGTCATAATTCAACATCCACTGAGGATGGATATCCTCAGGCACAAAAGATCCTTGGAACACTAGTAGGTCACCTATCTTGTGGGAACAGGGCAAATCCAAAGTCTTGGAGTGTGACTTGGTGCACACTTCCCCATCATGGTTCCGCTTTAATTTCTCATATTGTTCCACAACTAGTTTAATTACATTAAAGACAACTTGTATCCCAAAGGTAACAGTTCAGTGGGAAGAACTATTCCTAACTTTATGTGAGAGTTGTAAAGCAACACCTGAAGCAATTTAATTTGATTAGAAACTGTTCCCTCTAGTTTTTTCCAAACATCCAAAATGTTTCCCAAAGAATTTGCAAGGAATTGTTTGAGAGTAGCATGGGCCCCTCCAACCCAAGACATGGTTTTATTTCCAAAGTTAGTGTTTTTGCAATTCCAAGCCATTAAAAATGTCTCTTTGATACAGAAGATGTTATGATCCATATACTCAAGCACATCCTCATGGTCTGCCAAGAAAAACTTTAAAAAATTAATAATGTAAGCAACCCAAAACTAGGAAGATTAACAGTAGAGGCAGTGATTTGGCACTTACTATAAGTTCCACATTATTGACATCTGCTTCCTCCTTGATTTTCAAGGCCCCATACTTAGCACACAGAGAAATAAAGCTTTGACATCCTTCAACCTCATTATTAAAGCAAACTTTACAGTTTGATTGTATGTTTTTAGACAAGTTCCACTGAAAAGACTGTCTTTTTGACTCAGGGAAACTATGGTCTATAGCACAAATCAGAGCTTTTTCACAGTACTTCACAAAGACTTTGGGAAGCCTCTCAGGATCAAAAGGCAGTTCCTTTGGTGCTTTTAAAGACCAACTTTAGAAATTGAATTTTTCTCTTGTTATAAAAACAAGTGCTTTTGTGAAAGTTTTTTGGTTGGCTGTGCTTCCTAAAACATGCAATAGGGGGATTTTGTACTTATTTGTTTTATAAGTAAAATCCAACATAGCAATATGATGGAATTGTTTTTAAAGCTTTAATGAATCAGGGTGCACCAAGAATAGGGCCTTCAAGTGTCCCTCTCCACTCAATTTTGCTTGATGAACCCAAACTGAATTACAAAGTTGTTCAAAGAGGACCTCCATAACACTTTTTCCCTTTAGTTCTGCAAGTTCTACCTCACGCTTAGTTTTATAGATTGTTTGTTCATCAAAATATTTGCCTCCATCAATCTTGCTCAATTTTCTTTTCAGTTGAATATTATTGGGCCCATCATTCATTCCTCCTTTTAAATTCACTAAGGCCAACCCAGAGCTTCTCCTCAGGTGACAATGCACTGAGGGGTGTGGAGATGGTTGATGGTTATGTTGATTATGTCTGTAGGAGATTTGCCACAAGGGGTCTGCCTTTGTGCAAATTGGACAGATTGAAAAATTGCACCCAAACTTGCTTGTGTGAGTTTGCCTTGAATGTTTGGTGAGCAATGGCCCAGAGTAGAAATCATGTCTATCAAAGGCTAAATCCACATATTGATCACGCATTGAGTTGAAAAATGTTAAAACAAAAAAATGCTTTTTTGACCATGTTTGACAATAGTTTTGTGCCTCTTCCCCAGTAGGAAATGCTCTCCCAGGAGGTGGTTCAAGTGGATCTGGAACCAATTAAATGGTTATAGCATAGTTAAACAGTCAGTTTCCATCAAATTAAATCTTCCAAAGGCCAGAGTAACATAAAATGTTACTCACCACAAGAGGTCATATCCATTCTTGAAACATTTTGTTAGTCAATTGTAAACCTAGATGAGGATGCATTTGGTGCTTCAAATGTTTTATTACCCAAATCCATCTTTTCTGCAGCTTTGTTAAGGGAAATATCAATTTATTCCTTTAAAGAAGCCGCTTCATAAACAGAGAGGCTTTTCACTGTTCCCATAATGCAAAAGGATGCAATGTTACTTCAGTATTCAATCCAACTTTCAATTGAACAGCTACAAGGTTTGCTCACTTTTGAGTTGAGAAAGATCAAGTTAACCAATGGGCAGTAAAAATTTATGTCTCTGTTGTCCAATGGGCAAGTTGAGAGTGCACTTTGTGGGAAAGGGATTATTTCACAGATTTTGTTTGCCAAAGGCAATGATTATGTTCACAGTTTCACTTTAGGGTTCACCCCATGGTTGCTAGGCATGGTTGAATAGTCTCACATTGTATGCCTTGATCCCAAATTCGGTCCAGGGGGTCCCAAAAATCTTTGCACAACCCCTGGGGGGTTGTGTGCCCACGTACACGCATCTAAGCAGCTGTGTACTGGGGTACAAAACCAAAAAAAAAAAACAGTTTATGGGGGGAAACAACCCCTGGGGGTTGCGCGTGTTTGGAACAATGTGTTTTAGTTGTGTCCAGGGATCACATGAATTTGGAGTGAACCATTTGACGGGTGTATTGGCCACCATGCCTTGAATGGGCCATGTAGGGCCCTACACAACTCCCACACGACTTGGAGTTGTGAATTTAACCTTTCTTTTTTTCTAAAAAAAAACAAAAAACTGATGTGTAAGCCCTATGTAGCCCAGTGTTCAAAATACCCCCCCCTTTAAAAGAAGAAAAAAAAATGTGATTTTTGAAAACGGTTTCAGGAACTTGAAATTTTGCTCAAAAGCTATCAAAAAAAAATGGTAGAAAGGGGGTATTTGATTGGTTTGTTGAACTGGTTTTTCTATGAAGCTTCTTTGATAGAGATCAGTAAATTTAGAAGTCTGAATCAAACTAGCTAGAGAAAAAAACAAACATAAAAAGATAAAAAAATGGGAACCAGAGATTTGAGTTTGTGGGAAGAAATTTTTTTTTAGGTTCTTTGGTTTCTGGATTTTTTTTTCAAATCTGAGCCTTGTATTTATTTCACTCTCAAATTTTCCTAGGAAGCCCAATCAACCAGAAATTCATAAAGGTGTAAGGTGTCCTCAAGTTGGCCCAGAAAGATCTGGATGCTGAAGGTGAAACTGAAGTGGCTAGGCAAGAGATTCCTGCTGTGTTTGGATCATGAGAAGCATTCATATGATTCAATGATTACCAAGCCAGATATGAGGACCCCTCCTGAGAGGTCTTTTAAGTCTCATTCTAGATGGATTGAGTTTCCCTAAATTTAGACAAAGGATGATTGGTATACAGTGAGAGTTCTGAATTCACAAAGGAAAAGAATTTTGATTTACAGTGCTCCTTTCAAGGTCATAAAAAATAGAATGCTAGTTCTTCTTTGCATCAAATATAATCTAGGTAGGTTGAATGCCAAATTAAAATTGTAGATAAAAAAGCCTCAAATCCAGCCAAAGGATTTTTTTTGTAAACATTAAAGGACACAACCATGAGCCCAGTTTTGAGCCTTGTGATAATTCAATTTGTTCAACAATTGAACCTCAACAAAAATAAAAATTCAGGGAATTGATTTAAGTTGGTTTCCCTTCAAAAGAAATGTTGAAATCTTTGAACCAGGTGGAGCAGAAGAATTTAACCAGAGGCAAAGTTATTCATAAAAGGAGACATAAATGAAAGAAGGGACTGCTTGTTGTTATATAATATCATCAATTTCCTCAGTTTGATGAGTTCCTCTTCTAAGAAATACCTTAATAAAAATGATAAACTGATCAGATGTGGGTTTTCTAGCCTTATTTTTCTATCACCTTTTAATTTATTTGGCTAGAAAATTCCACAGTGTGTGCATAAAGTGATGTGAATTTTTGAAAAACCTCTATATTAGGGCGTGTTAGAGTCCCATCATTTATTTTGACCAAACAAGCCATTTTTAATGGCCAGTTTCTCAAATACACATACCCCCTAAGTGGTGTATTTAAACATGGCAGGTTCAAAAAAAGGTGGATGAAAAATTCACAACTCACTGTTTTGTGAGATTTGTGGACCTACACAGCCCAATAGATGTGTGGGAGCCCATAAAAACTTCCAAAGGGTGCATGGGGGCCCATACAGGCGTCTAAATGCATCCAAAGTGTTGTTTCAAACACATGCAACCCCTGGGGGGTTGTATACCCCCCATAGACAGCTTTTTTGGGTTGTGTACCCCTGCACACAACCACTTAGACGCGTGTACCAGGGTATAAAACCCCAAGGGGTTGTGCCACAATTTTTGGGACCCCCTGAACAACATTTTGGTTCCATCAACACAAATTTGGGATCAACACATACTATGTGGGACTATTGGACCACACCTAGCAATCAAAAAATTGAACCCTAAAGTGAAACTGCAAACAAAATCATGGCCATTGGCAAATAAAACCTGTGAAATTGTACCTTTCCCACAAAGTACACTCTCAACTTGCCCATTGGACAACAGAAAAGTAAATTTTAACTGCCTATTGGTTAACTTGATCATTCTCAACTCAAAAGTGAGCAAACTTTGTGGTTTTTCAATTGAAATTTGGATTGATTACTGAAGTACCATTGCAATTTTTTTGCATTAAGTGAACAGTGGAAAGCCCTCATTTTTGAGAAATGGCTGTGTTGAATGACTAAATTGATAGTGCCATTAACAAAGCTGTGGAAAAGAAGAATTTGGGTAATGAAAAATTGGAAGCCCCAATTGCATCCCTATCTAGGGTTACAATTGAGGAACAAAATTTTTCACAAATTGACATGAACTCTGATTGTGAGTAATATTTTATGCTACTCTGGTCTTTCCCTCATTTGATTTGATGGAAACTGAACTATGACAATATAATACTCCAAAAAGTGCTGGCCACAGGCAGTTCTGTGGAGGGGAAAGGTGATTTTTTAGGCTTCCCTCCTGAGTGTTAAAAAAATATTTCAATGCAACTGGAATCAAGGTCCAGAACCTTGTAGGTGAGGAATCAACAGGAAGGGATAAAATTCATAGTAAAATGTAGCTATGGGACAACACTATCTGAGGCAAGATGGTGTGGGAACAGACTTGAATAAAATGAGTTAGAGTTTGCTCAGAGATAAATGGAAAAAGGCAGCTGCAAGTATGAAAACCCACAAGCTAATAAATCTGGCTGTCAGCAGAAGATTGGGGATGATCAACTCAAACCCAACCAACCTCCAGGTTCTCAATAAACCTGCCCAACTGTCTGCAATCAAGCGCTTGAAGGGTACCAGGTAACTCTGGGTGGCCGTAAAAAAAAAGTTGAGGGTGTGGCTTAAGTAACCTCCACCTCAACCCTAACCTAAGTACAACCAGAAAAAAGCAAGAATAATGAAATACAACCCCTAAGCACAGAACCCTAGCCTCAACCCTATCCTTCCCATCCCATATCCCATATCCATCCCTATTTCCCGCCTGCCATTATGTACACCCCTTTTGTCCCTCTCATGATGCGGCCTTGCTCCGCGCCCAACTCAGAGCCCCCTGCGCATTTCCATATCTGCCAAACGCGCCATTCCAGATATCCAAGATATATCCGCACAATCCAATTTGCATCTTGCAATGCACAATCTGTGCACAATCCATCCAATCTGATCCAATCCAATCCATCCCGCGTCTCCAGATGCTGAGACCAATTTTACTGCTGCTGAGCTGCAGCGTGACTTGCTGCAGCAAAGCCGCACCCATTGCTGTGCACGCTTCCCCTGCTGAGCCCGCCGCTACTGCTGAGCGGGCAGCGCGCAGACTATTCCATCTTGCATCTATAAAAGACCACCACAAAATGCTCCTCCTGAGCCTATTGTGCTGCAGACTTCCAACCACTGCTGAGCTGTTCCAAGTCAAATGTCCAGTGCTGAGCTTACTTGCCTCCGTGTCTATAAAGAACCACCACATTCCCCCACAACTTGAATTTTGTCCACAGGATTCCCATGCTCCACAAAGTTAGACAACCCTTCAGATACCCCACCCTCCAACTCATAAAACTACAACCAAGACCCGCCCAAAAAGAAAACCTTCACCATGGAATTATGCAATTACTGCACAAGAATGCAGAGAATGTGCAACCGTACTGCAGGTTGTCCAGCCTGCAATGGCTTCCGTCTAGACAACCCCAGGTGTTTGTTTGTGTCCCCAATTCCTGGATCCTCAGGAACTTGTCCCCTGCTGCTTCCTTGCTCCTCCTCCAGCCCCCACCACAAATTTTGTTACTGCAGCCCTATGGCCAACTTTGTGGTGGATGATGATGAGCTGATTGGGACCAAAAACTGGACTCCGGAGCCAGATCACTCCGCCTCCTTGTCACCCATTGCCAAGGTTACGGACCTGCTCTCTCCCCCTCCTCAACGCGCAGACTTTGCTACTGCTGCTGCCTGGGGCCGCCGTCATAAATTGAATGTTGGACTCAGCCAAGTACCTTGCATGCCCAACATGGCTCCCACCTTTTGTGAAAGATATGATTGGAAACCAAGACCAACTGAATTTCATAATGCAGAAAGTATGATTTAGAAGTGTATAAACAATCACACGTGAAGCACAAGACAAAAATAACCAACAGAGAGACAAGCTGGCTGAGACAAGCAAGTATTATCTAGAGTAAATAAGAAGGAGTGACTTAAAGAGAAGCAGCCAGGAAAAGTATGATGACCATTTTGGAGTAAATGGTTTGATTGATTGAGAAATAAGACCATTGAAGTAAGTTCTTGAACTGAGCAACAAGTTGCCAGATAAAGTTCTTACCATGAGCCAACTGGTTGCTTGTCTGAATGACTTTATTAATTGGTTAGAGATTGATTTTCTGATCAAACTGATGAGCGGATTTTTATCCTGAGATTAGTTGAATTGGTTGATTGATCTTGAGTTATTGACTTGGTTTTGAGTTATACGTAATTGGGTTGATTTATTGAGTTGAGCTGTTTGTTGGATAAAGAGAAGTCCGATGATCAGTTTGTCCTTGAGGTCTTGAGCTGGCCCGGTACGCTGACCATTGAATTTTTGAGACAGAAAGGGCGCAAGAAACAACAGCGCGCTTGGACATTGTGCGCAGGATTGGTGATAGGAGCTGCATGCAGGTCCGCTTTACATTGAGAACAAAAGACTGTGTTGTACTGTTGTGAGTATAAAGATAAGTATGAAGGAAAGGAATGGAGATATGAGGAAAAAGAATAACAGGGAGAAAAGAATGACAGAGAGGAAAACAAGAAAATAAGAAAACATGGGATTGGAGAGAGTCAGAACAACAACACACCCCCACAACTTGGAGATCAGTGGAAGAGAGAGCTAAAGGCATTCACCAGTCTTGTGACTGACGTTTTGTTGGCTGCTTTTGTGAGGGCATCTGGGGTCATTGACTGAGACGGGATTAATTTCACCTCAATGAGACAATGCTTGAAGTTTTCCCAAAGGCTTTTGGTCTTAATGTTGATGTGTTTTGCCATGGAGTTGGATACAACTTTCTTAATCTTGTCGTTGATTCCCTTATTATCAATCAGATGGAATGTGCATTTGAAGAAGCATTGATAGATATCTTGGATGAGCTGTTGGAGCCAATGTGCTTCAAGGTGGCAGCTTGATAGGGCCACGCATTTGGATTTGGTTGAGGAATGAGTTATGGATTGCTGGCGCCTACTCGTCCAATATGGTGGGCTGCCTTTGAAGGCACAGATGAAACAACTTTGAGAGACTCTTGAGACAGGGTTGTCTGCCCATGTTGTGTTGCGGAAGCATACAAGTTGGTCAGAGATTTATTGTGGTCCAAGCGTCAGGGTTACTTCCTTTGTGTTATTCAAGTACCTCCAGACCCGCATCAGCCCCTTCCAGTGAATCATGCCAGGTTCTTCACAGTGTCTTGCTAGGCTTGACACAGAAAAACTGATATTGGACCTGGCTAGTCTGGCTATGAAGTTCAGCCGGCAAATGGGTGAGCAATAGTTCACTTTCAGAGCAAGAAATCGGTCTCAATCCTTGTTTTTGGGCTTGCCAAGGTGAAGACTGGGAGTGAGTGGAGTTGATACCGGTTGACTTTGCTCAAGGTTGAGTTCTTCAATTCCTTTCTCAATGTGTAGTGGTAGGGACAGATGCATCAGACCGTTTTTCCTGTCTATCTTCATCCCCAGGAGAGTATTAGGAGTGTGTGCAGAGGAATGTTTGAATTTAAGGAGAAATTTATCTTTGAATTCTTTGACATTCCTGGCAACTAGAAGATTGTCAACATGAAAGAATATAAGACTTTTCTTGTTGTCCCTGATGTACAGACATGGATTGCACGCCAATTCTTGGAAACCCTGGGCCTGGATCCACTTGCTCAGCATTTGGTACCAGTTCCTTGGTGCTTGCTTGAGTCCATATAGTGACTTATTGAGCCTAAGGTATTTGGAGGAGAAACCACAGCCGACGGGAGTCTTGATGAAGACTTTTTCATCCAGCTTGGAGTGCAGAAATTCCCCCTTCACGTTGAGCTGGAGCATGTCCAGGTTTCTATTGGCCACGTATGTCAGAACTGCTCTTAAAGACACTACCTTCCCAGTGGGTGCGTAGGTCTCCAGATAGTCTAGTCCATACAGTTGATTGAAGCCTTGCATGCATAGCCTGGTCTTAAGAATTGGGGCTTCACCATGGGCGTTGTGCTTGATCTTGAATATGGGGACCGTGTTAAGAGGATTGGTGACTTCTTTTTCATCCGCATCTTCCCAAACCTCCTGGTCCTTGATTGTTTTGAATTCTTTTAAGGCTGAATCCTTCCATTCTGGAATGGCCATTGCCTTGGTAAGTGAGGAAGGGAGTGCCTTGGAGCTGAATCCATATCAATCTGGTTTGGCTAGGGTGGCTTGGTTTCTCAGATTTTGCCTAAGGTTTTCCTCGATGACCAAGTTTGAGTCTGAGGATTTGTCGGAGACGCCGCTGTTCAATTCTGCCTTGATGGCAATTGTCACTGCAGGGGAGGTGTCCAAGGCAGTAGGGAGTAGAGTGGTCAAACTGGCAACTTGACTGACATTTGGGAGAATGGTTTGTTGGCTGTTGACGGATTCATCAATGAGGAAGGTGTTTGCCCGCTCTTGTTGATTGAATTTGACATGTTTAGTGTTGATTATCTTGCCAGTTGATGTGAGAACCTTGTAGGATAGAAGTGATGGATTAAAGCCCAGCAGTACCCCAGGGGTTCCTTTTTCACTGAGCTTAGATTTGATATTGGTGTTGTTGATCTTGTAGGTCAGACTGGAGCCAATTGGCTTGATATAGGTTTCCAGAAGCTGCTTTTGGTGCATTTTCTTCCAGGGGGAATCCTCACCTTTCTCCTTTGGAATCTGGTTGAGCATAAGACAGCAGCCTTTAACCACTTTGTGCCAGGAGGATTTTGGGATGCTTGACTCTGACAAGGTTGCTTGAACAGCCTCTATCATGGTCCTATTTGCCCTTTCCACTTGACTGTTGTGTTGGGAGTGATAGGGTTTGCTTACAATTTGATTGATGTGGTGAGTCTTTTAGTAATTTTGAAGTTTGTGATTCATAAATTTGCCACCGCCATTGGAGACAATGTCCTTGGGGTAACTATTTGTTTTTTGATGCTGGTTTTCTATCACAAAGATAAGTACGTCCGCAGTGTCGCTCTTGGATCTGAGTGGAAAACACGCCAAGTACCCAGAATGCAAGTTGATGAGCATGAAAACATATCCCAAGCCTCCTTTTTAAGTTGGGTTGATGGGCCCTGTTAAAATGCGGATGCACTCAGGTAATGTGCATAGGAGTGTGTAATCCAAATGGGATACAAAAATGGGCCTCCACGGCCCATTGTACATCACGTGGGCCACGTGGGCCTATGTGGGTGTTATTGGTTTTGGGAATTTTGGCGCCAAAAAACGTTTTTATGGTCTTTTGGGACACGGGCCCTCACGGGCCCTCCAGGGGGGATGGGCCACCCAAGCCAGATGGGCTTATTTGGGAATAAAAGGGCCCAAGCTTTATTATGGACATAATTGGCCAGACGGGCTGGCCCGCCAAAGTATGTGATTCTTGCAATTTGGGCTTGGGGCGGCCCATTGGGGCCGCCGCCTCTGTTGCGGCCCATTGGGGCCGCCGCCTCTGTCGCGGCCCACTAGGGGCTGCCGCCCGGGTCGCGGCCCGCTCAGGGCCGCTGCCCGCGTTGTGGCCTGTTTGGGGCCGCCTGTGTTCCTCGGTGCGGCCCACACAGGGCCCAACGGCCCGCCCCGGGGCTGTTGCGCGGCCGAGGGATCCCGCGTGGTGGGATGCCGCGCGGGCCTGGCTGGTTGCGCTAGGCGACCAGCGCTACAGAGCCGGGGCTTGCGGCCCCAGCTTGCTCCCCCTCCCCTTGCTTGCCGTTGCAAAGGGGATGGGGGCTGGCTGGCTGGGTTGAACCAGCCAGCGACCGACCGCAACAGCGCAGTCGGTCAGGGCAGGGGGGACCTGACCACCCCCTTGCCCAAGGAGTTGGCAGTGCCGGCCGCAAGAGTAGCAACTGGCAGGTGGGGGGGATTTCATCACCCCCCCACCATCAATTGGTTAATGCAACCAAACAGGATAGGGGTGCTCTCCCCCCCCTTTACCAAGGGGGAGGAGCGATGGGCCTGGGGGGACCTGATCACCTCCCAGGCCAATTTACATGACAACTCCCTGGGGGTATTGACCCCCAGGGCCCCTGGTGAGGGGATTTGACCGCCCCCACCAGGGATTTGAGAGAAAGAGGGGGGGGGGACAGCATGTCCGCTGGTCACACCCCCCCCATGTGAGTCTGAGACTGGACCCAGGTGTGCCCTGGGTCCCACTTGGCCCATTTGAGGGGCCAGGGGCTGGCTGCATGAGGCAACCAGCCCGTAAAAAAGGCAATAAAGGTCATCATGGCTGGTTGTAAAGGACAACCAGCCAAGGGGATTGAACAGTTAAGGGGCTGGTTCAGCCCCAATGAGGTGGAAACACCAGAAATAACCGGAATAGGCTGGTTTTAAGGGTACAGGGACTGATGCCATGTGGGCTGATGTAGTCCAAACCAAGTAACAAGACCAGTAGAGCCTGTAGAGCTCTTTTGGGTCGGAAAATTTTCCTTTTGGCTTGTTGTATCATGGGCTCACAAGAGGCCAATCTTTTGTACTTAAGGAGCCCTTCTCCCTGCTGTTTTACATCCATTCATTCATCATTCCAATCAAATTCATCCAAGATATTGCCCCATTGTGAGAGCCCCATTAGACAATATTGACACCCAGTGTCCAGCATTTCTTTTGCTTTAAATACTGCTCATTTGGCTAAGCTAATTGCTGGCCATAATTCTAACAGGCCCAATGAGGTCCAGGTGGATCTTCTCAAAGCAGCTTAGAGCAATTTTTTAATGGTGTTTGAATGGTCCCCGGGTTATCTTGGCTTTGTTGCAGCTGAGACACTTGAGCAAGCTTTTTTGCAATTCATTGAGCTTGACGTTGAGGAACTTTTCCATTTGCAACAGACTGGGGTGACCCAACAATTGGTGGATGGAGGAGAGTTCAGTGTTTGAGAAGCAGGAGATTTTTGAGTTGTTGCCCATTTCAATTACAAACAGGTTTTTAATGATTGAACCAGAGAGTAGTGCTGAATCGGAATTGACCATGGTGAGCCCAAAAGTATGTGGATGTTTGCTTGTGTCGACTCAAAGATTTTCTCCTTGACTCATGAGCGCTCCCAATGAGATAAAATTTACCATTGAATTGGGTACCCAGGCAACGTTGGACAGTATCAGATTAGCATCCTTGGTGGCCAAAGCAGCCTTGCCACTCCCTCTGATCAAGATGGCAGCATTCTTCTTTCTGTTGTGAATTTTGTTGGTCCCGTTGCTCTTTTCAAGAGTGATGAAGGAGTCCCGGTCAATAATCATATGAATTGAAAAGCCTGAGTCCAGTATGAAGCATGTATGGTTGATTTATTCTGATGACACATTCAAGCTGAGCCCGCAGAAGAAGTTTTAAAAGTGAGCTTTGTCTTTGACTTTTGGTTTGCTTTTCTTTGGTCATTGGTTGTTGTGGGGATTGGCAGGCTTGAGTTCTGGAAATTCAAACCAACATGAGCTGGCCAAGTGGGAGGTTACAGCCGGGTTGTGCTTCCCATTCTTGCATTGTGGTCCCCTGTACAAGGCAACAATCACCGGCTTAACAGGTTCTCCTTTGGCAATTGACTCATTTTTATGTTAAATCAGGTGATTGAGAACAACATTAATCTTCATGTTGGTGGTGGAGTGCATGATCTGTGATTTCATGTTTTGCATCAATGAGGGAAACTTGAAGAGGACAAAGTAAGCAATTATATCCACGGGGAGTTCTATGCCAACCTTGGTCATCTTCTTAAGATAGACATTTACTGTGGTCACAAAAGTTTTGATATTGTTTTCCATGGATAGGTGTAGGAAGCCATTGAAGACCAAGGCTTGTTTTGCAGACTGGGATGAGGCAAAGTGTTCTTTGGTTGAAATCCATATCAGCTTGGCGTCATCCTTGTTGGTGTTGTCAATGATGTTGTTGTAGGAGTTGGCATCAAGCTTGGCTAGGAGGTTTGCTACAAATTCTTGATTTGTGTCCTCATTCAGACAGGTCAAGTCATTTGTATTCATGATATCAAGTAATCCATGTAGTTTGAAGAGTTTCTCAAAATTCTTCCTCCACATGCTGTAATTATTGGCTTTTAGCAGAGGCATGGATTTGATGAGTGATTTGATTGCTAGGGATTGGTAATTGGTGGAGTCACCCCCTGGTCCTGGTGTGGATGAGGTTCCTGGTTGATCCATTGCTTGATTGGCGCAGGCTTTTAACTGTGTGAAAGATATGATTGGAAACCAAGACAAACTGAATTTCATAATGCATAAAGTATGAGTTAGAAGTGTACAAACAATAACAATTGAAGCACAAGACAAAAATAACCAACAGAGAGACAAGCTGGCTGAGACAAGCAAGTCTTATTTAGAGTAAATAAGAAGGAGTGACTTGAAGAGAGGCAGCCAGGCAAAGTATGATGACCAGTTTGGAGTAAATGGTTTGATTGATTGAGAACTAAGACCATTGAAGTAAGTTCTTGCACTGAGCAATGAGTTGCCAGATAAAGTTCTTACCATGAGCCGACTGGTTGCTTTTCTGAATGAATTGATTGATTGGTCAGAGATTGATTTGCTGATCAAACTGATGAGCAGATTGTTATCCTGAGATTAGTTGAATTGCTTGATTGATCTTGAGTTATTGACTTGGTTTTGAGTTATATGTAATTGGGTTGATTGATTGAGTTGAGTTGTTTGTTGGATGAAGAGACATCCAATGATCATTTTGTCCTTGAGGTCTTGAGCTGGAGCCTTACGCTGACCATTGAATTCTTGAGACAGCAAGGGCGCAAGAAACAACAGCGCGCTTGGAAATTGTGCGCAGGATTGGAGATAGGAGCCGCGCGCAGGTATGCCTTACAATGAGAACAAAAGACTGTGTTTTACTGTTGTGAGTATAAAGATAATTATGAAGGAAAGGAATGGAGATATGAGGAAAAAGAATAACAGGGAGAAAAGAATGACAGAGAGGAAAACAAGAAAATAAGAAAACATGGGATTGGAGAGACTCAGAACATCAAAACCTTTGTCCAAGTGGATACGCCTCCAATACCAGCCGGATGCGCCCAACGTTCCTCTCTTCCAACCTCCATGACCCACCCTTCCAGCACCAACTACCTCAACCGCAAATCCTCCTGTGAAGATCAAGTCTCAACTCTCAGTCATCATGGTAAGCTCCAATTTTCCGCCCTTCCCACCTAAGTTTTTTTTCTCTTTTTTTTATACTAACTCCAAAAAAAAATCTCCTAACAGCTCCCCTTCCCATTGTTGAGTTTCTGTTGCCTCTATTTCTGATCCAAAGATCTCTTCCCCATTATTCTCCGATTGGGACTCCATCTCCTCAACTCTACTTCCAATCCTCCAACTCCTGCCCATCTAGATCAACCCAATTCCACCTGGTCTCTCCATACCATGCAGCCATCAAAAGCAACAACAAAGATTGCGGTTGAGTAATTGATTAAGCCAAAATCAACAGGTACCTCCATTATTGGGATTAGCAGATACTGGTCATCATTCAACATTTGGTTGGAATCACAGCTGCGGAGCGTTGCAAGCTCCTCCCTGAGCATCATTGCGCCGGTGGTGAGCTCTGTTGCAGGCTCCACCATGCAATATTCCTTACTTATATTTTCCCCAACTCTCTCACTCTCTTTTTCTTTTAAAAAGATAAATTATATAAATAGGATACAAAAAAAAAGATCTCTACCTAAAAATTTAAATTTTTTGCCATGCTCCTTGATTCTAGTATATAACCTTTTAAATAAATATGATTTCTGGCCCGCCCCAGAAATGAATCCTCTTGATTCCCTGCAACATCCTACCAAGAGAGACACACCCACTCACAAAAGGAAAGAAACTCCTAAAAAAAAACTCCGCAAATAGCACATTACCTAAGGGACCTGGACCACCCCAGACAAAGGCCTCTAGAGACTAGACCTTCCCCACTGATCTGGTGATCTGAGCTTCCTTGCCTTCCTACTCTTCCCCACAACTTGCAATTTGACCCCAATGTTCATTCCTCCAAGGGTTCCTCCTCCAAAGACTCCCTCTCCTCTGCAGCCGGCTCCTCCATGTTGGCCATTTCCTGATCTTTGTCCCCAAAACCTGCGGTTTCATCAAAATCTGTAGTGCCCCACACGTGGAATTTCTTCAGGTGAGCTGCAGCCACCTTCTTCTTAAGCGGAGTGCCATCCAACTCCTCCAACTGATAAATTTTTCCCGGAAACTGACTTAAAATCCAATAAGGGCCCTTCCAGCAATCCACACAAAGCTTACCCCACTGCATTTACAAGCTCCAATTGTCAAGCAGAACAAGATTGCCCGTTTGCAAAGGGTCCTGCAAGCAGTTGGAAAAACGCTTGTCCCAGTACCAGACTGCCTTAGCTCAACTGTCCTGCAGCCTCTTTGCGGCCTTTGCCACCATCTCCTTCCTACACAAGAGTTGCTCCACCAGCGCCACAACCAGATCCTCTGTGGTCCTAACCTACCACCAGTCAATATTGAGGTAATTCAAGGTTTTGATATCAACTGGAAGGACCAGCTGCTGCCCATAAAAGAGTTCATAAGGCAAATATTCTGTACCCCACTTTACCAATATCCAATCCGCAAACAACACAACTGGTAAAGTTGACTGCCACTTATTCCCGCTGTTTCCACAGATCTTGACCATTGGGTTTTTGATTGGCTGATGCCCTCTCTCTATTGCCCCCGCTCCCTCTGGATAATATTCCATAACTTTTCCAAACTTTGTACCACAAGATTTGACCAGCTATCAAAGATCACCCCAAAACTCCACCCCGCTGTCCACCATGACAAGCCGCAAACACCCAAAAAAAAAAAAGCAATCCTCTTCTAAAAAACGCCCAACTTTCTCTGCCAACAGCTTAACCAATGAACACACCTCAACCCTTCCCTACAAGTTGTCCAAAGCCACAAGTAGATAGGGGAAATTCCCCGCCTTGATATGGACCATGTCCAGCAAGATCCTCCCAAAAAGGGCATCCTCAAACGTTGGAATACCTAACTCCCAAGGTAATCTGGTACTCTTCTGCTGAAAAGCCTTGCAGCTCCGCACCCAATCCCACACCGTTCACCCCATTCCTGGCCACCAGAACCTGGTCTTAACTATCCTCCACCTTTCTGCCTCCCCCAATGCCCTAAGTTGTTGTGGAGGCTCCATAACAAATCCTCCTGATTATTCCGCCTTGTGAACACAACCAGGGGTATTGGAAGTGCCTGCTTCCATAACTGCCTGTCTTGGCAAAAGAAATGCAAAACCTTCAACAAAACCCATCTAACCTCTGTCACCAACAAAACCTCTTGAAAATGAAGCGTCCAAAGATACTCTTCCAATGACTGAAACCTACCAAACTGTTTCAGGGGAAGTTTTTCAAATTCCGCAGACATTTTTGCCACCTTCAGAAGCCTCTTCTCCAAATCCAAATCCTCCTTTTCCGCGCGCAAGATCTCTGCATACCAAGACAAGGCTTCCAGCATTGTAAACACCTTCCTTTCACGCTCCAGAGTTAAGGTTTATTGTCTCCTCACTTTTTGATATACCCTTTTCATCAGTACCATCTACCTCAGTCTTAAGCATGACAAACAGTAAAGCACACCATCAATATTGTGATCCACTTACTACCTCTGGATTCTGCAACAACCTTCCAATCTTGGAAACTAAGTCTATACCTGCAACACCTTGCAGTTGGTCAACCATCCATTTGGACATTTCTCCACCTCTCCTTGGGTATCTCAGCCCTTGGACTTCCATTCTTGGTTATGCTACTCTTCTAGCTTGCACTTTCATCAAGCCACATCAATTGTATATTTCCATCTTTTGACTAAAACCCTTCCCTGCATTTTCACCTCTGTTACTACTTTTTTTTCATTCTCAGTGTCATCTCATGTCATTACTTTATGCATCACATTCACTAGGACACATACTCGCACAGTTTCCTTGTCTTGCAACCAAGCTATGACTCCAGATATGTTTTATTGTTCAGTTTCATCTTCCCACTCTGTTCCTGTCATTCATTGCTTCACGCTCTATAGCTGTAGAAGAATTTCCATCAGTTTGTATCTAGTCACCCTGGATTACCTTATAAGGAATAACTCCTTGCCTGCAGATTGTTTCCTCAGTTAGTTAATTTCATACGTTTTACGCTTTGCTAAGGGAAGACCATCACATTGGGCCTTGTATTAGTTTCATCTCTAAAGAAAAATTCCATCACTCTTGCTACTTGCCGTTAACCATATCCAAGAGTTAACATCTTGCTACCTTGCACTTGTCCTTGTGCTCAAAATTGCCTAAATATCCCCTCCAGTATGTGGGGAAGTTGTGTGACACTTCCCCAGAACTTGCCTGACCATGAAATTAAACAACTGTAAGTATGAAATCCACCACATAATAGGAGCACTAGGCAAGGTTGGGGAATTAATCATCCTAGCTAGCGCTTCTGCATCCACCAGGAGTTCAAATTTCAACCCCATAGCACATGCTCTAATATCCCCACAATCCTTTTCACCCTGCACAACGCAAAATTGGGATGCAAGTACCAAGATTCAACCTCCAAAAAGGTTAATGACTTTTAGAGCACTTTCCTGTCTTTCCCTTCATCTTCTTGGGTAAGTACACCACAGGCACCAAACTTGCTTGAGTCTACTGCCAGACGGATTCCCCATTTTCCATAATCCAGGTCCTTCAACAGTATCTGCCACCCCACAATCTCCTTCAACTCCCGGAACAAGCAATTGCATTCCTCCGTCTAAATCCACTCATCTCCTTTCCCAATCAGCCTCTGCAACAGGCTTGCTATCTCTGCAAAATGTTCAATGAAGATCTGCACCCATCCACAGAGACCTAGAAACTGGGAAATGTGATTAGCGTTCTGCAGAGTAGGCCACTCTAGAGCCTTGTTGACTTTGGAATTAGTTATTTTACTTCCTTTTTCAGAAACCTTGTGACCCAGGACCTCTAAGACCGGGAGCCATACCGCAAAAGTTTTACCCAAAATGGTCAATCCTACTTCCTTGATCTGGAACAGGATCCTCTCCAAAGTCTGCGTGTGTTCCCAAAAAAATCACCTGATCCCCAAATTCTCTGCAATAGATTTTATGCGGCCCCTTGATGCCTGCATCATCAATGAATATCCAAACTGTTTCCAGAACATCATCCTGCAAAATCCACATCATCTGCCCCTGGTAAACTGCTACCAAATTAGTTGCCCCCTGTGGAAGCCTTGTTAACTGAAGTTGCCCCAACTGTGTCTCAAACACCGTCATCTGTTGGGACTCTGCATGTAGCTCCCGCTGGTTGTACCCCCCATGATGTCTACCAACTTGTAGAAGAATCTTCCAGTCATATTCTCCACAAACCCCTCCACCTTTAGAGGCAACCCAGCGTCCCTGATTGTGACTCAGTTCAACCTTTGCAGTTTGTTGAATATACGCAGGCTCTTCCCATCCTGTTTTAGTACTGCATAAATTGGACTAGAATTGCTAGAACAAGAAGGCTTGTAAAGACCCTTCTGCAATTGCTCCCACACCAACTCTGTAAAATGATCCCTAAACGCTTCTGGAATAGGAATGGGCTTAATTTGCCAAGGGTTGTGAGGCACCACAGGTATATGGTAGGGGTCTGCAATCTCATGCCTGAGGAAGCCCCGCTCCTCCGTACCAAAGGACAGCACCTTCCTCCGCATGAAAATTACCTTCTTGAGTAATTGTACTTCCTCCTCTCACAACCACCCCTCTGGCCCAAATTTGAGTTCCGCCATCTGCTCTTCTGTTAAGCCCATTGAATCCTCCTCCAGAATTGCGGTTGTCAATGGAAACTCATATGGGTCCCATGACCAACCAATAGGCCTCATTGTTTTGTTGAGGTCCTGCGGCATTGGATTGTTCTGTGGCTCACCTTCTTACCAACTGGTTTGTATTTTCCACCAAAAGTCCGCACTTTGATCAAATTTTATCCCTTTGTTTTTTCCTCCACTTGTAATTGCTGACCTGAAACAAAATTGGGGCTGCTCACAATTGTGGAACAAGGGGAGCTGCTTGTGCTGGCACCCATCAGAGGCCCATACAAGGAACGAATCACTTTTGATCCTACCCCTGCTCCCATTATTGTTATGCCAATTCCTGCTTTCCCCCATACCAACCAAAGTACGCTGCACCACTCCACGGGGGTTCCTCCTTGCCCCTCATTTGTTGACTGTCTGTGCAAGGACATAGGCTTCCCTGCACAGGCCACACTGCCAAAATCTAAAAATCCTCTGCCAGATTGTTGTGGCTGCCTTCTGCAAACAGACAGCTCTTCCAATTTTCCCATCTGCCACTCTTGGGCCAACAGATGGTTGTTTTGTATTGTTTCCCCAAGGCGTCTGCAAAACTAAGGAGTTCATCCCTAGTATCCACATGGAAGCCAAAAGATGCTCAGAAGGCAAAAAGGAACACCCTACCAAGTATGACCTCCAACCCTTTTACTACCAAATACAACAGTGGAGCCAATACCTTAGACACCTCCGTCATATCTTTCTCTACTACCACTTTGACCACGAATTCAAAACCTCCCAAGGTCAGCAAACCAATATTTGCCTTGTGCCAGACCAACCCCACATCAGTTGAAAACTTCAATTGAATGACATTTAACATTGAGCCACTATTGACCGTTGCCCAACACCATTTGCCTCTGATCCACAATTCTACATAGCCCAAAGAGAACATCATAGCGCCACTTGCTCCCAGAGCCTCTGCCCCCGCATTGAGAGAACCAACCTTTGCCTCTTCCCTGGGTTATGAGTTGTCCTCCTTACTCCCCCTAAAATGCTTAAAGACCGCAACTAAGTACAAGCATTGATGACTATTGGTTCACAAATGAAAAAATAATAATGAATAATAAGTATTCAAAGCTGAGCCCTGGAGTCCGCACAGATTGAAGGACAACATGGGACAGAATGAGACTGGAGTGTAACTAGGATCTAAGTCAGAGGTGCAACTGGAACAGTAACCAAACTAGAAACAGTATAGAGTGCAAACTGGGAAGAGAGACTCAAGATAAAAACAATGGAGAATATAAAGCTGAAACTAGTAGGGTAACACTCTAGCTTGAGGCAATACACATCTCAAAATAGAAATTGAACACACCTCCTTGCCTAAAGCTAGAGGGAGTTAGAAGATCAAAAACATTGAGAGACTTTGGTGGTAGCCATGAAACCGCTATAGAGAGATAATTGATGTGAGGACTGCCACAATAAAGACACAAGTGGTCAATAGAGAAAAACAGTCAAGGTTCTTCAAGCGGGTGGATGATTTGAAAGTTTGCAGTGACAAAGTTGCGTGCAAGCAATAGCAGGTAATAGGGTGGAGAAACTTTGAGCAACCTTGAGTAGAAATCTGGCCAACAACTAGTGTAGCAATGGATCAAACAAGTGCAATGTTGCTAAGTTGAAGGTTTAAACAAGCAAAAAGAGCAGGGCAATCAAAAAAAGCAGGCCATAATTTGACAAATTGATCAATTGTTGAGTTAGCAAGGTATCAATCAAATTGAGTAGATAAAAGCAAAAGAGCCAGCAGGCGTGGTTTAGACATGGCAATAGTTGAACAACTGAAGTTAGTGATTGAACCAGGCTGATGGAGACTGATATGGCAACAGGTTGCTAGATGATTTGACCAAGCAACTAGAGCAGAGGCAATCAAGCAAGGACTAGGTGGATATAGACAAGGATCAATATTTGATGGATTTTTCAACCAAATGAAGCAAGATTGATGCTTGATGAGTGAAGAAATCAAAGTTGATGATGTGTTGGAATCTATCAAGCCAGGTGGAGATAACAATGGTGAGATTATTGGATGAAGTGACTTGGCAAGGTAGAATCATAGAGAGAGGAAACCAAGCAAGAAGGAACAAGTAAAGAGGATTGAAGTTGCAATAAGATGATGACCAAGAGAGAAAACGTTGGATTTCTGGGAGAAAAAGAAAGAAATTATAATTTCAAGAGGCCTAGCACAAGAGAACAGTTATTTGAAATGTCACAAGAGAGTAATCACAAGCAGAGAATCTCAGATAAAGACAAAAATCAAGAGACGGAAGATGAAGGACAGGTTGATTGAGTCCAGGTTGTTTTGTTGTGAGGAATTGAGCCTGGGTGACTGGAGGAGTTGAGGACTGTTGGCTTAGAGTAGAAAGATTGAGTCAATAGGTTATGGATGAGAGGGATTTTGTTGAAAGTCTTACCAGAAAGAGATCAAACAAGAGGCGGTCTTGTGGAATGAGTTTGAGGGTTGACGACTGAGTTTTTGAGGAGAGGTGAAAAAGAGAAAAGAGGACCAGAAAGAAAGTATGAGTCTGAAGATTGAGAAACAGAGATTGATCAAGAAGTCCACCCAACCATCCATCTTCCCCTGGCTACTGAGTTGGGAGGTCAATGGGTTTGAAGCAGGGTACTTTTGATTGATTTGCAACATGTGAATGACAGAAAAAAAGAAGCAGAAGAAAGATAAGATGGAAATAGCTTGTGAAAGCAGCATGAAAAGTGGCAGGCAGATGAAAGACAAGATGAAAGACAAGAAAAATAAAAGAAAAAATAGAACAACAGAGAAGAGAAGAAGAGTTAATTCAACACATTCAACACCCCCTGTTTGTGGTAAAACTGAAGACAAGGTAGAGAATGAGGGATTGACAAGGCTGACAAGTTTGGAGAGAATCAAAGGAGAAAGAGCCTTGGTGAGACCATTGGCTTTCATGTTGGAAGAGGGAATCAATCTGACAACCAGGTTACCTAGTTTTAGTTATTCCCATAAGGTTTTTTCTGATGTCAATCTGTCAAGTTTTGGAATTACATCCAAAATTTTTGAGTTTATTGTTGAGAACTATGTTGTTGATGTGATGAAGACTGGGTTTGACATCTTTCTTCCAGGTCTTGGCAACTAGTTCTCTCATCCAGATGGCTTTGAGAAAGGAGTCCACTAGAGGATTCAGCTTGGCTTCAGTGGTTGAGTGGGTAACATTTTGTTGTCAATAACTGCTCCAAGATATGAGTGAACCAAAAAGAAGAGATAAATGACCCAATTGTGAGCATCAAGCCTCCAGGTTGTCACTCCAGGTGGTGTTTCTGAAGCATTTGATTTGAGTGTTTGCAGTATTGACTTGAAGTGTGAGTTTGAGATTCTTAATGGCTTTGAGATATTTCAAGCAGCGTTTAACTTCTCTCCAGGAGCTAATTCCAGGTTTTTTGCAGAATCTGGCCAGAGTTGAGACTGGAAGGCTGAGATCAGGTTGAGTTAGGCAGGCAACATAATTCATGAGGAACACAGATGAACGGTAATTTATGTTAAGAGCCTTGAATTCTTCATGATCCTTGTCTGTTGCAGGAGTAAGATTACCATTCACAGCAAGCAGGATCAATGAAGGTTTAGAGTATGTCATTTTCATCTCTTCAAGTCCGTGTTTGATTTGTTTTGGTTTAGAAAGTTAAATTTTGTTGCCTATCCTTTCATATTTCATTCCTAAGATGGTGTTTGGATTGTGGTGGCTGGATTGGGGAAAGCAATTGAGTAATTCTGTTTGGAAGTTGTTTCCAGTGCCTACCGGGATTAGGTTGTCCATGTGAAAGAAAAGAACTGATTTAAATTCAGAGTGGATATACAAGCAAGGGTCCAAGATTGATTTGTGGAATCCCTGTTTGCAAATCCTGGCAGTGAGTGTTTTGAACCAGTTGGACGGGGCCTGTTTGATTCCGTAGAGATAATTGTTTAGAACAAGATATTTTGAGTTTTTTTTGGATCCTTTTGGTTGTTTGATGATTACCAGGTTCAATAGCGGTGCTTGAAGGAATGTGCTTTTAACTTCAAATTGTTTTATGGGAAGGGAGTGAAAGAGGCCAAATAAGAGAGAAATTCAAAGAGAAGCAGCCTTCCCAGTTTTGGAGAAGGTGTCTTGATAATCAAGACCATAAATTTGATCAAAAACTTGGACACAGAGACAACTTTTGCAGACCAGCAGATCCCTGTGACAATTGTCTTTGAGTTGGTATACCCAGGTAGTATTGAGGGGGTTAGCAGGTTCAGGTCCTTCATAGTTGTCCCAAACTTTTAGATTTTAAATTCCATTTAGTTCTGTGTCCATTGAAGCGTCCCATTTGATAGAATTGGCACACTTCTTGGATTGCTTGTATGATTTGGGTACAAATTAGTGGTGGTATCCGTAGCATTGCGGAGGGTTTAAGGAAGATCTATCTCAAAGAAAGTATTTGGGGTTGAGTTGGTGGTCAAGACTGTTTGAGGATTCGGAGGAAAAGTCTTAAAAATACTCTTCAGACTGTGTTGTGATTGGAATAGAGGGAGATACAGGAGAGAGAAGGAGATTGTAAAGTGAATTGGGAGCAGAAGAAGAAGAAGAGGTCAGAGCAGGAGGAGAAGAAAAATCATTTTCAAATTTGATTGAAAGGGATTCAGAAGTCAAGGATGAAGATGAAGGAGAATATTTTTGAAGAGATAGAAAGTTTTTAAAAATTTTAATGTGTTTGGAAGAAACAATGGAATAGTCAGGAGTAAGAATTTGGTAGGAAAGAAAATTGGGATTGTAACCCACAAGGGTTCCTGTCAATCTGCAATCTATGAATTTTTTGCCTCAAGAAATCTTCTTATCAAGATAGAAAAAATTTGACCCAATGAGGAGGAAGTAATTATACGGGAGAGTTTTGTTGTAAAAGATTTGATAAGGAGAGGGAGAGTTGAGAGTTTTGGGAATATGATTCAGAGTGAGACATGCTGTTTTAGACATTTTTTCCAAAAGATTGAGAGGAATTTTAGAGCTGCAAAAAATGGCGCGAATAGATTCAGTGAGGGTTTTTTTTGCTCTTTCAATCTTTCTTTTGTGCTCATGGTGATACGGTTTGGTGATGAGATGTTGAATGGCATTGGTCTGAAAGAAGTCTTTGAGTTCTAAAGACGAGAATTCCCCGCAGCCATTGGAACAGATAGTTGCGGGGTAGAAGTTTTGTTTTTGTTTTTCAAAATTCAAGATTGTTTTTAATTGGTGACAGGCATTGGATTTGGATTGAAGAGGAATTGCTGAGATGTAGCCGCAGAAGTTTTCAATGACAGACATGATATATTTCATGATGTTTCTAGATGAGGGAGTTATGGGACCAATTAAGTCAACATGGAGTTGTTCAAAGGGTTGTGATGTTGGAGTCAACATATTTTTAAAGGAAGCTTTGGTGATTTTTGAATAAACACAGTCTTTGCATTAAAATTTGGAAAGGATTTTAGAAGGAAGATTGGGAAGGAGATTTTTGAGTCAAAAGGGACTGGCATTTCCAAGAGACTTGCGAATGTATTTGAGTTTGTTTGAGTTGAACTATTTTGAGTTTAGTGAAAAATTTCAGATTTCAACCAAAAAGAGAAAGAAGATTTAGAATAAAAAGGTTGTCCTGAATGAAGCCTGGGAAGATGGAGTTTGATTTTGAGTATAGATGGAACTGCAAACCATTTGACACAAGGGAACATCCCTTGGAAGAGATGAGTTTTCCAGGGCTGATGAGACTCAAAACAAGGTCCAGAACAAAGAAGCAGTTAGAGAGTGTTACCACAGAATTTTTACAGTAAAGCCTGAAAGTTCCTTTCCTCTTGATAGGAAGCTTGGCTCCTTCTTTGCCAGTGCTAATTGAGTCGTCTCCAGGGCAGTTTTTGAGATTGATGAAGAAGTCTGGTGAGTTGAACATGTGGAAGGAGGCGCCTGAATTGAGTATAATGCAATTGTTTGGGTTGAATCCCTTGATACAGGTTGAGAGTAGGGCATGATAGTGTGCAACTGCCTTCTTTTTGGGGTTTGATTTAAATTTTCCCCTCCAGGAAGCTTGAGCCTCTTTACACCAGTCCAGAGCAAGGTGTTCATGTTTGTGCCAACACTTTCCTTCTGTTTGATTGGGAGATAATGGGTTATTGATTCCTTTTCTGCAGCAAAGTTCACAAGGAAATGGTTTATTTGCATTTCTAGGGGCTACAAGAGCAGTATCTGTGTGAGTGGAGTCTTTCAATTTGGATTTACTTTCATTCTCTAATTGAGTTAGGTGATTGAGTACCAGATCCACAGTAACGCTTTTGTTGGAGTGCATAATTTTCTGCTGTAGAGAATGGAGTGAAGATGTAAATTTGAAAAGGATGAGGTAAGAAATAATATCATCAGGAAGATCAATTCCAATGTCAAACATTTTCTTCATGGAGATTTTAGTTTCAGTGATGAAGGAATTGATGGCTTTGGGTTTGAATTGTTGATAGAGAAATTTGTTGTAGATTTGAGCTCAATTGGCCGTTTGAGATGAAGCAAATCTTTCCTTGATGGTTTGCCAGAGGTGCTTAGCGGAGGAGATATTTGAGGGATTGACTACGTTTTTGTGAGTTAAGGAGTTGATTTAAGAGAGGAGAATGACCCAAATTTCTATATCATCTATAGGGCTTAGATTTTTTGAGTCATCTTCCAGCGCCTCTTTCAAATCCTTGAGTTCCAGTAGTATTGTCATCTTGTCCTTCCATATAGAGTAATTTTTGTTGGTGAGAATAGAAATAGCTTTGAGAGCTTCCTTGAGGATGATTTGACGGAATCTGTTGTTGCTTGATACCTCCATTGGTCAATTAGGCATAGTTGGATTTGTTTTTGGCTTTTAACCGTGTTAGATTTCTGGGAGACAAAGAAAGAAATTATGATCTCAAGAGGGCTAGCACAAGAGAACAGTTAGTTGAACTGTCACATAAGAGTAATCACAAGCAGAGAACCTGAGATAAAGACAAACATCAAGAGATGGAAGATGAAGGACAGGTTGATTGAGTCCAGGTTGTGTTGTTGTGAGGAATTGAGGCTGGGTGACCTGAGGAGTTGAGGACTGTTGGTTTAGAGTAGAAATATTGATTTAATAGGTTATAGATGAGAGGGATTTTGTTGAAAGTCTTACCAGACAGAGATAAAACAAGAGGCAGTCTTGTGGAATGAGGTTGAGGGTTGATGACTGAGTTTTTGAGGAGAGGTGAAAAAGAGAACATAGGACCAGAAAGAAATTATGATGCTGAAGATTGAGAAAGAGAGATTGATCAAGAAGTACACCCAACCATCCATCTTCCCCTGGCTACTGAGTTGGGAGGTTGATGGGTTGGAAGCAGGGGACTTGTGATTGATTTGTAACATGTGACTGACAGACGCAAAGAAGGAGAAGAAAGAGCAGTTGCAAATAGCTTGTGAAAGCAGCATGACAAGTGGCAGTCAGATGAAAGACAAGATTATAGACAAGAAAAATGAAAGAAAAAAGAGAACAACGCAGAAGAGAAGCAGAGTTCATTCAACACATTCAACAGAAAAAGGTTATTGGAAGGAATCCAAATGGAATATGTAGGAGGCATTGACTGAGAGAGCCATTGTGGCAGCAAGAAGATAAAAGCAACCAGGATGAAAGGATGATTCCAAAAGGAGAATGATCAAACATCAATTAATTGAATCAAGATAGAAATGGACCAAGAAAGAAATTGGAGAAGAAATATCAATTCAGAAGTTTATGAAGTAGCCAGAGCAATAAAAGATGAGATTGCCAAGAGACAAGAAGGGAAATGATCTCAGGGGAGCACTTCCGCTTTTAACTGTGTTAGAATTTGAGTTTAAAGCACCGGTTTTTATGAGGTGAAAAGGATGGAAGAGGTCTTGTAATTAATCTAGTTCTCACCAATTTCAAAATCTCTGAGATCAAACTCAAAATCATCTTCTAATCAAAACTCATGTTGCTTTCCGCAGGCCACACCATAAAAAGTACAAGCCACTGCTTCCAAATCAGAAACACATTCAGTCTCATTTTTATCTTTTCTCAGCTCAGTCTAAAACTGCTTTTTTTTTTTCTTTTATTTTTGAATCAAATTGGATTTGTGTCTCATTTCATTTTCTCTGTTCTAAAGCATTTTCTTGTTTCTTCAAAATACTGTATCTTTTTTTCTCGACTGGTAATTGAAAAAATCAAATTTCTGCCTTTCTCATCTTAAATTCTCACATTTGCAAGCAAAGTTGAGATGAGTACCAATCAAAATAGCAAAGAAAGAGAAACCAAAGGTTTCAGGAGTTGTTGGGATCATTATTGGAGGATCAAAGGGGTGAGAAGCAAACAAAGTCCCAAAATGGGTGTGAAAAAGGTTTCAAAAGAAGGTACAAGCAATGTTTCACAATGGCCGCCAGCAATTTGAACCATAGGTGGGCACAAAGTTGTAGGATGAGAAGTGCAAGCAATGTTGCAGAGAGGAGCAATTAATTTTGAAACAGATCACTTCGAAAAGTGCAAACAAAGTTTCAAATTAGTGCAAGATATATCACAAGATGAGCAAGGTTGAGATTGAAGTTGGAGTGTTGAAGAAGAAATGAGTGCAAGCAATTTTGAAAGCAAAGTGGAGATGAGTGCCAATTGAGGGGTTGCAGGCAGATGGAGAAATGAAGCAAAAAAGTGGATTCCAGTATTGCAGTTTCAAGAAACAGGAACCAGGGGATCAAGCTGAGGTAGAGACAGGAACTCAAGCCAATGCATGAGAAAGGGAAATCATGGCAAGATTGAGAGGCTGGGTATGGGGTGGATGGATGGATGATCTTGGGGATTTTTTGGAGTGAATCTGGAGGAAGGAATCTTAGTAGCAATCAAGGTGGTGGACTTAGCGGGATGATGAGTTGGATGGTTGTTAGCATCCTGCTTGGATGCATGCATCCAAACACTAAACCTTTTATGCAACTCCCATGCTTCAATCCAAGTTGCACCAAAATCTTCCTGCTTGTATGCATGCATCCAAACACTAAATGTTTTGTGCAAATTCCATGCTTTAACCCAATTTGCACCGAAATCCTCCTGCTTGGATGCATGCATCCAAACACTAACATTTTTGTGCAACTTCCATAATTTAATCCAAGTTGTACCAAAATACTACAGTTTGGTTGCATGCATCTGAACACTAACATTTTTGTGCAAATTCCATGCTTTATGTCACACAATCACTCCATGTACTATAGGGAAATCTTAGATGATTGTGAGCGCAAAGAAGGACTGAGTGCTAGGGACAATGCAAGATAGCAAGGGTAACAGCAAAGTGAAAACTTATGGTTGGTGACTCAAAAACCAGCAAGAGGAGGGAAGTGTTCCAATGGAAGGAAAATCAATCCAAGGCCAATGTGATGAATGGATTTAGCAAATGCAAGAACACATGAAATTAACTAACTGAGGAGAAAATCTTCAAACAGGAAACACAGCCTTTATAAGGTAATCCAAAGGTGACTAGATACAGCCTCATAGATGACCAGCTACAGTTAAGAGATGGTGAGGCAATGAATGACAAGAATGGAATGGGAAATGTAATAACATTACATTCATTTCTGAGGTTGTAGAATAGGTTCAAGACAAAGAATCTGAGCTTACAAGAACATAATGGATGGGACAGGTGTTGAATAAATTACTGTCTCCCATCTCTTTCTTTTTCCTTTTCTTTGTCTTCCTGTTCTTTTCTTTACTACCTGTCTTGTTTTCTTCCTGTCACCTTTCTTTTCCTCTTAAATGTCACATCCGTGCCTTTCTATTTACATCAGTCACATCCGCGCAACCTCAATCAATGTCACAAATCTCTTCCTCTTTCACACAAATGTTTACCCATCTGGTCTTACTTCTCTTCTCAGAACCAGATAGGGATAATGATCAAATCATCTTCCGCATACTCAAAACCACTACTAGCGACTCCACTTCACTCGACTCATCCTTTCTTTCTTCTTTTATTTTCTCTTTCTCCGTCTTTCTGTTTCTCATTTCTTCTTACAACAACCAACTCAAATCAACCCGAACATAACCTTTCAAGCTCATCCTTCAACAAGATCTGAATTGTAAGATCTGAACTCATCACAATATCTTTTCTCCTCTCAGAAATCTGACCTTTATCAAAAACCACTTCCCAAAGTTCATCATCACCATCTCCCCAAAACTCAACCTAAAGTCTTTCAATCTTGTTGAACGTCTCAAGTCATTCTATAGCGGATGTTGGTTTTCTTCTTTTTGTCATATTCTCTTTTTCTTTTCTTTCAAATCTCTTTTCCTTATTTTTCTGACGTCTCTTTAACTAATGTCTTTTATCTTAGCCCTCTATGTTCTTGAATTCTTAAATCTTTCTCAGCAATTCAACACGGTTAAAAGCCGAACTCAATCCGACAAACCTAATCGAAGCCATGGAGGGATCCAGCAACAAAGGCTTTCGCCAGATTATTCTCAAGGCAGCTCTCGAAGCAGTACAGATTCTTTCAGACGACAATTACTCCATCTGGAAGGACAAAATGTCCACGTTACTCAAACTCAAAGGAATAAAGGAAGCCCTAGAGGATGACTCCAAAAATCTTAGCGCAGGGGACGACATGGAAACAAGAGTCATTCTTCTCTCTCAAATTGATTCAATTCCTCACAACAACGTGGTTAATCCATCAAATATCTCTTCCGCTTGATTGCTCTGGAAAACCATCAAGGAACAATTTGCATCCTTGCAAACCGCCAACAGAGCCCAAGTGTTCAATGAATTTCTCTACCAACAATTCAAACCTGACGCAATCAATCTCTTTATCACTGAAACTAAAATCTCCGTTAAGAAGATGGTTGATGTAGGAATTGATCTACCTGACGACATTCTTTTGTATCTCATTTTATTTGAATTTCCCCCGGCACTTCATTCCCTTCGACAACAAATTATGCACTCGGATAAGACTGTTACTCTAGATCTTGTTCTAAACCATCTCACACAACTGGAAAACAAAGTTAAAGTCAAATCCAAAGAAACTAAGCTTAGAGACTCTGCTCTTGTTTCATCTTGACCGCCCAAGAAACCTGTTCCCGCTGAATTTCAATGTAGAAAGGGATACCATAATCCTCAATCTCCATATCATCCCAAAAGTAAATGTTGGAACCTCCACAAGAATCTTGCTCCCGACTGGTGGAAGGAATCTCAAGCCCAATGGAGAGCGCAAATCAACGCTCAATCTAAGGCCAAGGAGGTTGCTCACTATGTGTCTCTTCTCACCATGTGGATTGAAGAGATTAATCCTTTAAATTGAATTATCCTCAACTCTGGCGCCTCATGCCATATGTTCAACTCCCGAGAATACTTTATGCATCTTGAAGAAGTCACTGGTGACAAATTCATCAACACTGGGAAGAAGGACGCAAAACTCCCCATTAAGGGGAGCAGCACAGTCAAACTAACTTGGAACAACTCATCTGTCTCTCTCAGTAATTGTTTCTTTGTTCCCAATCTTGTGGTCAATTTGATCAGTCCCGGCGAACTTATCTCCACCAAGAAGTGTACTCTCTCTTCTTTCAATAATCAATTCTCTCTGTTTGCCAACTCTCAACTGGCCTTCACTGGATTCATTGAGGAGAATCTTTTCGTCCTCAACCCACCTTCTCGAATTGGGAACAACTATAAGTTGTGTCACTTATCACTTAATGATTCAAACTCCAATTCCATCTTATTCCTACATCAATCTTTTGGACATGCCAGTCCATACCGTCTCAAAAATTTACTACCTTCTCTTTCCTCCAAAGCTCTATCTGACTTCCAATGCGAAGACTGTGTCTTCTATAAAATTTCCAAATCTCCATTCAAAGCTACATCAAGTCCAACAACCAGGCCGTTTGAACAACTGCACATAGATTTAATTGGACCTATTAATCCTTCATCCCGCAATGACATAAACTACATCATGACCGTCATAGACAATTTTTCAGGTTACATATCAGCAATTCCTCTCATGCACAAATACGACACCTGCCTTCAACTCAAACTCACTCTTAATCACAAAAAGCAAAAATGAAATCAATTCCCTGCTAGCATCTGTACAGATGGTGGTGGAGAATTTTCTCCATTGGAAATTAAAGATTTCTTTAAAATCAATTCCATCCAGCATTCAATTTCAGAACCCTATCATCATGAACATAACGGCAAGGTTGAAAGAGCCAATCAAACTCTCACCAAAGCGATCGGGGCAATTCTTTGAAGCTCCAATTTACCTCTCAATCTTTGGGCGGAAGTAGCCAAGGCCGCTTCTCTTTCTTTAAACCAAATTCCTAAGTCTCCAAATCTCCCTTCTCCCTATCAAATGTTTACCAGCAAATCTCTCCCCATTTCCTTCTTCCACCCAATTGGATCCAAGGTAGCCTACCTCGAAAACAAGATTAATCGCGGTGAAAAATTCAAAGACCAAGGGCTTCCTGGTACCCTTGTGGGCTATAACCCTAACTTTTTGTCCTTTTGAATTTTGAAACCTGAAAATTTGATTATTTCCTCTAAACATGTAAAATTTCTCAAAAATTCCAATTCATTTCAGACTCCCGTGGCTTCTAGTCCTCACTTGGACCAACTTTGAATTGATCTCAATGACGATCTCTTACTCTCTTCTCTTGATCTTTCTTCTCAAAATCAACCGGCTGATTCTGAATCCTCTGATTCTCCAACTAGCAAACAAGTATCTATCTCTTGTTCTTCAAACGACTCACCTAACAATTTGGAATCCAACTCAGAGTCCGATCCTTCTACTGAACTTGAAGATCAACTTATCCCTGGTTACTCTCTTTGCAATCAATCAAGCTTAAATCCTCCTGAACGATACGGATACCACCACTATTTTGTACCTCAATCTTTCAAACAAGCCAAACGATGTTCTGATTACCTAAATTAAGAATCCTCCATGGATGCCGAATTGAATGGAATTGAAGCTCTCAATGTATGGGAGGATTATGATGGTCCTGAGCCTGAAAATCCTCTCAATACTACGTGGGTGTATTGACTCAAGGACAACTGCCACGGCAACCCTCTTGTTTACAAAAGTCAACTCTGCGTGCAAGGTTTTGATCAAATCTATGGCTTGGACTATCAAGACAATTTCTCCCCAATGGGAAAAGCGGCCTCTCTTCGAATGGCTCTTCTTTTTGGACTGTTTCACTCACTTCCAATCTCAAAATTTGATGTGAAGAGTGCTTTTTTGCACGCCCCTCTCTCAGACAAGGTTATCATTAAAAGACCTAAAGACTCTAATTGAAAATCCAAGTTTCTTATTCTGCAAAAATCACTCTACAGTCTCAAGCAAGCCCCCGCGAACTGGTTCCAAACCCTTACCTTGTGGATCCGAGAACAGGGATTTCACAAATCCATTTCTGACCCTTGTTTGTACATTCATACTGCTTCCAATTCCATGCTGTTCTTCCATGTCGACGATCTCATCCTAGTTGGTCTCGGAGATGAGTTTCAACAAAAATTTCTTAAACGTTTTCCAAACTCAAGCCATCACAAACCCAATAATATTCTAGGCATGAAATACAAACGTATTGGAAATAAGATCCTCTTATCTCAACCCAAACACATCAAAAACGGATTAGAAGAATTAAAAATGACTGAGTGCAAACCATCATCAATTCCTCTTACTGCTAACGTCAATCTTTCTTTGGCCACTGACAACGAACATGAAGAATTCAAATCCTTAAAAATCAATTATCATTCTGTAGGCTTTCTCATAAACTATATAGCTTGTCTGACACGCCCCAATCTAAGCTTTTCCGTGTCTAGTCTCGCAAGATTCTGCAAAAAGCCAGGAATTCGCCATTGGAGGGAGGTTAAGCAATGTTGGAAGTACCTGAAAGAAACTAAAGATCTCAAACTTACCTTGCAAATAAATCATACCAACACTCAAATACAATGTTTCAGTGACGCGACTTGGAGCAATGATTTAGATACGAGGCGCTCGCAATCTGGTCACCTATCTCTACTTTTCAATTCTCTTATTTCTTGGAGCAGCTATTGCCAGCGCGTTGTCACTCACTCCACAACCAAAGCAGAACTGAATCCCTTGGTCAACTCTTTCCTCAAAGCTATCTGGATGAGGGGCTTAGTCTCCGAACTCTGGAAGACCAAAATTTCTCCTAGTTTTCACTTCATTGATAACAAAGGAATTGACAACAAGCTGAAAAAGTTTGGTTGCAATTCTAAAACTCGCCACATCAATATAAAAACAAAAGCGCTCCAAGAAGAACTCAAGCTAGGCAATCTGATGGTTGAGCTAATTCCTGCTAATGATATGAAGGCCGATGGACTCACCAAGGCCCTTCCTCTTTGTTCACTCTTCTCGCTTCTTCAACTTATAAACCCATCCCTCTCTACACCGACTTCAGTCTTACAGGTCACTGGGGGTGTTGAATAAATTACTGTCTCCCATCTCTTTCTTTTTCCTTTTCTTTGTCTTCCTGTTCTTTTCTTTACTACCTGTCTTGTTTTCTTCCTTTCACCTTTCTTTTCCTCTTAAATGTCACATCCGTGCCTTTCTATTTACATCAGTCACATCCGCGCAACCTCAATCAATTTCACAAATCTCTTCCTCTTTCACACAAATGTTTACCCATCTCGTCTTACTTCTCTTCTCAGAACCAGATAGGGATAATGATCAAATCATCTTCTGCATACTCAAAACCACTACTAGCGACTCCACTTCACTCGACTCATCCTTTCTTTCTTCTTTTATTTTCTCTTTCTCCGTCTTTCTGTTTCTCATTTCTTCTTACAACAACCAACTCAAATCAACCCAAACATAACCTCTCAAGCTCATCCTTCAACAAAACATGACTCATAAGATCTGAACTCATCGCAATCTCTTTTCTCCTCTCAGAAATCTGACCTTTATCAAAAACCACTTCCCAAAGTTCATCATCACCATCTCCCTGAAACTCAACCTAAAGTCTTTCAATCTTGTTGAACGTCTCAAGTCATTCTATAGCGGATGTTGGTTTTCTTCTTTTTGTTATATTCTCTTTTTCTTTTCTTTCAAATCTCTTTTCCTTATTTTTCTGACGTCTCTTTAACTAATGTCTTTTATCTTAGCCCTCTATGTTCTTGAATTCTTAAATCTTTCTCAGCAATTCAACAACAGGAAGGAATGACATGTGAGATGTTAAGTTGTTACCACTCATACGCACACGCTCATGCAGAGACTCCAACCCTGGAGTATCTGCATGACCTTATCCTAGGAGGAAGGAGCAGGCAAAACACTGGGTACTGAGCCCACTGATCCTCAAGATACAAACTGGACCAGACCACCACAATCACTCTCCTGGGTCCCCTTTTCTTATTTCCTTATTTCACTTTTTATTTCTCCCTTTTTCTCTTTCCTTCTCAGTTCTCACCTTGTGCTCAAAACAACAACACATTGAATACTCAGACTCCTCAAGATCAATACTGCTCCACAAGCCCTGTTGGTGTTCCCGGTGAGATATCTGCTTGAGATTTGTATTCTCATTCTTCAGTGTCTCTGAATTGTCATCTCAGCTTGTGTGCCTTGTCTCATTTTGTTCTCCTCATTCCTGAATATCCTTCCCTTGTCTTCCATCCTCACCATGCTCCTCAAAGCCTGATGTTGGTATTGATCATTGTCTCTTGTATTCTTGAGTCCCTTGTTGATTGTGCTTTTTCCATCCAGTTCCCAGTTTCTATTAATATCAATCCCAATTTCTTTATTACGGTTAAAAGCCAAAAGGACTCACCTGAAATATCAACTTGAATCATTAACAAACTTGGAAATGGAGTGGAACTCTGTCTTTGAAGGATTCAGACAGGAAATGCTGAATACCACTCTAGAGACCATTCCAAGGCTCAGTGAGGAAAACTATGGCCTCTAAAAAGACAAGATGGACAAAATATTGAAGGTTTGTGGATGTGCTATGGCCATTAACTGTTAAATTTCATTCAATCCACATCTCAGGGTCGGACACAAACCTTCCCATTAAATTTACATTACGTGTCACAGAGCTCCCACTATAACTGGGTCAGCATCAATGAGTGAAAGGATTCCTTTTCCTCATCCTTCCACATCCAATTTTTCCTGGCCCAGTTATGCTCTTCTCTTGTCCTCATTTTAACTCTGTATCTCTTTAAATTTCATTTTGATTTAATCAATCCTTCCACATCCCATTTGTGCTGGCTCAGATTCATCTCTTCAGGTTATGAGCCCAGAGATAAACAGCTTAGAATCTTAAACCACTATAAGGATACCTCATATTTTTGATAAATTCCATTCTCATACAGATGAAATCACCTCTATCTCCACTCAAAAAAACAACTACATCAATGATGAATCTTGGTTCCAACACTATCCTTTCTGGACAATTCAAACTCTTAAGTGCAAAACTCCCAATCTTACAGGCACCCAGACCAGACTCAAACTATCTGGACTGGGAATTTGTGGTCAATTCTTACTTCAAGGCAACAGGTTTAGAATACATCATCAAAAATCCAAAACCTGCCACACCTTCAAACTCCTTGATCAATGACAATAAACTATTATGTTCCCTCATAACTCAAGCCATTGACTCCGCAAACCTTTGCTATATTTGTGAAAACCTCTGGAAGTTCTTCCAGAATTTTGGGCACCCCCTGGACCACACTTGGGTTCCCTCAACCCATATTTGGGATCAATGTATACTATGCGGGACAGTAAGACAAAACCTAGCAATACCAAAGCAAAATTAAAGTGAAATCAAAGTGAAATCAATTGAAGTATGCTAGATATTAAAGTGAAATTTGACACATCTTTCTTAACTCAAAAGTGAGAAAACTTTGAAGTTTTTCATTTGAAAGTTGGATTGAATACTGAATTAGAATTGCAATTTTTTTCATTATGGGAACAGTGGCAAGCCCTCCTTGTGAAATGGATGCGTTGAAGGACTACATTGATAGCGCTGCTGACAAAGCTTTGGAAAAGAAGGATTTGGTTAATGAAACATTGTAAGCCCCGATTGCATCCTCATCTAGGGAGAAAATTGAGGAAAAAAATTTTTCACAGTTTAATTTGACCTCTGGTTGTGAGCAACATTTTATTTTACTGAAGTCTTTGCTGGATTTAATTTGATTGAAACTAATGGGGTGCATGTAACTGAAACTATGACTTAACCAATGAATGTTTAATAGATCCACTTGAACCACCTCCCGTGAGAGCCTTTCCTACTAGGGAAGAGGTGCAAAACTATGGTCAAACATGGGCTATGAAGCACGTTTACACTTTGATGGTTTTTAACTCAAAGAAAGATAAATATGGGGATTTGGCCTGTGATTGACATGGTTCCTACTGGGGCAACTTCTTACCAAATGGTATTGGAAAACTCACACAAGTAAGGTTGGGTGCAAGTTTTCAATCCCTGAAAGTTGCCCAAAGGCAGACCCCTTGTGGCAAATCTCCTACAAAGAAACTCAACATAACTCACAACCATCAGAACATCCCTCTGTGCATCCTCAACTGAGGAGAATCACTGGGGTAGCCTTAGACAATCTAATAGAAGGGATGAATGATGGGCTCAATAAATTGCAACTTAAGAAAAAATTGAGCAAGATTGATGGCAGAAATTATGTTGATGACCAAAAAATCTATAACACTAAGAGAAAGGTAGCGCTTGAAGAACTAAAGGGAAAAAGTGTTATGGACATACTCTGGAAAACAGCTTGAAGAATCAAGTTGGATTCATTGGTCAAAATTCAGTGGAGAGGGTCAATTGGAGGCCCTATTTTTGGCCCACCCAGAGTCATTATAAATTTCCAAAAAATTTCATCATATTGCTATGTTGGATTGTACTTATAAAACAAATAAGTACAAAATCCCGCTATTGCATGTTGTAGGAATGAAAGCCAACCGGAAAAATTTCACAAAAGCTCTTGTTTTCATAACAAAAGAAAATTTTGAGCTCCACAGTTAGTCTGTAAATGCATTAAAGGAGTTGGCTTATGATCCTGAGAGACTTCCAAAAGTCTTTGTGACAGACCATGAAAAAGCTCTGATTTGTGCAATTGAATCTAGTTTCCCAGAGTCATCAAGAAAATGTTGCACTTGGCACTTTTCCAAAAAAATACAAGTAAAACGTTAAGGTTGCTTTGTTAATGACATTGAAGGATGGAAAAGATTTATGACTCTATGGGAAAAGTATGGGGCCTCAAAGACCAAGGGGGAGGCAGAGGTAAATGATGCAGAACTCAGAGTAGGTAAAAATCACTGCTTCTTATTCTTCCTATTTTCGGGTTCTGACCTTTTGACTTGTATAGTGTTTCTTGAAAGACTATGAGGATGTTCTTGAGTATATGAAAAATAAAATTTTACCTATCAAAAAGACGTTTTTAACAGCGTGGACTTGTATAAACCCAGATTCTGGAAAAAAAACAACTTCTTGGGTTGAAGGGGCCCATTCCACTCTCAAACAATTCCTTGCAACTCTTTGGAAAAAATGCTGGATGTTTGGAAAAACCTTGATGGAACAGTTTTGAATCAAATTAAATTGGTTCATGCATCACTACACAACTCTTGAATTAAGTTAGGGACAGTTCTCCAACCTGAACTGTTGCAATTGGGATACAAATTGTATTTAGAGGCAATTCAGCTTATTAGGGAATAATTTGAGAATTTCAAACGTGATCATGATGGAAAAGTGTGCAACAAGTCATACTCCAAGATAATGGGTTTGCCCTGTTCCCACCAAATAGGTGAACGTCTAGCATTCATAGGATCTGTGGTACCCAAAGATGTTCATCCTCAGTGGAGGTTGGACTATGACCCTTGCAGTTCTAGTTCTATAAGTTGGCTTAAGTGTGATTGTTCAGATCACTAGGTGGTTAATGCTTTTTGATAAATTTTTCCTAATTCACTAGTGGTTGATCCTTTCCAATTTTTGAAGTGCAACATGGAAAAAATTCTGAGCATTCCTCAGTTACACAAAAAAGTGAACGCAATGATCTGGGAATCTCCAGATCATGAGCAAGGCGGACTATTGAAGTATGTCATTTGAAAGATCACGGAATATTGATGAAAGCAAAGAATTGAACCTAAAGTCTTACAATTGAGTAGGAGCCGGCCAAAATTGACAGATAAATGGGGAGGCCATCTTGGTTTGAGCATTTTGAAAAACAACTCAAGCGGGAAAATAGGACTGGAAGGGTGCAAAATAAGAAAAGAAGAAAGATTTTTAGTCTTTTCTTTTGAAAAATGCTCATTTTTTGGCTTTAATGAATTAACTAACTAATGATGAATTGTAAGTCAAAGTCAGCAGGATCAGAATCTGAATTTCATGGTTAGAGAAAGAGAATGAAATTGAATTGGGATCACTTAATTTGGAATTGGAATCCTCTTCAGAGGAAGACAGCATTCAGAAAAGCTCAACCAGAAGCTCATCTTTTGTGAGTATTCATTTCATTGATCTGATAAAAGAAATGAATAATAAGTTAGTTTTCATGATAGGAACCAAAAGTGAAATACCACAATAAAATACCCAAGAAATTTCATAATTTCCCGGGTGAGGTTTGGGATCTGATTGGAGATGGGAATTGCAGATTTAGAGTAATTGCTAAATCTCTTGGTTACAATGAAAATGGATGCTTTAAAGCGAGAAAGGAAATTATTGAAACATTAGAGAAACATAAATAATGCTAAATAAAGATTCTTGGTGGTGAAAAAGAGGTAGAAAAGATTAAATAATGTCTTGATGTTGAAGAGATCAATAGAAAGATTCCCTCTTCAAGATGGTTGGCTAAACTAGATATGGGACAAATATTAGCAGACACATACACCAGACCTATATGTTTCACTTCATTGGGGTCATTTTGTTCTTATACTCCAATGAAAAATGGTGTTACAGATCAATCAGACCCTATTTAAATTTCCTTTGTAAACAATAAAAACTTGGTTCTATTGAGACTTGAGGGAGAAATGATTCCAATCCCGCCCATTTTAGCAAAACCATGTTCCTTGATTTCCAAAAAAGCCTCTGGTTGGGTTAATCATCTCAAAGATCAACTGAAAATGTATTCTAGATTATAGAGATTATAGACTTTGAATTCATTTCATCATTGGGTTTCATATAAATTGCAATTCTAATGCAGCTAACAAGTTCTATTAATATAAAGGGTTATCAAATTTTGAACATCATTATGTTTAGTGTTTTGAGTTAACACAATTATATTGAGTGTTTTGAATGAGAGTTTAGTGGTAATTCAGTTCAACTTGTGTTGGGCTGATTCCATCATAAGGAGTATTTTACTCCTTATCATGGGATCAGCTTAAAATTCAAGGGGAGAGGTGATGAAATCCCCCCCCATTGCGGTCCAGTACCGCCATTGCCTCCACAACCATGTTGGTTGGGGCAGAAGTCTCACCAACATTTGATGGGGAGTGTGATCAGGTCCCCCCCTCATCATTGGTAACACACAGTGACCCTGAGGAGGTGGTCAAGTCCCCCCCAGGGTTTTTGCTCCTCCCCCTTGGTAAAAGGGGGGGGGGAGATGGCCCCTTGCTTGGTGGGGGAGGTGATCAGGTCCCCCCCCACTGCCAGTTGCCTTGTTGCAACCGGCCTGGTCCTAGTGTAATTGGATTGAGGTGGGGGGGTGATCAAGTCCACTCCCACCTTGCTGGTTGCCTTTGTTGCGACTGGCTGGCTGGTCTGGTAGAGGAGGGACCAGCCACTCTCCCTCCCCCTTGCAACCAAGCAAGGGGGGGAGGGAGGCAGGGGCGGCCAGCCCCTGCAGCCACAACCAGCCAGGTGGCGCAACCAGGGCCTTGGACCTGCACACAGCGGGTGGGGGGGCTCCAAGCCGAGTCCCCTGCCCCCTACAAACGCCCCTGGTGGGCTGTCAGGCCCCAGGTGAGAAACAAACGCCCCCCCGGGCTGTCAGGCCCCAGGTGAAAAACAAGTGGCCTCAATGGGCCGCCAAGGCCCAATGACCCCAAAAAACATACTTTGGAGGGCCAGCACGTCTGGCCAAGTATTTCCATAATAATCCTTGGGCCCATAAATGCTCAGATAAGCCCATCCATCCCAATGGGCCCATCAAGGCCTGTGTCCCAATTGACTTGGAAAATGTGTTTTGGCACCCAAATGCCCAAAACCAATAACATCCAGATAGGCCCATGTGGCCCACGTGATTTCCAATGGGCCAGGGGGGCTCATTTATGCATCCCATTTGGATTACAAACTAATATGCAAATTACCTAAGTGCATCCATATTTTAACATTTTTAATTTAGGGCTTGTCAAGTTGTCTTTTTTTTGGTGTTTTTATTTCAGGGATTTTCAAGTTACTTGTCCTTTTTGGTGTTTTTGGTTTAGGGCTAGTCCAGTTACTTGTGTTTTTTGGGTCTTCTTACTTTAGGGCAAGTTCATTGGATAGTACCAGTTTTTTTTGTTATTTATTTATTTATTTATTTATTTTTTTTTAACCAAAAAATGAACATTTTTTGATTTTTTGGTTGATTTCTGTTTTTTTGGAAGGTTTATTTAGTTTATGGGTTATTTTAGTACCCTTTCATTCCTTTTTTTTTTTTGGCTCACCACTTTTGGGTGGTGTGTGGGATTCCACACAACTACATTCAAGCCGTGTGGAGTTCTACACGGCTCAAATTTACATTTGCGGCATCCCACACAAGCCAGGCCCATGGTGTGTGGGCTGCGCGGTTTCCAAACAACTAGAGTTTGAGCCGTGTGGAGTTCTAAACGGCTGGAAAGTAGTCCTGGGGAATCCCACACAAGCCCAGACTGTGGTGTGTGGGCCGCACGGTTCTTTGAGATGTGTGGCACGCAGCACAGCTTGAATGTGGTTGTGTGGCTTGCCACATGACTCATTTTGAGTTGTGTCCACATCTCAATGGGCCATTAATTTAAAATTACCCCATGGCAAAATACTATGAAAGGCTCAATTTGATTATCTCTCCAGAAATTCCTCTCACTGCCAATAACGTACATGCTGCTGCACTACTTAGCTCAATCCCTCAAGAATGACTCCATTGCTTCTAGTTGATAATGAACCAAGATGGTGTTAAGTCTGAGACAATTGTTAAAGCCCTAAAGAATGAGAATACTTGTTGCCAATCCCAAACTGAGGTCAAAGCCTTTGTCTCCTCCACAAAACCCAAGCAGTTGTCCAACCATAGCAATAAATGATGCTATTTCTGAAATGTCAACAGAAATGACTTGAATAATTGCTTTAACACCAAGAAAGTTCTGGACAATCTTAAATCCTCCATGAAGAAATCTTATGACAATGGAAGACCTAAGAAACCAATCAATAAATTGCAAAGACCTTCAGCTTGTCCTGGCAGGACAACAGTCCCAACAAAGGCCCAGGCTGCTGATCACCCAAATGACAATGAACAATCCAATTACTCAGGTTTGGAAGTCAAAGTCACTGCAAGCCACACCATTACCCATCCTCCCTTAATGGCCTCTACCGCTTGAACAGACCCAAACCTCAACTTGGGATGCTCCATATCTATGACTCCCCATGCCAAGACTGTTGCAAACATAAAGTCTGAAAACACCCCCCCTTTGTCTGGCGGATCATTCAATAGTGAATTCCTCTCATTGTGGTACATGGAATCTACTTTTTGACTCAAACTGAAACCTGAAAACACTTGTAGTTCCCTCTTGGTTGCCAGATTATGTGATCTAGGACTGACACTTGTATTTACCTCCAAAGGATTTCAAATCTATGAAAAAAACTGCTTCCCTTCACTTCAACACCCAGAAGAAGCCGGGTATTGTAAAGGTAACCATTACTATCTACCCTTGGAGTCAGTGAGCTCATCTCTCCCTACATCACAATTCTTGTCTACTACTAAGAAATCTCTACTTCAATATCACATTTGATTCTCTCATATAGGCCTTAAGCTTCTCAAACTCTTTCTCCGTGATAACCACTTAGAAGCTACACCTATGAATGAGGTCAAATTCCATAAATTTCCTGTGTGTGTACAATCTAAAATGAGTCGCTCTCCATTCAAATCTTGTTGTCCTTATTTATCCACTTTCCATGGTCAATTAATCCACTCGGACAAGGGTTTTTTTGAAGTGAAATCTAGAGAAGTCTACAAATACTTTGTTACATTTTTCAATGACTATTCCAAATACACCTTGGTTTTCCCAATGAAATTCAAACATGAGTCTCTTGCCTACTTCAAAATTTTCTGTTTGTTGTTCAAAACCAATGAAAAGTTCAAAATTCTCTCCCTACGCACCAACAATGGTGGGGAGTACATCTCTAATTCATTTGCCAACTTTCTTCAAAGCAACACCATAATTCACAATTCTGGTCCTCCATACTCCCCACAACTAAATGGTGTTGCTGAGTTCTCAAATCAAACAAGATGAAATCTTTTTTGAGTCTCTTTAATTCAAGCCTCTGTCCCAAAATCCTTCTGGGCAGATGCGATACATCACACTTTTCATCTCTACAACTCTTACCCGGCTTTAACCCCTGCCCGTTTCAAATCCCCCCTGTCAATTCTTGGCTGTCCATCCATCTCTCCTTTGTACATTCACCCGTTTGGATGTCATGTGTGGTACAAGGTACCAGAGGCAAACTGCAAGAAATTAGACAGGAAGGAAAAAGCATCTATTTTACTCTCTTACCTCCCTGATGGCAATGGGGTGCGGGTGTGGGATATTGAGAAAAAATTGGATGTCAATAGTTGTGATGTAATTTTTGTTGATTCTTCTTTTCCTTTCTCTTCCAAGCTCACTCCTTCCCCTGGCCCGGTCAGTTGAAGTATTCCTTGGCCAATAATATCTTCTGCGCCAAAACTGTCCATCCCTGCATCAGAATATCCTCCAACCCACCCAGAACCTTTTCACAGCCTGCTCAAAATTTCTCTTAGGGGGGGTGTTGATCATTGCCTCACTGCTTCAATGCATGCACCATCAAATTGTCTTCAAAATCAACCACCCTTGACCAATTCCTCTGAATCTTCCCTATCCAGCCACTCCCCCCCCATCCAGTCCTGGAAGCACTCCTGTTGAACAACAACACAAACTTACTGCTATCAATCTATCACAAATTGTTGCGCCAAACGCCATGCCTGAAGATGCCATTGTCCCTATTCCTCTTCCTGCTCCCCCTCCATCAACAACCTTGTTTATCCCTCCGCAGCCTTCCACATGTAATCACCAATCTCCAGAACTCTATTGTCAATGGTCAAAACAGACTACAACGGATGATTTCCTAGACAATCCAAAGAACCGGAGGCAACTTCTCAAGTCTCCTAAAAAACATTGCTGGTTGAAAGCTGCAGACAACAAGTTTGCATCTCTTCTTGGAATGCATAAATGGCAATTGGTTCCCTGCCCTCAAAAGGGGCAAATCATAAAATCAAAGTGGGTGTTTGAAATCAAAAGGCCAGTTGACAATACCATCTAAAAATTGAAGGCACATCTTGTCGCAATGGGTTAACCTCAAATTCATGGGATAGAATATCAAGAAGTCTTCTCTACAACTCTTTGGCTAGAAACCCTACAACTCATCCAGAGTTTACTTGCCTCCAAGGACTGGATGGGAAGACAAGTTGATTTCAAAATTTCATTCTTGAATTTGTAACTCAGACATGAAATATTTATGGAGCAACCCCGTGGGTATGTAGAATCTCAGCACCCGGACTGGGTCTGTAATTTGGACTGTTCTATTTAAAGTTTAAAAAAGTTGCCCTTCCAGGGGAACGCAGAACTCCACTCAACTCTTCTAAAACTAGGATTGAACAACTCTCAATAAAATCCTACACTCTATTTTAAGGTCACCAAAGGGAAGCTTGAAGGATATTTGACCACCCACATGGAAAATCTGGCAATAGTTGGTGTGCCAGCTTTTGTAAAGGATCTTATCAAGTCCCTTGCTAACATCTTTGAAATGGGTGCCAATGAGGAACTCCATCAATTAATTTCTCTTCAAGTCACTCGCAATTGGGCCAACTGCTTTTGCTATTTGAATCAGTCACACTACATACACAAACTCCAGTCAAGGTTCCTTCAAGGATCGCACATTCCTGTTACTACACCCACAGATGCCTTCTTCAAAAACATCTTTCATTGCTCTTCAGGGGATCTTCCTTCCCCTGGTCCGTAAAATCAACTCATTGGTTCCCTGTTGTGGGTTTCCCAGTGCACCATACCCAACATCTATTTTGTTGTGAATCACTTATCTCAACACCTTTTCAATCCATTTCAGGCACACTGGCAAGCTGCTATCCAACTCCTGCAATATCTCATCTCCACCAAGGACATGAAGCTTAGACTAGGGGGAGACCTTCAAGTAGCAGGCTTCTCAGACTCCAACTGGGCGGAAGATTTCCATGACAGAAGATCCACCTCTGGTTATGTGTATTGCCTAGGTGAAGTAGCCATCACCTGGAAGTCCTGCAAACAAGCAAAGGTGTCCCTGTCAAGAACCAAGGCTGAGTACAAAGGTTTGTCAGATTCTTGCAAAGAGGGTCTCTGGATCAGTCAACTGCTTTCCAAAATGTCTCTTTGCACCAACACCGCCATTCCCATTCAATTTGACAACAAAGGTACTGAAGGACTTTCCAAAAATACAGAAAACCATGCAAGAACAGAAAACATCAATGCTCAGTACCACTTCATCAGAGAGTATGTTCAAGAAAAGACAGTCAACCTCATCCATGTCTCCTCAAAAGACATGTTGGCCAAAATGCTGACAAAACCCCTCAGCAGGGTCCTACTTAAAAAGCATTGCACCATCTTTGGCATTGTTCCCCGATTCTTGTCTTTCTTCTCTTTTCCATTTCCTTTTCCAGGTGCATAGCAAGGGGGGGTTGTTAGATTTAATTCAATCCATGTCTCAGGGTCTGCCACACACCTTTCCATTATGTTTCCATTACATGTCACAGAGGCCTACTATACCCAGGTCAGCATCAATGAGTGGAAGGATTCCTTTTCCTCATCCTTCCACATACCATTTGTGCTTGCACAGGTACTCTCTTCTCTTGTCTCTAATTTATTTCTATATCTCTTTTCATTTCATGTTGATTTAATCAATCCTTCCACATCCCATTCATGCTGCCCCAGATTCATCTCTTCATTAACAAAAATACATTGAATCTCAATAATTATTTTAATGACAAGATCAAGCTTTTGATATCATCAAGACTAGAGGCTTCTAAGCACAACAAAATTGTGACACCTTACAATAAAAATTCTGCCAAAATTCTTTGGAAGGCCATCATCAACAAGTATGCTTCATCTCAAGCCTCAAAAAGTGGATATCTTCAAGGATTACTTGTATCTGAATTTTAAATCATAAAAGAGCAAAGTCTTGATCAAAAGATCAAACGTCTCCTTGAAGAAAATGCTCAAAGTTGGAATGACCCTACCAAACAACATCTTGGCCTACCCTTTGCTATTTAATTTTCTTGTAAACATGAAAGATTTCAAAAGGCAAATCATGCACACTGATAAGGAACTCAGTGTTGAATAATTTCTCAAACATCTGACTCAACTGAAAAAAAAGCCAAGGCAAAAGGCTCCCTGGACAATGAGAATAGTCAAACTGAAGTAGCCTTGACAAAAAAAAAGACAGAGGCTGCTTCAAAATCTCATGTTAATAATGTAGAACGGCAAAGATGATCTGAAGGTTGGCACAATCCTAAGCAAGACAGATTGAACTCTGCCAATAACTGTTTGCATCTGCATCCAGAGTTGACTACTTAGCACTACTCTCAACATGGATTAATTATGGCAATCCAAAATCCAAATTTATCCTGGAAAGTGCAGCCTTGATTCATACAATCAATGACAGTAGGTACTTCAAAGAAATGTCTCCTTGTGACAAAGGGCATATCCAAACCAGAAAGGATGGAGCCAAACTGCAAATAAAAGGGAAGGGGATGGCTTTTCTGGTTTGGAAAAACTTTACCTTGGAATTGTTGAATGTGTTTCATGTACCTAGCTTGACTATCAACTTACTGAGCACAGTGGCATTAAAACAGGGGGGATGAAGCTTACGTGCGTCAAGGGACAGCTTCAAAATCTCAAAGGACTTCCATATTATTTTTAGAGGAACAATTGTTAAGAACCTCTATACAATGTAAACTTTCAAATTCAACCATCCAAGTTAAAGTATCCACTCTGCAATTCAAGCCCACTCCCCCTAGGATGATCTCATGGAATTTCACTGCAACCATGGACACGCCTTAATCACACGGCTAGAGAAAATCACAAAGCACATTCCTCCATTGGTGAAGAGAGACTTTGAGTGCATTCACTGTGTCCAAAGCAAAATAAACAAATCCCCATTCAAGGATACTTCAACGCTGGATAATAAAGTTTTTGAAAGAATTTATCTAGAAATCATGGGAATCCTCAAACCTCAATCAAAAGGGGGCCACCACTTTATTCTAACCCTGGTGGAAAGCGCCTCCTGTTATATTGGGGATTTTTCAATGAGCTCAAAAGAAGAAACTCTGGACATTGTCATTTTTTTGATTGAGAAGGAGCAAAGACACCAAGGATATTTTCCTATGGAAGTATGCTTGGATGGTGGTTCCGAATTTGTTAATTGGAAACTAAAGTCCTTTTACAAAAAGCACCATATTTTTCTAGTGATCTCCAAGCCATATCACTCAGAGCACAACGGGAAGGCAGAGCGGGAAAAAAGAACAATCATTGAGTCAACTAGGAAAATATTAAAGGATGCAAAACTCCCAGAAAATCTGTGGCAAAACTTTATCAAAGCAAGCTTGCTCATGCTCAATCAAATCTGCACAGGAAATGACTCAGAATGTCCATGGGTCAAGTTAAACGGTTAAGCTTTATGGAAGAATTATATGATACCTGTAAGGAACCCATGGATATAACTCATCTATTGATGTGAGAAGGGACAGAAGTTCAATGAAAATGGGAATGAAGTGATAATAATAGGCTTCATTCCTCTACTCCGGTCTTTTTGCGTTTTTAACCAGACATAATTCTATCATTCATACAAAGAAAATTAAATTCCTCAGGGTGGCACCTCCTCAAAATTCACATTTGACCTTCCCAAGCAATTATTTGTGGGAAGATTGCCATGATCAATATCCAAACCCTCAAAAAAACATTCCAAACAAAACTTCTCAGATCACTAAAGCTCAGGCCTTTACAGAATACAGGGAGACATCCAAAAACCTGTTTTCCTCAAATTGTGATGAGGGCCCAGCCTCAGATCCAAGTTTTTCTGAAGAGGAGGTTCCACACATTCAGGAACATGCTCAAATAAGGCGCCTCCAACTATACCAACACCCCCTGTAGATGCACCTGCAAGAAATTTCCAAGACGGCTTGAAAATCAAAACACCACAGAGGTATGGCTTCTATCATTATTAAAAACCAAGAAGCTACAAAGATGCGTTGGCCTGTGAAGAAAGACGCAAATGGATTACCGTCATGGAGGCAGAATTGTCATCTATTGAGGTTCTAGACGTGTGGGAAGACTATGATGGACCCAAAAAACTAAATCATCTTTGGAGGTTTTGGATCAACAAGTTCAAGAATAACTGTCATGGTGACCCAGTCAAGTAAAAGGCGCGCCTCCGAGTAAAAGGCTTTAACCAAATCAAGGGATTCAATTATTTCAAAACATTTTCTCCCACTGGCAAGCCCTCCATGCATCAATTACTGCTTCTGTACACTCTCAAAACATCTCAGAAGGTGATACAATTTGACCTCAAAAGTGCTTTTCTTCACTCATAAATAGAAGAGGAGGTTATTATTGAAACTCCAAAGGGCTCTAAATGTGGTTCATAGTTTCTCAAAATGAAAAAAATTGCTGTACGGACTAAAACAGTTGCCCAAAAACTGGTGCAAAACCCTGACGGCGTGGTTAAAGGAAATAGCATTTTGAGAATCTGTGTGAAATCCCTGTTTTTAACTGTCTGATGACGGCAATTCTTATCTTTTCTTCCATGTTGATGATCTGATTTTGTTTTAAGACGGGAAATGCTTTGAACAAAAATTTCTGGGAAAATGTTGAGGGTCTCCATGTCAGTATCCAAACACTATTCTTGTAATTAAGATTGAAGTTAATCACGGCATGATACTACTGAGCCAGCCAAAGTATATCCAACATGGTCTAGAGGAGCTAGGCCTGACCAATTACAAAGGGTCAATCACACCTCTCACTCCCAATCTTCAGCTTAGTTCTGCCTCCAATGAAGATTATGAGGCCTTCAAAATTTTCAATATCAATTACCAATTATATATAGGACTGCTCAAACACATAGCCTGCTACAGCAGCCCCAACATCAGCTTTGCAGTGTCTAGTTTAGCTTTTTTTTCTGTCAAAAATGGAATCACTCAGTGGAAAGAATTAAAGAAAACCTGGAAGTATCTGAAGCTCACTCAAGACAATTGCCTCCAGCTGAAATGTAGGTCAGGATCAGATCCCCTTCAAGTGTTCTTGGATGCCTATTGGGCCAACAATCTGGATACTCATAAGTCTCAAACTGGCTACATGTGCATAGTTTTTGGGAGACTTGCATCCTGGAACAGTTGCAAGCAGCAAAACATCATGTGGTCCCCCACTGATGCTGAATTGAATGTTCTGGTTGATCAATATCATGAGGCCACCTGGATCAAGTGACTGATGAATTAGATATTCTTGTTGAAAATAGAAATCATTCTTCTAAACATCAATAATAGTGGATTAGAAGGCAAAATTCAACAATTCGGCTCTAAATCCAATACAAGGCATTTAGATTTAAAAAATAAAGGGATGAGAGACAAGCTTGATTCTAACAGAGTTTGAGTTACTCTTGTAAAATCATCTCACATGTTAGCCAATTCTTTAACTAAGGCCTGCTCTACTCAAAGTATCTCTCTCCTGTCCCCCTTCTTTTCCTATCATATCTTATTGGGCATGGAGGGGTGTTAAGGTTGTTGAACTTTTGCCTACCCAATGTCACGACCTGACCTCTTTCTTAAAAAGTGTCACATTACTGACACCTCACGTCCTATCTCTCCTATCTCTACTCGCGCCTCACACTTCACACACAAAACAGTCCATCATCTCACCAACACTACTCCTCTCTCTCTCAATCATTCCTTGCTCTATCTTCCCCTTCTTCCTCATCCTATTTGTCCCTTCAACCTCAAATCCGATCAATCAATTCGATCTCCTTCAATCACCCTCAACTTCAACAGGATCGTCATTCAATCCTGTCCTCAACATCCATCCTTTGGTTATTCGGTATGACTATCTCAGTTCTCACTTCTCCAACTATTTCCCTTCCTCTCTTTTCTTTTCTTTTCTTTTTTTATTTTTGTTTTCCTTTATCCTCCTTTGACTCTCAGCTTAAATACTGATCTCTGCCGCCTGCCTAATAGAGGAAGATAACCTTGGATGTGTCCTTGTCACTAGCGCAACTTATCCGTCAGCGCAGCTTATCCATCAATTTGACCCTTCTGCCGGTATTCTTTTATCCTTGAACCTTATCCTTCTTTTTGTGGTATGATTTTTTGTCTCTCCTTTCTTTTTTCTTCTCCATATCCTTTATTCATTTTTCTGTCATTTTTTGTTTCTAGTCTTGGTTTCATTTTTTGGCAATCTCAAACTCCACTTCAACAAAGGTTTTACCACTCATACGCAGGCGCTCATTCAGAATACTTGGAGAATGCAGACACTCCAATTCTGGAGTATCTGGATGACCTTATCCTAGGAGGAAGGAGGGGGGAAAACACTTGGTACTGAGCGCACTGATCCTCAAGATACAAACTGGACCAGACCACCTCTATCACTCTCCTGGGTCCCCTTTTCTTATTTCCTTATTTACCTTTTTATTTCTACCTTTTTCTCTTTCCTTCTGATTTCTAACCTTGTGCTCAAACCAGCGCCATATTGAATACTCAGACTCCTCAAGACAAATAATGCTCCACAATCCCTGTTGGCTTTCCCTGTGAGATATCTGCTTGAAATTTTGCTTCTCATTCTTCAGTGTCTCTGACTTGTCATCTCAGCTGGTGTTCCTCATTCTTGAATATCCTGCCCTTTTTTTCCATTATCACCATGCTCCTCAAAGCCTGATGATGGTATTGATCATTGTATCTTGTATTCTCAAGTCCCTTGTTGATTTCTCTTTTTCAATTCAGTTCCCAGTTTTTATTAATATAAATCCCAGATTCTTTATTAAGGTCAAAAGCCGTGCAAATTTGAGGATAAAACTTAAGCAGGGTAAGGGACTAGTCCATTTTTGAGCAAAAATTTGGTGTGGCTATCTGGGCATGGGTGCAAACTAGTGTGATTGCATGACCAAGAATGTAAGTCAAAGGGATGATGATACCCAGGGTGGAAGAGTGGAGCTTGAATGTATGTTTGACTGGAGTAGAGTTAACTGCAAGGTTTTCAACTATATACTGAGTAAGTTGACAATATTGCAAGGTTGTTATGCAAGAGTTGACAATATTGGAAGGTTGTTATGCAAGAGTTGACAAGATTGAAAGGTTTTTATGCAAGAGTTGACAAGATTGGAAGGTTATTATTCAAGCCAAAGTTGGTAAGCAGAAGGCACCGTTGAGGTTTTGCTTTATTTGTGTCACCCTTATGGACTGAGGTTGATGGTACTGAGGAAGGGATATGTCAAATTGGCAAAGAAAATAACCCTTAAGCTTGAAGAATTTTGCTTTAATCCAAGTTTCACCAATATCCTCCTGGTTGGATGCATGCATCCAAACACTTAAGCTTTTGTGAAACTTCCATGCTTTAATCTGAGTTGCACCAAAATACTCTTGTTTGGATGTGTTAAGAGTGTAATAGGGTAAGTTGTGCTCAAAATTGGGTGAGATGTGTTGAAATAAACTTTGGTGAGAGTTTAGCAGGGTGAGGTGTGTTGCAATCTACTCTGGTGACAGTGCAGTAGGGTGAGGTTAGTTCAAAATTGGGTGAAGAGTGTTGGAATCCACTCTGGTGAGAGTTTATCAGGGTGAGGATTGTTCAATATTTGGTAATAATTCTTCCAATTCACTTTGGTGAGGGTATGCGGGGTGAGGAGTGTCAAAAATTGGGTAATAACTGTTCAAATTTACTTTGGTGAGGGTGTGCAGGGTGATTAGTTGAAATTCCCACTTGGGTGAGGGTGTGGAAGCTTGAGGTGTTTTCAAAATCAAGTCAGGAATTTTCAAAATTTGGTGAGGTGTGCATGTTCAAAATTGAGTGTGGTTTTCAAAATTTTCAGTGAGTTGTGGTTTAAGTGGTTTAAACATACTGGTGTTGTGTAATTTAACATTGGTTGTGGGGCTCAAGTAACCTTGATCACACTTGGGTTCTTCCAGCCCAAATTTTCATGCCTGACTTACTATATTGGAGTGCACACCACTGCAATGGAAAAAGTGAAACTACAACCACATAAGATTGTAGTCCGTCCTCTGCCTACCCCCTCATGTGGAAGAAATACAGACTATGATGAGTCTGTAAAGTACATTCACTCTTTTTATAAGAAAAAAGTTTATTGTATCAAATAAATGTGGCTTTTTAAGTCTGAAATTTTTTCAAACAAAGAGTGTTGGGGAGGTTTTCCAGTCAATTTTAGTTGGCCTTTTGCATGCTGAAGACATCGGTCAACATGTGCAAATGAGTCCATTGAGGAAACCATGCAATGTGTGAGCTTTTTTTACTTGATATTATTTGTTTTTTTGGGCTGTGGCCGCGCCATGCCCAATGGGAATTCCTTCCTATATGTGATTTGTGGTAAACTAGGCTTGAAGCAAGAATTCATGCAGGAAAGAAATGGAAAAAATCATTCCAAGGGGAGCATTCTGAAATTGTAAAAATGGTTATTTAAGTCTTTGACCAAAAATCCAAGAATTTAGAAATTAAACATAGGTTCAAATTAGAGTTGCTGTAGTAAGAGAAATAGAAGAGTTTTTTTGAGATGATGATGATAGAGAATTTTTTGAAAAAAGACATCCCCACCGTGATGATACAGATTTGAGCACCCAAAGCCAACAAATTAAAACATGTGTATCAAAGAAGGAAAATCAGGCAGCTCCTCAGCTGAGTATTGAGAAAGCATAAAAGAAAGCCTGAAAGGAGAAAAAAAATTAAAATAGATTATTTTTGTGTGTTAAACAAATTAGAAACTTCCATGCAGAAAAATTGATTTCTATGAGTTAAACGGAACAAAAAAACCCAATGTAAGGTGGGAGAATGAGAAAATGGAGGATTCATATTTGAAAGGGAAATTTGCCACAAAATTACTTGAAATTTGCTGAGGATTTTATTGAAATGTTAGCTGGTGCTCTAAACTACATTGGAGCTTTACCTTCCTTCTCTGCCAGAATGTTCAGCCCTGCTGTCTTGTTTTATCCTAGTATGATTCTTCTTCCCATTACTGTTGGAATTTTGTCAATCCAACATGTGAAAAATTTATGGAGATATCTATTTGAATGCTGGACTTGCTGGAAGAGATATACCTGTTTTTTAAATGAAATAAATTTTAGAAAAATAACATAAAAGCATTTTCTGTATACTAAATCCCATCCATAAAAAATTCAAAAATATTTGAGTGAGCTGTCAGTTGATTTGAAGCAGTTCCCTTGTGAACTTACAGTGAAACCTGGGGACACTTTGGTAAAATCCTTCTTCCATTCATTTCTGGTGAAATGCTTGGCTGCGCAACATTCAACTCTGACCAGAAAATTATTTGGGATTTTAATGTAACTGCTTTATTATTTTCTCTTTTTATTTATATATTTTATTGTTGGAATAAATTTAGAACCAATTTTCTTTGACACAGGGAAGTTGCTTATGTTTTCACATATGAATACATATGAATAACCAAACTCATTACATAGAAACTTATTATGAAACTTCAATTTTGTCCTGGAAAAAAATTATCCCAACTGTTTTTAGAGGAGGTGGAGCTTTGAAAAATTACAATTGGATATCTGTGAAAAGTGAGAATGGTAAAAACTAAAAACAATTTTTAATCATTTCAATTTTTAAAACAAAAAAAATTCTTTTGAGGAACACAACACAAATCAATTTTCCTGTGAAAAAATCAACATGTTTCACCAAAATGATTTTTCTCCAGAAATAGTTGTTGGTTTATCTTGTTTAAAATTCCAGAATTCAAAATTCAAAATTTGGGAAATGCAGGTGACTTTCAATTTTCAAAAGGGGAAATCAAGGTGATTCTCATGATAACCTGCAGTGAAATTGTTTGGAATTTCATTTTCTATAAAGGTTAAACCCACAATAAATATTGTGTACAGCATTGTGAATAATTGAATCAATGATTTTGATTTCATGGTGAACATTTTGATCCTTACTGGGGAAAACAGTTGCCACACATAGTAAAATGGTCTCACTGGTCAGCCAGAGACCTCAATTTGGCACTGGTGAAAGAATATCAGCTTTAAATTCCAAGGAAATTAAATTAAACATATTTACAAGTTAGATGATAAAGACTGAAGAATAATTATGAAGAATAGTTCTGAAGAATAATCATTTTTGATGTGTCTATAAAAGTGCCTTGAATTTCTTCTATTCTGCCAAAGGAATTCAACTGGTATTTGAATTTATCCTGTTGTTTGGATTTAATGAACAATTAATCAATTTTAGATTTCAAAATACCAGATGGGGGCCTCCATTGACTGCTTAAATTAAGTTTGGAAGATGAATTTGAAATTTTGAATTCAAAATTATTCATGAAACCTAGGAAAAGGTCTGGAGGAAATTTCTTTCTCTATCTGGAAGCTTTTGTGGGATTGATTAATTTTGGGAATCTTTTAAACAAACAATTAAACAACAAATATGGATAACTCCATCAAACCTGGGGATCAATTATATCTTGAAGGGGCTTCAAATCAAGTGAAACAATTTTAAATAAATTGAGTCTGTGCCCCCCCTTTTCAAAGAGAACAACCATAATTTTTTTGTCTGAACTACATCTACCTGTAAAAAAGTTCAGTGAAATTTCAAGAAAAGTGCAAGGTGCATACTAAAATAACCACATTTCACTCATGAAAACTTCTAGACCATTACTCCATTGGAAAGAAATTGATCAAGGTTTTTTGAAGGGTAGCAGCTAGAACATTTGAATAGTTGAATTACTGAAGATTTTACCTGAAAATTCAGCAAGAATGTAGTCTAAAAAACCCTGTGAAAGACATTTCAAAATTAATTCAGTCAAAAGCAAATGCTGCAGATTCAATGAAAGCTTCCAACACCAGATTACAATCCATCATGAGAGTATATCCAATCAATAAATCTTCAGGAAAATTAGAGGTACAGGTACATAATCAAAGCTTCCAAATTTACCTAATAAATGGATTTCCTGCACTAGTATCAACAAACTGGAATATCAGCAAGGGGAACAGAAAATGGAAAGAGGTTATAGGTTGGTTTTATCTTACCAAGTAACTGATTCTTTTTTTCCACTTCTATTTTGGGTTTTTTGGAGCTAATGATTGGCTTTTCATAATAAGAAAACAAGAGTAAAAAATAAAAAATGAAAATTTTTTCTGTTTTAATTTGAAAGAATTGTGCATTTTTAAGAATTACAGCTAAAATTATGCTTTAATTTTGTAGTTAAATGATGAACTAATTTGATCAATTTTTTGAAAATTTAATCTTAACAGTCCTTAAAGCAATGAAAAATCAATAACTATAGTGAGGTTTGTATTCACTGTCAACCAAAAGCATGGGGGAAATTTGTCACACTTCAAGGTTAAGGGTTTTTGTCTTCTCCACTTCAACATATCCTTTTCCTCAGTACCATATACCTCAGTCCACAAGTATGAAACAAATAAAGAACAAAATGAATGGTTCCTTCCTCTTACTACCTCTGTCTTGCGTAAAAAAGTTCCAATCTTGGTGACTGAATAAGTATATACTTGCAAATATTGCAGTTAAATCTACACTGGTTGACCATCCATTCCAGCTTTGATCTTCTACCCTGTTAATCATCAACCCTTGGAATTCTGTTCTTGGTCACACACTCACACTAGTTTAAACCCATGCCTAGAAAGCCACATTAACTGTATAGTTTGCAAATGGACTAGTCCCTTACCATGCATAAGCTTCACCTTCATCTTTTAATTTTGTTCACATTTCATTCCTTCCTGTCTCATCCATTAATTCCTTGTAAATTCATATTCTACCTTCTTGCACCTAAATTACAACCTCAGAAACAAATGTACTGATATTTCATTTCCCATTGCGTTCCTTTCATTCATTTCTTCACCACTCTCTAGCTGTAGATGACCATCAATTGGGTTCTATCTAGTTAACTTTGAATTAAATGATAAAGGCTGCATTGCCTGCCTGAAGATTGTCTCCTCAGCTTGTTAATTTCATACGTTCTTGCATTTTCTAAATGAAGTGATCACATTGGGCTTGGCTTTAGTTCCTCTTGATTGTAATACCTCCCTTTCCTGGCTGTGTGTTGAGCCATCCAATAATAACTTTGCAATTTTCTGCCTTCAAGTCTTCCCAACTGTTTTCTGAAAAGCTGAAATACAAGATTAATGAAAAGGAAATTCTTGAAATTGCTTAATGTTTGAAAAAGTGGAGTTTATACCTTCTGATTCTTATGGAACCCTTTGAGGTTTTAACTGATCACAACTATCTTAAATATTTCATGAGCTCAAAATTCCTTACACGCAGACAGGCAAAATGGGCCACATACCTCTCCAAGTTAAATGAACCGCCTTGGGAAACAAGCAGTAGTCCCTGATGCTTTATCACTTTGGGACAAGGTTTAACCAGGGGGGGGGGAGCACCTTTGACAATAAAAACCCTGAAAACCTTAGGAACCTCTCTCCTTTCAGTCTTCCCAACACAGTTCAATCATCATCCACCTTCAAGCCATGGCTTCCAAAATTCAACAAGCTAACCTTGATGACCCCAAGTGTAAGAAACTTTTCAAGAGTGCAAAATTATTAGATAGTGACTATAGTATTGATTAAAATTATGACTTATTTTATAAAGAACATATAGTAGTACCTGATAATCCTTGAATTAAGTTAGATATCTTCAGTTCTTTGCATGACTCTCCCCTGGCTGTTCATCATGGGCAGGATAAAAACTACCAATGGATTGCACAAGAATTCTATTGGCCTTGTATGACCAAGGAATTAAAAGACTATGTTAGCTTGTACTATGATTGCAATTTTAACAATTCCTCAAAACACTGGAATTATGGGCTGCTCCAGCCACTTCCAATCCCGCCTATTCCTTGGCACTTGTTTTATATGTATTTCCTTTCAAAATTACCTATTTCTAGTGGTTATGATGCTATTTGAGTAGTAGTAGATTGCTTGTTGAAGATGGCTTTATTTAGTTTCAGCAATTTTACCGCCTCTTTGGAAGACTTAGCTAATTTATTCATAGAATATGTATTTTCAAAACATTGTCTCCCTGATAATATATTTAGTGATTGTGGATCCTTGTTTTTCTCTAGGTTCTGAATGTTGCTATGCCAAAATTTGAAGATCACTTGCAACCTATCAAAGGCTTACCACCCAGAAATTGATGGGAATACCAAGCATGTTAATCAAATTCTCAAACAGAAGCTTTTAATCTATTTTTCCTACCAATAGGACAACTGGTTGCAATGGCTCCCATTAGCTGAGTTTTCCTGAAACAACTCCACTGATTCCTCCACAAAAAAGTCGCCCTTCCTGACTCTTTATGGCAGAAAACCAACTTTCCCATCAGTTCACGTAGCACCTTCTCAAACTGCTTCCAATTACCTCAATCACATTCAATCTCTCCAATTGAAAATTTGAACCAACCTTGAAGAGGCAAAACAGAGCTAGCAGGGGGGAGAAGACCAAATTTGAACTATGGCTCCAACCTTCTCAGTAGCAGATCAGGTATGGATTGATTCTCCCAAAATTTTCAGTACTTGCCCAACCCAAAAAATGTCTGAAAGAAAGCATGGCCCCTTCAAGGTCAAATCAGTCATCTCTCCAAATTTTTTTGAACTTAACTTACTCAAGAAGTGGAAAGTTATCCACCCAGTATTTTATTTGTCTCTCCTGGAGCCAGCTCATGTCCTATACCCAGGCATGACTCATCCCCCTCCAGAACCGGTCAATGTCCAAGATCATTGAAAGTGGGAAGTAATCTGTATTCTGAATTCCAGGCTATGCAAAGGAAAACTTCAATACCTTGTTGAATCAACTGGCTTCCAGTCTTAGAAAAATTGCACCTTGTGGGAAGCAGCCCATCATGCTTGAAACTCTGCCAATTTGGTTTGAGACTTCCATGCAAACTACCCTTTCACACATTTCCAATCTTGATTCCATCCCTTTGAATCCCATTTCACATTTCCATCCCATTCCATCTCATCAATCCCATCAGATTTCCCATTCCATATTATCCTATCTCCTTTTCAGTTTCTTAAAATGAGTTTCTTTTTTGAAATCTTTGATTTTCTACATTTATTCCTTTCAAGAAAATCCCTTCAAAACAAAAAAAAAAGAAAACAATAATAATAATAAAAAGGGTAATGTTAAATTCACGGCTCATTGACCCATGTACACAGCTCATTGAGCCATTTACACGGCTCTGTAAATGGCTCAATGAGCCATGTGGAACCCTACACGGCTAAAATGAGCCGTGTGGCATGCTACACAGCTAAAATCGGCCATGTGGCATGCTACACGCCTCAAATGGGCTGTATGGCATGCTACCCGCCGCAAATGGGCTTTGTGGCACTCTAAACAACTAAAATGAAGTTGTGTAGGCTCCACTAAATAATAAATAATAGATAATAAATAATAAATAATAAATAATAAATAATAAATAATAAATAATAAATAATAAATAGTAAATAATAAATAATAAATAATAAATAATAAATAATAAATAATAAATAATAAATAATAAATAATAAATAATAAATAAGAAATTATTAATAATAAATAATAAATAATAAATAATAAATAATAAATAATAAATAATAAATAATAAATAATAAATAATAAATAATAAATAATAAACAATAAATAATAAATAAGAAATTATTAATAATAAATAATAAATAATAAATAATAAATAATAAGTAATAAATAATGAATAATAAATAATAAATAATAAATAATAAATAACAAATAACAAATAATAGATAATAAATAATAAATAATAAATAATAAATAATAAATAATAAATAATAAATAATAAATAATAAATAATAAATAATAAATAATAAATAATAAATAATAAATAATAAATAATAAATAATAAATAATAAATAATAAATAATAAATAATAAATAATAAATAATAAATAATAAATAATAAATAATAAATAATAAATAATAAATAATAAATAATAAATAATAAATAATAAATAATAAATAATAAATAATAAATAATAAATAATAAATAATAAATAATAAATAATAAATAATAAATAATAAATAATAAATAATAAATAATAAATAATAAATAATAAATAATAAATAATAAATAATAAATAATAAATAATAAATAATAAATAATAAATAATAAATAATAAATAATAAATAATAAATAATAAATAATAAATAATAAATAATAAATAATAAATAATAAATAATAAATAATAAATAATAAATAACAAATAAAAAAATAATAATAAATTACATATATTACATAAAAAATAATAAATAATAAATAATAAATAATAAATAATAAATAATAAATAACAAATCATAAATAATAAATAATAATAAATAGTAAATAATAAATATTAAATTGTATGGAGTAATGTATGGGCCCCCACGCGTTTAGGGGCCCTAAAAAACTTCCACAGGCCGTGTGGGGCCCTACACAACTCCCACAGGCCATGTGGGGCCCTACACAGCTCCCACACAACTGGAGCGGTGTACACGGCTCCCACAAAGCTGGAGCTGTGTACATGGCTCCCACATGGCTGGAGCTGTGAATTTAACATCACCCTAATGAAAAGACATCAATTACAAATTTTCCTTTATCTTTTGTTCCACCTCTTCCCAATTCTTGGTCAACTCCGCTACCATATACATAAATTCATCCAGATTTCCATCATTTATTAAAGTCAAAATTTGCCGCAACACAAGAACTTTTCCAACCAAAGGTTTCTCCATAATCTCTTTGAATTTTGCAGCCCAAGCCCTGTTTTTCCAGGAATTCCAACCACCTTCCTCCCAGAGTTCCTCTGCAGCTCTCTTTCTTCAACCTTGTGACAAACCCTCTCCAAAATTTCCAGTTTATTGCCTTGCATTGGTCTTGATTGGCACCAAGACTCACACTTGGTTCCCCTTGCCTAAGCTTTCTTTCCCATCTCCTTCCAATCCAACCCTCTCCTCCTGTCCCACTCCATCCCTTTCCTCTAATCCATTTCCTCCATTTACTCCATTTCCTCCATTTCATTCCTCCTGTCCTGTTGCATTCCCTTGTTCCGCTTCACCTTGTTCTTCCTTTTCCTCCTTTGTTATTGGCTCAACTTGTTCCTCAACTAGCACCTTCCACTGAGCCTTAGTGTTCATTTTATTTTCTTGGAATTCTGCTGAAGGCCCAAAATACAGTGGTGGTGGTGGTGGCGTATTTGTGGTATACCTTTGGAACCTTTGCAATACAACAAAGATCAATGGTTCCATTGTATTATTTATCATCTTTCCATGTAAGTCAGTCCCAAGCATTACTCACCTGGTTGATTTACTCCCAAGAATTTGATCTATGGCACGGGAGGAATATGATAATTTGCTTAAGGGGAAGATCTTCAACTTCAAAAATACCTTGTGGACAACATTGGGTTATCAACCATTGGTGTGCTATTTAACACAAACGTACAGGCTAATTTTCAAAGATGAAACTTCTTGCACTTGCCTTGAAGACCCCAAAAAGCAGTACTAGGGACAGATCTCTCATTTTGGAAAATACAGTTTTGGCAACAAGGAGATGATGATGACAACATATTTAAATTACAATTTTCATTTTAAAAAAATGAACTACAGTATGAAATAAAGGGTATAGAGTAGTAAAAAAAACTGTTGAGATTGATGGGAAAATCATCTGAACGCTTGCAGGATCTTGGGGCTTTGGAGCTGGGCAACTGTCACACTTCAAAGTTGTCTTATCCACTTTGACATATCCTTTTCCTCAGTACCATCTACCTCAGTCCATAAGTGTGACACAAATAAAGAACAAAATCAATTGTGCCTTCAGCTTACTACCTCTTGCTTGTGTGAAAAACTGCCACTCTTGGCGACTGACTCAGTATATAATTGCAGATCTTGCAGATAACTCTACACCAGTTGACCATCCATTCAAGCTTTGCTCTTCTAACCTGGGTATCATCAACCCTTGGAATTCCATTCTTTTTCACACAATTGCACTATTTTGCACCCATGCCTAGAAATCAACATGAAGTGTATAACTTTCAAATGGACTCCCTTACTCTGCGTAAGCTACACCTTCATCTATGAATTGTCTTCACATGTCATTGCTTCCTGTCTCATCCATTACGCCCTTGTTTGCTCATATTCTATTGTCTCGCACCCAAGCTACAAAATTGGAAACAAGTGTACTGTTATTTAATTTTCAATTCAATTCCTGTAATTCATTTCCGCAACTCTCTCTAGCTGTAGATGATCATCCATTGGGTTGTATCTAGTTACCTTGGGATTAAATTATAAAGGCTGCATTATTGGCCTGAATATTGTCTCTTCAGTTTGTTAAATTTCATACGTTCTTGCATTTTATAAATCCAGTCATCACATTGGGATTGGCTTTAGTTCCTTTTAATTCAAACACCTCCCTTGCCTGGTTTTGTGTTAATCCATCCAATCATAAGTTTGAACTTTGAATTTAAACTTTCTACCTTGCACTTTACCCTTGCATCCAGCGTCTTCTTTTGCACTCAAGATTATCTAATATTTTCCTATAGTATGTGAGGTGGTTGTTTGAAAAAAAGGTCCTTCAAATATTATAAAAATTGGGGAAATGGTTATCAATAAATAGCTAATCACACTTGGAATATCATTTTTAAGAGTGAAAAATAGGCTTATAAACACTCTTCCAAAAATTAAATCCTTCAGTAAATATTATTGCCATGCTGGGATTTTTATCAAAGTTCCAATTCATTTACAGGCCCATGCTTGTGATTAAATTAGTTCAAAGAACAGGTTTGAAAACAGGATGGAATTTATTTTTTGAAATTAATAAGGATCTGGAAGGAGTGGGGTTGTTTTCCCAATTTCAAAATCCAGATTTGAAGCAGTCACATTCTCCTAAGCTGATTGAATTATTTAAGTTTGAATTTGTCTGAAAATACTTGAGATTTTACAATAAATTTCCAAGAATTAAAAATTAAAAAAAAATTGGTATAATCTATATCATAGTGATTTTTTGATCATACATTGCCAAAAAATATTCAAAAATTTGAAGAAAACTGGAGTTACATTTATACCTCCTTTCCAGAATAAATAATTTTTAATTGCACATTGGTTATAGAATATTTTGACAGAATTTGTGGTGTGGGTATTTATGAGTTATTTTTATAGATTTCCTGGATTAGGAAAGAGTTAAAACCCATTTTTAACCAAGTAGAAAGGTTTTTAAAGTTTTTCAAATTCTAGAATGTGCCTCCATTTTCCCCCTGGTGTATGATTTTCAAATCAGAAATATGAAAGTTTAAGAAGACTCAGAAAATCCAGAAATAAATATAAAAAACCTTATACAAATATGGTTTGTGAACTGAGTTTGGTTGGGTTTTCAAATCAGTGGTTTTGTTTTGAAACTGTGGTTGACAGGTGCTCAAAGCCATGTGATGGTTATTCAACCACCACTTTTCAGGTGGTCCACCAATATTGGTGTGCCATCAACTGGGCTGTGGCGGCTTTCAACTGAAGAAACCAAGAGTTTTTCATTGATGGGAAGCCATCCTAGTGCTTGTAGCAGTCATGAGGATCACATCATCAGAAAAATTGTTTTTTGTCACTCCAAGTTGATCAGTGACTTGGTCAAGTTGATGACCCAAAAAGAGGAGACCCCTTGGCTATTGCACCACCAACCAATTTGGCCAGGCTATCAACCACAGCTTGTCACATGACCAGTGGGAGTTGACCCCCAACCAAAATCCCTGGATAAACCATAAATTTTCAGGCAGTTCACCACTAGAACCATCTATCTAGGAATTAATTATACACATAAATTATGTGCAATTATTTTAAATAATCCTCAATTTTTTAATCAATCAATTTAAGCTTTATTTCTCATTTACAAATGCATTTTTAATATAACTTAATCTTAATCTGATTTTATATCAATCAACACCTTTTTAAGTTTAATTTATCTTCAAAATGCATTCATAAATGAGAAATAAAGCTTAGATTAATTGTTTAAAAAATTGAGGATTATTTAAAATAATTACACATACTTTATGTGTATAATTAATTCCTAGATACATGGTTCTAGTGGTGAAGTCCCTGAGAATTTATGGTTTATCCAGGGAGTTTGGTTGGGTGGTCAACTCCCACTGGTCATGTGACAAGCTTTGGTTGATAGCCTGGCCAAATTGTTTGGTGGTGCAATAGCCAAGGGGGTCACCTCTTGTTGGGTTATCAACTTGACCAAGTCACTGATCAACTTGGAGTGACAAGAAACAATTTTGCTGATTATTTGATCCTCATTACTTCTACAAGCAATGGTATGGCTTCCAATCAATGAAAAACTCTTGGTTTCTTCAGTTGAAAAAGGCCATGGCCCAGTTGATGGAACAACAATATTGGTGGACCACCTGGAAAGTGGTGGTTGACTAACTGCCACATGGCTTTGAGCACCTGCCAAAAAACTTTATCTTAATCTGATTTTATATCAATCAACAACTTTTTAATTTTAAGTTTCTATAATTTATCCATAATATCTATACTATGGAATATGGATTATGAAATAATTTAAAATAAGCTATCAAGATTCATATTTGTCCAAATTAGCTGAATATAGATGCACAGACTAATTTCAAATTTATTTTTGAGCGATTTATTTATAACACACATTATCAATATTTTTCCTCCATGGTTAATACTTATAAAAACATACGTATATAATATTATGAAATGTTATAAAAATTTACATAAGATTAAAGAAAATGTAATGATAATTTATTCTGGGATTTCCGGTGGCTTGAAAAATGACTTTGGTGTCAGTCAAGGCAACGCTGAGCCCAACTTACTCAAAAAATATACCAACAAGAAAATTTTGTTCTGAAAAAGTTTTGACAAATATATTTGCCTTTTTCTTGAAAGATTCAAGAACAGAAAGATTTGATGTTTTAAATCATTCATTTTTATGAAGTATTCCATCTTGAAATACACCAGTTAAGCGCTATTTGTATTTCACAAAACCATAATGAAAATGGTGGATTTTGTCAAACCAAAATCATGTTATTCAGATGACCAGGTTTCTAACAAAGATATTCCCCAATATCCTACATAGAATATGACACATATATTGATTGTTTCAAAAAAAGTCAAAAACAAGGTGTTTTCCAAATTTTAGAAGTTATGGAAAAGTTTAGTTTTTGGAAAATTCCCACACACAGTTGCATGCACCACTATTTTACCTACAGGGAAGCTTCAGGTTTCCACAGGACAAAATGGGTATCTCAAATTCGTTTGCACATCAACAGAATCTTTGACTACACCTTTTGTAATTCTGACAAAGGCAGAAAGCTTCATACGGTAACTTTTTAATTATCTAGGAAAAATAAGAAACAAAATGAATTCCAGAAAGTTACAAAAAAAATACATGGAAAAGAATTGCATATGTAAAATGCATTCCAATCCCTCAAGCATTTCACAAATTTATAGGAAGAGTGGGACACAAAACAATGAAAAATTGAAAAAAATTACAAATAGGATCTGAAATATTTCACCAATTCAAAAAAAGTAATCAAAACAGTTCTCTACAGCGCCTCATTAAAAAATAAATGGTTAATGTCCTAATGAAATGACAGATAAATTCCCAGAAAATTTTTTGAAACAAATTATAAATTATTTTATTATTAAATTTACCGTGCGCAGCTAGCTCCCTTCAAGAATATTTCCATGTTTCACAAGCACATTTTTCCTCAAATTACCACAGGATAATGGAAGGAAGTAAAATTTTCAGCTTTCTCCTTGTACAGAGCAACCTGTCAATGTAGAATAAAGATAAAAGTAAATTGTGAAAAATGAAAGGAGTAAGAAATCAAAACAAATTTATTGCAGATTAGATTCCTAACACAAAACAAGGCAGGGTCACTCATTGACCCCACCCTTGAAAACCAACTCCTCAATTTTTCATATAATTCAAAATAAAAATTACCAAAAGGGCACACCATCACTATGGCACTTTTTTGGAAAATTTAATATTTGAAAAGCAATTTCATGTTTAAGTTTCACACGTAAAATTCACTCATCATTGAGGAGTTTTGTATATTTTAGGAGCTATAGCCAGATTTGTGTTCTGTAACAATTCCCGGGCGCAGCACAACATTCATATAGCAAGGGTACTTGCGCCTGAAACTCAAAATGTAGTTTCCTGTCAAGAAAACAGCATGAAACATGCTTCTGGCGGCAAATGCTCAATTCCAGCATCCAGCTGTCAGGTATGTGCGCGTAAAATACCTGCACCACTCCTGAAATCTAGGTACCGCAGGAACAGGTTACAAACCACATGAATGCATCATGCATATTAAAAAACATGAATGACTGATAGAGGGAGGTCTTTAAACACTGAATATTGAATAAAATATATGAAACTAAAACTATGAGACAGACAAATTAGGAAAAACAATAATAAAGCTGTCACATAAATACTATTATCAAATCTTTATGAACCACAAATATATCAAGGAGTTCCCCAAAAAATTATTATAGATTATCAAAATGTCAAGAAGATGGCTTAGAATATACAAATAAGCACTTATGACCATTTCAGTCAAAATAAAATAATACAAAATCAGGAAATACATTAGAAATTTAAAAATAAAAAATTGAAAATTAAACAAATTCTGATAGTTATTTGACGCATAAAAATGACACAGACAGGCCCAGCTGAGTGAAAGAACTCATAATTAGTTTCAAACTAGCCCTTGCCAGTCTGCTAGCCTTAGACCATCAGCACAACCCTCCCTACGTGCCCAGAGAAGGTCCCCTTATCCCAAAAAGGGTATATATACAGCCCCTTTTGGATTAATTAAACCCAAGTAATTTTTAGTAATCAACCCAGAAATATTGCAATCCATGATCAAGTTTTTATAAAAGATAAAAAAGTGATATATGGCCTCAGTATGTTATTATAATTATTAACTCTAACCTCAATATTAATTCCATTGAAGAAACTCTACAAAAAACCAAAAATATTACCTTGAGACCCTTTCAACCATGAATTTGCAATATGAATCAGCCAATACTTGAAATAAGTAAGTTTTATCATCCTTTCCTTAAGAATTAAGTGATTTCAGACAGCCTTTCCACCCATTACCTTGAGTAAACCCCTTTTTGTGAATCAATTAGGACCTTATTTTCCCAATGTCTTTAGATGGTTCAAAGTGGCCCATTGAAGAGAGATTGTTTCAATAAAGATCCCCAGAATAAGATTCATCAAATCCATTTACTATAATCTTGCTTCTATGAACTCCTGGATACTATAGCAGTGGTAAGATTTCCCAGAATATTTGAAGGAGTAGCCTTAGATTGGTTCATTAAAAAAAGAGAAAAAGTAGGATCCAAAACTTGGAATTTCTGGAAAGGACTGATTAAAGACCAATTTGGTACAAGGATTTGGAAAAGGAAGATGATGAAAAAATTTCAAAAATCATTGTTTGACCCTTCAAAGACAAGCTCCATAAATGGTGTCTAGAAAAAAAAGGAGAGATTGGATTGCTACCAACCTGATGCTGATAAGGAAGAGATTAATGAAATAATCCTTAATTTATATCCATGATATCTTAACCACATTTTAAGATGCAGAATTCCTATGAATTCTGACCTCTCTACCCTCCTTGCCATATGAGAGGAAACTATTGATATGAATGGTCTTGACAAAAGAACTAGGAAACCAAGGTATCAAAGTACCTAGGATAAAGAAGAATACAAAATCAAAACAAAGGATTCTTCCACCTCCAATTTAGAAGTCAAAAATATGTTTGGAACCAAGGACAAAGTATGCTGGAACTGTAACCAGAAAGGGCGTGTAAGAACTGATTGTCCTAAACTGAGGATAAGAATTAATCTTATTGAAGGAGAAGATTACGGAAATAACCCTTATCCTCAACTTGATGAAACTGACAGATCAATATCTGATTGTGAACTAATGATCACTAACCCCATTAACTTCATTGAATGAATTATAGTCCTCCCTGGAGATAAAATCTGTCAATGAACATTCTAGCTTACCAAAACAATGGAATCCTACCAGAAATATTCAACATATTTTCCTCCCAATTTTCAGTCAACTCCATTACCATCAATTTAAGTTGATCCAAATCTTCATCATTTCTCATCCCAGAAATTCTTTGCAAAACAAAAACCTGCATAACTAAATGCTTCTTGAAGATCTCCTTGCATTTTTCAGTCTGAGCCCTCTTTGGTCAGGCATTCCATTCATCCTCCTCCCAGAGCTCTTCATAGGATCTCTTCCGTCAACCTTGCAACAAACCTTCTGCAATATGGCAAGTTAGCCACCTGGCATGAGTCTTGATTGGAACCACAACTTGCACTTGGTTCCCCTTGCTTTGGTCTTCCACCCCATTTTCTTCCACTCCATCCCTTTCCACCTTTCCTCCAATTACTTCCTCTTTTTGTGCCTTGTTCCCTTCTCCCTCTACGTTCCTTCCATTTCCTTCATTTCCTTCTTCCTTTCCTTCTTCCTTTCCTTCTTCTTTTCCATTCTGTTCTTCTCTTATCTCCTTTTTTATCAAACCAACCTGCTCTTCACCTTCACGTCTGGCTTGCTTGGAACTTGGTTGAAATCCCAAATTAAGGTGGTGGTGGTGATGTTGTATTAGTTGTGTAAACAACTCAAATGAGTTGTGAATTTTTTTTCACCCATTTTTATTTTTATTTATTTAATTTATTTATTGAATTTTTTGTTTATTTCATTTTTCTTCATGCATTTTTTATTTTTTCTTTATTTTTATTTTTTTATCTATCTATTTTGATTTTATTTTTGTTAATTAATTGATTACTTATTTATTTTATTTGTTTTATTTAATTACATATTTTTTATTTTATTTAGGGCATTATTGTTCTCACTTATCAAATCCTTTATTTCAAGCAAAGCAGTGTTGATGGGGGGTTTTGCCCCTCTGGTATTTCATGGGAAAATAACTTATCTCATGCTGAGAGAAAATATGGTTGGTAACCAAGACCAGACTGAATATATTTCATAGATAAAGAAAGGAATGAGCTCCAATGACAATCCTAAAAAAAAGAAACAAAAAGCAAACAAAACCAATGGTGGAACAACTGGCTGAGTGAAGCAGTCAGGGAATGATTGCAATAGAATCAAGTGCCAGTAGCCAGTTGTGGGAAGACAATGCCAGTGAACAGATTTGGTAAGTTGATAAGGCGCCTTGAGAGAACTGTAAGAGTAGGTTAGTGTCCTTTGACTGAACAAGGAGTTGAGTCTTAGTTTATCTCACTAAGTTTGAGCTGGCTGCCAGATATTTGTTGAATAATAAGTTTCAAGGTTGTCTTTGGAGCTGATGGTGTTCTTTGGAGTTGATGGTGGTGACTGTGTTTTTGAGAGTTGTTGATTAAATAGATGAGTGAGATTCCAGAGAGGAATAATTTCAATTTTTTTTTGAATTGATCAAACAAAGAACCAGGTTGATGGCCCAAGGCAAGGAGCAGTGAATTGTGATCATTCAAAATTATCCTGTATGGGAGTGTTGTTGAGATAGAGTGTCTTCAGCCATTTATCTTGGCGCTTAGAAGAAACATATTTGTAGACTAGTTGAGCTGTGTTAGAAATTACAAATAATTAAGGAAAAATAAAAAAGAAAATGGAGAAAGGAAAATTTAGAATAAAACAAGAGAATGAAACACATTTAAGAAATCTTATAAATTCAAAACACCCCACAAGTCCAAGGTCAGAGAAATAGATAGTTAAAAAACTTTACAAGACGGGTTTTTGAGCTTTTATTTTCTGCCTTGGTAAGTGCTTCAGCTGTCATAAATAAGGAAGATATTAATTTGACGTCAATGAAGCCAAGTTTGAAATATTCTTAAGGACTCCTAGTTTTTATATTTATTTTTTTGGCTTTGGAGAAGGAGCATAATTTCTTTATTTTGTCATCCACTTGTCAATCAGGTGTGGAGGAAACTTGAATTTGCTCAAATATATATCTTTGATACGTTTTAGAAGCCAAAAAGCTTCCAGATGGAAACTGGATAGTGCCACAAATTCAGATTCAGTAAATGAGGGGGTGATGCTTTGCTGTTGTCTAGTTGCCAAGATAAGGGACTTCCTTTGAAAGATAAGATGTATCCACTTTGTGACACCCAAGACTCCGGATAATCCGCCCAAATGGCCTCAATGAAGCAGATGAGTTTGGTGTATATGGTGCGTGGCCCAATTGCAAGCATTACATCCTTGGTGGCCCCAAGATATTTTGAGACATCTCAAACTTCCCCCCTGTAAATCAGGCCAGGTTTTTTGCCAAACTTGAAACAGCAAAACTAATTTTGGGTTGGACCAGCCCAGCAATGAAATTTAGCATTCCAATGGAAAAGCTATACTGCATGTTAAGAGAAAGGAACTCCTTGTGATACTTTTTTTTGTCCTATCTGATGTGTCAACCAGGTGTGGGAGATGTTGATACTGGCTTGCAGTTGGTGAGTCCAAGTTTCTGGAGCCCTTTTTTAATGTGGAGTGGTACAGATCAATGAATAAGACATTTCTTAGGCATTAATTTCATTCATAGGAGTGTGTTGGGTGGATGAGTAGAAGAAATTTTGAACCTACTGATAAATGCCTCTTTGAACTGATTGAATAATCCTGTCACAACAAATTGATAAATATGAAATAAAATGATTGAAACTTGATCATCAACTATGTAGATAGAAGGGTCACAATTTGATTCTCTGAAACATTTGACTTGATCCATTCACTGAGCATTTGGTACCGGTTTTGAGGTTCCTGCTTTGAGCCGTACAATGACTTCTTTGGTCGGAGATATTTTGGAATTATATTGCATCCGTGTGGCGTCTTGATGAAGAATTGTTTTTGAATTTCTGAATGGAGAAAGGCTCCCTTGAAATTGAGATAGAGGAATTATAGATTTTTGTCCACTTCAAAATTTAGTAACCCCCTCAACAAAGCAAACTTAGAACTATGAGAATATTTTTCAAAGTATTCAAGGCCATAGAATCAATTGGAGCCATGCATGCTTATGGAAAATTTTGAAAATTGGTTCCTCCCCATCTGTGTTTGCCTTGATTTTAAATACTTGTACCATTTTTATATGGTTGGTGACTACACTTTCATCTGCATCCCAAAATATTCCTTGTTCTTCAATTAAGGGGTATCAAAGTTAACCAAAAACACCATTAAAATTAAAAAAAACCACTTTTTTCACATCAGACGTTTCAAATTTAACATGAAATAAGTGGTTTTTTCAAATAAAGTATTTAAAGGCTTCCTCCACCTGTCCATGTCATCCACCCCTGGCTTCCCACCTCCTTCTACCTCCAACCTCCTTGCAAATTTTTTTACTTCCAGCCTCATCATAAAAAGTGTTGGGATTTACTATATTCCGCCTTTCTGACCCAACCAGTCTCAAGCACACGCGGACTAAACCTCTAACCGACTACAATGAAAACAACTACACAACATTGCAATCAGCCATCCCCAACTCATTCAAAAAACTGACTCAACCACTTAAACCTCACTACCCTCACCCCAATTCCACCAACCTCATCCCTCTCATCCATCTCTCACCATTCACAGCATTCAACTCACTCAAATCAACTATGCTTTCACCCTCAACATTCTTAAACCTCTTTGTAAATATCATTTGGGTTGCACTTTCCTTCCATTCTTGCCTGGTAAGACTTAGCCTGAATGTTTTCCTACTTCATTCATTCAATACTTAACTTTGTTGTTGGTCCTTGTCAAACTCATTGGTTTTTATGTTCAGCCCTACTTCTTTCCTTGGATTTTTTTGTTCATTCAAATCTATTCAAATTCCTTTAAATTTAAAAGCCAAAAGAAACAGATCTTTCTAGCCTCAAAGAAAAGCCAAGGAAACCTCAGCCCACCATGGATCACTTTCAACAAGCCACTGTGAAAACCGCGCTGGAAATCATACCCATTCTTGGCAAAGAAAATTAAGGCATATGGAAGGATAAAATGGATTTAATTCTGGATATTAGGAGATGCTCACAAATCTGGAACTTGGATAACTCAAACCAACCCAGAGTGGGTCCCAACAATGAACTAAAACTTCTTATCATATCCAAACTCAAATCTACCACCCACAATAATGTAGTCACTGCTGCAAATAAAAATTCAGCTAAACTTATCTGGAAGGCTATTATCAAAAAATACGCATCATCGCAAGCCTCCAATCGCGCCAGGCTCTTCAAAAATTCCCCTTACCTTAGTTTTGATGGCAAGCACATAGACAAATTTATGACAACACAAAGAGGCTGCCTGAAAAAGCTATCTGAAGTAGGCATCATCCTCCCAGGCAACATTCTTTCCTATCTCATATTATTCAAATTTCCAGACAGCATGAAAGATTTTAAATGGCAAATAATGCATACCAACAAGAATCTCACTGTCAAATTTATATTCAACCATCTCTATCAATTAAACAACAAATTTAAAGCCCAAAGTTTGATGGACACATCTACCTCCACCAGAAATGAAGTTGCACTGATAACTATGGCGCATAAATCCCACACCAAAGGAACAGAAGGAGATCAAAAGCAATGCACTGAAGGATATCATAACCCCAAACAAGATAAGTCCCATTCAGCCAACAATTGTTGGCATCTCCACACTGAAATTGGGCCAGACTTGTGGAAAGAGAAACAAGCAAAGTGGAAAGAAAAAAGAACCAAAACAAAATGTTAAAATGCGGATGCACTCAGGTAATGTGCATAGGAATGTGTAATCCAAATGGGATGAAAAAATAGGCCTCCACGGCCCATTGGAAATCACGTGGGCCACGTGGGCCTATGTGGGTGTTATTGGTTTTGGGCATTTGGGCGCCAGAACATGTTTTTATGATCTTTTTGGGACACGGGCCCTTACGGGCCAGCCAGGGTGGATGGGCCACCCAACCCACATGGGCTTATTTGGGCATAAAAAGGCCCAAGCTTTATTATGGACATACTTGGACAGACGGGCTGGCCCGCCAAAGTATGTAATTCTCACAATTTGGGCTTGGGGCGGCCCATTGGGGCCGCCGCCCCTGTCGCGGCCCGCTAGGGGCCGCTGCCTGTGTCGCGGCCTGCTTGGGGCCGCTGTCCACGTTGCGGCCCGCTCAGGGCCGCTGTCCGCGTCGCAGCCCTTTTGGGGCCGCCTGTGTTCCTTGGTGCGGCCCACGTGGGGCCCGACGGCCCGCAAAGGGCCGTCGCGCGGCCAAGGGATCCCGCCCGGGCCCGGCTGATTGTACCCAGCAACCAGCGCCACGGAGCCAGGGCTTGTGGCCCTGGCTCGCTCCCCCTCCCCTTGCTCACTGTTGCAAGGGGGATGGGGGGGAGCTGGCCGGGTTGAACCAGCCAGCGACTGACCGCGACAGTGCGGTTGGTCAGGGCAGGGGGGACCTGACTACCCCCTTGCCCAAGGAGGTGGCGGCGCCGGCTGCGGGTGTAGCAACCGGCAGGTGGGGGGGGAACTCATCACCCCTCCACCATTGAACTTGTGAAGCAACCAAGAGGGGCGCTCTCCCCCCCCCCCTTTACCAAGGGGGAGGAGCAATGGGCCTGGGGGGACCTGATCACCTCCCAGGCCAACTTTCTTGACAACGCCCTGGGGGTATCAACCCCCAGGGCCCCTGGTGAGGGGATTTGACCACCCCTACCAGAGATTTGAGAGAAAGAGGGGGGGGACAGCATGTCCGCTGGTCACCCCCCCCCATGTTAGTCTGAGACCGGACCCAGGTGTTCCCTGGGTCCCACCTGGCCCATTTGAGGGGCCAGGGGCTGGCTGCATGAGGCAACCAGCCCATAAACAAGGCAATGAGGTCATCATGGCTGGTGGTAACGGACAACCAGCCAAGGGGATTGAACAGTTAAGGGGATGGTTCAGCCCCATTGAGGTGGAAACACCAGAAATAACCGGAATAGGCTGGTTGTAAGGGTACAGGGACTGATGCCATGTGGGCTGATGTAGTCCAAACCAAGTAAAAAGGACAGTAGAGCCTGTAGAGCTCTTTTGGGGCGGAAAATTTGCCTTTTGGCTTGTTGTATCATGGGCTCACAAGAGGCCAATCTTTTGTACTTAAGGATCCCTTCTCCCTGCTGTTTTCCATCCATTCATTCATCATTCAAATCAAATTCATCCAACATATTGCCCCATTTTGAGAGCCCCATTAGCCAATATTGACACCCAGTGTCCAGAATTTCTTTTGCTTTAAATACTGCTCATTTGGCTAAGCTAATTGCTGGCCATAATTCTAACATAAAAGACAAAACCTTGAAAGTGCATTATCTATCTCTCCTCTTGCTTTTGATCAACCAAGGAGATCCCATATCAAAATTCATCCTCAACATTGGAGCTTCTGTACATATGATAAATTACAGCAGGTACTTCATTGAAATGGCTCCCTGCAAGAAAGATTCTATCAAAACTGGGAAACAAGACGCTTTTCTGAAAATCAAAGGAAAAGGGATGGCCAGACTCCAATGGAACGACTTCAATCTTGAACTTTCCAACTGTTTTTACGTTCTGGAGGTCAATATTAATTTAGTCAGTGCCCTCGCCTTAAACAAAGCTGGCTGTACCCTTGTAGAAAAGGGTTCCTGCTTTACTGTTACTCACCTCAACAAGAATTTCTTCTTGGGATCCATCACAGATGACATCTATGCTATCAAAACACCAGCCTTCAACCAAAATATGTGTTTCTGCTTGTTTAACTCAGCTAAGGCTGAACTCATGAATATTCAAAGGAAGTTTGGTCAAGCTTCAATTTCAAGACTCAGGCCCTTTGTCAGTCACTTACCCAAGGATGTACAAAATAAATTTGAATGCATCAACTGTATTCAGATCAAGATCACCAAAGCTAGCTTCAATTAATTGTCAACTCCAGTCAAGAAGGTCTTTGACCAAATTCACATTGATCTGATTGGCCCTCTCACTCCTCAATCAGAGCAGGGCCATAAATATGTTCTCACTCTTGTCAAAAATGCTTCAGGGTACTTGGCTGCGTTTCCATTGGAATATAAAGAAATAACTGGCAGTTTCTTAATTGATGTAATTGAAAAAGGGTTCAATCAAAGGGGCTATTACCCATTGGAAGTCTGCTCAGATGGAGGGAACAATTTCACTAACCAAATACTGAATTCATATTTCCAGGAAAAGCATGTTTTGCAAATTTTCTCAGAACCCTATCATCCACAACACAATGGACGGGCTGAAAGGGCCAACAGAACAACCATCAAATCTGCAAGGTTGATTATTTGGCATGGCAAAATTTCTACAAATGCATGGGACAAGATAATAAAAGGTAGTTGCCTTACATTGAATCAGATTCCTCAAAAGGAGAATGAAGAATCTCCCTGGAAGCAAGTACATGGCTACTCACTCCCAACTTCATTTTTTCAACCTTTATGTAATCACTGCATCTATCTGTTGTTGAAAAGAAGCAAATTTCTTAAAACTTGACCATAAGGGGGCGGAGGTACTATTAGTTGGCTTTAATCGCCAACTTCTTTCTTATAGAGCTCTAACAAAGGAAGGATCCCTCATCTCAACAAAACACATACGGTTTCTCAAGATGGATTACTCTAAAGGAGCAAGACCCTGGTACCCTTTTGAGGAATCTGTCAATCAACCGCAACTTCCACAGACAATAGAAGAAAATGCAACATAACTGGTTCAGCAAGCACCCAAATGGAATGCCTATAGGAACCCTGGGAATGAAGACTCCAATTCCTCAGGGTCCAACTCCAAACTCACGCCAGATTTATTGGATCCCAACAAAGAAGTAGGTAATAGGGTTGCTCCTAAAGATTGGTCAAGCAGCATCAAGCCAACAGTCAGTCATCCAGTGCCCTCTACACAAACTTTACAAAATTGCTCAACTCTACATTTTCCTCAATGCTACAGATTCTATCACCACTATGAACCAAAGAGCTACAAGCAAGCTATTGCGTGCAAAGAGTGTGACAGGTGGGTACAAGTCATGGACAGCGAATTATTGACCATCAAAAACCTAGAAGTTTGGGAAAAATACAACAGACATCCTCCTACAAATTGCTTAAAGACCACCTGGGCATATAGGATCAAGGAAAATTGTCATGGGGATCCTGTTAAGTATAAGGCCAGGATTTGCATTCAGGGGTTTGACCAAATTAAAGGATTAGACTATTTTAATACCTTTTCCCCAGCCGGACAGCCATTGAATCTCAAATTGCTACTTCTTTATGCTTTAAAAACAAACCTACTGGTTTGCCAGTTTGACGTTAAAAGTGCGTTTTGGCACGCACCCATAGATGAAGAAATTATCATCAAGACTCAAAATGGATCCAACCGAACTAGCAAATACCTCAAACTAAACAAATAACTGTAAGGCTTGAAACAATTGCCAAACAATTGGTACAAAACCTTGACCAAGTGTTCAAAAGCAATGGTTTTGCCTAATCAAAATGCAATCCCTGCCTATATATTTCCCAGGATCGTTCTTCAAGGCTTTTCTTCCATGTCTAAAACTTGATTTTAGTTGGAAATGCTTCTGAGTTTGAAAACAAATTTTTGAAGAAGTTTCCTGGGTTGACTTCTCAAGCTCCGAAGACAATTTTAGGCATGAAGATAGATATAGAAGAAGACGCAATCTACCTTATTCAACCAAAACACATCAACACTGGACTAGAAGAATTTGGACTTACCAATGCTAAAGAAATTTCTTGAACTTTAACTCCTGGTTTGAAACTCAAGCAAGCTACTGAAACAAAGACAAAAAATTTAAGCAACTCAAAATCAAATTTTGCTCTGCCATTGGTTTGTTAAACCACATAGCTTGCTATACCTGGCAAGATGTAAGCTTTTTGGTATCCAGCTTAGCTAGATTTTCTGCAAAGCCTGGGCTTATTCATTGGAATGAACTAAAATGGGCGTGGCCCTATCTCAAAACCGCAAAGTCTCAAAAAACTGAAACTAAAATTCAGCGCTCCAAAAGGTCTGTTGGAAATATTCACCAACATGTCCTGGGCCAACAATTAAAATACACGGAAATCACAATCCCGCTATCTATGTCTTGTTTCTGGCAGTCTAGTATCTTGGAATAGTTTAAGGCAAAGGAAAATTTCTTGGTCATCAACAGATGCCAAGCTCAATGATTTATTAGAAGGATTCCATGAAGCAACTTGGATCAAGGCACTAGTTAAGGATGTCTTCAAACTCAACTTGTCAACCATCCCGCTAAAAATTTACAACAGCGGCCTGGACAACAAGATTTGAAAATTTGAATTAAATTTGAGGACTCAACACTTCGATCTTAAGACCAAGGGAATGCAAGACAAGATGAATAAAAATAACATAAGTCTGGAATTAATTTGTTCTGAGAATATTCCTGCCAATGCTTTAACTAAATCCTGCTCTACTCAAAGTATTAATTTTCTAATCAAGTACTATACAGGCAAAGATTAAAAGTACTAAAATCAATCCTTTTTTTTACTGATTTTGGGTATATATTTTTTTATTATTTCACATCTCATTTTTTAGAATTATTTCTTTGGTGTCACCTCCTTATTGATTATAAGTCTTACCACGCATGGAGGGGTGTTGGGATTTACAATATTCCGCCTTTCTGACCCAACCAATCTCAAGCATGCGCGGACTAAACCTCTAGCCGACTACAATGAAAACAACTACACAACATTTCAATCAGACATCCCCAACTAATTCAACAAAGTGACTCAACCACTCCAATCTCATCACTCAAAACTCACTACCCTCACCCCAATTCCACCAACCTCACCTTTCTCATCTGTGTCTCACCATTCACAGCATGCAACTCACTTAAATCAACTACGCTTTCACCCTCAACCTTCTTAAACCCCTTTGACAATCTCATTTGGGTTGCACCTTTCCTTCCATGCTTGCCTGGTAAAACTTAGCCTGAATGTTTTCCTACTTAATTCATTCAATCCTTAACTGTGTTGTTGGTCCTCATCAAACTCATTGGTTGTTATTTTCAGCCCTACTTCTTTCCTTGACTTTTTTCCCAATAAAATCTATTAAAATTCTTTTAAAAAGATTCACCACTCTTATCATCACTCTCATCAATTTATCACCCTCATCACTTGATCACTCACCACTTTATTGCTCTCATTGCTTCATTTCTCTCATTGCTTAATTGCTCTCATTGCTTCATTTCTCTCATTTCTTCATTGCCAAAGAGCAAAAGAAAGTTGAATGGCTGGATTGCAGTGAGGATTCTGAGAATTGTTCTGGAAGATGTGGTGGTCTTCAATCATCTCCAAAATTTTCATTAATGAAGGCAACAAATTTTGGAATAGTTTCTGGAAGCTTAATTTGGGGATGAGATGAAGATTTTGCTTTTAATACATAGGGTTGTGGAGGGTGTGTATTCTTGGAACCATGTATTGCTTTTCCAACAGAGAATTCAAAGCCAACTAAGTTGATTCCAAATTGGAGTCTGAATCAGAGTCTGAATTGGAGTCACACAGTAGCAATAGTTCAGTCAGCTTTTTTGCATTTTCAACTTACTGGCAGAAGTTTGATTGGACATGTTGAGAACGATGGTGATGTGATGTGGGGAGATGAGATGATGATGGGATTTGATTTGTGTGAAGATGGAGATGTGAAAATTGATAGAGATGTGAAGCAATGGATATCAGATGTGTGTGATGCAATGGAGATGCAACCATTCTGGATTTCCTGATGTGGATTGGTGTTTTAGATGTGATGGATGGTGGATGGATGATGATGCATAAATGGTGGTTTTTGTGGCGGTTTTGATTTTTGAAATCTGCAATTTTCATGAAAAACCCCATTTCAAAATAGAAAAGTTGGGGGGTATGTGTATTTCAGAAAACCACTATTAAAAATGGCCGGTTTGTTCAAAATAAATTGTGGGTTTCTAATGGTGGGTTTTCTAACTTTGATATTCCCTATTGTTTTGAATATCTTCATTGCCAACTCCTTCCACTTGGGAATTTCAACTGCATCTTCTGAAGTTGTTGGCAGGTTTTCAGCCACAAAGCTGTATTGCTTTGGTTTTGAGATGGTTTATCAATTTTGCGAGTTGTGTTGGATTCCATTCTTAAACGCTGAGTCCCTGTCGGATTCCCAATTGGATTCCATTTTGGTTGTGGGAAGCAAGTTGGTTTCATCCAAAACTGTGTTATCAACAGATGAACTTGGAGGGTATTCATAGAAGGGAAAATTTGTTTGAACTTCTGTGTGAACATTGATTTCTGCATTGTAATCAAGGGACACTTAAATTGACTTCTGAAAGTTGAAGATAAAATGCTTCTTGTTGATGATTTTTCCTGTTGCCTTCATTATTTTGTAGGACAGATGAGCCAGATTGAATCCAAAGAAAATTCCAGATGCTCCTTTTTCATCCAATTTTGACCTGATTTCCAGGCTGTTGATACGATAGGTGGCTGTGCTACCAATAGACTTGGAAAAATCTTTTTGTAGGTCCTTTCAGTGCATTGTTTTTAAAGGGGGCTTATTTCCTTTCTTTTCAGGCGTTTGGTTGAGCATGAGACATGCTCCCCTTATAACCTTTTGACAAAAAGATTTTGGCAATTTAGAATTGGATATGGTAGCCCCAGCCAATTAGATCCCTATTCTATTTGATTTTTCAACTCTTTGATTGGGTTGGGAGTAATATGGTTCACTTATGATTTGGTTGATTGGGCAAGATTAATAGTACTTTTGAAGTTTTTTGTTCACAAACTCCCTTCCTCCGTCTTAGAACACCTCAGCAAGATAGTGACAGGTCTTTCTGTGGTGATTGTCAATAATGAAGATGAGAGCTTCTGCTGTGTCACTTTTCCAATTTAGGGGAAAGCACAAAATATATCCAGATTACAATGAAATTAAATTGAGAATGTATCTGAATGCCTGTTTTGAGGTTAGATATATAGGTCCCATGAGATCTCAAATGATTTTTTCAAAGAAGCTACTTGCCATCTGTTGTTGCTTGATAAAGCATTTTTGGGTGATTTTGGCTTTTTTGCAGCTGAAAAATTCAGAATTTTCTTTTTGAGAGAGTGGTATGCTGTGATTGAGGATGTTTTTGATATGCTCAATCCCAGAATGCCCCAAGGAATGTTGAACAGATAGAAGTTTATCATCCAAATAGTAGGATTTCTTTGATTCAATTGCCATTTTGATCACAAATAGGTTATTGATAATGGCACCAGAGAGAATGGTTGTGCCCTAAGCAACCAGCAAGAAGGACATCATTTGACATTTTGAGTCTAGCTCAAGTTTCCCCCCCCACGCCGTAAGAGTGCCAAGTGAGATTAAGTTTACAGTGGACTCAGGCACCCATTCCGAATTTGCAAGCTTGAGAATTGAATTCTTTGTTTACAGAGCAATTTTTCTGGTTCCTTAAATGGTGATGGCAGCATTTTTCTTGCCAGTTTGGACCTTATCAGACCTCTTTCTCTTTTCCAGAACAATAAACTAGTTCAAAATCAGATATTAATCTGTCAGTTTCATCAAGTTGAGGATCAGGGTTATTTACATACTCTTCTCCTTCAATAGGATTAATTCTTCTCCTGAGTTGAGGACAATCAGGTGTTGCACGCCCTTTCTGGTTATAGTTCCAGAATACTTTTTCCTTGGTTCCAAACATATCTTTGACTTCTTAATTGGAGGTGGAAGAATTTTTTGTTTTGATTTTGTATTCTTCTTTATTCTAGGTACTTTGATAACTTGGTTTGCTATTTCTTTTTTCAAGACCATTCATATCAATAGTTTCCTCTAATATGGAAAGGAGGGTAGAGAGCTCAGAATTAATAGGAATTCTGCATCTTAAAAGGTGGTAAAGATATCCAGAATAAAAATTAAGGATTATTTCATTAATATATTCCTTATCAGCATCAGGTTGGTAGCAATCCAATATCCCCTTTAAGCGGTGTCAACAATCATGTGTATTGAGTATCCTGAATCAAGAATTAACCAATTTGAAGGCACAATTGTTGGTGAAGCTGATTCCGCAGAAGTAAGAGTAAAAGTTAAAGTGCAACTCTCTATTGGCCTTATGTTTGAATTTCTTTCTTGGATTGTGGACATTTGGAGTTTTAGCTCAGGGAATTCATTTCAGCACAAGCTTGTAGGATGAGAGGTTATAGACGGATGATGTTTGCAGTTTTTTCACCTAGTTCACCTGAAAAGCCCTACACTGACTGATTCCATTTGATTGGCTTGGGCGATTGCTTTGTTTTTAGGCTGAATCAGATTGTTGAGGACTATCTCAAGTTTCATTTTGCTTTTGTAATGCATAATTTGAGCTTTAATTGGCTGCATGCTTGAGGGGAAGTTGAAATGAACTAGGTGTGCAACAATGTCTGAGGGTAGGTCAATACCAACCTCAGACATTTCCTTCAAGTTTACCCTGAAAGAGGTCAAGAATGATTCTATGTCTTTTTCCATTGTTAGATGGAGAAATTCATTGAAGATCTGTGCTCTTTTTTCTTATTGTGACAAGGCAAAAAAAGTATGAGTTGAGATCCAAATCAATTTTACTTTGTCTTCATTGACATTGTCAGTAACATTCTTGTAAGTGTTTGATTCTAATTTAGCTATGATGTGTGCAACAAATTCTTGATTGGCATCATTGTCTAAGCATATTCAATCTTCAGGATTGTTCATTATGTCAAATATTTCTTGCAATTTGAAGAGTTTCTTGAATTGTTTCCTCCAAAAGCTGTAGTTTTCACCTGTTACTTGAGGAGTGGATTCAATTACAGATTTTATTGCAAGGGACTTGTAATTCATTCACCCCCTGGTCCCGGAATTGAAGACATCCCCGGTCAATCCATTGTGGCAAAGGCTTTTAACTGTAAGAGAAAATACAATTGGTAACAAAGACCAGACTGAATTTATTTCATAGAAAAAGAAATGAATGTGCTCAAATTTCAACAAAAAAAAAGAAAAAAAAAGAAAAAAAAAACCAATGGTGGAAACAATTGCTGAGTTAAGGAGTCAGGGAATGATTGAAATAGACTTTTGTACAAGTATCCAGTTGTGGGAAGACAATGCCAGTGAAAAGATTGGTTGAGTTTAATAATGTGCCTTGATAGAACTATCAGAGTAGGGTCCTTTGAATGAACAAAAAATTGAGTCTAAGTTAATCTCACTAAGCTCAGATTTTCTGCAAGATATTGGTTGAAAAATGGGTGTTGAGGTGGTCTTCTGAGTTGATGGCAATGATTTTTTTCATTAGAGTTGATGATAAGATAGATTGAGTGAGATTACAGAGAGCAATAAGGTCAATTGAGCCGGAATTGTTTGATAAAGAACAAGGCCAATGACCCCAAGGAAAGGAGCAGTTAAGTGGTATTGTTTGAAATTCTCTTGGATTGGAGTGTCCTTGAGATAGAGTGTCTCCAGATATTTTTCTTGGATCTTAGAGGGGACGTAGTTTTATAATGGATGGGAAGCTTTGGAAAGTACAGATAAATCAGGAAAAATCAATAAAAAATGGAGAAAAGAAAATTGAGAATAAAACAAGGAAATGAAACACATTCAAGACAGCTTATAAATTTAACACATGCAATGTTAAACTTTTTTTTTGAATTATGACTACGCAGCCCTGTAGCAGAGGCTCTTAAACCCCCAAAAAAATCTTTGGTATTTTTGGAGGCATTAGAAACACTTGTAAAAAATGAATCAAAAAAAGAAAAAAATTGTATAAAACAAATTGTTGCATGGGTTGTTGAATCCTTATTTTTTCTATTTTGATTGTTTTTTATTTTTGACTATTTCAGAAGCCAGAAGGTTCAACCAACATTTAAAGAGCTTTCAAATATGTGTTTTCTATTTTTTGGATGTATCTAACAGCAAAAGGATTTCCTCTTGTCATAAGCCTAGATCCTTGTACAAAGAATTAGGTGAATTTATTTTAAGGGATTGAAATTCTTTAGCAGAAAAATCAGGAGTTTTTTGAATAGTTATAAATTACTGCTCTCATTTAAGCCAGAGCCCTTGTTGAAAGCCAGAATAATCTTGAGAGGAGAAGGAGAAGTCAGGTTGGATTAAAGGTTCTTATTTACATAAACCACTCCAACATCAGAGTCATTGTCTTCAAAACGACTTTGGGATAAACCGTCAGACATTGTAAAAGGTTTTCCAGGCCTGTGAACAATATCATAACAGAAACGCTAAATAAAGGCCACCCAAAAAGTCATAGGAGCATTAGGGAGTCTGGGGGAATTTATTATTTCAATCATGAATTAAGCATCAACTTTTAATTGGAAATGTTGAGCCCAGAGGATGGTTTGGAGCTTCTTGTTCATTCAAGCCACATCAAAGATTTCCAAATTTGGTTGACAGTAACTGGATTCTACATCTGAAAATAACAAGGATTCATAGAGAGCAGGATGGTCCCAACCATTTTCATCTTCCTGAGTAAGAACAGCCCCACCAGATTGATAGATAGAATCAACAGCCAGATTGATCTTGCCAGGTACAGGTCCATAAGAGATATTTTTCAAAACCATGTCTTTAACAAGAATCATTTTGAGAAACTGAAACAAATTTTTTAAATCTTGGTTTCAAATCCATTCAGTATAGTTCCTGGTTAGATGATGCAAGGCTGCACAGATATTGGATAAAGATGGGAGAAAGATTTGAAAATAAGTAACAACACCTAGAAAACACCTCAATTAATTAGGGTTGATTGGAGTGGGCCAAGAGATGATCATGTTGACTTTTGCTGGTGCCATCCTTCTTCCTTCCTTGAAGAACAACATGACCAACAATTTCCAGAGCAGGGAAACAAGCAGCTAATTTAGATCCAGAGATGGTAAGGCCAGACTCCTTGATTTGAAATGGAATCCTATCCAAACTAGTAGCATATTGACTGATGAATTGATAAATTCCTGAGTGCTAAGGTAAGACCTCATTATCATAGTCAAAAACTGGAACTTTAATTCTGCCATCATCAATAAAGAAACCATCATGATCAGGGACTTCATACTGGAGGATCCACATCATCTGAGCCTGATAGACTGCAACCAAATTAGTGTCACCTTGAGGCAATCAAGTAAGTTGGAATAAACCAAGAGAAGACTTTAAATTAGTGAGAGGGAAAGCAATAGGATATAAGGATTGTTTGTAATAACCACCCATAATGTCTCCTAGACCAAAGCAAGCTTTCACACAGAAAAATTCAAAAAATTCTTGGGTGGCAGGAGGGATACCAGAGTGTTTATGTCAGCTTGCTACTATGTCAGAGCTAGCTGACAAAGCACCAATAATAAGAAAATTAATTAAAATTAATAAAAAACAATTAAGGAGCATGAATATCCAAAATATTATTTGAAGATTTGGACTCCTCACCTAATTTTAGGGAGGGTCACTCAGCAACCCTACGCTCCAATTCCTACTGCTTACCCATATTAAATCACATAATAGAGAATTTGTAGCCCATGGCGCCACCAGTCCATGTTTCGCCACTGTGATTGTTTCACATCAAATCCCAGGGTTAGGTTTCATAGCTAAAGTTTAGTCAGAATCAGAGAATTATGTATATTTGGGGAGTTATTGACAAAAAAGCATTTTGTTGACACTCCTGCGTGCAGCTGCAAGAGCTACGAACTTGCGCGACAGATGCAAGAGTATAAGCCTGCGTGAGAGCGACGGCTGACAAGCGGGCGCGCAGCCCCAGGCAGGTGACCAATGCGCAACTGTGGGAAGATGCAAAGCGACAGGCGCGACAGCCATCAACACAGGATGAGGAACCGCTGTCAAGGTAACAATCAGACAGGTTACTACCCATACTGGGTATTTAATAAATATCTCCACGCGTATATCATGAATAAAAAAGTAGATAAATCAATTAAAAATACATAAAAGGATGAGTTTACATATTTAAATAAATTATATAAATAAATACATAAGATGTCGAAAAAGACTACTAACAACTTTGGAGGCTTGCATACCTATCTTATCTTGACATAAATGAAGAATTCATGAAACTAAACTGTTTTTGAAGATCCTATAAACCCAGATATGTAAAAATATCACTAAAGTTCCCAAAGGAACTATTTTAAATAAATTATTTTACTAGAAATTATTGAACTTCAAAAATAATCATCAAGAGATTAGAAGAGTCAAATAAACCACTTCCCATGAACTTTAGGAAATTTTGAACAACTCATCATTTCCGTAGGATTTTCCTCAATCTAAAAAAAAAAATTGAAAACATATGAATTTCAAGTAATTATTTTTAGTAAATTATTTGAATTCACCAACACCAATTTTGAAAATTGATGTTAACAACTTTAAAGGACCAGAACTTACACTTAGAGTGAAGTAACCAGGAACAATGTGACATCAAACTTTTCCTATGATATCCAAAAAATTAGGATATTCAATGAGGTTCATTAAATTCTCATGACATATAGGACTAAAGGGAGATCATATGACCAACTAGGCGCTTTTTCCCAATAAATTATTAAATTATTATGGGGAATAGCTCCAGATCCGGACTGATCCAGCTCCCACCCAGGCTACAGAAGCTAGAGCACATGCAGGACCAGCACTGGTTGCCCTGCTAGCCTTAGCACCCGTCCCCTTGAGACCTTATATCTTTCAGAGGGACAGAAATCAGACCCAAAAAGATATAAATAAAGGCCTCTTTTTGAGGTGATCAATACCCATAGACCCAGTTAGATTTAGATCCAGAAACCCTGCCAAGGTAATCAAATACTTAAAAGAGATAATTAAGTGATTTATTGCTTTAGTCTTGTTAATAATATCCGTCCCCAACCCTTTTTATCAATTTAAACTGCTAAACAAACTTAGAACCCCAGTATAAAGGTTTAACCCATCAGTGCACATCCCAAACAGATAACCAAATGATTTAATAATAGACTAGTGAGTCTTATTATCCTTTCTCTTTCGTGGAAGCTTGGTTACAAATCCCTGCCACTCCACCATGTATTTTATATACATATTATCTTTGGGAAAAATATCCTTTAAGAACATAAATTAAAGGTTCCAAAGCAACCAGGCCTATGTTTTATCATACTGAATTCCCTGAAGAGAGTTGTTAAAGATCCCCAATATAATTGTGGCCCCTCTATAAAAATATTCAACAATCAATTTATCTATATTGACTTATAACAATAAACCATATCCAAGCCAATTAACCTTGCAATTAGCTTTATCCAAATGTTTTACAGATTTTTGCTGCATTTATTGAATAATGAATTCATTATTTATTCTATCACCTCTGGTATCTAAAGGATAGCAAGGATCATGGCATCCAGGAGGCTGATAGTCTAAAATTAACTTTGTTAAGAAGTTGAAGATCATGAAATATTCTAAGTTTAACATTACTCTTGAGAACACAGAAGACAGGGCTGGAACAACTAGAAGTTGAATTTTCACGGAGACCAGTTCAAACTTGTTTGTGGAAAAAATTTATAAATTTGATGAATTTAGCAGCAGGGATTGGAATCGTTTTCTTTTGCCAAGGATAATGTTGAACTGCAGGGATGATATAAGGAAGAGCATAGGATTCTTTCAAGATAACCCTTTCTTCTCCACAGAAAGAAATAGATTTTACCATTAGAGATAAGAAATTTTTGGAAAAACTCAACTTGCTTGGAAGAATGCATCCATCTGGACCAAAGTTGACCACTTTGAGATTTACTTCAGGGAAACAACCATTAGGCACAAAGTTAAGAGTAAGATATCAAGATAAACCATAGTAAGGATCACGGGATAAGGGTAGATGCATGAGAAGAGGATTGATGTTGAGAGGCATGGGCTGATTGACTGGTTGGACCTTTTTTGCAACTGGGTTATAATTGGTATCAAATGAGAGAATTGCTTGTTTCCTCCAAAAGTTGAGCAGCAAAACATTACAGCAAAAACTGAGATCAAGTTCCAAAATTTTCCACATCCAATGTTGTGCAACATGCTCAAAAAGTTCCTTTTCCATAAAAGTAGAAAAAGGAGATAATACTTTGCTCACATGTGTTGCACAAGGTAGGGTTTCAAAAATGACAGTAGAAAATTGCCCTAGCGGTTAAAAATTGGGAGTACTTACTTCTACCCCAAATTGCCTCCACTGAGGCCCATATTCCTCCAAACCAAAGCCACAAAGAAAAAAATTGAGATAAGGATACAGGTCATGCTCATTGCAGAGATTCCAACCAGGACTTAGAGGAGATTGATCAGACCCAAGAGTACAAGGAAAAGAAGATACAACAGATCCAGAGAGAGAAGAAATATTTTTGGGATTTTCTATTTTGAAATTATTTTCATTTCTAATGCTTTTCAGATGAGGAGGAAAAAAATTATGAAATAATCATGGGGGATGAGAGTTGATCCCTTTGTTGAAGTCCAAGGGTGAGAAGCACTACAAATATCAATAGGATCAACTAAAAGAAAAAAATTGAGATCAGGATATAGTTCATACTCATTGCAGATATTCCAAACAGAACTGAGAGGAGATTGATCAGACCCAATAGTACAAGGAAAAGAAGACACAACAGATCCAGAGAGAGATGGAATTTTTTTGCAATTTTCTATTTTGAAATTATTTTGATTTTTAATGGTTTCCAGAGAAGAAGAAAATGATGAGAAAAATTATAAATAAGCCTCAGGGATGAGAGTTGATTTTTAAGATGAATTTTGAGGCAGAGAAGAACTACAACTATTAGTAGGATCAACTATTCCCATAAAAAATGAGAGCAATTAAAATTACCCTTCTGCTTCCCATTTAAAGAAAATTTAGGAGGGTGAAAAGGGAAATATCTTTCCCAAAAAACCAGAATCAAAAGAACAAAGGGGAACTTAAATCTTTCTACCATCAGCATCAGGGAGGAGGATTTTCTTGCCAAATTGATCAGAAAACATCAGGGCCCCAACTTGATCAGAAAACATCAGGGCCCCAGCTTGATCAGAAAGCATCAGGGCTCCAACTTGATCAGAAAACATCAGGATAGCACCAAAATCCATTAAGAAGGGTTGAACCAAGATCATAGGGACTTCCAAAGGAATGATCAAAAAATGAAAAGTTCCAACAATATTTCAACCAATTCTAACTGGGAAATCTTCAGCAATACCACCCAATTCACAAGATTTATTCCCTATCCCATAAAACGCATAATGGAGGCTGACGCTAGGACTGAGTTTGAGTTTTCAGGCCATAGAATCCCCAATTAATTTGAGCTGAGATCCAGAATCAACAAGAGGAGAAACAATTTTAGCCAAATCACCAAGATAAAAAGAGAGAAAAACAAGCGGACAGGAGTAAAGTTTGGAATCTGAGGAGCACTTTGTTCCACCAGAGTCCTCCATCAAAGTTCCAGAGGATACCTTCAATTTTTTAGGAAAAATCTCAGGCTCATCACTCTGGTTTTCAGCAGGAAAACTGGGAAAGATTGACTGAATCTCAACCAACCTCCAGGTTCTCAATGAACCTTCCAAACTCTACGCAATCAAGTGCTTGAAGGCTACCACTAACTGTGGATGGCTGTAAAAGTCAAATCAATTTGTTTTATGAAGCTCTAGAAGGAAGGCACTAACTAATTTGAACAAGAATAACCCAACACTTCTCAAGGGAATCAAGAGTAGCATGGAGAAAATTTAACTTCATGGAAAATTATGAAGGTTAAAGACTCCAGGTTGCAAGCTTAAAGAAACCTCTTAGTGAAAAGTGACTGGTTCCAGAATGAAAATTGAAGAATGATTTAGACTGGTATGGTCGGAAAAACGGATAAAGGAGTGGTATAACACACTCAAGAATCCAACAAAATGAATTCTTTTTCAAGCAGCAAGGCTATTGGTTGGTGATACCAATAAGGCCACAGAGGGGCGGATCAAGGATTTGAGTATGAAGGCTCAAGGATCCAAGGGAAGTAATAGATATACCCTGGATAAAATGCTCAGATCAAGGGGAAAGGGCACTAAGGATTATTTATTTCCCAAAAATGAGGGATGAATACATTCCTGGATGATGTATAATGGGGCCAAAGGCAGGGGAGAGCCCCTCCTCTTATGGGCAAGAAACCCTGTAAAGGTTTTATAATGGGATAACACAAATGAGAGCAGAATTTTTTTTCAGATTAAAAGGAAAATCTGGACTTGAAAATGAATGAGAATTACATACAAAGAAAATTAAAGAGCAAAAAGATAATTTGAAAAAACAGAAACAGAGCAGAAGTGATGAGCAGCTGCGCCGAGTTGCTGATGGGCATCTGCAATATTGCAAATGGCTGGGAAAACTGTCAACAACCGCTGCAACCAATGAAGCAAGGGGGGCAGTCCCACACACAAAATAGGGGGGAATGGAGGATGAGAAAGAGGAGTTGATCAGGTGCCATTGATAATCCAATGAGGTAGGCAAGGTAGAACAGGGCATGATAGGAGGATAAGGATGATTAGGATCTTGAGACTAAGGAGTGGGGGGTTTTTCTGAATCAACAATTTTGATGATGAGAAGGATGGGGCTTGGAATGATTTATGAAATCATCTCGAGTACTAATTTGCTTGTTTTCCAACTTGCAAAATTTGATCAATGATGATGAGGATTGATTGAATGGATTGAAGGAAGGAAAGAAGTGTTTGGAGGGAATAGGATTAGAAGATGATGGTCCAAGCGCGCTTGGCCAAAAGAAATCTGGTGCAAAGCGCAAAGAAAAGGAGTTGAATGCAGACCGTGGGGGCTTGAACACCCCAGGGCCCCTCCCTAGACCACTAGGACAGGGGAAGTTGGAGAAACAGAAAAACAAATGGAATACTTTGCAACACAATTTTTTTCTTTTTAGATGATAGTCAGATGCAAGATTATATATAAAAAAATTAAAAAAAATTCCCTGTTACACAAGGTTTCCCATATTGTTCACCAAAAAAGCTCAATTACTTCCATGAATTCACCAGAGGAGATAAAGAAAAATAACTGATATTCCATATTGTATTCAATTGCCCCATCAATTTCAGCAGCCATTTTGTAAGAATCCAAGAACTGTTCCACACCTAACCCTTTGAAACCTGAGTTCTTTTTCTGAGGTTTGATTTTTACCATCTTAAGCCAAAAAGATTTGTTGGGATTAACAGCAGATGCAATTCAAAATAAAAGAGCTCCCAGAGGACCCAAAGAGTGTAATTCCAAAGTGGCTCACAATTGTGGCAAGAGTAGGGTTTTGCAAAAAAAAACAATAATCTTTCCCAAATGGTGCGCAAGTGGGAGGAATTACTTCTAGGATAATTTTCCTTCACGGATCAGATCTAAGAAAATAAAAAAAGAGAAAAAAAAATGTATTTTAAAGTTGATTCCAAATTTTTTGGGACTGTAAATCCCAAGGTTCCTGTTTTGTGATGAAATATCTATACACTCACATGTGTGCTATGTATAGGTGAAATACAAATGGGATGCAAATACAGGCATCTACAGCCATTGTAAAACCACACAGACCACACGGGCCTGTTTGGATGTCACAGATTTGGGGAAAATGGCCTCAAAAAACGTGAAATAAGTCATTTGGGACAAGGGCCATAACGGGCATGTTGGTATGGATGGACCACACCAACCAAATAAGCTTTTATGGGAAATTTGGGCCCAAGGCTCATTTTGGACACAATTGGCCAGCCGGGATGGGCTGCAAAAGTAGTCTTTTGAGGTTTTTGGGGTGGGACAACCCATTTGCACTTTCATCCGTGTTGTGGCCTGCTTGGGACTGCTGTTTCTTGCTTGCAGCCTGTTCAGGGCGGGACCGCCAACGCGGGGCCGTTGTATGGCGTAGAAGGTTTCATATGGAGGCTCCTCACCCCAGTTGCAACCAACAAGCAACTCATGGCCGGCAGTTGGGGCCGTGGGAGCCAAGGCTGATGGCCCTGGCTCGCTCCCCTCCCCTGCTTACCGTTGAAGAGGGGAGGGATGATGGCTGGCTGGAACTAGCCAGGCAACAACCAGTTGCATGAGGCAACGGGTCAGGGTGGGGGGGATTTCATCACCCCCTCACCAGGCAAAAAGTGAAGCCAGGCACTCTCCCCCCCCCCCCTGTTACCGAGGGGGAGGCGCCAAGGGCTGGGGGAACCTGATCCACCCCCAGTCCAATAGACTGTTGATACAGTAGAGGCCGGTTGCATTGAGGTGGCTGGGGGCAGGGGGGATTTCATCACCCTCCCAGCTGTGTGTGTGGGATGGCACAAAGCAAGTGGATTTCTCTCCCCCCATTAACAAGGGGGAGGCGCCAAGAGCTGAAGGTTCTTGATCACCCCCCAGCCCACCTTTTTAAATGGTGGGCCTGGGGCAAACCACTTCCCAGGCAACCAGCAGGGGATTTGACCACCCCCGCTGGTCACCTAGGGAGGAAAGAGGGGGGGGGAAGCATGGTTTCTGGTTACTTCCCCACCCCCCCCCTTTGGCTTGAGACCAGACCCAGAGGATTTCTGGGTCCCACCTGGTCCATGTTAGGGGGCACGGGCTGGTTGCATGAGGCAGTAAATGAAGTCACAGAGGTAACAGGGCTGTTTTTAAGGGAAAAAAAGCCAGTGGATAGAACAGAAAAGGGGCTTATTCAGCCCCATGAGGGTGGAAACACCAAATTTGACCAGAACAGGCCAGTAAAAAGGGTTCAGGGGCAAATGCCGTGTGGGCTGATGTAGCCCAAACTAATGGGTGATGTTAAATTCAAAATTCACAGCTGTGTGGTAGTTGTGTAGGGCCCCTAAACGGCTCAATGGCTGTTTGGGGGACCATACACACGTCCAAAACGTGTGTTCAGGCAAAAACAGGCATCTACACACCCCCAAGCGGTTGTATCAAACATGCTCCACCCCCATGTGGCCGTATACCCCCTGTACATTGTATCTTTGGGTTGTGCAGCACCGTAAACAGTGGTTTTGAGCTGTGTTTCAGGGTTGTGCCAAAAGTTTGGGGTCCACCTAGACCACATTGGGTTCCATAGACCAAAATTGGGGATCAACGCTTACTATTTTGGACTTTTTTTCCACATCTAGCAATCCCAAAGTGATAGCAAAGTGAAATTAAATTGGAATAAAGTGAATCTGTAAGCCACATCATTTCAAATAAAGGGAAACTGCAAACATACATCCAAAAACATTAATATTTCTCAACTTGAAAGTGAGAAAACATGCTAGTTGTTCAAGTGAAAGTTGGATTGAATACTGAAGTAGCATTGAATTTTTTTTGCATCAGGGAAACAGTGGCAAGCCATTCTTTTAACATGGCTGCGCTCAAGGACTACATAAGTGCAATGAAAAAAGCTGCAGAAAAGAAGGATTTGGGTTATGAAACATTGGAAGCCCCAATTTCATCCTCATCAGGGGTGAAAATGGAGGAAAAAAATGTGGAAAAAAATGGAAACTACCTCTGGAGGTGAGTAAAATTTTATGTTAATCTGGTCTTTGGCTCATTTAATTTGGTTGGAACTGATGGAGTGCATGCCATCAATATAAAATGAAACTGTAACTATGACTATTTAACTATGAAAGATCCACTTTACCCACCTCCTTTGAGAGCTTTTCCTACTGGGGAAGAGGAACAAACATATTGTCAAACATGGGAAATGAATCATGGTTATGATTTAACATTTTTCAACACAAAGCATGATAAATAGGTGGATTTAGCCTGTGATAGACATGGTTTGTACTCTGTTAAATTTCTCACCAAACAGTCAAGGAAAACTCACACAAGGAAGGTTGGGTGCAATTTTCTAATCCATGCTAGTCACACAAAGGTAGATCCCTTGTGGCAAATTTCCTACTAGAATGATAAAAATAACCATGAAAAATCTCCACACCCCTCAGTTTTTCCTCACCTGAGGAGAATATCTGGGGTAGCCTTTGAAAATGTAGAAGAAGGAATGAATGATGGGCTCAATACACTTCAACACAAAAGAAAATTAAGAAAATTTGATGGTGGCCAATAGTTTGATGACCAAACAATATATAACACTAAGCGTAAGGTAGTGCTAGAAGAACTAAAGTTGAATATTTTTAAGGAGGTCCTATATGAACAACTTGGTAATTCAGGTTGGTTTCATCAAGCAAAATTCAGTGGAGAGGGTCACTTGGAGGCCCTATTCATGGCTCAACCTGGGTTATTAAAGCTTTTCAAGAAATTTGATCATATAGCTATGAGGGATTGTAATTATAAGACAAATAACCACAACATCAACCTGTTGCACATTGCAGGAATTACTTCCAACCAGAAAACTTTCACAAAAGCTCTTGTTCTATAACAACATAAACATTTGAGTTCTACAGTTGTTCTATAAATGCGCTAAAGGAGTTGGCTTATGACCATGAGTGACTCCCCAAAGTCTTTGTGATGGGCCATGAGAAAGCTTTGATCTGTGCTCTAGAAGAAATATTGCCTGAGTCAAAAAGACAGTGCTGTCAGTCAAACTTTTCTAAAAAAATTCAACAAAACTATAAATTATGCTTTAATAATGACGTTCAAGGGAGGCAAAGCTTTATGTCTCTGGGGGCGAAGTATGGGGCCTCAAAAACCAAGGATGAGGCAAAGTTCAACAATGCAGAACTTAGAGTAAGTTCCAAATCAATGCCTCTACTTTTAATCTTCCTAGTTTTTGGTTGCTTGCATTACAACTTGTATAAGGTGTGTTTTTGCAGACTGTGAGAATGTGCTTGAGTTTATGTATCATAATATCTTCTGTATCAAAGGAATGTTTTATTTTCTTGGACTTGCAAAAAACCAGAATTTTGGAATAAAACAATGTATTGGCTTGAAGGGGCCCATGCTACTCTTAAATGATTCCTTGAAAACTTGTTGGGGAACATGTTGGATGTTTGGCAAACCTAGAGGGCACAGTTTTAAATCAAATTGAATTGGTTCACAATGGGCCTTACAACTCTTGAATAAAGATTGGAATTGTTTTTCCTACTGAACTTTTACCATTGAGATACAAGGTGTCTTTGCAATCAATCAGAATTTTTGGGGACCAATTAGAGAGGTTAAAGTGGAACCATGATGGGGAAGTGTGCACCAAGTCACACTCAATGATTATGGGTTTTCCCTGTTCCCACCAAACAGGTGATCTAATTGCATCAAGAGGCTCCTTTTTTCCTGGAGATGTTAATCCTCAGTGTAGTTTGGATTATGACCCTTGCAGTTATACTTCTGTAAGTTGGTTTAACATGGATTTTTCAAATAAATTTGTGATTGATTCTTTTTGATTAATTATGTTTGATAAATGCTTTTTGAATGATGATACCTACTTGAATAAAATGATGATTCCTACTTGACTGATCTTTGATCCTTTTGAATTTTCAAAGTTCAATGTTAATGAACTGCTCATCAATTCTCAATTACATGAGAAGCTCAAGAAATGATCTTGAATCATCCTGAACAAGATTATTGTGGCCTGTTGAAGCACTTGATAAAGGATATGGCCAATTATCAATCAAATCCAAGACTTGGACCTAAATTCTTGCAATAAAGCAGATGCTGTCAAAATTTGACATATAAACAGCAAGATCCTTCTTGATTTGAACACATTGATAAGGAAATTAAGTGTCCAAAGAGAAGGAGAAGGGCACCAAAGAAGACAAGATGAATGATTTTAAGTCTTTTATTTTGTGAAAGATTAATTTTTTGGAATTGATGAACTGATTGAGAAATTTTATAGTCCAAGGCAGGCTCATCATCTGAATTTCATAGTTCAGTGGAAGAGACTAAAAGTTAAGTGGGTTTGGTTCTGTTGCAATATGATTCCTTTTTGAAGGATGAAGCAGAAGCAATGGAGGAGTTAAACAAAAGCTCATCTTTGATGAGTAGTGATTCGTTTAATGAGATTTGACTTTTTGATAACTAATTTTTGATTTTAGGAAGTTAATTACCTCAATCAAATACCTAAGAACTTACATAAGTTCTTGGGTGAGTTTTGGGACCCATTCGGTGATGGAATTTGTGGTTTTGGAGTCATTCCTAAATCACTTGGGTATGATGAGGATGAATGATTCAAATTTAGAAAAGAAATCCTTGAAAAAATGAGGAAAAATAAATGGTGCTATGATACAATCCATGGCGGCAGTAAAGACTTTTTAAAGATAGAACAAAGACTTGAAATCAATGACATCACTGACAACATTCCCTCTTCAAAATGGCTTTCAAAGCTTGACATGGGCCAAATGATAGCTGATAATTATGAAAATAATATGTGTTATTTCCTTGGATTCATGTTGTAATTTTACTGCTATGAAAATGGGTGTAAAAGAAAAATCAGGTCCCATGTTAATTTGCTTTTTTAACAATAATCATTGGGTCCAGCTTGTACTTAAGGGAGATTTGATTCAAATCCCGCCAATAGTTTCCAAACCACGTTTAATGAGTTCTAGAAAAGGAGCTTGTTGGGTTGATCACCTCAAAGATCAACTTGATTTGTATCTAAATTATAGATTAATTTCACTATTTGGGTTTGGTCTAGCACACCAATATTGCAATTCTATTAATATAAAGGGGTATCACATTTTGAACATGATTATGTTGAGGGTTTTGAGTTAACATCATTATGATGAGTGTTTTGGATGAGATTTTAATGGTAAGTCATTTCAACTTGTGTTGGGCTGATCCCACCACAAGCTTAACTTGTTTTAAGCTTGTGATGGGATCAGCTTAACACATGTTGAACTTGTTTTTTTTTGGTGTTTTTACTTTAGGGATGGTCAAAAGACTTGAATTTTTTCTGGCACTTTTACTTTAGGTTTTGTCAAAATACTTCTTGTATTTTTTGGTTGGTCAAAAGACTGGTATTTATTTTTCACTTTTAATTATGGGCTGGTCAAGAGACTTGTTGGATTTTTTGGCCCTTTTACTTTAGGGCTAGTTAAGTTGAAATTGAACTTTTTACTTGAATCTGAAGACAACTGGTTGGTTGTCTTCAGTGATCCTTGTTTTTCATTTTCATTTATTTTTATTTATTTATTTTTATTTATTCCTTACTTTTTTGTTTTTTTAACCAAAAAATCAACCTTTCTTAATCTTTTGCTTGATTGCTGTTTTTTTTGTATTTCTATTTAGTTCATTTTAGTTCATTTTATTTTATTTATATATATATATTTTTTTTGGACTGACGGACTTTTAGCCATGTGGCATGGCTACACAACTCCATTCAATCTGTGTAGAGCCCCACACAAATTGAATGTTTTTGGGCTGGCCGTGTGGAGAGTGGGGTTGTGTGGAGCTCTACATGGATCAAATGTAGTTGTGGGGCCCCCACAAGGCGGTCCAGTGGCGTGTGGAGTACAGCCCAACCACACTCAAGTTGTGTGGGGCTCTGCACCAATCAAACGTAGTCGTGTAATCATGCCACATGGCTCAAATGGGTTGTTTACACTTCTCATTTGAGCCGTGAATTTATCATCACTCCAAACCAATTAACAAAGCCTATAGAGCCTGTAGAGCCGTTTTGGGGCGGAATTTTTGCCTTTTCTGTTGTTGTAACATGAGCCCACATGAGGGCCAATTATTTTCACCTAAGGAGCCCTTCTCCCTGCTGTTTTCTATTCCATCTGTTTGAATTAATCCAATCAATTATCTGATTTATTGCCCCATTTTTGGAGCCCATTAGCCTTTATAGACACAAGGTTTCCAGAATTTCTTTTTCTTAATTAATGCTCCTCCTTCCACTAATCTAATTGCTGGCCATAGTTTTTACACATTATCAGTACCAGCATCAACATTATTTCCAAGCCATTTAGACCTTTAAACCCCTACTTGGAAAAAATCAAGGATCTCAAATTTTCAGAGAAGATTTCCTACATACCCAATGTTAGCTCCCCCAAGATAGTTCTGAAGATTCAGAATTATAATGCCTGGGCAATACTTATGGATAGTGAACTGGATAACATCTCTTGTGGGGAAATAATGGATGCAGATGATACTACAATCAGTTCAGAGGTGGAGAAGAAGTCCTATCATCTCATCCTTAGGCATCTTGATGAGAATCATCTAACTTGGGTTGCTGATACTCTGAGAGAAAATGAGAAGAGGAAGGGTAGTGTTCTTTGGAAATTTCTCAAAACCAAGCATACTGGTGATTCTTTTCATCTGGAGGGTATAGCTTTCAATAAAATGTTATAGCTACAATATTCAAATTGTGAGCAGTTTGTTGGAGAATATAGGTCAATTAATGCTAATTTCAAGTCATCAGGGCTTAACATGTATCCTGAGTGTTTGTTGTTGAGATTAGAAGTCTTAACTGACACGCGCACTACTCAAACTCTCAGGATTAGATGCTGAAGATTTCTCATGTCATTTGCATCTAACGCTCTCTCCTGCATGCTCAATAAGAGCCTTCCCCCTAGTGGGGTGAGCCTCCTGCTCTCTTCCAACTCAGCTCCAGACACCATCCAAACAACAAGCATAGCAAACTCAAGAGGCAACCAACCTGCCAGAAGTGATTTCTAGCTAAGTGTTTGATTGCAAGTATTCTACTAAGTCTCTATAGAGGCCACAATCCTGTCTGTAGAAAAAAGCATTGTTGTTGGTCACTGGTTTCTTTCTTTGCATTCTTTCATCATTAACTGTTTTTTTCAAAGCCAATATTATTCTTAAAAATCCTTCCTGTTGCTATTGAAATAAAAGCCTGGTTCAGGTTTCCAGACTCACTTAGTATTATACACAGTTATAAGCTAAAATGGATCCTTTTAACTCAACCGGACAATCACAAACCTCTGAAACCCCTGGGCCAGGAATTGAATCAAACTTCAAAGCAATTGCGCTGAAATAACTCATGGAATCAACCCCTCTGCTAACACAGTCCAACTATTCTATCTAGAACAAGAAGATGGAAAAACTATTCAAGATGCGCGGCATCCTTCATCTCTTCAACTCTTGTAACCCTCTTGAGAACATACCTGATGAAAAAAAGATGACTGGATATCTGATGTCCAAACACGACCCAACCACTCACACAAAAATCATCAACCCCAATAACAAGGACATCCAAGATCATCTGGATAGCTGCCAAGAACCACTTTGCCTCTAACCAAGCTGCCAACAGGGCAAGGATTTCCTTCAACTTCCTATACCTCTCCTTTGATCTGAACAACATTGATACCTTTTTCAAAAGTGTGAGACTTTATCTTATCAAATTGGAAGAAGTTGGAATTGATCTTCAAAGTGACATTGTCAGTTACTTGATTCTCTTCAAGTTACCTGAATCAATGAAAGCCATACGGTCTCAAATAATGCACCTGGGTATTAACCTAACCTTCTCAATGGTGCTGAACCACTTGATACAGCACAAAAACAGAATCCAGTTCAAGGATAAGGATTAATCTGAAACCAACTCAGTCCTCTACCACCACAACAACCAAGGTTGATCAGACCAAAGTGTGCCTAGATGCCAGAATGGAAAACACAATCCCGCAGTGACCAATCACTCCCCCTCTTCTTGCTGCGTTGAATTCCCCAAACTAAGATCTGATCATCCTCCCAAGAAAGGAAAGAAGTCAACACCCAAGAATTCTCCCAAATCTCACTACTACTCCTTTTTCCGTGGTTTCAATCAATTGGAAAATAATGATGAGAACCGCTTCATAATTGACAGTGGATGCTTCATTCACATGATCAAGAATCAAGAAGACTTTCTAAAACTTCAAGAACAGTCCGGTGAAGAAACCATCAAGACCAGGAAGTTAGGAGCTGGCATCCCTATCAGAGGCTTGGGCACCGCTGTAATCAAATGCAGCGTAAGCTCCAATGAACTTGAAAATGCCGCCTGGGTTCCTGAAGCAACTTTCAACCTCTTATCAATGGGAGCCCTACTGATAAAAGGCTGTCACCTTAGAGTTAACACCCAAGTGAACCCTGCTCAGTTTAACCTACGTCTCAAGGGACACAAAGTACTAAAAGGGAAAATCACAAACAAAATTCTCATCATTACAATGGCTCCAACTCCCCATCTGGTCTGCCCCCTATCACCAATCAATCTGAATACTCTTCATCAAACTCTTGGCCATGCTGGACTTGAACCAATGGAACAATACTTGGGAAGGTGCATCAACTCAGAACTAAGGTCATCATTTGAGTGTTCCTTGTGAAAAGTCAGCAAAATAAGCCTCACCAGCTTCAAAGAAGAGCAGGACTCTTCTCAAGAAGTTTTCAACAGGCTTCACTTAGACCTAATTGGTCCCCTTGACCCCATCAGCAAGAAAGGAAATTGCTACTCTCTCACTATGGTGGACACCGAGTCTGGCTATATAGCTTTGTTCCCTTTAACCAGCAAGGACCTTCCCACGGAAGCAATCATTTTTGCTATTTAAAACAAGGCAAATAATCAACATTGATATCCGATTGAAGTGGTCAGTGATGGAGGAGGCAAATTTTTCAAAAAAAGAATCTACAATTTCTTCAAATCCAAATCAATTAACCACATAGTCAGTGAGCCATATCACCCTCAACATAATGCAAAGGATGAAAAAGCCAATCTCCCCATCATAGAATCTATGCAAACCATCTTAAGCAGAACTTCCATTCCAAAGAACCATTCGCATATTGTCATTCAAGGCTGCTGTCTGGCTCTCAATCAGATTCCTGCCAAAAAGGGGGAAAAGTCTCCCTACAAGCTTCTGCACCAAACTGCAATCCCTGCTCACTACCTCAAACCACTTGGAAGCCCCGTTGTGTACCTCTTGAATCAGACCAAAATTTCCTCCAAGCTCAGCAACAAAGGAAAAACTTGGCCGCTAATAGGATTCAATCCCAGACTGCTTTCATTCAAAATTTTATCTGAATTGGGTAAGAAAATTGAAAATAAACAAGTCTCATTCCTCAAAAATCAGCCCGCCAGCACCATAACTGACATCTCTGGTGAAATGACTGCCATTACTCCCAATGTTGTCTCAACTGATCCTCTGCACTCAGACTCTCTCCTGTTGAAGATGAAGCTTCAATCCTCAATCTATCCACAAACATGGCCAGCCCAGTTTCCAAAGAAAACAAACCAAGCATCAATATTCACAGAATCTTAAACAAAACCAACAGCCCTGAAGCACATCAAGAAATAGACACCAACCTGAGGCCCCGCCTGTGCAACCGCAGCCAAATCAAACCTCCCAAACAGTATGGTTTCTATCACACCAATTTACCAAAGAACATACATGAGGTCTTGAAATTGCCCTCATGGATAGGACCAGTGAATAAGGAGCTAAAAACTGCAGAGGACCTAGGCGTCTGGGAGGATGCCAATGACTCAGAAGTTGTCAATCCCTTAGACACCACTTGGACTTTCCAATGCAAAGAGGACCTGAAAACTGGCAAGAAAAGCCTCAAAGCTAGAGTATGCGTCCAGGGATTCAACCGGCCGTACAGAATCAATTATTTTGTGACTTTTGATCTGACAGACCAAATTGCTTCTCTCAGAGCCCTTCTCACTTACTTCTTTGACCAAAAAATTACTGATCCTTCAATTCAACGTGAAAGGTGCCTTTTTCCACGCCTGGCTGAATCAAAATTTCAAATCAAAACGCCCACCAGATTGAAACAAATGTCTAAATATCTGAAACTGAAGAAGTCTCTATACGGACTCAAACAAGCACTGATCAATTGGTACAGAACCCTTGTAAGTTGGATCAAAAGCCAAGGATATTGCAAAAGCAATTTTGATCCCTGCATTTATCTCCACAAGGATGGAGTCACAGCTCTCTTCTTTCATTCAGATGATATATTTGTGGTTGGGGACGTTACCTCCTTCAAAACTGTCTTCCTCGAAAATTTCAAGGACTCAGCCGCCCACAAGATTGACAATTTTCTTGCCATGAAGGTAGAAAAAGGTGTGGACTACAACCATCTCTCACTTTCTCTTCATCAAAGAAAGGGCTAGAGGGTCTCAATCTCAGCATTGCAAAAACTGTCAAAAACCCTGGCACCAGCGGCATCCACTAAGAACCAGCCACTGACAAGGAGCTCAACCAATTGAAATCCCTCAAATTCACCTATTGATCTTCAATTGGTTGAATCAACTTTATAGTGACTCTAGGTAGGCACAAAATCTGCTCTTCAGTGTCAAGTCTAGCCAGATATAAAAAAAGACGCAGAATCTGCCACTGGAAGGAGGTGACTCATGTCTGGAGATACCTACTGAAGACTGTTGACTTCAAACTGAAAATAAGCTCTAAGTTGGGGGCAAATAACCTTGAAGCCTACAGCAATGCCACCTGGGGGGACAACCCCTGCACCAGACTATTGCAAACGGGCATCATCATGTTCTTCAAAGGAAACCCAATCTAATGGAAAAGCCGGTGTCAAGGGTCAATTGCCCAATCTTCCACAGAATCCAAGTGCAACTCTCTACTGGCTAGTCACCTTGAGGGACAATGGATAAGATGCTTAGTGAATGAAATTTGGAGAACCAATTTGACCCGACCATGCATCTTATTGATAACAGAGGCTTAGATGAAAAAATCAAGGCATTTGGGTCAAAGTCACACGCAAAGCACATCAAAATGAAGCTCAAAATCCTCCAAAACAATTTTAAAAGTTGAAATATTTAGATAAAACTAGTCTCCTTGCAAGACATGCTGGCAGACGCCCACACCAAAGCCACTTCCACATCCTCTGTTGCCAGGTTGGTCTACTTCATTGGTGTCTGACTCTGAGTTGAGCCGGCGTGTTGAGATTATAAGTCTTAACTGACGCGCGCACTACTCAAATTCTCAGGATCAGATGCTGAAGATGTCTCATATCATTTGCATGTCTTGCTCTCTCCCGCACACTCAATAAGAGCCTTCCCCCCTAGTGGGGTGAGCCTCCTGCTCTCTTCCAACTCAGCTCCAGACACCATCCAAACAACCAGCATAGCAAACTCAAGACCCAACCGACCTGCCGGAAGTCATTTCTAGCTAAGTGTTCAATTGAAAGTATTCTACTAAGTCTCTATTGAGGCCAAAATCCTGTCTGTAGAAAAAAGCATTGTTCTTGCTCACTGTTTTCTTTCTTTGCATTCTTCTATCATTAACTGTTTTTGTTGAAATCAATTTTATTCTTACACATCCTCTCTGTTGCTATTGAAATGAACGCCTGGTTCAGGTTTCCAGACTCACTTAAGATTTTAAATTTTTCACTCTTAATTCTTTTGAAGCACCCAAAAGAGTATTAATCCTTAGTGAGAGCCATCTCTCAATTGGATCCTCTTCCTTTAGAACAGGATGTGCTTAATAGAATTGAAAAGGATGACCTCCATTTCAAGATGAAGGGAAATACTGGGACAACTGTGGTTGGAAAAGTTTGAAAGTCTTCTTGAAAGGGTGAAAAGAAATAATTGTCCATGGTTTATGTTACAACTTTCAGAAGCAGGGAAATTTTGGAAGGGAATGCAAGCAGGAAAACAAGTGGAAGTCAGTGGAAGATGACAAGCTGGTTAATATTTCAATGAAGAATGTAGACTTGGTAGCGGTGGGAAGAATTATAGAACCTGTTGGTAGAAGCTCAACTGTTGTAGAAGAGCCTATGGTAGATAAAAAAGTCCCCTAACAGAGGGAAAGGGTAGATGAGCACCTTGAAATGGAGTTGATTGATTACCAGGTGGGTAATCTAGAAGTTAAAAGTAATATTTTATCAGCGACTGGTAAATTTCCATTATCTTCAGGAGTATTTGAGGAGGTATTTCTGGTTTTATTCTACTCTGAATGCACAGATCACGTTTTTTGATTCAAATTTATTTCACTGAAGATTCTCATTGACTTTTTCAAAAGTGTTTTCTGTTCCAGAATTGCCCTATAATCTCATATCTTTTGCTATTTTATGGAAGAAAGGTTATCAGATTAGAAACCTGAAAGATGATAGGTTTTTTGTTGATAATTTGACACAGAGAACTGTTCTTTGTGGAAAATTTCGGAATAAACTGCTTTGTGCATATTTCTTTAAGACTTCAGCTCTGAGCACAGTGGCTCTTGTATAACTGGTCAGAAGGTAAAGGAAAACAAATGTGAGACTTTTACCTGAGGGGCCAAGATTAGAAATGTTTTCTCAAAGAGTAGAGAAAGAACTGTGATTTCTAGAGAGGAATTTTCCATTGATTTGGAAGGGCCATTCAACTCAATGTCTCCTAGAGAGAGGGGAAAAGTAATTCATCAATTTATTTGATACAGCAACCAATTTTGTATGGTTGAAACAAATAAGACCAAATTATCAACCCACAGATGAGGTTCCTGTAATCTTCAATGTCTGGAAACACAATGGTTTAATGAAGGAGATAAAGAGGGTAATCACTGATGGAGGGGGCGAGTTTGTGATTAAGGAATTTTAGAATTTATTAAGTGATTATGGTATCACTCAGATTGTTACAACTTCCACTATTCCACAAAACAATGGAATAGTTGAGAGAATGAGCAGGAGTTTGTTGAATAAAGTCAGAAATATTATTGCTCAATCTGGTCTACCAATTTTCTTATGAGCTTATTTGCTATGTACAGTTTTTCTGTTGAATAATATTGGGAGTGTTAATGAAAAGATTCCCCATTATCAGGTTTGGAAGCAAGAGCCCAAAACATCACACCTTAGAGCAATTGGTTGTTTGGTGTATTATAGTCTTCACCATAATGAGTTTATTGGCAAATTGGATCCTAGAGAAAGGAAAGGGTTGCCTTTTGGTCATGATTTAATTGGTAAGTCTTATAGGATATATTTTCCAGAATACAGAAAGTTTATCTGTACTAGGGATGTAAAATTTTACAAAAGTGTGTTTCCACTCAAGAGGAGTGAAGATGTTGCTGTTGATAGATCACAGAATAAAAAGAATTAGAGCCTATTTAACCAGCAAAGGCTAAGGAACATGTAGTTCCAGATGATGAGGATATGGCAGAAATTGCACCAGAGCGTTCAGTGCATGCTTTAGGGGAGTCTGTTTATTTGGAACCTGATTAGCCTCCAACTCCTGTTACAAGGAGTGGTAGGATGAGAGCAAAGGTGGATAGTTATGGGGAATGGAAGTCCCATTATGCTTCTGCAGAATATGAGGAAGATACATTCAGGGAAAAATGTATGCTATATAAAATTCTGGAGTTGAGTTCAGAGATGGGTAACAGGGTTAACCCAAATGGCTATGGACAAGCCACGAATTCTAATGAGAAATCCAACTGGAAGAAAGATATTTATGAAGAGTTTGATTCTTTGGAGAATAATGGTTTTTTTGAAGTGGTTAAGTGGGATTTAGTTCCAAAAGGAAACACCATTGTTTTGTCTAGATTAGTGTTGAATAAGAAGTTTGAAACTAATGGTGTTCTGTAGAGATTCAAGGCAAGATGTGTTACACAAGGCTTCAAACAGAGAGAGTGCATAGATTACCCAGAAACCTTCTCTTCAACTGGAAGTTTGTACACCTTCAGGTTTATTATTGCTCTTGCAGTGGAGTTGAGTGAAAAGATCAGAAAAGCTGATTTTGTAACAGCATACATGAAGGCAAAACTTGAGGAGGTGGAGACTGTGTATATTTCAATTCCTGATGGTTGTAGAGAATGGTTGTTTGACACCAAACCGGAAACCATGAAGAAAATCTGCATAATTAGTTTCTTATCTTCAGATAAAGCGGAATATTTCATCAGGCTGAAGAGATCCCTGTATGGATTGAAGCATTCATCTAGGTCATAGTATAATACCATGATTCAGAAACCTGTAGAGGTAGGTTTAAAAACTAGTGAGGCTGATCCATATCTATTTGTTAGAAGGGATGCTATGCTATATGCTTGGTTAGATGACATTATTATCATTGGGAATGGTGAGGATAAATTCATGCAGACACTCAAGAAATAGTATAAGTTAAAAGATCTTGGTCTTGCACAACAACTGCTAGTGATGAAGTTTACTATATGTAATCATGGCATCAAATTGAATCCAAGCAATAATGTTGCAGCACTTCTTAAGCAGTGCAGCTTCAAAGATGCAAAGGAGTGTGTTACTCCAATGCAGTCAAACATCCATTTGGAGAAGTCTCTTGATGAAGAGCATCTGCAGTTTTTTCAGTCAGGGAATGATTATAACTTGGCTATTGGGTCTCTGAAATATGTAGGACAGTGTAAAAGACCAGATATTGCATTTGAAATTGGTATTTTATTACAAAACTTAGAGAAACCATGCATGAGGAACTGGATAGTGTTTAAGAGGGTTATGGAATATCTTAAAGGAAAAAATAGTCTAGGACTAAATTATTCAAAGTCAGAAAACTGTGATTTGGTTGGTTATTCTGATGCAAGTTGGCCAAATGGTAGCACTATAGAATCAAAAAGGGATTTTTTATTCTTTTGGGGTAAGAACCTAGTGTCTTTGATGTCCAAGAAGGTGTCAGCAATAAGTTTTTCATTCCCAGGGGCTGGGTATAGAGCTTACTTAGCAGATTCACAGGAGGAAAAGTGGTTGATAAAGTCTCAGAGGATATACATAAGCCACAAGGGTTTGGGTTGTTGTGTTCCAATAACCAGAGTGCAATTGCATTGGCCATGAATCAAGTGTTACATTCAAGAACAAAACATATTGATGTTCACTATAACTATAGATGTGATTTAGTTAACTGCAAAAAAAAGTTTTTAGGGCCATTTCTACTAAAGCAATGATTGCGGATATCATGAACAAGGCATTAGACAGAAATAAGCATCAAGGATTTGTCTCTAATATGCCTATTTCACCCCCTTTGGAATAAGGGGGTGTTTTAAAATATGTATGCACTCATGTGTGTGCTAAGTATAGGTTAAATCCAAATGGGATGCACAAACAGGCCTCTACAGCCCATTGGACAACCACAAAGACCACACGGGCCTGTGTGGATGTCACAGATTTGGGGAAACTGGCCACAAAAAACGTGAAATAAGTCATTTGGGACATGTTCCATCACAGGCACGTTGGTATTGATGAACCACACCAACCAAATGGGCTTGTATGGGCATTGTTGGGCCAAAGGCTCATTTTGGACGTAATTGGCTAGCCAAAGTAGTCTTTGTAGGTTTTGGGGGGTGATGGCCCTTTGGGACTGTCACGCGGCTCAAGGCCCGCTGGGGCCACTGTTTCTTGCTTGCGGCCTGTTCAGGGGCCAAACTCCAATGCAGGGCCATCATATGTGGTAGAGGGACTCCATATGAAGTCTCCCCACCCCATTCACAACCAACAAGTGACTCATGGGCAAAGGTGCTTTTTAGGCTGCCCTCCAGAGCATTAAAAATATTTAAATGTAGCCAGGATGAAGGTCCAGAACCTTTTGAATAAGTAATAAATTGAAAGGGATAAATTTGATGGTAATTGGTAGCATTGGAACAAACACTATCTGAGGCAAGATGATGTGGGAAAAAAATTGAATATAATAATTTAAAGTTTGTTCAGAATTGAATAGAACAAGCCCTTTGTAAGAAAAAATGCACAAAAGCTAATAAATCTGGTTGCCAGCAGAAGATTTGGAAAGATCAACTTAATCCCAACCAAACTCTAGGTTCTCAATGAACCTGACCAACTCTCTGCAATCAAGTGCTTGAATGGTACAAGATAACTGTGGATTTCTGTACAAAAAAAAGAATTTTTTATGAAGCTCTAGAAGCAAGGCAATAACCAATTTTAACAACAATAAACCAAAACTTCTCAAGGGACTCAAGATTTGTGTGGCAGATATTCAAATGCAAGGGAAATAAGGTTGTTTTAACACTGAAGGTTTCAAGCTTAATGAAAACTCTCAGTTAAACGTGACTGGTTTGAGAAAGACAATCAAAGAATGATCAAGACTACTATGGTCAGAAAAAGGGATCAAGGAGTGTTATAACACCCTCAACAATCCAACAAAAGGAATTCTTTTTCAACCAGCAAGGCTATTGGTTGGAGATGAGGATGAGGCCACAGAGGGGTGGATTAAGTATTTGAGTATGGAGGCTAAAGGATCAAAGGGGAATCATAGGTATAACCTGGATAAGATGCTCATATAAAGGCAAAAGGGCCCCATTGATTATTTATTTCTTAAGTGATGGATGAGTTGATGGATTGATTCCTGGATGATGGATGATGGGTCAAAATTCAGTAGAGAGCACCTCGTTTTATGGGCAAGACACCCTGTAGACTGCTTACAAGAGGATGGAATTTTCATTTATTTTTTTTGGGTGATTTTAAATTCACGGCTACATGGCTACACCTGACCTGTGCAGACCCCACATGATTTGAGTGTGGTGGGGCTGCACGCCACATGGCACAAGCCGCTTTGTGGTGGACGCACAACTACATTCAAGCCATGTAGAGCCCCACATGGCTCAAATGTAGTCGTTTTGCTGTGCCACATGGCCAGACCAACCACATTCAAGCTTTTTGGGGCTCTATATGGCTCAAATTTAGTCTTGTAGCTGTGCCACAAGGCTACAAGTCTGGGGGGTGAAAAAAATAAAAATGAGAATTAAAAAATAAAGGGTATAAAATAAACAAAAATAAACTGAATAAAAATACAAAAAAAATTCAATTGAATGAAAATTATATACAAAAATAATTAAGGAGTAAAAAGAAAAATTTCAAAAAAAAGAAACAGGGAGGAGGTGATAATTGGAAGCGTTGTGGTTCCCAATCTGGGAAACCTCTGGACCAGTACGTAAAAAGTAAAATTTTTTATGAAATTTTTCTATAGCCTCCATTTTGATCCTTAAAAAAAAAAAAAAAAAAAAATTTCCGGAATCACTTCTCAGTTCACTTCTCAGTCTCCCAACTCTTCCCTGTCCTAGTGGTCTAGGCAGGCCTTCTCCCGCCATCCAACGCTGGCCTCCTGTGTTCAAATCCCCCCTCTCTGATGGTACTCCTTCCCTTTTTAGGGCCAAGGACAGGTTGGGAGCAAATTTTCTTGCTTCATCTGATACTAACACCACCGCCTCATCCATCCTTGACCCATCATCATCATCATCATCCACTCCATCCTCTCAACTCATCACCTTCCAATCCTTGTGGTTGTTCATCCAGAATGCTCTCTCCTCACCCCATCATAAGCACCAATCACTTGATTTGACCTTGATCAAAGGCACCCTTGAACTCATGTGGGACTGTCTTGCATTCAAGATAAATCTCCCCATCAACCATCCAAGCCCATCAATTGGCCTGGCAACAACCAACCATCAGACTCCTGAATGTATCAATTAATTTCTCAAGAATAATATCCCCGGAAGTCTGGTTGCACTCTCCTTACCTGATCAACCTGTCTGAGTCAAGGGATTAGTCATCAAATTCTTCCTATCCCTAGTTATCTTCATGGACAAGATATTTGTTGTCAACAGTAAGCCCTTGTGCTACCGATGATCCCCAGAATTACAAGGAAGCCATCATAGAACACATGTGTCATCTATGTGCCCGGATCAAAAACTACCCTGAACTCTTGTTGGTCTTCCTCGAAAACCAATCTTATTCATCCCAAGCCCAGCTTGTTGATCCTCCTCCTCACTCCTCCTCCTCCGCCGCCGCCGCTCTCCATCAATTTATCCCAGATCACCCTCCCACAATGACGACCAACAACCAACAGCTTGTCCTCTACCGTTGAACCATCTGGCCTGTCTTACTCCCCTCCTAGCTCACCAATCCACCGCGCATCTTGTCTGCTTCCCGCGCAGGTCTCTTCTGTTGCCCCGGCCCATCAGAAACCTGCTGGAAGTCATCCGCGGTCTCAGAAGTTTCCCGGGACCATCAGGATGTCTGCGGGCATCCCACTAGCTACTCTATTTCCTGTGCCCATCATTGGCACGGGCCAGGGTCTTGATTCAACCCTTCTGTTTTTTTTTCTGAGTGTTTCTTTCTTTTTTTTTTCTTTTGTTTTCTCATGACAATCCTAAAAAAAAAAAAAAAAAAACTTTTTTTATGCTATATTTGTAGTATCTCTTGTAAATAGTCTAGAGACCTCTTGTCTATAAAAGGAGGGGCTCTTCCCTGCCTTTTCTAAATCCCGGGGAGTGTGTGCTTATGTCCCCCCTTGATCATTGAAATTGAATCCTGATCCTCATCCTGGGGATATCTATTATTGCCCCCTGATCCATTGATCCTGAGTCTTTTCCCCTCTGTGGCCTGATCCTTATCACCAACCAATATCCTTGCTGGTTGAAGAGAATTCTGTCTGTTGGAATTCTTGAGTGTATTATACCACTCCTTGATCCCTTTCTCTGACAATACTGGTCTTGATCCTTCCTTGAACATCTTTCTGGAGCCAATCATAATTGATTGAGGAGGTCTTATTAAGTTTAAGTCCTGGAGTTTTATACCTCCCTTATTTTTTTTGGAGTTGCATTCTGCCAGGCTACTCTTGAGTTCCTTGAAAAGTGTTGAGGTTATCCTTGCTTCAAATCAGTTACTGTTTGCTTTTAGGGCTTCATAAACATAGTGCATTGTATTTTACATCCACCCGCAGTCATCTGGTACCCTTCAAGCGCTTTATTGCAGAGAGTTGGGCAGGTTCATTGAGAATCTGGAGGTTGGTTGGGTTTGAGTTGATAATCCCCAATATTCTGCTGAAAACCAGAGTTATTAGCTTGTGGGCCTTTTTCACATACAACAGCTTTTTTCTTTGAACTTTAAACAAACTTAAGCTTCTTTTGTCCAAGTTTTTCCCACATAATCTTGGGTCCAATAGGGCTGTTCCATTGCTACCAAACTACTATCATCTTTACCCTCTACTACTTGATTCCTCATTTACCAGGTTCTGGACCTTGATCTTGGTTACATTTAAATATTTTTGTAACACTCATGAGGGAAGCCTAAACAGCACCTTTCCCCTCCACAGAACTGCCACGTCCTAGCACCGTTTGGAGTCTTACAGCGGCCAGTTGCTGATGGGGGTCCGTGAATTTGCATATTGCTGCAAAAACTGTGCACAGATGCAAACAACGGTAACACAAGGGGGAGGTCTCATTGCAAAAAAGGGGGGATCAAGGATGAGCAAGGGATTATTGGGGGATGATAGGAGGATGTGGATGATATGGATCTGGAGGGGGATGTAGAGGATGAGGATGATGATTTACTTCTGTTGTTTCAAAGAAGGTCATGTTCAACTACTAGAATTTTTGGATGATGGACTGAGGAAAAGCACTTTGATCTTGGGTTTTCTTGGGTCTGAATTGATTTCCAAAGCTGATCTTGCTTGCGCTAGCTGGATGGATGACCTTTGGATCAGGATCTTGATGAGCTCAAATGCAGCTGTGATGGTGGTAAAGCTGATGAGATGTTCAAGCGGTGGAGGAATTTGTGGAGACTTGGTTGATGGGGTACCTGGCACTTGGACATTGCATTATTCCAACACTGCTTGAGGTGGTTTTGTTAATTGAACCAATCCAGCGGGGTCAGTGTTTCTCAATCTCTTTTTTTTTGTTGTTTTCTTGAGCTGGTTGGTGGTAGACAGTCATGCAGAGGGGGGATATTTAGATGGGAATGATTGTCCAAGCCCGCTTGGCCTAAAGAAATTGGGTGCAAAGGGCAAAGCAAAGGAGTTGAACAAAAAACCTGGGGACTTGTGTTGAGTATTTTCCCACTCTCATCTCTTACCGCGCCCCCGTGCGCAGGTTGGCACTGAGTCTATTACGGGGACCCCAAAGTGTTCTTCTCACTCAAACTTGGTCTCATCCCCTTTTACCAATCCCAATTCTTCTGGATCTTTATTGACCTATTTCCCTATCTGTCTTACTTCTCTTCTGTCTATTTTCTTCTTCCTTTCCTGTTTTATTTGCTTCCATTTCTATTTCTTCCTACAATCTCCTTGACCATCAATATCACTCCATCAAATCACTCAACCCAAATACAATACGTTGATCTCTGACTGGTAAGATGTTGACTTCTCCAACAAAGCCTCTTGAACTCAGTCTGACTTCATACTAAAAACAGCCTATCTTTATCTATACTTGAATCCCATCCCTTCTGTTTCCTCCATTGTCTCTCAGTCCATAGATCTCTCTCAACTCAAAGCTGCCTCATTAGACAACTCTCATTGATCTACGCTGTAGGGTTCTAAATTTTTATCTTCCTACTTATTTATTTTTCTTTGAGGTCTCCTTCTTATAGGCTTCTCTTTGATTCTTTTTGATCTCTCAGCCTCAGCAAGTTCTTAGTTCTCTAGAAATACAATCAAATCTCATTAACTTGAACAACCCAGGGGTACTCTTCCCAGAGGGCTAGGACAGGGGGGAGTTGAAGAAACAGAAAAAAAAATGAAAGACTTTCCAACATAGAATTTTTTTCTTTTTGATTGTTTGTTTTATTTTTTTATTTTCTTTATTTTATTTTTTTATTTTTTTATTTTTTTATTTTTTTATTTTTTTATTTTTTTATTTTTTTATTTTTTTATTTTTTTATTTTTTTATTTTTTTATTTTTTTATTTTTTTATTTTTTTATTTTTTTATTTTTTTATTTTTTTATTTTTTTATTTTTTTATTTTTTTATTTTTTTATTTTTTTATTTTTTTATTTTTTTATTTTTTTATTTTTTTATTTTTTGATTTTTTTATTTTTTTATTTTTTTATTTTTTTATTTTTTTATTTTTTTATTTTTTTATTTTTTTATTTTTTTATTTTTTTATTTTTTTATTTTTTTATTTTTTTTATTTTTTTATTTTTTTATTTTTTTATTTTTTTATTTTTTTATTTTTTTATTTTTTTATTTTTTTATTTTATTTTTTTATTTTTTTATTTTTTTATTTTTTTATTTTTTTATTTTTTTATTTTTTTATTTTTTTATTTTTTTATTTTTTTATTTTTTCATTTTTTTATTAGATAGAGCAAAAAATTAAAAAAAAAATTCCCTGCTACATGAAGTGTCCTAAATAACTTGCCAGCCAGTAACCAGGCAGGGTGGGGGGATTTCATCACCCCCTCACCCAGGAATAAAGATGAAGCAGGGTGCTCTTCCCCGCCTGTTAATGAGGGGGAGGCTCCAAGGGGTGAGGGGAAGTGATCCCCCCAGCCCACTATACTGGTCATACAGTCCAGGCCGGTTGCATCAAGGCAACCAACATTGGGGGGGATTCAATCACCCTCCCAGCTGTGTGTGTTGGATGGCACATAGCAAGGGGGCACTCTCCCCCCGCCTTTACCAAGGGAGAGGTACCAAGGGCTGGAGGGACTTGATAACCCTCAAGACCAACTTTTTTGATGGTCCACAGGGGGAAATTGCATCCCAGGCAACCAGAGGGGGGTTTGACCACCCCTTCTGGTCACCTTGGTAGGAACAAGGGGGGGGACGCATATCCACTGGTTACACCCCCCCCCTTTGAGCTTGAGACCAGACGCAGATGAGTTCTGGGTCCCAACTGGTCCATGCTATGGGTCAGGGACAGTTGGATGAGGCAATCAGCCCTGTGAGTAAGGTCACAGAGGTAACAGGGCTGGTTGTAAGGGACAAAAAGCCAGGGGATTGAAAAGCAAAGGGGCTAAAACAGCCCCATGAGGGTGGAAACACCAAATTTGACCACAAAAGGCAGGTTGAAAGGGTTCAGGGGCAAAGGCTGTGTGGGATGATGTAGAAAAAACCAATTAACAAGGCCTTTGGAGCCTGTAGAGCCCTTTTGGGGCGGAATGTTACCCTTTTCTCTTGTTGTAACATGAGCCCACATGAGGGCCAATCTTCTGTAATTCAGGAGCGCTTTTCCCTGCTATTTTCATCCCATCCATTCAAATTCATCAAATCAATTATCCAACATATTTCATCATTAGGAGAGCCCGTTTGCCTTTATGGATACAAGGTGTCCACAATTTCTTTTTTCTTTAATTAATTCTCCTCATGCCACTAAGCTGATTTCTGGCCATTATTTTCACAGTTTGATCCCGCCCCAGGGGACCAAATTTCAGAATCAAAATGGCGCTGTGCCATAGGCAGTTCTTTGGAGGGGAAAGGTGCCTTTCAGGCTGCCCTTCTGAGAGTTACAAAAATATCTAAATGTAACCAGAATCAAGATCCAGAAACTTGTGAATAAGGAACCAATGGGAAGGGATTAGTTTGAAAGTAATTGGTAGAAATGGAATAAAACTATCTGAGGCAAGTTGGTGCGGGAACAGACTTCAAGAAAATAATTTAAAGTTTTTTAAGATTTCAACAGAACATGGCAGTTGTAAGTAGCAAAGCCCACAAGATAATAGCTGAAAATGAGGAAAGATAAACTCAATAACAGTCAACCTCCAGGCTCTCAATGAAACTGACCAAATCTCCATCAACTCTTCACAATCAAGCGCTTGAAGGGTACCAGATAACTGTTGATGGCTATGAAAAACAATGCAATTTGACTTATGAAGATCTAGAAGCAAAGAAATGAAATATTCAAACAAGAATAACCCAGAAATCCTCAAGGGACTCAAGATTAGCCTAGCAGATCTTAACTTCAAAGAAATAAAGGGAGGTTCAACACTCCAATTTTAAATCTTAAAGAAACCCCTCAGTCAAACGTGACTTTTTCTAGCAGTAAAATTAAACAATGATAAAGACCAGTATTTTCAAATCAGGGATCAAAGAGTTGTATAACACACTCAAGAATACAACCAAATAAAATCTTCTTCAACCAGCAAGGCTACTTGTTGCTGATACGTACAAGTTCAAAGAGGGATGAATCAAAGATTTGAGTATGGAGGCTCAAAGATCAAGGGGAAATCATAGATATTCCCAGGATAAGGATGATTTTTTTGCTCAGATTGATAAACGATTTATAGATGATTCATGATATGTGGATGATATGATAGATGGGGCAAAAAGCAGGGGAGAGCCCCTCCTTAATGGGCAAATACCCTGTATACTACTTCCAAGAAGATAACACAAATGAGCGCGGGCCAGGCCCTTTTTTTATCTTTTTTTTTGGCAATGAAATTAATAATGAAAACAATAACAATTATTTACAGGAAGATCATGACATGTGAACATAAAAAATAAGATAAAACAAGACCAGCCCGCGTCACAGCTGACAGCAGGAAGCCAATGAACTTCTGCGGCTTTGAGGATGAAAGGAAGGCAACAGCGGTGGGCAGGTGACCAATGAATGAGGATTTGAGGAGGGGATGTTTGCAAGGTACCAGCACGTTGGAAAGCAGAAGGCAAAATGGCTTGTGATGGGTGATAGTGGACAAAGAAGTCTTGCAATGGAATTATCAATGAGAATTTGATGAGGAGTGCTTGAGAGCTAGCAGGCATGTCTTGTTCACTTGTGAGATTGTTCCTATCTCAAAACTATTTATCTATTACTTACTCATCTCCACTCTATCTTTTTAGCCTGTCATCTCTTCCTGTCATTTTCATTCTTAGTCCTGATTCTAAAATTACATTACTGTTGTCCTCAGAGTGAGATATTTCTTTTGTCATTCATTTCTTTTTTTATTTTCTGTTACTCCTGTTGAAACTCTTCATTTAGTCTGTTGGTTCAGGTAATACAAAATATTATAAACTCTTCACGGTTAAAAGCCGAATACAAACTCAAACTGATTTCTCAAACTATTGATGGCTTTGCCTGGACCAGCAGATCTCAATGCCTCACTTCTCAAGACGCTTACGGACTCCATCCCCACTCTCACGGAGTCAAATTTCTCGCTATGGCGCTCCAAACTCATTACAATATTCGCTCTCAAGGGGATCGCTAATTGGCTGCAATCTTCCGAACCCAAGAAGTGCCCCGTTGACGTGAATCTGGAGCTTGTTGGGTACATTCTTGCTAAACTGGACCACAGGACCTATATCAACTGTGTCAAGGACTTTCATCTGACGAATGGTATTGAATTGTGGAAATCTATCAACAAATTTTATGCCTCCTTGCAAACGGCAAACCAATTGCGAGTATTCTTTAATTTTTTGAATCTCCAATTTGATACAAAATTTGTTGATAAATTCATCACGGAAGTGAAGGCCTGTCTTCTTTAAATCTCCGAGATAGGAATTTGAATGGATCAAGACATAATAGCTTATCTAATTTTATATAAATTTCCTCCCCAACTCAAACATCTCAAAACAACCATTACACATTTGCTCGGAGAATCAAAAATCGATGGCAAACTTGTACTCAGGCACTTAAATCAGATTAAAAAAAAAGTAGCAGGTGGCACCTATGCCTCCGCCATGATGAACAACTCAACCAGACAGGAAGTGATCAATTGTAAGCCTACGTGCCATAATCCCCAATTGTCTCACCCCAAAAGCTCGTGTTGGTGGCTGTATCCGCACCTAAGACCAGGGAACAATCAAAGCTCAAGCGACAGCAAAAACTCTTCAAAACCGCCCAACGCAAAATCCGCCTCGGCAAATCTGTCCTACACTTTTGCAATGACCAACTCTTGGCGACTAACCAAGGACTACATAATCTTGGACTCAGGGGCATCACAATTGATGTTTAACTCGACGGAATTCTTTCTTGACCTTAAGGAGGACGACACGGAGATCCAAACTGGAAAAGAGAGCACGTTGTGGACAGCCAAAGGTGTTGGGACCGCAAAAATCTTATTGGAAAACTGCTCCGTGCTGCTCAACAACTCTCTCTTTGTTCCTCATTTAGCTGTGAATCTGGTCTCTCTAGGTCAGCTGCTTAATAAGGGTTGCTCTCTCCATCGATCAGGTCCAACTGGGTTTGCAGTCAAATTCAAAGATGTTACTTTTTTCTTTGGTCGGATTGAAGACAACCTCCTTGTCATCACAGATTTCTCGCTCCCTCAGTCGGAGCTGGCTTACTCCTTCATCAGTCTGTCTACCATTCATAAACGCTTTGGACATATCAATCCGGATCAAGCTAAACTCGTCTCGAAAGACTTCCCTAGGATTAAGTGGGAAATTCATCCTTGTGAACCATGCGCTCTTGGAAAGATTCATCAATCATCTTTCTCAAACCACATCTCCCCAGAATCCAAACCACTTGCCCAAGTTCATGCTGATGTCTGCGGGCCGATTAGTCCGATCTCTAAGAATGGAAACCAATATTTTCTTCTCCTCACCAATGAATTCTCCCGCTTCAAAATCTGTCTCCCAATCAAACACAAATCCAAAGTCGCGGATGAAGTGATCCAATTCATCAAAATCCACTCCAATAAATTCGGCTATCAACTCAAATATTTTCACTCCGACAACGGGGGTGAATTTGTTAATTCTAGATTGGCCACATTCTTCACTGACTTAGGAATTGAGCATACCACCTCCAAGCCTTATACACTGAAACGCAATCCAATTGCTGAACGTGGTAATCAAACACTTGTTGCATCAACAAGAACAACCCTCATTGACATGGCCATCCCTGTCAACCTGTGGGACAAAATTCTAGTTGGTTGCAGCAAAGTTCTCAATCTTGTTCCCTCCAAAGTGTCAAAACGAAGCCCGTCCAAGCTATGGCATGGGGTAAAACCCAAACTCAATTTGGTCCGTACGCTAGGCTCAAAGACTATTGTTCTCAACCTGCAAAATAATCTTGGAAAATTTGAAAAGAAAGGTTGGGAAGGTATACTTGTAGGCCACAATCTGCATCTTAATTCCTACCAAATTTTCATCCCTGAACTCGGAGAGACTGTTCGCTCGAAGCATGTCAAAATCTTTGAGGGCATGAAATTAACTGACAATCTTCCCTCTTTTGATTGCCCATTTGAATCTATTCTCAATGCCAACCCTGATCTTCTTGATATACTTTCCTCTAATACTTCTAAACCCGAACCTTTGGCTCCGCTTGACTCAACCTCTTCTTCATCTACCAAACCCCAACAGAACTCACTTGAAACCTCTGACCCCGACATAACAGAAAAATTGTCTGAAAACAATCAGTCCCAATTAGAGTCGTCAGACAAAAAAGATGTCTTGAATCAATTGGCTCCACCTGTCCGAAACCTAAGAGATTGATCCACTATCCAACCACCACAGTGATACGGCTTCTTATCCAGAGCAATCCCTAAAAACTATGATGAAGTGAAGCGTTTGCCCAAACGCGAAAATTGGATAAACGGCATGAATAAAGAACTTGGCGGCATCAAGTTGATGAAATTCTGGTCCGGATGCTACACTCTGCCTGAAGGAAAAAGGGCACTCTCCACAGTCTGGGTCTATCAATTAAAAACCAAACCCAATGGAGATGGACTCATCTTCAAAGCAAGACTGTGTGTGCAAGGCTTTTGTCAGCTTGAATTCCTTGATTATGGTGAAACCTACGCTCCCACTGGCCAGATAACGACTCTTTGCACTATACTCGTATATACCTATCATCATGGTCTTCCTGTCACTCAAATGGAAATTAAATTAGCTTTCCTGCATGCCGAACTAGACGAGGACATCTATATCAAATCACCTCCTGGCTATGATACACCTTTTCCCTACCTGAATTTGAACAAAGCCCTATACGGATTAAAACAAGCTCCTAAATCCTGGTTTGAAACTCTCAAGAATTGGATCCTCAGTCAAAATTTCATCATCTCCTCCTCAGATCCGTGTCTCTTTATCAATCAATCCACTCAAGTCTACGTTTTTTGTTACGTTGACGATCTTGTGATTATCGGCGACTCAAGCAAATTCAGAAAGGAACTACAATCTTGCTTCTCAATATCGCATGAAGGACCTTTATCTAAAATTCTTGGAAACTACATAGCAGATTCTCCATCTGGACCTTGCCTTCATCAACCATCTCATGTGGAAACTGCCCTATCCGAGTTAGGGCTCATCGACTTAAAGCCCATTAACACCCCAATGACTCCAAATGTAATCCTCAAACCCGCTACCAATCAAGATGCCTCCAATTTTACATCCCTCAACATCAACTACCGATCTTCCACTGGATTTCTCAATTTCATCGCCACCAGAACCAGGCCCAATCTCTCGTATGCAGTATCTTCATTATCTCGCTTCAATGCCAAACCCGGTATGTCTCATTGGATCAAAGCAAAACACGCCTGGCGATACGTCAAGACAACGCGCAACTTGGGTCTTTGTCTCAAAGAAGACTCATTTGATTATGATCTTGAAAAATGGAGTGATTCCAATGGTGGAAACAAACCAGTCTCAAGAAGAAGTCACACCGGCTACCTAATACTTCTCTATGGCTGTGCAGTATCCTGGCACAGCAAACTGCAATCAACGGTATCACTCTCATGGACTGAAGGCAAAATCAAATCGCTCGTAATGGCAACTCAAGAGAAAATCTGGATAACAAATTTACTGAAAGAACTCAACCCTTCAATTTATCTTACTTACTGTTCGCATATTGACAATAAGGCCTTTAATGATCTCATCAACTTTGAATTGCATCGCAACACACTCAAGCATGTGGATATACAAGTCAAATGGCTTTGAGAACAAAAATCATCAAAGGTCCTTGTTCCTGACCTTGTGAATTCAGAAGCTATGCTAGCGGATGCCTTAACAAAACCGGCCATCAAACCCTCCATCAAAAATCTTACTTCTGCTATCCTACAATCTCTCAATTGAACACGGTGGCGTGTTGAAAGTAAATCTCCATAAATCATCTATTTGAAATCTCCGCGGGGCTTCCAATCATGTCACCCGCCTATCACAACACTTTCACAATCACCCTAATTGACTCTTATTTCTTCAGCTCATCCATTCCGACTCATCACTCCCCTTTCTTCATTCCTTTCTTCATTCATTCCATTCTTCACCGCTAAACTCCCCATTCCTTCCCACTCCTCACCTCATTGCTCCAATCCTTCCATCCAGTCCTCTCTTACCATCTCCTCTCCTCCGCTACTCACTCCAAATCTCTTCTTATCTATTTTGCTACCTACAATTCTACTCCACCCGCTCTTTCCTTCTCTCACATTTCTTTCCATTTCAATCCTACAATTTCAAATCCTCAATTCTCAAATTCAAATTGAATTAATTGACTCTCAATTCACAACTATCCCTCTCTCAATTGATAACCTTGATACGACTTGCTCAACGCTCAACCTTTGATTCACATTGCTAACATTGCTCATCTCAAAATAATCAATTTCCTCTTCCTGTCTTGTTCACTTGTGAGATTGTTCCTATCTCAAAACTATTTATCTATTACTTACTCATCTCCACTCTATCTTTTTAGCCTGTCATCTCTTCCTGTCATTTTCATTCTTAGTCCTGATTCTAAAATCACATTACTGTTGTCCTCAGAGTGAGATATTTCTTTTGTCATTCATTTCTTTTTTTGTTTTCTGTTACTCCTGTTGAAACTCTTCATTTAGTCTGTTGGTTCAGGTAATACAAAATTTTTTAAACTCTTCACACCGCAGTGCGGTGGTTTGTTGGATGCCTGACAACTACATTTGAGTCATGTAAAAATCCATTCAATTGAATGTAGTCATGTGGAATCCAACATGCCCTCAGAGCTGGCTGGGTTGGCCGCGCGACTCTTTGAGCCATGGGGGGTTGTACACGGTGCCACATGGCTACATTTCAGCCATGTAAAACTCCACACCGCTCAAATGTAGTCGTGTGGAATCCCACGCCCTGTCAGACAATGCTGCATGGGCCATGCAACTCTTTGAGCCGTTGGGGGTCATAAATGGCTTGGATTGGACCATGTGGCATTCCACACGGCCCACTTTGAGCTATGTCCACTGCTCAATGAGTGTTCAATTTAACATTACCCTTAAATAAATATGAATTAATTAAAATTTTACATTCAAAATGTTGCGATCTCTTTTTTGTTTCAATGATTTTTATTTTCCACAAGATGATTGAATTAAACCTAGCATGGCGTCTCAAGGAATTTGGAATGGATGAAGACCTTCTCAACTTTGCAAGGTGGCCTGCTCTTTTTCCCTTAGTGATCCACCATTCAAGACTCCAACAGATTTCACAAGTGAAGGTTGGATTTGTCCTTTTTCCCCAGTGGTGAATTATTAGATACTGAAATTTCCAGAAGTCAACTTGCTTTGGGAGTAAGACTCAGTTGAGAAAAGATTTGGAAATGGAATATGAAGATGGAATAAAAAAATAAAAAAAAATTGCTTTCTAGTACTACCAAGTTTTTAAAGGTACACTACAAATAAACCGCCACCACTGACTGAGACTGATATAAACTGTGTTTGGAGCAAGGTGCAAGGTGAATTTATTGTAGCAAAGGAGTTGGAAGTGAAGCAAAATGAAATTGAGGAAAGAAATAAAGAAGGAAAAGAGGAAATGTGATGATGGTGGATGGAATGGAAGGAAGGTAGGAAGGGATTGGATTGAAATGTTAGGGGGAAGGAGCCAAGGTCAAAATTTGGATTCCAATTGAAACAGATGCAAGGAAATAAACGTGAGATTTAGGAAAGGTTTTTTCTTTGAAGGTCCAAAACAAAAGGCCATAAAAGGAGTTTATGGGTTAAAATTGATGGGAATTGCAAACAAGGAGTGCTCAAACTGCAAATTGCAACACAATCTTCAAGGAAGAATTTGTATAAAAAATGAAAATTAATCAAAGTATTTTTTGATTAATAAATGAGAAGGAGAGAAAGGAATCTTCATAAATTTAACAGGATTTAAATGAATTTTTGAAAAAAGCAGAAGAGAAAATGAAGGGTGTTTTGTAATTTGAAGATATGTTATTTTTTATGGCTCTTAGGCAAGTGTTCAATTCAAAAACCTGGTTTTGAACAGGAATGAAATGCTCTTCACAAAACATTAGAGTTCTGAATGGAGGTTCAAAACTCAAAAAGTTACAAACACAAGGATTCAGGACTTGTGCAACCCACAGGGTGTTGTGCATGTTGTGAACAATACTGTTGGCCAGCTGGCCAGGATTTAGATCATTTTATTCATTAATAATGTAAGGATATTGAAATACTTGAGGGGCAAGTATCCTGAGAAGAATGCAGATGATTATTGAAGGTAAAACCACCTTACGTACAAAAAAAACCTAAATAACAAACATTAAGCTTAACACAAAATAATCACCTCAGGAAACCTGAAGTTTCCTCTTATCCTCATTCTTAATTTTTTTTCATTCTTCTTTCATCATTTCTTTATGATAATCACATAAAAACTCCCATTGCCTCAAATTTCCTGATATCAACAATCCCTTGTTTGTTTTCCTGGTCAGATTCCATACTTTTCACTATTTCTCAAGATTAATTTCAACTGTGCTCATACGCCTCAACTGTTCATGTCTTCCTTATGACCTCTCTAACTTCCTTTTGTAATTGAGAACTGAATTACTCACCATTTTTCATCAGTTACTCCCCTCTCAGAATTATTTTGTTATAGCTTTCATTCTCATTGACTGATATTCATTTCCATGCCTTCATTGTTTCCTCATGATTTTCCTTGGCATTTTGATGAAATTGCTCATTCTTGAATTTAATCAATTTCTTGGAAAATTAGAAGTTTTCACTTTCTAATTTATTAGAAACAATTTTTTAATTTCTTAGAAATCAATTTCCAGATGATAAAAAATCAATTTTGAATTGATCATGAATCAATTGATAATTGATCAAGAATGAATTGGTAATTGATCAAGAACAAATTGATAATTGATCAAGAATGAATTGATGATTGATCAAGAATCAATTGATAATTGATAACTGTTCAAGAACCAATTCATAATTGATCAAGAATCAATTGATAATTTATCAAGAATAAATTGATAATTTATCAAGAATCAATTGATAATTGATCAATAATCAATTGATAATTGATCAAGAATCAATTGATAATTCATCAAGAATCAATTGATAATCAATCAAGAATCAATTGCTGATTGATCAAGAACCAATTGCAAATTGATCAAGAATCAATTGATAATTGATTGAGAATCAATTGATAATTGATAAAGAATAAATTGATAATTGATCAAGAGCAAATTGATAATTGATGAAGACTCAATTGATAATTGATCAAGAGAAAATTGATAACTGATCAGGAATCAATTGATAATTGATCAAGGATTAATCAGTAATTGATCATCAACTAATAGCTAGTTGATCAAGAATAAAATGAGAATTTTTCAAAAATAAAAGAAAATTTGATTAGGAATTTATTTCTAATTGATTTACAATCAATTTCCAATTGATTTACAATCAATTTCCAATTGATTTACAATCAATTTCCAATTGATTTACAATCAATTTCCAATTGATTTACAATCAATTTCCAATTGATTTACAATCAATTTCCAATTGATTTACAATCAATTTCCAATTGATTTACAATCAATTTCCAATTGATTTACAATCAATTTCCAATTGATTTACAATCAATTTCCAATTGATTTACAATCAATTTCCAATTGATTTACAATCAATTTCCAATTGATTTACAATCAATTTCCAATTGATTTACAATCAATTTCCAATTGATTTACAATCAATTTCCAATTGATTTACAATCAATTTCCAATTGATTTACAATCAATTTCCAATTGATTTACAATCAATTTCCAATTGATTTACAATCAATTTCCAATTGATTTACAATCAATTTCCAATTGATTTACAATCAATTTCCAATTGATTTACAATCAATTTCCAATTGATTTACAATCAATTTCCAATTGATTTACAATCAATTTCCAATTGATTTACAATCAATTTCCAATTGATTTACAATCAATCCTTGGATACAAGAGCAGGAATTCCATGAATCTATATCTGATTCTTGCTGGTATATTCACCCTGACTTGAACTAAGTTCTCTTCTTTCATGTCAACAACCTTATACTTGTTGGCCTGGGGAAACATTTTCAGAGAAAATTTCTCAAAAGATTTACTCATTCCAGTCATCACAATCCAAATAAAATTTTCGGCATGAAATACAAGCAAATTGGCAACAATACTTCTATCTCAAACTAAACATATTGAACACGGATTGGAAGAATTAAAGATGACAGACTGTAAACCGTCCTCTATCCCCCTCTCAGCCAACCTCAATTTGAAGCCGGCCTCTCATGAAGATCATGAAGAATTCAAGTCTCTCAATATAAACTATAGGTCTTCTGTCTTCCTCATAAACTACATTGCGTGTCTCACTCATCCCAACCTCAGCTTTGCTGTTTCTAGTCTTGCCAAATTCTGTGAAAAGCCAGGTATTAGTCATTGGAGGGAAGTCAAGAGATGCTGGAAATATCTAAACGCTACAAAAAATCAGAAATTCACCTTAAAAATCAATAACTCTAGCACTCAAATTGAATGTTACAGCAACGCCACTTGGAGTGACAATTCGGAAACAAGGTGTTCCCAATCTGATCATCTTTCTCTCCTTTTCAATTCCCTTATTTCTTGGAGTAGTTACAGACAGCACAATGTAGCTCATTCTACTACTGAAGCTGAACTTAACCCTCTAGCCGACTCCTTTTTAGAAGCCATATGGCTGCAAAATTTAGTGGCTGAACTCTGGAAAAAGAATGTTACAGCCAGTCTTCATTATATAGACAATAAGGGTCTAGACAATAAAATCAAGAAGTTTGGGTTTAACTCCAAAACTTGCCACATTGATATCAAAAACAAAGCTCTTCGCAAAGAACTCAATCTTTGAATTCTAATCATCAAACCAATTACAGCAACAAACATCAAAGCTGATGGACTTACAAAAGCGCTTCCCCTTTCTTCTCTCTCTAATCTTCTTCAGTGAATAAACCCTTCCTTTACAGCTCGGACTTCAGTCTTACAAGTCTGGGGGGTGTTGAATAATTCTGCCTCTGTACTCTTACGGTCATGCTATTCTTAACTGTCACATCCACATAGACGCGGACCCTATCACTGTTACAAACCTATCTCTGTCTTTCACAACTATGTTCCCTGTTCTTCTCTTTCCTTTCTATCTCTCTGGATCACGTATCTTCTGGCAACTCTGGAGGATCTTTGAACCAACAACTACCACAACCTAACTCAAGTCACATCTCGACTCTCAACACAACTACTCATTATCAGATTGAATCTCTTCCTATTTCTCTTGTTTTCTTTTCTTTCTTTAAATTTTCATTTCTTTTTGTTTGCTCTTTCTAAACTCAAATCTTACTCTCTTCAACTCAATCTTCATCATGCTCTGACTGGTAAGACAATCATCTATTGCCAAATACTCTACACATGTCTGATCTAACTATTGACATAGTCCTTTTCAAAGTCATCCTTGTCGTGTTCCTCAATATTCTCATAGTGTCTGATCCAGCCTACTCAACCACTGCACCTCCTGGCTGTTCCGTGCTTGTTTTTTTATTTTTGTTATCTTTTTCTTTCTTCATGTCTTTCCTTCCTTTTTGCTGTTTCTATACTGATAATGAAACTGGCTTAGCCCTCTTTGGTCAATACAAATTGAATGATCATCCAGTTACTCAACACTAATCAAATTGAACATCATCTTTTGGAATTTCTACTTTAGGGCCATTCCCTAGACTCTTTTGATGTTTATTTAATTTTTTGTGTTTTGGTTGTCTTCAGTGTTTTTTTTCTTTTTTTTTCTTTTTTTTTCTTTTTTTCTTTCTTTTTTTCTTTGTTTTTTTTTCTTTTTTTCTTTTTTTTTTGTTATGTTTTATTTACTTATTTTTACTTATTTTTATTTTATTTTTTATTTTTGGGAAATGTTGAATTCAGGGCTCATTGAGCCAGCTACACGACTCCGTACACGGCTCAATGGGCCACATGGCACCCTACACGACTCAAATGAGCCGTGTGGAATGCAACACGGCTCAAATGGGCCTTGTGGCATGCTACACGACTAAAATGGGCTGTGTGGCATGCTACACTTCCCATTTGAGTTTTACAGCACACTAAAAAACTGAAATCACGTTGTGCAGCCTCCACTAAATAATAAATAATGATCAATAAACAATAAACAATAAATAATAAATAATAAATAATAAATAATAAATAATAAATAATAAATAATAAATAATAAATAATAAATAATAAATAATAAATAATAAATAATAAATAATAAATAATAAATAATAAATAATAAATAATAAATAATAAATAATAAATAATAAATAATAAATAATAAATAATAAATAATAAATAATAAATAATAAATAATAAATAATAAATAATAAATAATAAATAATAAATAATAAATAATAAATAATAAATAATAAATAATAAATAATAAATAATAAATAATAAATAATAAATAATAAATAATAAATAATAAATAATAAATAATAAATAATAAATAATAAATAATAAATAATAAATAATAAATAATAAATAATAAATAATAAATAATAAATAATAAATAATAAATAATAAATAATAAATAATAAATAATAAATAATAAATAATAAATAATAAATAATAAATAATAAATAATAAATAATAAATAATAAATAATAAATAATAAATAATAAATAATAAATAATAAATAATAAATAATAAATAATAAATAATAAATAATAAATAATAAATAATAAATAATAAATAATAAATAATAAATAATAAATAATAAATAATAAATAATAAATAATAAATAATAAATAATAAATAATAAATAATAAATAATAAATAATAAATAATAAATAATAAATAATAAATAATAAATAATAAATAATAAATAATAAATAATAAATAATAAATAATAAATAATAAATAATAAATAATAAATAATAAATAATAAATAATAAATAATAAATAATAAATGATATATAATAAATGATAAATAATAAATAATAAATAATAAATAATAAATAATAAATCATAAATAATAAATAATAAATAATAAATAATAAATAATAAATAATAAATAATAAATAATAAATAATAAATAATAAATAATAAATAATAAATAATATAAATAATAAATAATAAATAGGCTCCAACACAACTGGAGCCATGCATTCAACATCACCCTTGGATTATTTTATTTAAATATTTTTAGCTGCTTCAAGCTGGCTTCAATGTTGATTCTGAATTGATTGGGTTAAAAGGAATGAGTATTCATTTTTTTTTTAATGGTTAGAAATTAATAAATTTAGAATTTGAGTTCCTGCTGTAAATATTTTGGTATTAATCATCTTTGGTGGGAGTATGAGTGAAGTTTTTGCATGAGAATTTGGCTAATGGGAGCTCCTTACACTAGTTTCATTCTATTTAGGTTACATACAATCAGGGACATGTTTTGAGAATCTGATATCATTGGTGCAATGGAATATCCTAGTCTGGCCATGAATCAATTGTTAAGTTTCAATCCTTATTAAGATGCTTTCAAAGCAATTGACAGAATCCATATAAAAATACGGTTGCACACATGATGAAAATTCCATTGAGAAGATCATGCTTTGAGATGAAATTTTTTATGAATGTGCTAGAAAGTTTATCAGTAAAGGAGGTTTTATTTCTCTGAAGAAACAGATATATTTTTTGGAAAGAAAGGTACTATCACCAGGATGACGTATGTAGGTCAGAAATGGGTTATTGGTAAATGAAATATATACAGAATGATTCACAAGGAATAAAAAGAATTAAAAGTTGATGGATAAGCCTATAATTCTGGGGATTTTGGGAATTTTCACAATTACAATCATAGAATGCAGGGAAATATTTTTTAATTCATTTTTAATACAACACAATAGAAGTAGTTTTGGATGAAACTATAAATTTTATTATGAGAATGATTCCCAGAAAGCATAAATTCATGGAGTGATACAAATATTTCTTACTTAATGTGGGAGATTTTGCGTACTTCTGTTAAATATTTCCATACTAAATTTCTTTTTTATTCCATAAATCATATTCTTTATCAAAGAGGTTCCTGCCATACCAACCCCTAACTTTTTTTAAACTCATCAAATACAGTATAACCATCAGGCCTCATCTACTTTCCAAGGAACTGCAACCACAGGGATCAGGAGACTTATATCAGTATATCTCCAGTAACTATACAATTCATCATCTTCATGAAGTACATATATAAATATAGTCTAACCTCATAGACTAAGGAGATAGACTCCATAGCCTTGCACATACTTAATTTTCCAGGTCTGCACATACTCTGAACTTGGTGAATCTGTGTTACCCATACTCTGTCAGGTTTTATCCTTTGAGAATCCTTATTTACATCCTCTTGCAGATTTTATTCCATAATGTCTGTAGTTAGTAAATAGTGTCATGACCTCCATGTACCTTGTACATCTTTCAACTGCACTCTCCCAAAGTAGAAAAACAAGACCTGTAACCTTGTCCCTATATAGACACAGCCTAACCTAATGTAGTAGCATACCTGATAAGCCCTATCTGTTACTTAGACTATTCCCTTGACATTTCATATGTATTCTGAGCCTCAAAATTCTGTGCCTCTGTTGAAGCTCCATCCTTTTTCTATTTAAAATGGACTCCTCTTCCTCCTTCCTGATTGTTCCCCAGGAAATCAGTTCAATAATTCTTACTAGGAATCCATCCCAGGAAGTGTCATACAGAACCTTATCTGAATTAGCTGCTACTCTGCTCCTTGTAGCATCTTCCAGTATCCTTTCCCCAAACCTAGTGAGATTAGATTCCCCTTTGTGCGAAGCCCTGCTTCGGTGTCAGAAGCCCTTGTGAAATTAAACTGATTTCTGCTCCAACAATCCTTTCTTCACCACCCACAATCCTGAACCTATTTACAGCATCAAATCTTCCTACTGAATTTGTGGCAATTTTTTTTTTCTTTTCTGTCTTTTCCTAACCTTGAATTGAATATTGAATTAGTGGCCAGTTCATTGAACCATTTATGTTGCTATAAAAACTTGTAAAAACGCGAAATTCCCTATTCTAAGACCCCACTTCAATGTTTCAACATTTTTCTTCACTGCCTTTGAAGCCTTGCTTTGACACTGCCACGCCTTGACAAATTTAATGTGATGCCTCAATTCTTTGCCAATTTTATTCTTTGAAACCCCCTTTGACCCCTTACTTTGACGCTTCCATGAGGTACCTCAACACCCAACTCAACAAATATTTAATTAAATTTGGGAAAAATCTCCTTAATTCATTTTTTTTCTATGTGATGAACCTTTTGGATAACTCCTTATTCTTAGAAATATGGATGCCACCACAAATTTCTGTCTTTTCTCACATTTCTAGCCCAGATGTAACTGTTAGCTCCAGGGAAAGGGGCATCACTGAACCTACCTACCCTTCTACCCCCAGAGCTTTTGGAACAGGTAGAAACTTTTCCAACTTACCAGCACAAGTAGCTACCACCTCTACTCCTTTGAACACTGGCTTTTTGAAGCCTGTCCCTGAAGTTTCTCTTTCTACAACTTCTTCTTCTGAAAATGCAAGCCTCCATAGAGTTACAGGGCAATTCCCAATCCCAGGCTACCATGGCTTGGAATCTTGTGCTTATAACGCCAGCTTGGTCTTAATTAAAGGAGAAGATGATGAAGAAATCAGGATGAGGACTCAGGATTTTACTCCTGAATATTGAGTGTCTTGGATTCACCCTCACCAGAGTTTAATCATGGCCCAACTTCTAATTCAACAGGAATCTGGTGTGTAAAGTAAGAGATTGATACTCTCCTAGTTGTCCTTGAGTTCCAGGATTGATGGTCCTAGCCTCTGTAAGGATAAGGATGCTCCAGTAAATAGAGAGAGAGAGAGATAGAGATTAATTTCATTTCCTTTCAGTAGCCTTTTCCGTATTCTTGCATCCATATGTATATGTATATCAGTATGGGTATCTGTTCTACAAGCTGGCTTTGAGAGCATGGAATTTATACCAACCCTATCAACCCTATCCTAACTACAAGCACAACACTAAGTAGGAAAGAAGCCCTGGAAACCAGAATGCTAGCCTAACCCTAACCCTTTCCCATACCCCAACCACCCTCAAGCCCTCCTACTGTTACACACATGGGGTTTGTCCTTCTCATGACATGGCCCTCTGCCGCACCCTACTTGGAGCCCCCTGCTTTGTCTGTATCCACCAGGCCTGCCATGTGATTTACTTCCCTGCGGATTGGCCCGCGCTTGCCCACGCCCGGCCCGCTCCTATAGCCCCAATTACCCTGCTCTATCCTCCCAAACTAGCTGCCCGCAAACCTTTTCTGGGGGCTGCATTCTTGGGTCTCCAATGTCCAAGCGGGCCTCAATGAGCGCTCCAACTCCAATGTACAAGCGGGCCACAATGAGAACACCAGCCGCCGCAGGGTTCCCAATCTGAGGATATATAAAAACACCACATCCCCCCCAACTTGAGGTCTGTGCCCAGAGATCTTCCCACCATTACCTCAACCATAACTGCCCATACCCATTACACCAATTTTAGAGAAGAAAAAAGAAAATAAAGAGAAGCTGAACCAGACCAGAGAAGGAAAGAGAAGAATTTTTTTTTCACTGCACCGCGCCTGCATACCTGCAATACTATCCCTTCCGTTTCCCCCCACCAGGCCTAGCCGCTTTCCCAGTGGTTTTCAACCCACTGCTCCGCCGGGAAAGAGTTTTGCCCTACATCATCAAATCCCACGCAGGTTTTGTCCACAGGAGGTTTTCCCAAACTTCCTTCCAGGTGGGCCTTCTGTTGCCAAAGCCCTTGAAACCCCATTCTCCTTCTCACCAGCCATACTTTTGATGCTCAATCCCTTCCCATCCCGCCACCCCTGTCCGTTGCACCAATGCCAAAATCTTGACTAGCCGTGATGGCAACAGGCCCGCCATTGGCCCATCCATCCCGCACTGCCCGGCTCCACGTCCTTCCATTCCACATGCATTCTCCCCCCCATCAAAGAGGTCCAACTCCAGTTGCAATCCTTCAATCCCTGGTCCGTTCCTTCCGCCACCGCTCCCATTCTCCCTGCAAGACCCATCTTCCCTTCATTGGTTCCCAAGCCGTGCGCAATATTGGATCCCATCCCCTTCTCCGCATGACTTTCCTCCCGCCCATCAGTACCCAAATTGCACGCCATATCCGCTCCTCTTCCCTCTGCCACCATTTTTTCCGCTTCCTGTACCTTGTCCTTGCTTGCTTCATAGCAACAGGCTGATCCAATTCCGCCAAGACCAGCTTTCCCAACATGTATCCTGTCTCTACTGGGGAAACCAATCCTGCTTTTGAATCCATTGTATGGTTCTTGCATCCCAACCACCAATAGCCATTATTGTCACCATACATGCACACCTGGGGTGGGGGCGCGCTAGGGAGCTGAAGACCCTTCAAATAAATCTTAGGTCGCTTGCCAACTCTGAAAGTTCACTAACCCAAGGGATGGTATCCGGTGGTGGGGCCAGAGCACACGCTGCCACGTAATCTGACCCTGCTTGCAACCAGACCCTGCCACGCGTGCCTGCCTTGTAATCCCATTCCGCTTGCAACCAGAACTTGCCGCGTGCGCCTGCTTTGTAATTCACATCTTCTTGCAACTGGACCCTGCCGCACACGCCTGCCTCCGCCATGGATTGTTTAAAATGGCCTTCCCCGAAAAAAGGATCACGCTTCCCCCATCTTTCCAGCATTCCCCCCTTCAGTTTTGGCGTATCAAGTTTTTGGTAGCCTTCCATCTCTTCCAATGCGCCTTTGGAGTCTGCAATCACTTCATATCTTGAGTTGAATTGCTCCACATGCACAATCTTGAGTTTAATGTGAGGGTAATCCTATGGGTTGATGCGGCAATGGCTGAAGGAGGAAGACAAAGTAGAAGCAACTTCTGGTAGCATCCTGATTACCTTTGAGAGACTTGAGGCAAAAGAAGTTCCGGGTCAGACCCCCAGATTTGGAAAGTAGGAGAGCAATACTCTCCTAGTTTTCCTTGAGTTCTGGGATTGATGGTCCTAGCGTCTGTAAGGATAAGGATGCTCCAGTAAAGAGAGAGAGAGAGATATATAAAGATGAATTTCCTTCCCTTTCCATACCCTTCTCCGTAACCTTCTATCCATATGTATATGTAGATCAGTATGTGTATCCGTCCTGAAAGATGGAGTTGAGATCATGGACTTAATACCAACCCTCTCAACCTTATCCTAAGTACAAGCGCAACAAAAAATAGGAAAAAAACCCTAGAAAAAAGAACCCTAGCCTAACCCTAATTCTTTCCCATACTGCAACCACCCTCAAGCCCTCCTACTGTTTCACACATCCTTCTTGTACTTCTCATGACGCGGCCCTTGGCCACACCCTACTTGAAGCCCACCCCCCATTGTCTGTATCCGCCAGAAGCGCCGCGTGATTTCCTGCCCTGCGGGTTATCCCTCTCCTATAGCACCAATTGCCCTTCTCTATCCTCCCAAACTAGCTGCCTGCAAACCTTTTTGGGCTGGCTCCATTCTTGGGTCTCCAATGTCCAAGCAGGCCGCAATGAGCTCCCCAACTCCAATGTCCAAGAGGGCCGGGATGAGCGCGCCAACTCTGATGTCCAAGCGGGCTTTGATGAGCGCGCCAACTCTGATGTCCAAGTGGGCTGCAATTAGCGCGCCAACTGTGGCACAGTTACCAATCCATCCAAGGCTATATAAAAACAGCACACCAGTCACCTTCCCTAGCTACTAACCTTCCTTCCACCTCCCAGGGCCCTTCAAACGTGGCTTCCCTGCTGGCCATTCTTCAGCAGATGACCACTGCAATGAACCATCTCTCTAAAAATGCTGACCATCAACCCTCTTCTAACTTCAAATATCCATAAATAAATGCCCCAGGAAAATTTGATGGGACAAACCCATCCAAGCTTACACCTTTCCTCCAACCTTGTGAACTCATCTTTGCCAATGATGAGAGGGTATTTTCTAATGACAGGAAAAAATTCTCATTTTTTCCAGTCTCTTACCTTTTAGTAAATTCCACTCAATGTTTCCAGCCCCATCTTTCTCACATTGGTAATTATTAGCCAGATTTTCTACTTAATTCTTGGGTTTTGTTCATTCAGAAGCTCCATACCCTTTTTGGGTGTTGTCTGGAAATTCAATGCGCCAAAAAAGAGTTAACCATCCTAAAACTGAAAGATACTGGTTATGAGACTAAATATATCACTGATTCAGGACATTTATCTCGCTGGGGTGATAAAGCCCTCTTCTTTAATTTCAGGCAGGGAATTCCAGACAGACTGTTTGACCAACTAGCTTATTATGATTAACCTCAATGAAAATTTCAGGATATAAGGGAAATTTTCCTTAAGTGTGATACTTGCTACCAAGTAAGGATACAGGAGAAGTCTTTCAACTCCCATCAGGCCTCAATACCTGGACCCAGTTCCTCAAATCCTCCAAACCTCAACAGCCCAGCCACAAAGGTAGGTTCAAGGGAAAAGAAAAGGCTCCCCTTGAAACCATGATCCAACTGACCATCCAAATCCTAAAATAGGTGAAGATTGACACCTTAAGGCTGATGAAAAGGCTAGAAGAGAAAAAGAGGGTTTTTGAAAGGACTTTGGAGGTTCCCACAAATGCCTCCTCTACAGAAAACACCCAAACTTCAAACCTGGCAAGAAGCTGATTCCTGCTAAGCCCAAACAGGGAAAAGACTAGGTGACAGAAGTGTGGTACTCAATGAAAACCACCCCTCCAATATTAGAGTACATAATTTGGAAGGGAAAGCACCCAAATCCCCTACTAAATACTTGATTTTTTTCAGCTTTCTACTATTGCAAAGCAAGCTGCAAAAGTAACATGAAAATAATAATAATAAAATTAACCTAAGAAGGAGTAGGAAAACCATAAATATTATCACAGAAATAGATTTTCCACCCATAATTAGTTAGGGTCACTCCCTGACCCCACCCTTGAAATCCAACTCCTTATATTTTTAAATAATTAAGGAAAGAAAGACCAAAATACCATGGCTCCACTATTGAGCTTTTGGTCAATTAAATATTTCACACATATTTTCACGTATAGGTTTCACATCTAAAATTCAGTCAGAATTGAGGTGTTGTGTATATTTTAGGAGTTACAGACAGAAATGTGTTTTGCCACAATTCCCGCACGCAGCTGCTGCAGCCAATTCACCCGCGCGCGGCTGAGATACAGCCCTGTCACTCCTTCAAGGTTGTGTACGCAGCCCCGGGCCTCTGACAAGTACACAGCTGCGGGACTACGGGTTGACAGAGTGACAGGCGGCCTGAGAGGCTTAGGTACCATGTAAACATGCTAAAACCCACATGGGAAGGTTCTACATATGTAATAAATGTTCCTGTGGTAGTAGATAGTCTTAAAGTACATCATATTATAAAAAAATACTTAAATAATCCTTGTACCTATTTTTTATTAAATATAATTCAAAGTACGAAGAATGTCAATGATAAGACAATGAAAACTTCTAAAAATATATTAAAATACTTTCATATACTTATATGATAATTCCTAGACATTAATATCTTTGTGACATACTAAGAAAACTAATGATGTAACAATATTAAATGAATTCTTTTGACTTATATTTTTCAGTAATTACTTTTAGTAAATCAACTGGAACTCAAAAATAAGGAGTAAAATCAATATCATGAATTTACTCCAGTTATTCAATACATAATGAGAACTCAGCTGGCATCAGGGTGTCTTTACAAATGTCTATTTATATAATTATTAAATTACTGGGAACATTTACTAAGGATAATTAATTAGATAATACATAAATGGGACAGATTAGTGTTATTCACATGTCCCAATTATAAAGTAGAATAATTCCCATACCCTGAGGAATGAGATGCTACCCGTGCTATAGCACCAATAAAACGTGACAGGCTACCCCTGATTACCCTTCTAGCCTTAGTGTACGTCCCTTTGAGCCCCTGCACCCCTCAGAAGGTCAATATTGGGACTCCAAAAGCTATAAATAAAGAGCTTGTTTGAGGATATTGATGGGCAGAGACCCAGTTATATTTATATCCAGACACCATTCCAAGGTAATCAAGTACTTATAAGAGATGAGTAAGTGATTTATGGCTAAGTCTGATCAATAATATCCTTCCTCAACCTCTTTTTTATGAATTAAAACTGCTGAACAACCTTATAACCCCAGTATACACGTTTAACCCGTCAGTGCACTTCTCAAAGAGATAAAACAAGCATTTAATAATAAAAAAGTGAGTTTTATTATCCTTTCTCTGTCGTGGCAGCTTGGTTACAAGGCCCTGCCACTCAACCATGTATTTTATATACATATTATCTTTGGGTAAAATATCCTTTAAACTAAAGAGCCCAAAGTAACCAGGACTACGTGTTTTCATACTGAAATCCCTGAAGAGAGATGCTAAAGATCCCCAATATAATTGTTGCCCCTCTATATAAAAATATTAAATAATCAATTCATTCATATTGATTTAAAACAATAAACCATAACCAAACCACTTAACCTTGCAATAAGCTTAATCCCAATATTTTACAGTTTATTTCTGCATTCATTAAATAATATATTTATTATTTATTCTATCACCTCTGTTAGCTAAAGGATAGGAAGGGTCTTGGCATCCAGGAGGCTGAAAATTGGGGGTCTGGCCGGGAAATATTCCATTTTATTATATTTAATACCTTGGACCAGACATTTCACAAAAAAATAAATAAAAGACAAATTTATCTGACTTTATAACTGTGATTTATCATGAAATTCTTTTGCAGTGGATTTAAAAACCAATGCAGAATTAATAATCTATTATTTAAATCTTTTAAATAGAATAAAAGAAGCATATATTAAAAATTATAGACTTACTGGTTAGAAAGCTTTAAGTCAAGCTGAGCAACTTAATATCTCTTCTGCACCTAAACACTTAGATAAACTCCTTGAACAAGAAGATCTTGAAAAGCTCATCAACTTTCAGGCCCTATTAAGGAAATCTTGGATGAAATACTGTATAAATTACTTTTTGAAACATAAAAGTAGGTATACAACTTGTATTACCCCATAATTTTTTTAAAAATAATATTAATATATTATAATAACTAATAAAATAAAGTTTTTTATCAGTGAACCCTCCTGTACCGGAAACCCCCGCCACTGAAGTTGATTTATTGGATCACAAAATCCCAGATATCTCTGGAAGCCCTGAAAATATTGATTGGGGAGGTGAAGCCCTTGTTGGAACACATCAAGACCCCGTAGGATTACCTACTAAGGATTAATTTAACACCAATGAAGTCTTGGTACCTTTGAACATCAACTTAAGTCAGTTTCAAATAAAAATTATTTTTACGGATTTTTTCTGTAAAATACTTATAAAAATATTATTCTAAAATTAATAGAAGTAACACAGAAGCCTCAGGGAGAATTCCCTCCTATTGATCTTTGCCAACAGCTCCCAGTAACCGTGAGAACACCAATAAGGACAACCATGAAGGGAATGGAACCTGTGAATCAAATTTTGATGGAAAAGGAGCAGCACCAATTAATTCTGCCTTCTCCCAACCTAGAGCCAGAGAAGGTAGTAGAATCAAGACACCCTCCTTTACAAGAAGATTCCCTGCAGCCACCCCAGCAGAATCTGGCCAAGGAAGCCAGGATCAAAGACTTAGTCAAAGAGCACGTGAAATATGATAAATTTTAGGCTGAAAAGAATATTTTATTTCAATGAAAGAGCACAACAAAAAAGTCATGAGGTAGCAAAGAAACAAAGAGAGTAGCTGAAAAGATTATCACACCTTAAAAGAAGACTCAGCGTAACAGCTGGAGGTACAAGGATTGCAGTAAGGAAAAAGGTGAATCTTATTGAATGAGATAACCTAAGACGGAAGGTCTCAGGCATGTCAGGTGCATAGAAGAATGAAGAAACAGAGGGAAGGAAACTTGGCTTACCAGGCTCAGGTTCACGAGAAGTTGGTGGTACGAGTGCAAGGTTGTACAAGGAAAACTTTTTGAGACCTGAGCTGGCAAGGCCCTCTAGATAAGCTGAGACAGGCTGGTGAAAATGGAGTGCGGACACTGGCATTCTGTGGTGTATTCCTGGGTAGCAGGCGCGTGTTGCCACCTTGTGCGCCTGCGCTTACTTAGACTGGAATTACTGCGTAGCGCGTAGTTTTGATGATCTGAGAGGACTGAAGCCAATCTAGCTCAAACTCAACACTCAACACCCACCCTGGCTTTAGGCCTCTTTGCAAGGAGGGCCAAAATTGAGAATCTTGAGCTGATGCTCTAACAATAGTCAAGAGACAGGTTTGGTGAGGAAATCCGCAGGGTTGTTTTTTGAATTGATCCGCTTGATCAAAATTGTCCCCTTTTCCGCTTCCTCACGTAAGAAGTGGTAGCGTAGCTCCATGTTTTTTTTCTTGAAGTTTGCATGATTCGCCGCGCTTGAGGCCAACTTGTTTTTGTCTTTGTGGATTGGGATTGGTGACTTTACCGGACGCCAGAAAATTTCCTTGGCAAGGAACCGCAACCAGAGCACTTCCTTGACTGCTTCCCCTTCCACCTTGTACTCGGCTTCAATGGTTGAGAGTGTAACAGTTGCCTGATTCCTGGATTTCCAGTTGATGATGTTGTTGTTCCACAGAACCACAAAGCCGCTGACAGATTGCCTGGTCAAGGGACAGGGGGCCCAGCCCACGTCCACATGAGCGCTGAGATCTGATTCGGTCGGCTTCTTTGTGAAGTTGAGCCCCAGCAAGCTTGTGTGAGTCAAATAGCTAAGTACCATGAGCGCCGCGTTGAAGTGCGTTAAGCCAGGCGCATTGAGGAATTGGGAAAGGTAGTTTACGGCAAAGTTGATGTTGGGGCAAGTGTTGCAGCTGATATAGTTAAGCTCGCCTACAAGTTTTCTGTAGTTTTCTCCAGTTGCTGCAAAGGCCTTTTGCTCCTCCTCTGACGCAGGTAGAAGCTTGTAAAAGGGTTTGAAAGGCGTGGAGCACATCTTGTGTGCAGGGAGGTTGTATTGAGGTGCAATTCCGTCTATTTACGTCTTGTGACTGAGATGAATTGCGTTCGCCTTTTGCTCCACATTCATGCCAAGAAGAAGCATGGCAGGTCCAAGATCCTTGATTTTGAATTTCCTAGAGATAGCTTCCACAAATTTTACTGGATTAGGGCTGAAGACGGCGATGTCATCCACATGAATGTAAAAATAAGTTTCCCCTTTCCAGAATACACACCTGTCCGCCTCGCTCCTGAGAAATCCTTCCTCAAGCAGCCTGTTGCTTAGGGTTTGGTACCACATTTGCGGGGCCTGTTTGAGTCCGTAGAGCGCCTTTTTGAGAAAGAAAGCCTTTTCCGGGGCGACTGGAACATTGTCAGGCAAGCTGACATGGATAGTTTCTTTGAGAGGAGCGTTGAGGAAGGCCAAATTGACATCAAGTTGGTGGAATTTTCACCCGTGCTGAACAGAGGATGCAATGAGCAGGCGTAGGGATGATTTGTTTCCAGTAGGTGCAAAGACACTTGATTAGTTGACCCCAAACTCTTGATGAAAACCCTGGGCGCATAGCCTTGCCTTGAACTTGATGATCTTATTATCTTTGTCGCGCTTAGTTCTAAACACCCATATGCAATTCAGTGGCTTGATGTCAGGACAGGGCTTGCATTCCTCCCAGACTCCGTAGGTGAGCAGATTCAGAATTTCTTTCTCCATCACAGCCACCCATTCCAGTCTGTGTGGACTTGCAAGTGCCTGCTCCAGCATCCTGGGATCTTTGGGCTGAACTTCATTGAAGTTTGTCTCTGCAGCAGTCCGGCGCTGGAGTCAGTTGTGGGGTAAAATGTTGAAATCAGAAATAATGCTGTAGTCAGGGGAGACAAGTGGGTCAACATTCTGAATTGGAGATGTGGCATCAATGCTACTTGAGATAGGGAGTCAGCAGTCCGGGATGTTGGTGATTTGAGTAGGAAAAGGGTCCTGGTAGTCTTTAGGGTTTGTAGATGTAGTGCCATGACATGCAAAAGTCCCTTCAAGAAAGGGGAAATTTGCACTAATGTAGGTGCGGCCAGTTTGATCATCTAAAATTTTGTATGACAAGAAATCATTAACATACCCAAGCAGAGTCCCTTTTTCTCCATTGATTCCCAGTTTTGAATCCCTCTTTGCTTTTGGAATGAGAGATTAAGTTGTGCATCAAAACGGTTTGAGACAGTCGTAATTGAAGTCTTTACCAGTCCACATTTTGTATGGGATTGCAAAGTTCTTGGAGGCAATTGGAAGGAGATTAACAAGATCCGTAGCTGTATTTACGGCTTCTGCCCAGTAGCTTGGAGGAAGCTTGCTCTGCACCAGCAAGCAGCGAGCCTTGTCAAGAATGGTTCAATTTGCCCGTTTGGCTAGACCATTTTGCTGTGGCGTGTAAGGGGGAGAGTGATGATGTTCTATTCCAAGTTTCTTCAGGTACTTGGAGAGTCGTTCATTCACAAACTTGCCACCGTTGTCTGAAACAATTGTGCTGACTTTGTTGCCAAGCTTTCTTTTGGCGGTCTGAATGAAGTCCTTGACGGCATCAGGTGCTTGGTCCTTGGTTTGGAGAATGGAGACAGAGTTGAAGCCTGAGTGTTGGTCTACTATGCTGGGAAAGAACCTGCAACCGCCATTAGACTGAACTACAAAGGGACCCACAACATCAAGATGTATCACTTCAAGCGTTTGAGAGACAGCTTTGAAGTGGTTGTTGAACGGTGTAGCAGTCATTTTGCAGCTTTGACACACCTTGCAGTCAGTGGTTGGAGGTTGATGCGGGAATAGGAACCTGAGTATCTTGTCACTGGGGTGTCCTAATCTTGTGTGCCAGTGGCTGTTGACTGGTTGTTTCAGATGGATTAGTCTTTTTGTAGGCTGACCTTTGAATTCGGTGCTGCAAAGTTCCACCAGGTGGTTGGTTGACAGGCCTAGTAGGGCAAAACCATCCAAAGCAATCTTGTAGCCTGAGTACCCAACTCAATTGAAAATTGCTGCCTTCTTGGTAAGTCTTGACATGGAAACAAGGCATCTGTTGAGGGTTGGCACTAGAAGTACTTCTCCCAGTTGAATGGTCTCGCCTAGGTGATTCTTTAGCACACATTTGCCAATGGCTGTTGCAAGCAGAGTGGAGCCTTTGCTACCGGTGCTGATACTCACTGATGTGGGTTGCGAGTTGAACAGGTACTCCGGTTTGTTGACTATATGGTGCGTGGAACCTGAGTCCAGGACCGGCAGGACTGACTCAGTTGAGTACACAGGATGCAGGTAAAGTTGGGAATTGAGAAAGGCTTGAGGTTGACTGGGAGGGTTGGAGTCTTTATTCTTGTGTTATTTTTGAGAGGAGTGAAAATGAGATTGGGATTGAGCTATTGTCTTTTGATGATCTGGTCTCAGCTCAGGATGTAACTGCCAGCAGCCTTCTTCAGGGTGTTCTGTGAGTGGGTTATGTCTACCCTTCGAGCAGGGATTCTTGGGCTTGCCTCTCCTATGAGAGGAGCTGGTCTTATGGAGAGCAACGGTGGAGTTGTTTGATGTGGATTGATCTGGTAAAACCTCTATTCAAGTGGATTCCAGGTGAATGACTTCTCTCAGTTTTTCAGGACGGCTGTTGGGCTTTTGAGCATCTTTTCATTGAGGAGAATTTCGTCCACAATGAGATAAAAAGGGCTTGGGAGTTTGGCGAGGATGGTGTAGCTTAGGATGTCATGCGGCACTTCCAGTATGACTATCAAGAGTTTTTTCATGAGTTTGCGACACTCGTTGATGTATTGATTAAGATCACCCTTGTATTGGTATTGGATGAAGCTGAGCCACAGGCGTCCTAGGTTATTGGAAGACAGAAAGTCGTATCTTTCAATGATTGATTCAAGAATTGCTTTGGGGTTGGCTTTGTTAGAGTGATTGACAATGGCTTCAAAAGCGGTGTCACCAAGATTTTGAATTATGATGTCCACTGCTTTGTAGATTTTCTTCTTTTGAGAAGCATTGGGTATCTGAGTGAAGTCAAACTCATCAATGATTTCAAGTAGCCCTTTTCTGCGCAGGTAGCTTTTGAGTCACAAAAACCAAGAGGGGTAGTTTGATTCAGTGAGCAATGGGATGTTCAGTTTGGGATTGTTGTCCTCCTGGTCTGTCATGGTGAGTCTTCTTGAGAGCCGGTTTGGGACTGTAAATCTGATAGAGTTTGGGCTTAAAAGAAGATTTTATTTCAATGAAGGAGCAGGAAAAAAAGATCATGAGGTAGCAAAGAAAAAAAGAGAGTAGCTGAAAAGATTATCACACCTTAAAAGAAGACTCAGCGTAACAGTCGGAGGTACGAGGATTGCAGTAAGGAAAAATGTGAATCTTATTGAATGAGATAAGCTAAGACCAAAGGTTGCAGGCATGTCAGGTGCATAGAAGAATGAAGAAACAGAGGGAAGGAAACTTGGCTTACCAGGCTCAGGTTCACGAGAAGGTGGTGGTACAAGTGCAAGGTTGTACAAGGAAAACTTCTTGAGACATGAGCCATCAAGGCCCTCTAGATAAGCTGAGACAGGCTGGTGGAAACGGAGTGTGGACACTGGCATTCTGTGGTGTATGCCTGGGTAGCAGGCGCGTGTTTCCACCTTGTGCGTCTGCACTTAATTAGACTTGACTTACTGCATAGCGCGTAGGTTTGATGATCTGAGAGGACTGAAGCCAATGTAGCTCAAACTCAACACTCAACAAAATATTGGGAAGAATTCAAAGAAGCCAAAGACAAGGAGGACATGGTGTCTATGAAAAAGATAATCTTCCAGGCCAAAGCCACCCAAATAGCTCTCCAGAAAATGATTCCAAGGAAAGAGGTAGAATCCTACATAGAAAAGTGAAATCCTTGGGATCAATTAGCCCAACTGAAGGGCAAAGGATCAGGAAAGAAGAGATCCTCTTCCCATCCCAAAACAAAGGGAAAGAAAGACTGAGATCCAACAATATCCCTAGCTCAAAAATGAAAAAAAGTTTACAGCAATTAGCTTCTAATTCTGAGACCAAACAAACCTCTGATTTAATTACTTTCTTTTCTAATTATATGCGTCATAATTTCAAAATTGTTGGTAAGAATTTGGACAGTGTTTACACCCAAATGGATAAATTAACCTCAGTAGTAGTCAAATTGATTAATAAACAAGCAAAGACAGTAGGAATGGAAGAAATCAAAGAACATACAGAAAAGTTATTGGAGACAATTAATCAAGGTAGGATCAGACAGACTCAAACAATTGAGAATATGTTATAAGGAATCCAAGAAGATTTTATCAGGTCCTTCCACCCCTTAAAAGAAGAATTGGTAACCACTACTAACAGCTCTATTCTATCCCTTAGTGAAAAACTGGATGTGCTGAATAAAAAAGTGGACCTTCAACTCAATCTGATCAAAAATGATCTTAGATACTTGAAAGTCTGTCTGATCAACCCCTTGGGGATTACCACAGAGAAACCAAAACCTCCCAGACAAACCACTACTCCTTATGCACCACCCTTATTAGGAATGCATAGGAGTGATGCCTTTAGGCCTAGTCCTACCCCTGAGATGGAGCAAGCCCTAAAACTGTTACCCACTATTTCTGAATGGCCCAAGTTCTCCAGTGAATGAGAATACAATCATATAAATTTTATTGAATTTATTGACTACACTATTAACTCTTATGACCTACCAGAAACTATAGCTGTAGTCAGGCTGCCCAGGCTATTTGAGGGAGTAGCATTGGACTGGTTTATCAGTAAAAGAAAAGAGGTAGGATCCTCATCATGGAATTCTTGGAAAATTCTGATTAAAGAACAATTTGTTTCTGGAATATGGAAAAGAAAAATGATGAAAAATTTCAAAAATTCCTCATTTGACCCCTCCAAGGATAAACTTCACAAATGGTGCTTGGAACAGAAGAAAATGTTGGATTGCTTCTATCCAGATGCTGATAAAGAGGAAGTAAATGAAAGACTCCTCAACCTGTGTCCTGGAAATCTTAACCATAGTGTAAGATGTAGGATGAGTATGGATGCTGACTTGCCAACTCTAATCAATGAGCTAGAAGAAGTAATAGACATGAATGGGTTAGACAAGAAAGCCCCTTCTAGACCCAAAGAGAACTATAACATTAACAAAACCAGAGAACAACCTCCTCTGATGAATACCTCTGATAATAAGAAACCTAATGAGAATGGGGATAAAGAGAGGATGCCTGCAACTTGTTGGAATTGTGACAAGACTGGGCATATGAGACAAGACTTCCCATTTTCAAAAAGAAAGATAGCAGTCTTGAAAGGAGAGCAGGAGGTTGAAGGGAATCAGAACTATGAAGATATAGATCATACTGAGGGATCTATTTCTGTATGTTAATTGATCCTGACCAACCCTGTCAATGATATAGAAGGAGATATAGGCACTTCTGTAGAAATCAATTACATCCATGGGGATTCTAGCTTGCCCCAACAATGGGATCCTACAATAATTCCTAGACATATTACGGATGTCAAACCATTAACAGTTAAACCTATGAGTGGGAAAAGTTATACCACTGGTCAAACTTTTTATGCAACAGGATTTTATAAAAACAGACCTATAAGTTTATTACTGGATATTGGAGCCTTTTGCTCATGTGTCTGTGTTGAATTCTTAAAAAAATGGGACCCCAATTGGAAAGAAGACCTTCTTCCTGTTCCAAAAGCCAGGTTCAGCTCTTGCAACTCTACCATGAATGCTATTGGAGTATTTACTGCTCCTATAATACTACCTCATACTAAAGGATCTTTGAGGATACAAGTGGAATTTGTAGTATTGCTCAACGGACTATGTGACTACATGATACTGCGTAATGACGCCTTATGTCTATATGGTATAGATGTGTTCCAGAGTAAAGGGAGATACTTCAAAGTAGGTGGTAATTGGGACAAGAAGTTAAAGATATGCACCATTTAGTCTAACTTCCCCTCCTCTACTTATCAAAAGCATTTAGAAGACTTTGACCAAGAATATTTCTCTCAAGCAGCTCTGAATATGAAACTTTCTGAGGAACAGAAGAAAGGTATATTGAAAGTTTGCTTTGAGAACCAGAATGCTTTTTGTACTAAAGATCATCCCATTTTTGATATTAAAGGACATGATATGGTATTGACCCTGACCATTAAGCCTTTTGAGTTGAAAGCCGCGCTCACTTTTAGTTCTCACACCTCCTGGTGTCATCACTCCAAACCTGGATAGTTCTCCTCGCACCATTCCAACTTTTGATCCGCCCCTCCAGTCTCACTCAGTCTTGCTCAATTCCTCACCAGTCTCTTGCTCAATCCTCTTTCCACCCGTTGTTCCTCCATTGTTCCTCACTCCCTCTCCAATCCTCAATCCTTCCTCATCCCTTCTCTCCTCCTTTTTTTCAATCTTGCCTCACCCTTGATCCCCTTTCTAAAGTCTTGGCATCAACCACGTCTCACCCTCAACTCCTTCCTTCAATTATCAGCATTCCCCCTCAATCATCCTCAACTCATCTCCTGAGGCCCTGTCTCGTTTGAAATCTTTCAACTTCAAGTTCTGTCTAGCTGTGAGAAGACCTATATTCTTTCCAGTCTTTCCTTCGCGACTCATATTCATACTTATTTTCTTTTGAATCTTCACCTTAGTCCTCCTCTGTTCTCCTGTCTTCCTTGTTGCCTGCCGTTGTTTCCCATCTTTGATTTCCTCACTGACTGACCCGTCCCACTGGTAACATGCTCTCTCTGTTACCTCAGAGTGCCTCAGTATTGTTTCCTTAAGCTTGTTTTTCCTCCTTGCCAAAGATTCTTCTGGTCCTGGAATTTGAAATCCATCTCTCAAGTTTTCAAACCCTCCTAATCCTCCAAACTTAAGAAGGCCAGCCTATCCTTCTAGCCCTAAGTCTAGAAAAGCTCTTGAGGAAAATATCAAAGAACTAATAGACTTACAAGTATTAAGGAAAGTAGGGCATAATGAACAGGTAGATGTTACCACACCTGTAATCATAGCTTGGCATACTGACAATTCAAGAATGGCAGGAGACTTCAGAATGCTCAAGAATTATACTCAAGCAGATTATTATCCTATACCGCGGATTGATCATTCTCTGCATAACTTGTCCAAGGCCAATTACATCACTACTATGGATATGCTTAAAGGTTTCCACCAGATACCAATAAGCCCTGAAAGCAGGAAGTTTATGAGAATAATCTGTCATTTGGGAATATATGAATATCTTAGGATGCCCTTTGGTATAAAGAATGGTCCATCACACTTCCACAGAACAATGGATACAGTTCTAGGTACATGCATCAGACAAGGATGGATGATGGTATATATAGATGATGTTATCATATACTCTGATGATTGGGATACTCATATTAACCAAGTAAGATTAGTACTCCAGACTATCTCCAGAGCAGGATTGAAGGAGTCCATGAAGAAATGCAACTTTGGCTATGGAGAATTTAAAGCCTTAGGACATATAGTCTCTGGTCTAACTCTAGGTGCTGATCAAAATAAGATAGCTGCTGTCATGAATAGACCTATGCCTCAAAACAAAACAGAGTCACTGTCTTTCATTAGTTTTTGCAGTTATTACAGACAATACATACCAAAGTTTGCTATGCTAACTAAGAGTCTGTATGAAGTGTGCAACAACAACACTCTATTTGAAATGACTCATGAGAGACTGAAAAACTATGAGGAACTAAAAATAGATATGAACTCTACTCCTTTACTCATCCAACCAGATTACTCCAAGCCCTTCAAACTGTAAATTAACGCTTGAATGGAAGGGTTAGGAGCTGCTCTACATCAAGAAAGGATAGAAGAAGAAATACCAGTAGAGAAACCAGTAATCTTCATATCTAGACAGATCAATGATACAGAAAGGAGATATGGAGCTAGTAAAATGGAATGTTTGGCTTTAGTATGGGCTTCAGAAAAGCTACAATATTACTTAGAAGGCACCAATTTTCAATTAATCATGAACTGTAATGCTGTAAGAACTCTTATGAACATGAAAACTCCCAGCAGACATATTCTCAGGTGGCGATTGCTATACAACAGTATAGAGGTCAGATGAATATAGTGGATAAAGATGGAACTAAACATCAGAATACTGATGGTCTAAGTAGGAATGCTTTTCCTAATGACTCCAACAATCCAGCATATGACCCTGAAGATCAAGATATTTTTCCTATCCTGAACATCAATCTTTTTGCATTGAGTGCTCCAATGATGGGGATCCACTTGTGTGAATTAGATACTGCTTTCTTCAACCTAGTAAGGGAAAACTACTCTCCTGAAATCAAGCTGATGATTACAATTTTGGAATGTGAATCCCTAGAAGCAGCTCTGATAAAAAGTCTACCTGCTTCTTTACTTAAACCCTATAAAGCAGGGAGGTTCACCTTTTGGGATGGTCTCCTTTACTACAGACACCAACATTCCAGTGTATTAGTACTAAGCAACAAAGAACATATACAACATATACTCCAGGAATGCCATGACAACTGTTCATCAGGGAATCTATCCATAGAAAGTACTTTGGAGAAAGTAAAAAAAACTGCTGGGTGGAAAGACTGGAAAGAAATCACTATTAAATATTTTACTAGCTGTGAAACCTGCCAAAAATCTAATAAAACTACTGGAAAAAGGTTTGGACTCTTACAGAAAATCACTGAACCTAAAACCAGATGGGAAATCATTAATATGGATTTTGTCACCGGCCTCCCCCCTGGTTGTGCTCATTCATATAACTCTTTGCTATTTTTTGTGGATAGATATTCAAAGAAGGCAAAATTCTTACCTAACCACAAAGAAGATAGTGCTATGGATGTAGCTTTACTATTCTGGAAAAGGATCATAGCTGATTTGGCTATACCCAAGATTATAATCAGTGACAGAGACAGCAAATTCACCTTTGAGTTTTGGAGGAATCTACATGATATACTGGGTACTATCCTAGCATTTTATACAGCATACCATCCCCAAACTGATGGATTAGATGAAAGAATGATACAGACCCTGGAAGATATTTTAGGAAGGTTCTGTAGCTTTGTTCTAGAATACAAAAACTCAGATGGTTATTGCCATGATTGGGTAAGCCTACTCCCAGCCCTAGAAATGGCTTAAAACAGCAGTAAACATTCTACTACCAAGGAAGCTCCTTATCTACTAGAATAGGTAGGGTGACTCACTGACCCCACCCTTGAAATCCAACTCCTTATATTTTTGATTAATTAATGAAAGAAAGACCAAAATACTACAGCCCCACTATTGAGCTTTTGGTCAATTAAATATTTCACACATATTTTCACGTATAGGTTTCACACCTAAAATTCAGTCAGAATTGAGGTGTTGTGTATATTTTAGGAGTTACAGATGGAAATGTGTTTTGTCACAATTCCCGCATGCAGCTGCTGCAGCCAATTCACCCGCGCGCGGCTGAGATACAGCCCTGCCACTCCATCAAGGTTATGTAGGCAGCCCTGGGCCTCTGACAAGTACGCAGCCACAGGACTACGGGTTAACAGAGTGACAGGTGGCCTGAGAGGCTTAGGTACCGCGTAAACATGCTAAAACCCACAGGGGAACATTCTACATATGTAAAAAATGTTCCCCTGGATACTAGATAGTCTCAAAGTACATAACATTATATAAAAATAATTAAATAACCCTTATAGGTATTTTTTATTAAATATAATTCAAAGTACCAAGAAAGTCGAAAATAAGAAAATGACAACTTCTAAAAATTTATTAAAATACTTCAATATACTTTTATGAGAATTCCTACACATCAATATCTTTGTGAAATACTAAGTAAACTAATGATGTCACAATATTACATGAATTCCCATGACTTATATTTTTAATTAATTATTTTTAGTAAATCAACTGGAACTCGAAAATAAGGAGTCAAATCAATATCATGACTTTACTCCAGTTATTTGATACATAATGAGTACTCACCTGACATCAGGATGGCCATAGAAATGTCTATTTTTATAATTATTAAATTACTGGGAACATTTACTAAGGATAATTAATTAAATAATACATAAATGGGACAGATTAGTGTTATTCACACGTCCCAATTGTCAAGTAGAATAATTCCCATACCCTGAAGAATTAGATGCTACCCATGCTATAGCATCAAGCACACGTGACAGTCTACCCCTGTTTACCCTGCTAGCCTTAGTTTCCATCCCTTTGGGCCCCTGTACCCCTCAGAAGGATAATATTGGGACTCCAAAAGCTATAAATAAAGAGCTCGTTTGAGGATATTGATGGGAAGAGACCCAGTTATTCTTATATCCAGACACCGTGCCAAGGTAATCAAGTACTTATAAGAGATAATTAAGTGATTTATGGCTAATTCCAATCAATAATATCCGTCCTCAACCTCTTTTTTATGAATTAAAACTGCTGAACAACCTTATAACCCCATTATACAGGTTTAACCCATCAATGCACGTCTCAAAGAGATAACCCAAGCACTTAATAATATACCAGTGAGTTTTATTATCCTTTCTCTGTCGTGGCAGCTTGGTTACAAGGCCCTGCCACTCCACCCTCTATTTTATATACATATTATCTTTAAGTAAAATATCCTTTAAACTAAAGAGCCCAAAGTAACAAGGACTACATTTTTTCATACTGAAATCTCTGAAGAGAGATGTTAAAGATCCCCAATATAATTGTGGCCCCTCTATAAAATTATTTTATAATCAATTCATTCATATTGATTTAAAACAATAAACCATAACCAAACCACTTAACCTTGCAATAATCTTAATGCAAATATTTTATGATTTTTTTGCTGCATTTATTAAATAATATATTTATTATTTATTCTATCACCTCTGGTAGCTAAAGGATAGCAAGGGTCTTGGAATCCAGGAGGCTGACAATTTTGATTTAATACTAAGGCCTACAGTGTACCTATTGACTCTGGAGAAACTCAATCTGTGATTTCCAAACCTATGGTTTCAAAATTTTCCTTAGCTCTCAAACCTCTGACCACTCCCGTTTTCTTATTGAACTGCAGCCCTTGCAACTCATCTTTGCAGTTAATCAATCATAAGGTTTCCCTCAAATTATCCTTTTGTTATTTTCCACACATTAGAATGGCTTTTATTGTTCATTGATACTACCACAAAAGAAGATATTATCCTAGGTATTGAATTGCTCCATTTCTGGAACCCTAAGGAAAATTGGCAATTTGGATTTATCAACCCAAGGCATCAACCAACTTTGGGTCTCTAACCTTCTGTTGAACTATTTTTGGCCACTACTCAACTTCCACCAGTGTACTTGCAGGTCACTGATCATGCTCCTATTGCAGAATCTATGCAATCACAACAATTCCCTTTGAGTTCAACAACCACTTCTGTGAATTGGATATTCTTTGGAAATTCTCTGAAATTCTTGGAGGAAGTAGAGGATGACCTATCTTTTAAAATACTGTGTATGATTATTTCTACTTCTTAATCTAACCCAAAGCAGACTCCTGCAGAAGGTCTCGATGAAGATGAGGAAATTGATGAAATTGAAACTGTGATGGAGAAAGTCCCAGAGCCTTACTATTCCTTTTTAGATGTGTTTTTAAAGTTTAAAGCTGATGAACTCCCTCCTCACCATTCTTGCAATCAAAATATCAAACTGAAAGGCCATTTTCCTCCATTTGGGCCATCTACTCCCTCGCAAACAATGAGAATGGAGCCCTAGAAGCCTACATAGCGGCAAATATAGAGGAATGTTCCATTCATCCAGCAATTCAAGAACTGGTGCACCTATCCTCTTTTTTACAAAGAAGGATGGTGCTTTGAAATTGTGTGTTTACTATTGCTAAGTTAACACTATTACTTGAAAGAATTGGTATCCCATTTTTCCCATGACTCACTTATTAACAGTTTTCTCTGGCTCTACTATGATCTCTAAAATTGACCTCAAGCATTCTTTTAATCTCCTTTGAATCAAAGAAAGAGATGAACATATCACAGCATTCAACAAACAGTTTGGAAGTTGTGAATATTTGGTTATTCCATTTGGACTGACAAATTCTCCTACCTCTTTCCAATTTCTTGTTAATGACATTTTTGAAGACCTTCTAACCATCTGTGTGGTGGTATACCTGAATGACATCCTTATTTTTTCCAACAACTTAAATGAACATATATCTCATGTGTTTGAAGCCTTAGGGAGACTTTGGAAGAACAACTAATATGCAGAATCTTCTAAGTGTGAATTCCAAACCTCCTCAGTGTACAAATGAGGCTACTTTGTCTCCAGGGATGTTATTGAAATGTAAGATTCCAAGGTCCAAAAGATCTTGGATTGGCCAGCACCAAGAAACAAAAAGGCCTTGAAAAGGTGTTTGGGTTTTTCTTATTGTTATTTCAGGTTTATCACTAACTACTCCAGAGAGGTCTACCTCCCCAATGCTCTCACTTGATCAGAACCCATCTTTTTTTTGTCTCCAGGGGCTCTAAATAAGTTAAAGTACCTCAAACTTCTTTAGAGCCCCTGGAGACAAAAAAAAGATGGGTTCTGATCAAGTGAGAGCAGTGGGGAGGTTGACCTCTCTGGAGTAGTTAGTGACAAACCTGCAATAACAATAAGAAAAACCCAAACACCTTTTCAATACCTCAAACTGGCCTTTACCAAGGCTCCTATCCTCAGAAATTCAGATTTTTCTCTAAAAACCTTTCTGGACACTGATGCTAGTGACTATGTCCTAGGGGCTGTCCTGACCCAAGTCTCTCCTGATGGGTCCAAGCACCCAATTCCTTTTGAGAGCAGAATACTGGGTAGTGCTGAACTGAACTATGAAATCCACAATAAAGAACTCTTAGCCAATGTAGTGGCTATCAAGATCTTCAGAGCTTACTTCCTTAGTCTTGCATCTCCCTTTGATTTTCTCACTAATCACTTTTCTCTGAAATATTTCATGACCTCTAAAGTCTTGACTTGTTGCCAAGCCCATTGCGCTGATTTTTAATCAAAATTTTACTTTAAATCAATCTCCAAACCTGCAAACCACTATATAGTGCCTGATGTCTTGTCACTTTAAGACAAATTTTAGAGAATTGGTGCAGAAACCTTCATTGCAGTCATGTTTGTATTTAAATAGCTCTTATAGAAATAAGATAGACTAAAAAGTAATGAAACAGAGCCACAATTTAATAAAACTGAGTAGTGAACCATTGAATTAAAATTTGAGAAAAAGAAACTCAGAGACACAAAAGAGATGAAATAAAGGATGAAAACCAAACATGGTTACCTCCTGACGCGGCTCAACTAGGAAAATCTCATCCTGATCAGACATATACGGGTGAAGAGAGTGAGTTGGTACTGCTCCTCCTAAACCCGCTTGTCTTGAAAAGACAGTGATTCAAAGAGCATGTGGCGTATTGGCAATTGAACTTGAGCTTGAGATTAAAAATGGTTCATATTCTTCTGTCTTTTCTCTGCCTACCCTTCTCCTCCTACATCTGTCCTCACTTATTATAGTCCTTGGTTGGTCCAGCCATTCTCCACACAGAACACGCACATGTGCACTATTGCGGCAGCAGGAATCACAGCTGGGTCATCCACTGACAAAAGTTTATCACAAGGGGGGGATGCTCTATGCAGGAAAGAACCCAGAAAATTTCAAACAACTCTTGAAAGAGACTGAATTTGAACCTTCTAAAATTTTATTTTTTGCCACAAAAAAATTTGATGGAGACTTGGAAAACTAAATTCAAACCCAGATCTCCAAAATATTAACCCAGCGCATTATTCAGAAATTAAATTAAAAGTAAAAAGTAAATAGTTATCTTATAGATCCAGAAAATGGTGATTATTCAGAAATTACATAAAAAGGAAAACATAAATAGTTATCTTATAGATCCAGACACTGGTCTTCTTATCTTTCAAAATAGGATAGCAATCCCCAAAGAAGATGAATAACCCCAACTTGAAATATTTCAACAACAACATGATTCTCCCCTCTCTTGTCACCCTGGACAAGAAAACACAATTGATATAGTCAAGAGAGAATTCCATTGGGGAGATAAGACTTCTTTCATCAAAGATTATGTTTCTTCTTGTTAACTTTTCATAAGAAAAAAACCCAGTCAACACAAGAATTTTGGACTCTTTGAACCTTTACAAATCTAAAAATCTCCCTGGACCTCACTCTTAATGAAATTTATCATGCAGCTTCCACTATCCAATGGGTTTGACTCAATCCTTGTGTTAGTTGATTTTTCTTGAAAAATGTATCTCTTTATTAAAGCAAGAACTGATATCTCCTCTGTGGAGTTAGCTAACCTTTTAACCTCTCATGTCTTTACTAACATGGAATCCCAACTGATATTTTCAGCAAACGAGGATATTTATTTTTTTCTTCCTTTTGGAAAAAATATGTTTGAAAAATTAAATAAAAAACAAAATCTCTCCACAGCTTACCATCCTGAAACAGAAATTCAGAAGGAACGGGTAAATCAGATCCAAGAACAACTTCTTACAATTTATGTAATTTATCACCAAGATGACTGGGATACCTCAATCCCCCTTTCTGAATTTTCCTAAAACAACCCAACTCATACTTTCACTAAGCAATCACCTTTCTTTACCATTTATTAAAGACATCCCAAATTGAAAAGTCTACATGCATGTAATGGAAAATCAACCTACCAGCCACTACATAACTAAATTTCACCATAATCAGAAACAAGTAGGGATTGAATTGGAGAAGTCAATTAAGACCTATCAGAGATGTTCTGACATTAAAATAATTAATTTCCCTGACTCATTTGCTTTTGGAAACAATTTCTGGCTTTCTTATAAATTTTTCAAAACTAAAATCCAACACTTAAGCTCTCAGAGTGGCGGTTAGGCCCTTTTATGAAGAAAGGACAGATTGGAAAAAAAATTTTCAAGCTTCAACTCCCTTGCAAATGATCCACTATTCACCCAGTGTTCCATGCCTCCCTCCTCAAACATTATCACACCAACTCTTTATCTTCCAGGAAAAAACCACAAAATGAACCAGTGGAAATAGGGGGGGAGGAAGAATGGGAAGTGTCTCCAATATTTGATTCCAAAATAAATAAGGGGAAGCTAATATATCTAGTCAAGTGAAAAGGGTTTCAAGATGATGATGAATGCAACACTTGGGAACATCACTCCAATCTTGTTAACTGACTTACTTTAATTCAAGATTTCCTCCCACTTTATGCTTTAAAACCAAAGAAATCCTGAAAATGAAACAAATTCATTCTCTCAAACAAAAATAAGGGCATATCAAAGTTAGCAAACGCGCTATTAGAACCCCGCCATTTTTAATGGAGGGTTTCTGAAATACACATACCCCCTAAATGGTGTATTTTAAAATGGCAGGTTTCATGAAAATGGCAGATTTCAAACATCAAACCCGCCATTAAACCCACCATTGATGCATTATCATCCATCCACCATCCATAACATCTAAAACACCCATTCACATCAGCAAATCCATACTGGTCGCATCTCCATTGCATCACACACACCTCATCTCCATAAATTCACATCTGTATCAATTTTCACATCTCCATTTTCACACAAATCCCATCATCTCATCCCCCCACATCACATCACCATCTTTCTCAACATTTCCATCAAACTTCCCGCCAGCAAGTTGAAAATGAAAAAAAGCTGACTGAAATTTTGCTACTGTTTGACTCCCATTCAGACTCAGATTCAGACTCCATTTGGAATCAACTTGGTTGGCTTTGAATTTTCTGTTGGAAAATCAATACATGGTTCCCAGAACACACACCCTCCACAACCCTATTTATGAAAGGCAAAAGCTTCATATCATCCCCAACTTAAGCTTCCAGCAACTATTGGGAACTCTATTGCGTTCATTCATGAAACTTTTGGAGATGATTGAAGACCACCACATCTTCCAGGACCATTATCAGAATCCTGAAAGCAATCCAGCCCTCCTATTTTCTGTTTCTCTTTGTAGATTTGGATCAAATGTAAAGGAGCAGCAATTCTTGATTGGAAAATATATTCTCAGTCAGTTATGGAAGCATTTACTTATGCACCAAAAGAGTCATGATTTCTATTGTATCTTTCTGTTTCTCAGTCCTTTCTTGGCCAACCAAAGAAGAATGCAAGGTGATATCTCAAGTAATGGAGACCAAAGGCTATCCTGGTTGCATTGGGTTTGTTGATGGAACCACCATCCCCTTGAGTCAAAAACAAAAGCTAGATGGCAACCACTTTTTTGATTTCAAAAAAAGGCAACTGATTCATTTCTTTTCCAATGACTTTGAAAACACCTTTTATCACACCACTGACCAAATTTATTTGATCTTTTTGTTTAGATACTCCATGGCCCTACAACCTGTTTGTGATAACAACAAGAAGTTCATATCCCTCCATGCTGACCTTCCAGGTTCTTGTCATGATTTGTACATGTTCAATTGGGTGCGGATTGCCCAACAACCAGAGAACTACTTTTACAACAATCAATACCTTCTGGCCGATTCAGCTTATGCTAGTGGGAAATATGTGGTTCCACCACACCAGAATGTTTCATCTAACAATCAAGGAGAACCCAATTTCAACTATTATCTTACCCAATCATGGGTTTGGATTGCGCATGCCATAGGATTTCTGAAAGGAAGATGGGCCAGCTGAAGGGAAATTCAAAACCAGCTTCAAAACCCCAAAGAAATGAAGATCCTCATCAACTGGATTATCACTTGTGTAATCCTTCACAATCCTTTGGCCAACATCAAAGATGAATGGAAAAAAATGTTTGAAGATGATATTCCTGACCCACCTCAAGTCATCCCTGTCTCATCTTGTCCCTCATCTTCTTCTATGAGAGAGAGGATTCTTCCTATCACCCTTGCTTGCTGTGATGAGTAATGTTTGATTTTTAAATAGGTGAAAAATAACTTCTCAGTAAGTTTTTTTTTGGTTGTTCACCCAATTTTCCAGGCTGAGTTGTTTTTTTTTTCTTAGTGGACTTAGAAAAAATCAAAAAACACCTCCACCTCATACCCCACCACTTTCCAGCCCATCCACCTCACCCCTCCACCTCACCCCTCCAATACTTCCACCTCACCCCTCCAACACTTCCACCTCACCCCAATCACACCCCGGTTGCTTTCCTTCCTCCTCCTCATCAAACCACCTCCTTCACCTCAGCAACCTAACCAACCTCACCAGCCTGATCAACCTCACCAAGCTCCCCACATTCAACTCACCAACAGAATCAGTGAGTCCCCTTCCCTCTTTCTTTCCACTTGCTATTGCTTACCTCTCCTTTGAACTCCCCCCAGGTCTTCTCTTGCATCCCCCTCCTCATCTGGTTAGCCCCTCCCTTCTCTTTCTCCCCCCTTCCTCCTCCTCCTCCTGCCTTGCTCAACCAACCCCACCAATTAATTAGGATTTGATCCACAAATCAAATCCTGATTGATTGATTGATTAGGAATTGATTGTTTTATCAAATCCGGATCAATTGATCAATCAATTAGGAATTGATCAAGAAATCAACTCCTGATCAATTGATTGGTCAATTTGGTTTCAATTGATTGATTGATCAATAAAAACCAAATCAATCGCTTGATCAATTTTAAATATATTTGCTTTCAATTGCTTGATTGAATTTCAATTGATTGTTTGATTGTTTTTCAATCTATTAAGCAATTTTTTTGCAAGTGATTGCTGATGTCTGCTCCACCATTTTTTGGAGTTTTCTTTGGTGCTGACCTCCCCTGATTTTTTTTTCTTTTTAGGTTTCTCTGGACTGCATTCAAAGCCAAAAGGGTCTCCTTTGATTAACTCAGGTGTTCTTTGCCATGGAAAGTAAATTTATTTTTATTTTATTTTTTTTGATAACTTTACTTGTTGGTTTATTGCTTGGGTCACTCATGACAATTTTTTTGGCAGGGATTCAGCTTCTGATTTCCCTGGGTTCAAGTGCAGTTTTTGTTTATTTATTTTTTTAAATCATGTTTCACCAATCATGTCTATTGGACTGACATTTTTTTTTTTTTTTTTTTTTTTTTTTGGAAAACATTTGACTGCTTTTGGGGAACATCCTATTCTTCTCCCATCTCCTCAAAATTTTACACAAAAGTTCCAATCTATTCTTCTTCCTCACCCCAATCCAAGTATAGGATTGGGAGGTAACAAGATGGAAGGAGATTGCTTGAAAAACATACAGAGAGGTGGGAAGAGTAGGGCTGCTCACCAAAAGAGGAATCAAATGAGAGATTCTAATATATCTTTGAAGGTTTCTGGGGAAGGTATTAATGAAAAGGTGGTTTGGTCTGGTCAGAAACCACAACCTTTGGATCTGTACCCTTCAATTGCTGCCTAAAAGAAAAAGAATAGTCAAAAACCAACCCAGGAAGAGTTTGAGAAAGCAAAACAAATAATCAAATTGTTCCATTTCTTCCACCATGGAAAATTAGTTGTCCTTGTTCAATCTGATCATCAAACCCTGTTTGCAATAATAAAATTTTTTCCATTGGGGGCTTTCTGACCAAGAAAAAAAGGAAATCAACTTTGTGACAAAGTTACTTCACCAGTCAAAAGTATTTGTCAACCCAGTTGGTCCTTCAAGATCTTGACGTGGAAAAATGTGGGCAGTTGGATGGCAAAAATTGATGCACCCCTGAGAGTTATTTGGATGTTATGTGAAGAAATCATCCATTAGATCTTCTCCTCAAGAGTATGATTTCCTCAACCTTAAGGCTGACAAAGTATCCCAAATTCTAGGACAAATTTTTGGCAATTTGGAAAAACATTCCTTTGAAGCAAACCATGATGCCATGAAGGACAAAAAAATCCCCACTTTCTCTTTGTGGGAATTTTGGTTCCAAGTCTACAACTTTTAATTGCTCCCCACACATCACTTTCACCTCCAATTCTTTTTACAACTCTCCTCATATTGATAAAGGTGAAATCTCTGGCTTCTCTTTTTTACTCGTGGTTCCAATCAAGAAATCAAATTGTCTACTTATTGAAAATACAGACAAATATCAAGTATCCCATGGCCAATTTGTTTTTCCTGACCTGGGCTTTGGAATTGATTTCAAGCAAAAAGGTATATTCAAAATGGTTTTAGGCAGCTAATAAGTACAAGCACTTTACCTTCCCTGCTGTGGACACAGCAAACCATACCAGGATAGCCATGTCACTTCAAATTAATAAAAAAACTAGAAAAACTTGTAGGGACTTTAATAATGGCCAAATTTACCCTAGAAAAAAAATATAAAAGTAAACAAAAGATTTGTATGTTGGAGGGTTAAGAATACTCTCAAAAGTAGTAATCAAAAATAATTTTTTTGTTTTCATTTCACCCATGCATATATATTTACAAGCCCAGAATGCAAGGTATCTGCTGTATCTCATCTACTGTTCTACTGCTACCAATGCAAGCCAAGGCTACTGATAACTTATCCTTTTTTTTGGTTGCAAGTTGTTCCCTCTCCTTTTCGATTTCTGCTTGCTTTTTATCCTTCTCCTGTTCCTCTTTTTGAAAATCTAGCTCAGCCTGTTTGAACTTCCACTGAGCATCCCATTTTTGTTGATGAGCCAAACTCTTGGCTTTCTGCTTTTGAAAATCCATGGCCAGTTTATGATTCCACTTTTTCTTTTCAAAGTCAAGTTTTTCAGATTCAATTTGTGATTTGACTGTTTTTTGCAGGGGAAAAGCAATGAGCATGGTTTTGAAAGCAAGGATATTCAGCCAATGGACTTACATGAATCTTGCTTCTCCATGATTTCTTGAAAGGCTGAAAAAGCAGAAGTTTTTCTCCACTTTGGATGACTTTTGGGGTTTATATTGATGAAATTAGAGGCCTTTTTCTTACCCTTGGCAGAGGAGGTTTGAGTCTGAAAGTTTTCACTGGTTTTTGAAGGCAATGTGGGAGGCCCCATTGGCTTGAGTTTTTGGCCATTCTGTAATGGATGAGCCTGTTTTTTTTTTAAATCTAAATCAGTCAGGATTAAAAAGACAGAAGAGAAAAGAGCTTGGTTCCTTACTTGAATGGATGTTGAGGGTAGTGGAGACTGAGGAGTATCTTTTCCTGCATCAGCAAGGTTGATGAGATCTGCTAACGCAGGAAGAGAGAAATCCAAAGAAGGAGGGGAGGGGTCCAAGGTATGGTTTGACACATCAATCAATACGGAAGTAGACTTGATTGGAGCTGATTGAAATTGAATATCCTCCTCGGCATCAGATGGGGGCCACTCCAAGGAAAAGGTTTCTTCAGGATCAAATTGCTAGGCTAAGCATCCCCAGCCAAGTACTCAGCGTGGACTGAATTGGATTGTTAGTCATAAAAAGCGGCTAAAGGGGTGATGTTGGCCTTCTTTCCAAAGATTTCATCCATTGGAATATAAAACTGTAGAAACCTTCAGAGTTGATTGCTTAAAGAGTTCAAAGGAGAACCAGACTAGAGCCAGAAGAAATCAATCAACACAAGTACAAGCAAGAGAGTATGAATGAAAAAGACATGAGAGAGTGACAGATTCTCCAACTACACACCCAGAAGCTGAGGCAAATGATCAGATGGACTTTGGCAGGAGGACAATTAAGAGAGCGGCTGGTAGAGATTCTGACTTCAGATAAGAAGAAAGAAGGAGCATCCAGAAGTAATTGATGAGCAGACGACCAATGGGAGATTGCCAAGTTTCTCTTTCTCATCAAATAGAGCTAGGACCCAAAGTCAGTAGGTTGGCGTTTTGAAGCAGTAAGTTGGAGATGGATCAGGGATCCAGTTGCCAAAAGTAGTGAGCAGTAAGTGTTGAGTTTACGGGTTTTGAGTGTGGCAATGGAGGATGGGGGTAGTCTGAGTTGAAAAGAAAAAAGAAACAAAGTTTGTATGAAAAGATCAAGAAGAGAAGAGAGAAGAAAAAATGGAGACATCTGAGTGGAGGAGTAGTTAAAAATATTGAGGAGAGACGTATGACAGGGATCAGATAGGAGAAGCGGCATAAGTGGAAGGTGATTGTGACATCCAGCTGGTAGGGTGATCAGGTGCGCGCTCTGGGGGATGTGACACCAAATTCAGGGGCTTTCAGTGATAGAATAAACAAAAACAACAAATGGAGTCCAATTTATCAACCACCAAGTTGATTCCTTTGGCTAAGTTGGAGTTGGTGATACCAAAGCGGGTGGAGATTGACATGGAGTGGTCTTTTTTGTACTTGTCTCAATAATTCTTGAATTTCTACCTCATCTGTTTGGATGACAGATCCAGCCTACCTTTTGTTTTGTTCTTGAGTTCATTGCCCATGAGGAGATAACCATTGACCTTAGAGTATGGAGGTTGGCCAACATGTGCTTCATTGTTGGATCCAAAGCAAGCATCATAGTTGGAGGAAATTTCCAGCCAGTTGAACAGGATGATGTGATCAGGTCTCTTGAGCTGACTTGAGCCCTTGGAAGCTGATGGGGGAGGATTGTTTGAGCCCTTGGAAGCTGATGGGGGTGTATTTTTTGTTGTTTAGTTCCTTGGCAATGTTTGATTTTGTCTGTTGGAATTTTGTGTGGACTTGAGGGGGAAGGTTTGCTGAGGGGCCATTTGGAAAGAGAAAGGGCAATAAGTTGATGAGAGGGATAAAGTGAAAAGGAAGATAAAGTGATGGAGATATGAAGTGATGAGAGAAATAAAGTGAAAAGAGCAATAAAAGGATGATTGGATTCTTTGATAGCTTGGAGGTAGAGTGATGAGAGCAATGAAGTGTTGAGAGCAATGAAGCAATGAGAGCAATGAAGCAATGAGAGCAATAAATTGTGAGTGATCAAGTGATGAGGGTGATAAATTGATTAGAGTGATGATGAGAGTGATAAAGTGATGAGAGTGGTGAATCTTTTTGTCATGAGGCTGGAGGTAAAGAAAATTTCAAGGAGGTTGGAGGTAGAAGGAGGTGGGAATCTAGGGGTGCATGACGTGGACAGGTTGCAGAAGCCTTTAAATACTTTATTTGGAAAAACACACTTATTTCATGTTAACTTTGACAATTCTGATGTGAAATGAGTGGGTTTTTTTTATTTTTAATGGCGTGTTTGAAATGGCAAATTTGGTTTTAAACCCACCATTAAAAAATGGTGGGTTTGGTTAACTTTTATACGCCGTAAAATATATAAAGCATAAAAATATTGAATTTCATCTTCCCTTGTATTCTTCTGTAATCAATGAAAAGCATAAAAATAAAATAAAATGAAATGAAATAAAATGAAATAAAATAAAATAAAATGGAATAAAAAATAAAATAAAATAAAATAAAATAAAATAAATAAAATAAAATAAAATAAAATAAAATAAAATAAAATAAAATAAAATCAAATAAAATAAAATAAAATAAAATAAAATAAAATAAAATAAAATAAAATAAAATAAAATAAAATAAAATAAAATAAAATAAAATAAAATAAAATAAAATAAAATAAAATAAAATAAAATAAAATAAAATAAAATAAAATAAAATAAAATAAAATAAAATAAAATAAAATAAAATAAAATAAAATAAAATAAAATAAAATAAAATAAAATAAAATAAAATAAAATAAAATAAAATGAAATAAAATAAAATAAAATAAAATAAAATAAAATAAAATAAAATAAAATAAAATAAAATAAAATAAAATAAAATGAAATAAAATAAAATAAAATAAAATAAAATAAAATAAAATGATGAACATCAAATGAATATTTATACATATAAAACCTCCTAAATAGCCTCAAAAATAATTTCTTCCAATTCTTTCACTTTAGAAAGCCAATTATCAAATCATCCCAACTTTTTAGATTCATAAGAATGAGGACCCCTGAAAGAAGTGCCTACTTCATCAGGAATACCAATTAAAGCTGAAATATCCAATAATCTTTTCATTATCTCCATACTTCTTTTCTTTCTAGCCTCTATAAAACCAAATTTTTCTTTTGTTATCTCAGAACCCAATTCCTTTTTCAGTCCTTCCTGCAAATTAGTGTTTAAATTTTTAAAAAAATTTCAATAAATCTCAAAATGTTGATTCCCAGGGTCTTCATTCCTGACTGAACCCTCCCTAAATCTTTTTTCATGAAACTACCTTTCCATAAATTTTTTCTGCTTTCCAGTTCTTCGAACCATTTTTATGAAGCACTTCTCATCCCAAATTCACTTCCTTCTTCTAACCTCCCCACCTGTTTTTCCTTATTTCTTCTTTCCTCCACCACCCTCATCTTCACCTTCAAATAATTCATTTTTTTTCCTAAATATTCCGATTCTATGGAGTCATCTGATCTGTCCCTTTATTTGAAAATTGCCTCCCTTTGTTGCTTTGAATTCCCTTTGTTTACTTCTTTCTCTCTATGTGGTATTTCTGCATTCTCTTCAAATTCACTCAACTCCATCTACAAACTACCCTTGACGTCCAAAGCCAGTTTGATGCTTCAATAACCTCCTTTGACTACTCAACATTCTTTGATGCTTTGAAAAACATATTTGACGGCTCAAAAATTGATACTTTTACAACCGCCTTTGATGCTTCAATGGCCTCCTTTGACCCTTCAACAGTTTCTTCAACACCTTGAAAGGCTGACTTGGTGCTTTGAAAGCCTACTTCAATGGTGTGGGGTCAAAAATCTGCGGTCTGTATTATCAAACTAATTTTAAAACCAATTTCATCCCTTTGAACTATCACTTTGACAGGCGGGCCAACCTCTTTGATTGTTTCAACGGACTTCATGAAGACGCCTTTTTTCAACCTCTTTGACAGGAACTTGACAACCTCATCATCTAAGTCAACATGGCGGGTTCCCCAACTTATAACAGCTTCAGGTCTTTCCTCCTCCAACAACCTTGAGTTCCCATCTAGCATCAGACAACAACTCAATGCAAACTGCCCCTCTTGGGCTGGGTCCTTCTCAACCTATCCTGCAATAATTCCACTAGATGCCAAGAATAAAAACCCTGGAACTCCTAACTGTTAGATTATCAGAACTGAAAGGTTTTAATTTCATGGATCAGAATCACAGTGCAAGCAAAAAAAACAAAGGAGTTGAATAATACCTGAAAGGTGAAAAACAAGTTTAGGAATGAAAATTGGCAGGACGGATGCAGCGTGAGACAATTGTGAAGCTTGAATGAAAGAGTTGGCAATGAGTGATCACAAGAAGAACAAGAACAAACAAAAATAAATCAATTGCTCAAGTATTTAAGAGTTAGAGATGGATTACACTGAGTATGAAGGAACACCAAGTTTATGAAATATTTGAAATAAAAAGTAGAACAATTGGAAATAAAAGAGAGAATTTTGAGAAAACAATAACGTGAAGTCTGAGATTCTGTTAAAGTGACATCTTAACACCCCCCTTGACTCTCAGACTGAGAAGCCCTAAGAGCTTAAGAGCTCTTTCCAAAGCAGGCCAAGACACAGGTATAGTTAGGAATTCAGCCATTATATCTTCAGAGGGGACGTAGGACAACTTTATCTTTGACAAGTGCACAACTTCCCTCACAAAATGCAATTGTATCTCAACGTGCTTCATTTGCCTGGAGTTGGAGTTGCAGTTGTTGTTGGCAATGTTCATGCAGCCTTTGTTTTCATCAAAGACCGTTGTAGAACCATTGGATTGAGTGGGATGTATTCCTTCAGGAAGCATTGGAGAGAGAAACCCTTTGTTACTTTTGCAATCTCCACACAATCATACAACCATTGATAATGGCAAGGTACCCAGTGACAGACTGCCTTGTGCTTTGAAAGTTGCCCTAATCAGTGTCAGAGTATGCCACCAATCACCAGGGTTTTCTTTTGGATAGGAAAGACACGCCACCATTTTTCCTCTAAGATATTTGAGTACATGGATAAAGGACCTCCAGTGTTGGATACCAGGATTGTCATGATATTGAGATAGCATACTGACAGAAAATGATAGATCAGGCTGCATTTCTGTTGCGAGATAGCTTAGGGATTCAACTGCTCTTTGATAATTATGACTGGTTTCCTTGAAGAGTCTCACTTCATCAACCAAAGGCTATTCAAGATGAGAACCAGGAACAACAGGAGTGAGAACCGTTTTACCATCAGTCATGTTGTATTCATGCAGTATAGATTCAACGTAATGAGCTTCAGATAGCTCTATTGATTCATGAAGTTGATTCATGCAAACACCTAGAAGCATTTTTGAATCACCCAATTCTTTCATTTTGAATTACAAGCCAATTTCCTTCTTGAATATGGAGAGATCAGAGCCAAACATGGTAATATCATCCACATGGATGAGGAGCCGTATTGGATGATCTACCCCTTGATAGAAGATGCAAGGATCAGAAACAGAACACAGGGGCCCCTTGTCAACAAGCAGTTGGAGTGCTAACTGAGCCTGCTTCAGGCCATGGATGGGCTTTTTCAGCCAGAGAAAAAAACCTTGGCAATCAAGAGACATGCCCCTAGGAACAGAAAGATGAACAACCCTGTTTAGTGGAGCATTAAGAAAAGCGCTTTTGAAATCCATCTGTTGAAAGTGCAGGTTTTGGGATGCAGAAAAAAAAAATTAGTGCCCTGATGATTTCAATTGTCCCGTTGGGGCAAAGGTCTGCTGGTAATCAATCCCAGGAATTTGTGAGAAACCCTGAGCACACAACCTGGCTTTGGACTGAATGAACTTATTGGTATGGTCCTTCTTCTTTCTGAACACCCAGACCATTCCAACCTTATTTTGACCACCTAGAGGAACAACCTCCCAGACGCCTAACTTTTCCATCTTTTCCAACTCTCTATTGATTGCCACAATCCAATGTTCTTTCTCCAATCAATCAATTGCTTCCTTGTAGCTACAAGGCACACACTCATCTTCCAAGCAGGCAAGGTTAGCAGCTGGTCTCCTTGAATACGGTAGAATGTGGACGGGATCAATATTATTCTCCCATATTGTAGGGTGTCTTGGTCCAATGACCTTGAGACAAGGGCGTACAGGTGGTGGCAACTGGGAGGTTCTTGTAAACAAATTGTGGTGACAGATGATGGAGAAGACAACGGATTAACTGACAACAAATCTGAGGCTGGTGGAGGGTTGATTGAAATTTCATCGGATTCCTTCAGGGGTAGATGATCCACACAATCAAAGAATTCATCTTCTTCCTCAATAAATGAGTCCCCATGCCTTTCCAAGGATTGATTGTCATCAGAATTGGCGGTTTGGCAAGAAGGAAACTTGTGTTCAAAGAATTGGACCTGCCTAGTAACAACTATCCAGTTTTCCCTTAGTTTGAGCACCCAATAAGTTGCAGAATTATTTTTGTATCCTAAGAATATCCCTTAATCACCAGAAGGTCCCAATTTCCATGATTGTCAATGCTTTGGGACCAAGATGAACGCTTTGCAACCAAATAAACTCAATTTCTTTATCCTTGGGGCACACTTTCTCCATAGGTAGAAGGGAGTTTGGTTATTTCTGGATTGTGTTGGAAGGATATTGGAAAAGAAGCATGCAGTGCTAACTGCTTCTGCCCAAAAATTGGTTGGAAGAAAAGATTGAAGAATAAGACACCTTGCCTTGTTGAGTATTGTGCAATTCGCCTGTTCAGCCATTCTGTTATTCTGCGGAGGCTCCCGCGGAGATAATTGATGGAAAAACCCATGAAGATTGGCAAGATCTTGAAAGCTGTTGTTGAAATACCTACCAACTCAATCCAAAACCACTTTATTTATTTTTCTGTCATTAAAGGTTTCCATCAGGTTTTTTACTTTGATGAAATCCTTGACTGCATCCGACTTCTTTTTTAGCAATCTAATGAATTTAAAAGAGGTATGTTGGTTGAAAATGGTGAGAAAGTATTGAAAGCCAGAGACGGATAGAGGGTTGATAGGTCCCACAAGATCAAGGTGAATGCAGTCAAGTGCCTTGCGAGTGGGATCAAATTTTCCATGGAACAGAAGAGCAGTGATCTTTGATTCAACACAAGTGTTGAATGGTGCTAATCCAGTAATTGAGAGACCCAGAGATTTCAAGACTGCCATTCCCGGGTGCCCCAGACAATGATGCCATAGATTTGGAGGAGTCTTGGTTAGATTTGCATTTGGCAGATGGTAAGGAACATTCATCAATTGCCCTCAAAGATGACCGGAGAGGAGAGTTTTCCCATTATCCATGAGTTTGAACTTGTTGTCATTTTTGACAATGGTTATGGTCGTGGTGATTAGAGGAAACATTGCAATGAGGTCACTTCTAAGTTTGGTCACGTAGAAACAGTCCTTCAATTGACAAGAAGTTCCTCCAACTAGAAGCGTAACATCCCCTTTTCCTAGTGCAAGAAACTGACTTGTGGCCTCCCCCGTGATGATGGAGAGAGGTTCACACTGTTGGAAACTGGTCAACAGCAACTTCCTACCAAAAATGTGGTTAGTAGCCCCGCAGTCCTGATTTCCTTTTCATGAAATTCTTCAGTGACTTCTCCAGTCACATATGCTTGAGCATAAGTGAAGTTGGCATTGGCTTTATCAGCTTTTTCCTTCTTCTTCTTTTGTGGTTGTTGATGAGGGAACTTGATGTAGTATTCTTTGGGTTTTTGTGAAGTGAAATTTGGATTATTGCGGCCATTTGAACAGAAATAGACTATTTGCAAAGGAAAATATGGATCAGCTTTGGTGAAGAGGTCCGTGGCGGAAGTGGGGGATTTCTCAACCAAAGATCAATTTTTGGCATCAAGATGATGCACTGTGGTGTCAATTTATAGACACAGATTGGGAACTGCTTCGCTGCTGCACGCTCAGCATTGGAGGCAAGAGGGCTCAGGATTGGGGTATGCGGAGTGCTCAGCAGCGGCAGCTTCTGGATCAGAAGCAGCCACTGTTTGGCTCCGCACCTAGTGGTCGGGTCGGGCTCAGCATCAAATGTGGCGTGGGCGGAAATCTGCGCCGGAGATTGGATTTGGAAGGTAGTCCGCTTGACTAGGTTTGCGGGCGCGCCGGTTTGGATACGTAGGAGCGGAGCAATCTGCGGGCTATAAAGGAACGGATGGAGCGCGCGTGCAAGCGCACGGATCACGCTGGATAATACCAGAAATCCACAATGGGCGCGGGGGGCTCCGAGTAGGGCGCGGTGCAAGGACTTCCTCATGAGAAGGACAAACCGGATGGAAGGAAGGGCATACGGGCGTCAGGGGAAGTTTGGTACAGAGGTGGGGAGAGGAGGCTAGGGTTTCTGTTTTGGGATTGTTTTCTGTTTTGTTTTCATACTGTTATTTGCGCGTGTACATAGGTCAGGGTTGAGAGGGAGGACTTATCCTCACTCTCAACTTGGGGTTAGGAGGGGGAGGGGGGCATGGAACCAGACCATAATATCATTGGATTGGATCAATCATCTCACCAAGAGATTAAAGGAACTCATACCGGATACACATCCAGGTGGAAAGTTCTTAGGATTGAAGGATTGGCGATTTCACTCTCTCTATTTTTCTCTTTCTCATTTAAGTGCGACTTTGGGCATCCTCATCTCCTTTCAGATGCAGGGAACCGTTAACTTCCGAAACTTGGGACAATTATAGGGGGAAAACCTTTATTCTTTCCACATCTGGGGGTCTGGCCGGGAAGTAACCTTCCGTTTCTTGTCTTTCAAAGGTAACTGGGCGGGATGTCTTATTCATACCTCCCTACAGTTGCTTCCTCTTCTTCTTCTTCTTCTCCTTCCGTTTCCGGGTCCGCTACTCCGACCCCACTCACGTCTTCCATCCCTCCTCCTCCCTCTCCCTCCGCTCAACCCAGGTTAAGCTACGCCGTTCCCCCATTGGTCTCCAGTGACCATGAACCCACTTGTCCGGTTTGCATCAGGCCGCGCGACTACCCTCACATCCAATTCAACACTGCGGATGTGGAGCGATTCATCTTGAGATACAAAGGTATTGCAGATGCGGAAGGTGCGTCAGACGCCGATAAGGCCCGGCTTGTCGTCCTGTTCATGATGGACAAAGAGAAGCTCCGGGATGTGGAGGAGATAGAAGGCTACAAGAATGGGGATTGGCAAAAACTGAATGCGGAGATCCTAACGCGGTCGGGTAGGCGCGAACCTTGATTCCGGGAAAGCAATTTCGACTGCGTGGCCTCGGAGGCGAGCGCGCGCGGAGGAGTCAGAACTTGGGTGGAGCTGGCGGATTACACCTCGACATTTGATTGGATCTATTGGTACTTGTCAAAGAAAAAGGTGGTCGCGGGACAGACAGGGGCCATGAAACACGGGTTTCTGGGCGGTTTAGGCGCTCAACTCCGGGCAAGGGTGCAGCGGCATCTTTACAATCACAACTTGGTAAAGCGGTCATTGGACGGGAGCATCAAACTCCTTCCGGAGTTGGCTGTCATTCACCAGGCTGTGGAGAGTGAGCTTGACTTAGAAGAGCTTATTGAGGATACCGCTAAGTCCTTCCCAGCGGGACCAAAGAAATCCGCCCCCCAGGTTTCCGCTCCGGAGCAATTTTTGGCCCCGGTTCCACCTACTTCAACGCGTGTTCCGGTTCCTCAACCCGCGCCCGCCCCTCCGGTAAGTGAATTGACAGAACTGATGAAGGATTTGAAGATCTGCATGAGCCGTATGGGCCAGCAGCAGCCGCAAGGGCCTCCACCTTGGCAAATAACTTACACTGTTCACCCACTTACCCGGTCCTCCCGCGCTCCTGCTCTCTTCCCTCACCTGTCACTATTTTCCTTCCACATGTCACTCCTATGTTAATTCTTTATTTCTGCCTTTTCCGATTCATCTTCTTCACACAATCCATATACAAAAAAATCTTACTCGACTGATTCTCTTTAACCTGAACCACCAATAAACCCTTCACCACATCATGACGAACCATCTACCTCGAACAACCTAACCATTCCTCACACCATCTATTCTCAAACCAAATTCCTCATTCTATTCATCTTTCTTTCATCAATCTTTCTCTTTTCTTTATCTTCTTTTTCTTTCTTTGTATCTCTTCTTTTTCTCAAACTTCATCAGGCTACTTCTCAACATCAACTTGTCCACGTCTAAACTCATTCAATCTATGGCCTGACTGGTAAGACAATCACACACTATTGTCAAATCTTCACTATAAAATCTAATCTCCAATGTTCCTTCATTTGAAAGAACTGCTCGATTTTTTATTATTATTGTCTTTCTGTTCTTCCTGCCAACTTTCTTACTCAATTCCTCCATTGTCATCCATCAAGTCCAGATCCGTTTTCAGATCCCTCTTTGTTCTTACATCATAAATCTTTTCATCAGCAATTCAACACGGTTAAAAGCCAAAGGTCTGTCCGACTCAACTAACCGAATCTAACAATGGAGGGATCGAACAATGACGGTTTTCGACAGATCATCCTCAAAGCTGCACTCGAAGCAGTCCCCATTCTTTCGGACAAAAACTATTCAATATGGAAGGAAAAGATGACGATGCTATTGGAACTCAAAGGAGTCAAGGAGGCCCTCAAGGATGATTCTAAAAATCTAAATCCCAACAATGATATGGAGACTCAATTAATTCTTCTTTCTTGCATCAATTCAGTCACTCATAATAACGTGGTTAACCCGACAAATATTTCATCAGCAAAGCTTCTCTGGAAAACCATCAAAGAACGCTTTGCCTCATCTCAAACCGCAAATCGATCCCGAGGTTTTAACAAATTTCTCTACCAACAATTCAAACCCAAAGCTATTAATCTATTCATCACAGAAACCAAGATTTCACTAAAGAAAATGGTCAATGTGGGAATTGATTTACTGGATGACATACTCTCCTATCTTATTCTCTTTAAGTTTCCACCCTCTCTTCACTCTCTTTGTCAACAGATTATGCATTTGGATAAAATAGTCACCATGGATCTTGTGCTCAATCATCTTATACAACTTGATAACAAAACCAAGGTTAAATCAAAGGATACAAAGATCAATTATACTGCCCTTATCTCTTCTAGACCCCCCAAAAAGCCTGTTCCCAAAGAACTTTGATGCAAGAAAGCATACCACAACCCGCAATCTCCTGATCATTCCGCTGATAAATGTTGGAACCTCCACGAACACCTGGCGCCTGATTGGTGGAGAGAATCTCAAGCAAATTGGCGTGCTCAACTCAACTCAAATTCTAAAAACAAAGAAGTAGCCCACTACGTTGCCCTTCTTTCCACTTGGGTTCAAAATATTAATCCGCTTAATCGAATAATCCTAGACTCCGGCGCCTCCTGCCACATGTGATTTCTTCAGCTTTCTCGAGGAATGCGCTGGTGACGAGTTTATAAACACCGGAAAAGAAAGTGCTAAACTGGCTATAAAAGGAAAAGGAACTGTCAAACTCAGTTGGAAAAATTCTGTTGTCACACTCACCAACTGTTTATTTGTTCCCAATCTGGTAGTGAATCTAATCAGTCCTGGAGAATTGATTTCATCAAAACAATACTCTCTGTCCTCTTTTCGCAATCAATTTTTTCTTACAACTCAGTCAAAGCCAGCTTTTTCAGGTTTTATTCAAGAGAATCTTTTCATCCTCAATCCCCTGTCTTGCATAGGAAACAACAACAAATTTTGTCACCTCTTGACTAAAGAACGGAATCAGGATCAAGCCAAACTTCTTCATCAATCCTTTGGACATGCCAGCCCGTACCGTCTCAAAAACCTCACTCCCTCTATCCAATCTGATTCTATTTCTACTTTCCAATGTGAGGACTACGTATTCTCAAAAATCACCAAATCATCTTTCAAGAACTCCTCAAATCCTTCTTCTAAACCCTTCAAACAACTCCACCTAGATCTAATTGGCCCCATTTCACCAATGGGAAGAGACAACATGAACTACATCCTATCCGTTATAGATAATTATTCAGGATATGTCTTGGCTATTCCTCTCCAGTACAAATCGGATGCGTGCCAACAGATCAAAACTATCCTCAATCACGAAAAACTTAAAAGAAACAGATATCCTGCCACAATTTGCACCAATGGCGGTGGCAAATTCACTTCCTAAGAACTTGAAAATTTCTTCAAGATTAATTCAATTCAACATCTTATCTCCAAGCCTTATCATCACGAACATAACGGAAAAATTGAAAGAGCTAACCAAACTATCACCAAATCTATACGCGCTACTCTTCAAAGCTCAAAACTTCCTCTCAACCTCTGGGCGGAAGTTGCCAAATCAACATGTCTCTCATTAAACCAAATTCCTAAAGCTCCCAACCTTTCTTCCCCTTTTCAACTCTTTACTGGAAAGTCGCTTCCCATTAGTTATTTTCACCCCATAGGGTCCAAGGTAGTGTATCTCAATTACAAAGTAAATCAAGGTGACAAATTTCAAGATCAAGGACTCCCTGGAACCCTTGTGGGTTACAACCCCAATTTTCTCTCTTATCGCATCTTAAGACCTGACAATGTAATTATTTCATCTAAAAACTTTTAATTTCTCAAAAATGACTGTACGTCTCAGATCTCATCCACATTAAATTCAACTGAAGACTTGCAATCTCTCAAAATTGATCACAACCCATCTATTCTCTTTGATGATCATCCTCCCACCAACCCAACTGTCAACAATCAATCCATCAAATCACAAATAGATGATCCACCTTCTTTATCCGTTCCTAATCCCAAAGCTTCCGATACTCTGTCAATCAACTCTGAATCAGACTTGTCTGAAGAAATTGAGCAGCAACTCACACCTTGATACAGTCTTTGCAATAGATCAACATTAAATCCACCCAATTGATATGGGTAACATCATTATTACGTTCCCAAATCCTTCAAACAAGCTAAAAAGTGCTTTGACGCTCCCAAGTGGGAACTCTCCATGGATTCTGAACTAAATGGTATTTAATCCCTGGAAGTATGGAAGATTAAAATGGTCCTGAACCTGAAAATCCGCTCAATACTACCTGGGTATATTGATTAAAAGACAATTGTCACGGAGACCCACTGGTCTATAAAAGTTGACTCTGTGTTCAAGGGTTTGATCAAATCTACGGATTAGACTATCAAGATACCTTTTCTCCCACCATAAAGGCCGCCTCTTTACGTATTGCTCTTCTCTTTGGCCTTTTTCATTCCCTTCCAATCACCCAGTTTGACGTCAAGAGTGCTTTCCTCCACGCACCTCTAACTGATAAAGTGATTATAAAAAGACCCAAAGGCTCAAAAAGAAAGTCAGAATTTCTCATTCTTCGCAAGTCTCTTTACGGCTTAAAGCAAGCTCCCGTCAATTGGTTCAACACCCTAACCTCTTGGATCCGTGAGCAAGGATTCCATGAATCCATATCTGATCCCTGCCTATACATTCACCCCATCGCAAATTCAGTCCTATTCTTCCATGTAGAGGATCTCATCCTTGTTGGTTCCGGCAATAATTTCCAAAATAAATTCTTGGAGCGATTTGCAAATTCTAGTCATCACAATCATAATACGATTCTTGGAATGAAGTATGAACAAATTGACAATAAAATCTTGCTTTCTCAACCAAAACACATTGAACATGGATTAGAAGAACTGAAGATGGTAGACCTCAAGCCCTCATCTGTTCCCCTAACCGCAAATATCAATTTATCTCCGGCCTCCAATGAAGAACACAAGGAATTTAAAAACTTAAACATCAATTATAGATTGGCCGTTTTCCTTATTAATTATATTGCCTGCCTGACTCGTCCGGAAATCAGTTTTGCTGTTTCTAGCCTTGCTAGATTCTGCGAGAAACCCAGGATTCGTCACTGGAGGGAGGTAAAACGTTGCTGGAAATATCTCAAGGCTACAAAAACCTTAAAACTCATGCTACAAATTCATAATTCAAAAACCCAAGTCGAATGTTACAGTGACGCTACTTGGAGAAATGATATTGAAACTCAACATTCTCAATCCGGAAATCTTTCTCTTCTTTTTAATTCTCTTATCTCTTGGAGCAGCTACAGACAACGCAATGTCACACACTCAACCACTGAAGCTGAACTAAACCCTTTAGTCGATTCCTTTCTTGAAGACATATGGATGAGAGGTTTAGTGGCGGAACTCTGGAAGAAAGAATTAGAATCAAGTCATCACTTTATTGAAAAGAAAGGTCTTGACAATAAACTAAAGAATTTTGGATGTAATTCAAAAACTTGCCATATTGATATTAAGACAAAAGCGCTTTGCAAAGAGCTAAAACTTGGAAATCTTTCTGTTGACTTAGTACCAGCCTCCAAAATGAAAGCAGACGGATTAACTAAGGCGCTTCCGCTTCCTACTCTTTCCTCTCTTCTTCATTTAATCAATCCTTCTTTTAAGTGCTCAATCTTACCAGTCACGGTGTGGTGACCAATCCGGGACACCACTGAACAAAAAAAAAAAAAAAAAAAAAATATTTTTTGGTTGTACCCCTATGGGTACCTTCATTTCCCCCCATCTCTTAACTTCTCCCTGTCCTAACCGTCTAGGACAGGCCTCTTGCCTGTCTCTCCACTTCGATCCCCCCCTCCCATGTTCAACTCCTACTTGTCGCTCTCGCGGCCCTGGCTTTTGGCGACGCAAGCAATCGTCGAACCACCTTTGACAATCCCTACCATCCTTCCTCAATCATCTCTTCAACCCTGATCTCCACTCCCACCATCCTTCTCAGAGAATTCATGCCTCCTCATCTAACTCAATTGGTACCATCATCCCCTTACTCTATCTCACCCATGATGTCCCTCAACGTCTCGAGGCCATCTCCACCATCTTGGCTTACGTCCGTCAGAATTCGATAGATATGATCTCCCTCATCAACATCCTTGATCCCTATCAGATTCAAATCTCCTATCCTAACCCCCAATCTCCCATCTCCCCATCATTCCCCTTACCTTGCTCTCAACTCTTGACCTCGACTCAATCGCACCCTCATCCTCTACTCCCTCTGCCCCGATCCGGTCCCGCTCATCCTCCATCCGGCCCAAAGCGGATGCTGACCCTCCAACCCAAACAACTCATCCTCCACCATCCAGATCCTCCCAAACTACCCTCAAGATCCTCATCAGCCTCACTCCTCGCCCATCATCTGATCCGGCCGAGCTGCGACCGTCAAGCCCAGTGGATTTTCCCGTCGGAACCTTCACCCTGTTGTCGCCGCCAATCGGGCAACGACAGCCGTTGTTGAAACCCGCGACCGCTGTTGCGGGTGTCCATCTGGTTGCCCGCGGTCATTCTTGACGCGGGCAAAATTTCTTTTTTTTTTTTTTCCCTCATGTCATCTTTTTTTTTTTTTTTTTATGTTTTCATTTTCCCGCACCTATTTGTAGTATCTCTTGTACATAGTATACAGGGCCTCATGTCTATAAAAGGAGGGGCTCTCCCCTGCCTTTTGGCCCAGCGTCCCATGAGACCATCATCATTTCATCTCATCTGTCTCCCTCATCATCAGAAATCAACTTATCCGTGGGCATCCTTCCCCACTTATCTGAGAAATTTATCCGGGTATATCCATGATTGCCCCTTCATCCTTTGAGCCTCCATACTCAAACTCTGTCCCTTGTGACCTTGATCCTTATCACCAACCAATAGCCTTGCTGGTTGAAGAAGAATTCCTGTCTGAGTTCTTGGGTGTGTTATACCACTCTGATCCCTTTTTCCGACCATACTGGTCTTGATCTCTCCTTGATCATCTTTCTGGAGCCAATCACGTTTGATTGAAGGGGTTTTATTAAGCTTAAAACCTGGAGTTTTATACCTCCCTTCTTCTTTAAGGTTGAATTTCGCCACGCTATTCTTGAGTCCCTTGAGGAGTGTTGGGATATTCTTGCTCAAATTCTTTATTGATTTGCTTCTAGAGCTTCATAAACAAATTGCTTTTGTTTTGTTCAGCCTCCCACAGTTATCTGGTACCCTTCAAGCGCTTGATTGCGGAGAGTTGGGCAGGTTCATTGAGAACCTGGAGGTTGGTTGGGATTGAGTTGATCTTTCCTAATCAGCTGCTGACAACCAGAGTTATTAGCTTGTGGGCGTTGTTACTTACAACTGCCTTGTTCTTTTGAACTCTGAACAAACCTTGACTTATTTGTTCAAGTCTTTACCTGCACCATCTTGCCTCAGATAGTGTTGTTTCCATCGCTACCAACAACTCTTATCCTCTTCCCTTACTTTGATTTCTCATCCATAAGGTTCTGGACCTTGATTCCGGTTACATTTAAATATTATTGTAACTCCTAGGAGGGCAGCCTAAACAGCACCTTTCCCCTCCACAGAACTGCCACGGCTTAGCACTGTTTGGAGTCTTACAACGGGGGGTGTCAAATAACTTACACTTTTCACAATCCGATCTTTTTTTTCCTATTTTTTTTTCTCTCCTCAAATCTGATCCGTGGAGGAAACTTATCCTAGAAGTAAGTCCTCCCAATTTGTGCACTGCTTGGGCAAGATACTTGTCGTTTTTGGCAAAACCCTACTCTTGCCACACTTGTGAGCCACTTTGGAAATCTGCTCTTTGGATCCCCTAGGAACTCTGTTAGTCAATATGGCATCTTCCGCTACTCCAACCACCCCTGTCCGACCTAAGATGGTAAAGATCAAACCTCAGACCAAGAACTTAGGCTTCAATGGTACAAATGTCGAGCGATTCTTGGAATTCTACAAAATGGCTGCTGAAGTGGATGGAGCTAGTGAATTTGATATGGCTTATCAGTTGCAATTCTTTATCTCCTCTGATGAAGTTATGGATGTCATCGAGTCTTTTGAGGGATTTGAATCCCATAACTGGATGCTTCTCAGGAAGGCTATGTTGGCATACTGGGGTAAAATAGATGTGGCTAGGTTTACTCTGCAGGATTTGGATGCTCTGGTTTCTCAGTGGATCTCCAATGGTGGTATTTCTTCAGTCTCTGACTATCAGATTTTCAGGAAGTCTTGGGATCCCATTCAAAACTATCTTATCCAAAACAATCACATTGACACAGTGGACAAAATTTGAGCAAAGTTCTTCCAATCTTTTTTTTTGGCTGTGCAGGAAAGGATTAAAGAAGAACTGGTCAAATCTGGATCCATGATTACCACCAGGGATAATCAATTCAAGCTCCCTGTTTTTCTCACCCCTAGGAGTACTGTGGATAAATTCATGAAAGGTCAAACTGCTCTTACCTTTGAAAAGCCTAGAACTACTGAACCGGTCCATGCTCCTTCTTTTAAAGAGTCAAACAGTATTATGATCAAAATGGAGGCAGATTGTAGGCCTAAAGCAGATCCTAATTCAAATCGAGAACCTACTACTATAGATGAAATCACCAAGTTACTTAGAGCCTTTGAGAACAAAATAGATCAAAAGATTTCTTTGCTAGCTACTCCTAAAACTCCTTCTTCTGTCCCCAAATCAACTCTGGTCTGTTACTACTGTCATAGGGAAGGCCACGGAACCGGACGATGCCAAGAACTTCAGAAGGACCTAAAGGAAAAGTTGGTAGAGCAGAGGGGGAACAATTACTTCCTCCCTAATGGTGCTCTAATCCCTTTCGACTTGTCTCGTCCTATCCGACATGTGGTGGCCTCTTACCAGCCATCACCTCCTGTGAAAGCATCTCTTGCTTCCTTTGAATTTTGATCATCCTGTGGTACTCTCCAACCTTGGTATCCTCCAGCTATTTCTTCCTCTAGTCTTGCTGGGACTACTTATCAATCTGATCTAGCCAGGAAACGACATGAGGAACCTAAAACTCATAAGGCTCCTTCCTTGCCAACTTCAATCCTTTGAAAACCCGTTAAACGTCGATCATCACTTGAGCCGTCTTCCTCTGATGTAGAAGACATGGAGGTGGAAAAGGAACCACTCATGGAAAGGTTCCCAGATCACCCTGATCCTTCTCCCTCACCTCAACCTTCTAATCCTATCTTAGATTCTGTGTCACCTGAACTTCCTCCCTCCACCCAGCCCAAAGTTCGATTTGAAAGGGGAATCTCCAAGGATCACCCCAATGCTGTGGAGGGAGTATTAAAGAAAATTTTTGATCTCAAAATTCCTGATCTATCTGTGGCTGAACTCCTATCGATCTCTCCATCTGTTGCTGAAGGAATGAAGAAATGGGTCTCTCGTCGACGTGTGGAAATTGGCCCTGAAGAACTCAAAGTCTCCTCTGGCACTTTAATGGAGGACTCTGGTGGAACCAGTCCTTCTTTAGACTCCAACCTTTATTCCTGTCCCCTTGGCTTCCTTCCTTGTTATCTTGGTGACTCAGCTAAAACTGTTTCTCCTCTTGTGGATTCTGGATCTCAGCTTAACTTAATCTTGGATGCTATGGCCTGAAAGCTCAAACTTAGTCCTAGGGTCAGCTTCAACTCTGCAGTGTATGGGATAGGAAATCAAGCTTGTGAACTGGTTGGTATTGCTGAAGATGTACCGGTCAGGATTGGTCAAAATATTGTTGGAACCTGCCACTTTTGGATCACTCGTTTGGACAGTCCTATGATCTTGGGACAACCCTTCTTAATGGACTTTGGTGCAACTCTGATGTTTTCTGATCAAGTTGGGGAGAGAATTCTTCTCCCTGATGCTGATGGCAGGAAAATTGAAGTTCCTCTTTGCTCTTTGGATTCTGGTTGTTGGGAAAGAGATTTTCCTGGTCATTCTCCCAAATCATCTTTTAAGGGGAAGCAGAAGGATAACTCTAGTTCCTCTCATTTTTTAGGGGAATAGTTGATCCTACTAATGGTTGTAGTTCTTTTCAGCCTCAGACTGCAACTCAAGGGTCAACTCCCATCCCTCAGGCTTATTTTTCATTCCTTTCATCATTCTCTTCTGAGCTCAAGAATATTAAAAAACAAAAACATATCAAAATAGAAAAATCCAAAAATATTTCTTCTCCATCTCCTTCTCTCTCTGGATCTGTTGTGTCTTCTTTTCCTTCTACTTTTGAGTCTGATCAATCTTCTCTCAGTTCCGGTTTGAATCTCCACAATGAGTCTAAACTAGATCCTAATTGCAATTCCGTTTTTGGTGATTTTGGTATGAAGGAATATGGGCTTCAGTGGAGGCAATTTGGGGTACAAGTAAGTCCTCCCAATTGTGCACTGCCAGGGAAATCTTTTACCGTCATTTTTGAAACCCTACCTTGTGCCACACGTGTGAGCAACGTATTATCTCCTGGTTCTCCTTTTATGGAAAAGGCACCCTTCAAGGATATTGCAGAACATTGGACCTGGAAGATGTTTGAACTTGGAATCAGCTTTTGTAATCAAGTCTCTCTGGTCAACTCTTGGAGGAAACAAGAACTTCTCTCTTTTGCCACTAAGTATAAACCAGTTGCTAAGAAGATCCAACCAGTCAACCAGCCTATGCCTCTCAACCTCAATCCTCCCCTTATGCGTCCTCCTCTATCTTGCAATCCTTACTGTGTCTTCCTCAATCTCTTACTGGTCCCTTTGTGCCTAATGGACGGGTCACTGAAGAACGTCTGAAGGTGGTCAACTTTGGTCCAGATGGATGGCTTCTTCCTGATGAGTTAAATTTAATCAAAAATGTATTATCTCTAAGGGAAAAATCTATTGCTTTCTGTGAAGAAGAGAGAGGTCTCTTGCGGGAATCCTATGGCCTCCCTTATATCATCCCTGTAGTTGAACATGATCCTTGGCAAAAGAAAAAGATCCCTATCCCTGCTGCTAAAGTTGAAAAATTCATCCAGTTGGTCCGGGAAAGAGTTTGAACTGGCCTGTATGAACAGTCAACTTCTAGTTACTCCAGCCCTGTCTTCTGTGTTCTCAAGAGTAATGGTAAACTTAGAATAGTTCATGATATTCAACCTCTTAATAAAGTTACTATTAAAGACTCTGGTATCCCTCCTGCTACAGAAGAATTTGTTGAATCCTTCGCGGGAAGAGCTTGCTATGGTCTAGGGGATATTATGGGTGGCTATGACGAACAATCCTTACATCCTATTTCTCGTCCTCTCACTACTTTCAATACTCCTCTTGGTCGATTTCAACTTACTTGATTGCCTCAAGGAGCCACCAACTCGGTTGCAGTCTATCAGGCTCAGATGATGTGGATCCTTCAGGATGAAATCCCTGATCATGCTGGTATCTTTATTGACAATGGAGGAATTAAAGGTCCAGTATCTGACTATGATAATGAGCTCTTACCTTGGCATTCAGGAATTCGTTGTTTTATCTGGGAATATGCTAAAACCTTGGAGAGGATTCTTTTTTGAATCGAGGAATCTGGCCTTACTGTCTCTGGATCCAAACTGGCGGCTTGTGTCCCTGCTCTGGAAATTGTTGGTCATGTGGTCTGCAAGGAAGGAAGAAGGATGGAACCAGCCAAAGTCAACAAGATCATCTCTTGGCCTACCCCAATCAATTTAACTGAAGTTAGGGGCTTTCTAGGTGTTGTCACTTATGTTAGAATCTTTATCCCATCTTTATCCAAAATCTGTGCACCCTTGCGTCGTCTAACCAGAAAAGATGCTGAATGGATTTGGACCCAGGATTTTGAATGTGCTTTCCAGCTACTCAAAAGGATATTTGGTAAAGACATAGTTTTGAAAAAGATCTCTTATGGACCTGGAGCTGGCAAGATCAAGCTGGCTGTCGATTCTAGTTATCAATCTGTTGGGGCCCTCCTTACGCAGGAAGATTAAAATGGTTGGGACCGTCCTGATCTTTATGAATCTTTGTTGTTTTCAGATGTAGAATCTAGATACTCCCAGCCCAAACTGGAACTCTGTGGTGTGGCTCAAATGATGAAGAAACTTCAAACCGTTCTCTGGGGCCAACATTTTGAATTGCAAGTTGATGCACAATCCATCATTGAAATGATCAATGCTCCCAGTCTTCCCAATGCTCCTATGACTCGTTGGGTGGTCTTTATCCAGCTTTTCTCTTTTGATATTGTTCACAGGCCAGGGAAATCTTTCACCATGCCTGACGGTTTATCTCGACGACCTCTTGGGGACAACAAATCTGATGTTGGAACCTATTTCAATGAAGAGGAACCTTTAATCCAACCTATTTTCTCTTTTTCTTCTCAAAATTATTCTGGCTTTCAACAAGGCTTCTGGCTTAAATTAGAGAAGTACCTTTCAACTCTTCAAAAACCTCCTGATCTCTCTGCTAAGGAATTTTGATCTCTTAAACAAAATTCTTCTAATTTTTTTGTTCAAGGCTCTAGACTTATGAAGAGAGGCAATCCTTGTGCTCTTATTGTTGTTACTATTCCCTCTAAACAAGATTCTATCCTTGAAAGTCTCCATGAAGGCCTTGGTCATTGTGGGGAAACTGAAACTTATCAACAATTATCCAAACAATTCTGGTGGCCATCCTTGAAGAAATCCGTCTCCCAATGGTGCAAGAGTTGTGAAGTTTGTCAAAAACGTGATCTTAGGCGCCCAGCTGAAATTCGTTATCCTACTGGGGAGTCCACTGTCTTTGGAAGGATTGCTATGGATGTGGTTCATATTAAGGCAGGTGGTGCTAAGTACCTCATTGTGGCTAGAGATGATTTTTCCGGATGGGTTGAAGCAAAATTTCTTAAGAACCTTAGCTCTGAATCAGTGGCAGCTTTCCTCCACAAGACCTGGACAATGCGTTATGGCCTGGATCAATCTTACTCTACTGATGGTGGCTCTGAATTTGGGGGCAAGCTTGCTGAAATGATCCGATCCCTTCCTGGACAACATAGAGTTACTACTCCTTATTATCCTGAAGGCCAAGGCATGGTGGAACGAGGCCATGCCCCTTTGAAGGCTGCACTTGTTAAACTGGCTGGTGAAAGTGGCAAGAATTGTCGCAAATTCCTTCCTATTGTTCTCTTTTCTGATCAAATCTCAACCAAAAGGACTACTGGCTACTCACCTTATGAAATCATCTTTGGTCAAAGAGCAGTCCTTCCTTTGGATCTGGAAATGGAATCTTTCTTGGGTATCTCTTGGGAAGAGGTGTCCTCAACTACTGATCTGTTAGTTGCTAGATCCAAGCAACTGGAGCAAAGTGAAGACATTGGTGATGAAGCTTATCAAAAGATGATGAAGTCCAGAGCAAAATCCGTCCAGTATTTGGAGGGAAAGCACTCTAATCGAATCAGGGAGCCCTTGAGCCCTGGTGACCTAGTTTTAGCTTATAATCGATCTTTGGAGACCCAGTGGGGCAAGCTTTTCTCTAATCGTTGGAATGGCCCTTATTGAGTGGTTCATCAAGTTAGAGGTGGATCTTATGTTTTGGAGGAGCTGGATGGTACTCGGTTGGCCAGAAGGTTCTCTGCTGATCAAGTCAAGAAGTTTCATTGTTGTGGGGGCAACTTATCTCAGAATTAAGTCCTCCCAATTGTGCACCACCAGGGTCATTTGCTGCGTTTTTGTTGTAAAACTCTACTGTATGCCACATATGTGAGCACCTGGGACGCCCTCCTTGTTCTATTCCTGCCGCTTCTAGGGCTCATTTGGAAGAATCAAGATATTTTCCTCAACTCTTCAATTGCTCTCAAGATCAAGAAATGGCCAATCTTTGCTTCAATTTCTTTGTTCCCTGCTTTTTTTAATCCCTTCAAATTTTATATGCAGACTAGGGACAGTCTGTAATTTTGGCAAAGATGTGGTGACCAATCCGGGACACCACTGAACAAAAAAAAAAAAAAAAAAAAAAAAAAAAAAAAGAAGAAAAAAAAAAAAAATATTTTTTGGTTGTACCCCTATGGGTACCTTCATTTCCCCCCATCTCTTAACTTCTCCCTGTCCTAACGGTCTAGGACAGGCCTCTTGCCTGTCTCTCCACTTCGATCCCCCCCTCCTATGTTCAACTCCTACTTGTCGCTCTCGCGGCCCTGGCTTTTGGCGACGCAAGCAATCGTCAAACCACCTTTGACAATCCCTACCATCTTTCCTCAATCATCTCTTCAACCCTGATCTCCACTCCCACCATCCTTCTCAGAGAATTCATGCCTCCTCATCTAACTCAATTGGTACCATCATCCCCTTACTCTATCTCACCCATGATGTCCCTCAACGTCTCGAGGCCATCTCCACCATCTCGGCTTAAGTCCGTCAGAATTCGATCAATATGATCTCCCTCATCAACATCCTCAATCCCTATCAGATTTGAATCTCCTATCCTAACCCCCAATATCCCATCTCCCCATCATTCCCCTTACCTTGCTCTCAACTCTTGACCTCGACTCAATCGCACCCTCATCCTCTACTCCCTCTGCCCCAATCCGGTCCCGCTCATCTTCCATCCGGCCCAAAGCGGATGCTGACCCTCCAACCCAAACAACTCATCCTCCACCATCCAGATCCTCCCAAACTACCCTCAAGATCCTCATCAGCCTCACTCCACGCCCATCATCTGATCCGCCCAAGCTGCGGCCATCAAGCCCAGTGGATTTTGCCGTCGGAACCTTCACCCCGTTGTCGCCGCCAATTGGGCAACAACAGCAGTTGTTGACACCCGCAACTGCTGTTGCGGGTGTCCATCTGGTCCCCCGCGGTCATTCTTGACGCGGGCAACATTTCTTTTTTTTTTTCCCCTCATGTCATCTTTTTTTTTTATTTATGTTTTTTTTCCCGCACCTATTTGTAGTATCTCTTGTACATACTATACAGGGCCTCATGTCTATAAAAGGAGGGGCTCTCCCCTGCCTTTTGGACCAGCATCCCATGAGACCATCATCATTTCATCTCATCTGTCTCCCTCATCATCAGAAATTAACTTATCCGTGGGCATCCTTCCCCACTTCTCTGAGAAATTGATCCGGGTATATCCATGATTGCCCCTTGATCCTTTGAGCCTCCATACTCAAACTCTGTCCCTTGTGACCTTGATCCTTATCACCAACCAATAGCCTTGCTGGTTGAAGAAGAATTCCTGTCTGAATTCTTGGGTGTGTTATACCACTCTGATCCCTTTTTCCGACCCTACTTGTCTTGATCTCTCCTTGATGATCTTTCTGGAGCACATCACGTTTGATTGAAGGGGTTTTATTAAGCTTAAAACCTGGAGTGTTATACCTCCCTTCTTCTTTAAGGTTGAATTTTGCCACGCTATTCTTGAGTCCCTTGAGGAGTGTTGGGATATTCTTGCTTGAATTTGTTATTGATTTGCTTCTAGAGCTTCATAAACAAATTGCTTTTGTTTTGTTCAGCCTCCCACAGTTATCTGGTAACCTTCAAGCACTTGATTGCGGAGAGTTGGGCAGGTTCATTGAGAACCTGGAGGTTGGTTGGGATTGAGGTGATCTTTCCTAATCAGCTGCTGACAACCAGAGTTATTAGCTTGTGGGCGTTGTTACTTACAACTGCCTTGTTCTATTGAACTCTGAACAAACCTTGACTTATTTTTTCAAGTCTTTACCTGGACCATCTTGCCTCAGATAGTGTTGTTTCCATTGCTACGGATGACTCTTATCCTCTTCCCTTACTTTGATTTCTCATCCATAAGGTTCTGGACCTTGATTCCAGTTACATTTAAATATTATTGTAAATCCTAGGAGGGCAGCCTAAACAGCACCTTTCCCCTCCACAGAACTGCCATGGCTTAGCAACTTTTGGAGTCTTACAACGGGGGGTGTTAAATAACTTACACTGTTCACCCACTTACCCGGTCCTCCCGCGCTCCCGCTCTCTTCCCTCACCTGTCACTATTTTCCTTCCACATGTCACTCCTATTTTAATTCTTTATTTCTGCCTTTTTGGATTCATCTTCTTCACACAATCCATATACAAAAAAATCTTACTCAACTAATTCTCTTTAACCTGAACCACCAATAAACCCTTCACCACATCATGACGAACCATCAACCTCCAACAACCTAACCATTCCTCACACCATCTATTCTCAAACCAAATTCCTCATTCTATTCATCTTTCTTTCATCAATCTTTCTCTTTTCTTTATCTTCTTTTTATTTCTTCGTATCTCTTCTTTGTCTCAAACTTCATCAGGCTACTTCTCAACATCAACTTGTCCATGTCTAAACTCATTCAATCTATGGCCTGACTGGTAAGACAATCACACACTATTGTAAAATCTTCACTATTGAATCTAATCTCCAATGTTCCTTCATTTGAAAGAACTGCTCAATTCTTTTATTATTATTGTCTTTCTGTTCTTCCTGCCGACTGTCTTACTCAATTCCTCCATTGTCATCCATCAAGTCCAGATCCGTTGTCAGATCCCTATTTGTTCTTACATCATAAATCTTTTCATCAGCAATTCAACAAACCTCACATGGTGGAAGGGTTTTGGCTGCTCGGTACCTTCGTGCCGTGGGGGTGCTTGTACTTCAGGGCAAACAGTCATTGGCGATCGGCGTGTGAGGATCTTACAAAGGATCTCAACGCGGGATTGGTTTGACCAGAGGGGATGGGGTACATGTTTCCAACCGGCAAACAGATTCCAATGGAGTCAAGCCAGCCGACGGCAATGCAGCAAGTGCCCACACGGGGTCAGGAGGCGGGAAAGATGGCACGAGCGTCACTAGGCATTATTACCGCTCCCAGATTGTGGAAACCACCTTGGGTGAAAGCTGAGGTAAGGGTAGTGGCAACAGAAGAGAAGGTGTTGGTCTCGGATAAGATGGAGGTGGATGCAAAGGAGCAACCCCCGTTGACCGTTCCAAAACCGGCCGCACGTGTGCCTGGAATTGAGGTGCGGGCAGCAAATCCTGTAGGGAAGAAGAAAGCGGCGGACATTGTGTCTAGGGTGATGGGGAAAGAGACTCCGCTCCCGCTGACCTTGCCGGAACTGGCGGCTGTGTCTCCGGTGGTGGTAGACAAGATGGTGCAGGCATTGCGGGATCGCGGTCAGGGCTGGGTACTTCAGACGGTGCAGCGGGTTCATGTGGTGTGGAAGGAGGAGGGGCGCGAGGAGTGTGAGTTGAAATTGGTTTTGACTCCCCTTGCTTACGTTCTGATGGTCATAGCGGGGAGGAAGGTGTGAACTATGGTGAACCTGCTGCCATTGCGGATGGTGGATGATTTGGGGTTGGTTTGGCGGAAATGTGCCATGGGTCTCCGCGCGCTTAACAGAGGGGAGTGTTGTGTGGATGGGGTAGTTGAGGAGGAGGAGGTTGAGGTCGCAAGGGTCTGTAAGCCTCTTTCTTTTCTTTTGGCTGATTGTGGAGATGTGATTTTTGGAAGGCCATTCATGTTTAGGTTCTGAGCACAAATGGTTTTCAATCTGGAGGCGGGAACGGAGGCAATGAAGGTGGAGGATTTGTCTGGAGGAAGGTTTGAGACAACTATCTGCAATCACGGGCAAGGAAAGCGGAGGAGAGTGTTGGAGTATGACGAGGAACTGGATGCGGAGTTGGTCTGCGAAGGGCAACCCTTGGAGGATTTTTCCTAGTCGACCAAGGAGACTGCACGGAACAAGCTCCCGTTTCATGCGGGCGGTTCACTAATGAGGAGCAGGGAGGGGTAGGAAGGAAAGTGCAGGGCGGGAACGTCACAGAAGTAAGTCCCTTTTCTCAGTAAGCATTGCCCAAGGGTACTACGCTTCAAAAACCCTATCATTGTGCCACACTTGTGAGCAAAGGCAAAAGCTGCGGTTCCGTTCTGTGCAGGACCTACAGCAAAGGATGCGGTGCAACACTGGCAAGTACAAGCCGGTGTCGCAGAAGGTCCAACCGAGGAATGAGCCAATTCCCCAGGAATTGAACGGACCGCTTTGACCAATTGCTTGGTTGCGGGACCCTTGGTTCATGCCAATTAAGGCTTTGGGGTGGGTTACTAGTTCTGCACAGATCACAAGGAGCGGATTGCAGCTTTCAATTTTGGCCCAACGGGACAGTTGAGTATGGTGGAGCGTGAGTTGCTGGTATTGGTTCTGGTTCTTTGGGAAAGAGCGCTTGCGTTTGGACCTGAAGAGCGGGGGCTTCTGAAAAACAATATTGGCAACCCCTATGTCATCCCCACTGTTGATCACGAGCCGTGGAAGATCAAGCCTATTCAGATACTGCGGGCGGTCTGGGAGAAGTTTCTGGAGTTGGTGCGGGAACCGGTTAAGACTTTCCTTTACAAACAGTCAACGTCTAGTTAATCCAGTCCAATCTTTGCTGTAGTTAAGCAGGACAGAAAGTTGTTGAGGATTGTCCATGATCTACAGCGGCTCAACTCCTTTACGATCCGGGACGCAGGACGGCCCCCTTGCGTTGACGAGTTCCTTGAGTCAATGGCGGGGCACGCTTGTTACGGTTTAGTGGATGTGATGGGGGGATACAACCAGCGCGAGTTGGATCCTCGCTTGCGGCCTCTAACAGCATTTGAGACTGAGTTGGGAAGAATTCAGCTGACTCGGCTACGGCAGGGCGCAACCAATTCTGTGGCAGTGTACCAGGCGCAAATGGCTTGGATCCTGAAAGATGATCTTCCAGAGGAAGTCCAAATCTTCATTGACAAGGCGGGCATCAAAGGTCCAAAATCCAATTATGGAGGAGCAGAGCTGGTTGAAGTTCCCGGCGTCCAACGTTTTGTGTGGGAATACGCGCAGACGTTGGAACGCATCCTGTTTCGCATCTAGGAGGCAGGACTGACGGTGTCGGGGAAGAAGTTGGCAGTTTGTGTCCCGGCGCTTAAAGTCCTTGGCCATGTTGTTGCTTCCAACGGCCTGCGCATTGCAGAGAAAAAGCCAAACAAGGTCCTCAAATGGCCAACCCCACGGACGGTGTTGCATATCCTTCAGTTCTTGGGATTATGTAGCTATTTCTGTATGTTCATCAAGAGGTTTGCGGAGGTGGAGAGCCTGATCCGATCACTAACGTGGAAAGGCTCGGAGTGGAATTGGGGAGAAGAGTGCAATAGCGCGTTCCGGAAGCTCAAGGAGATTGTGGGAAGTGACATTGTTCTCCGCGATCTCGACTAAAATGCAGGAGGAATTAGGCTAGCGGTTGATTCCAGCAAATTTGGCGCGGGGGGGTTCTCACTCAAGAGGACAAAGGTAAGGATAGGCCGGTGCTTTACGAGTCGGTCACCTTCACTCGGACGGAAAGCCGGTACTCTCAGCCGAAGTTGGAGTTGTGCGGGGTCACCAAGATCGTGAGGCGGCTTCAGTATCTTTTTTGGGGGTTCACTTTGAGCTTTTGGTGGATGCGGAGGCGCTGGCGCGGATGATCAATTCTCCGGCGTTTCCCAATGCTTCCATGACCAGGTGGGTGGCGTTTCTTCAACTTTTTTCTTTTTCTGTTGTTCATTTTCTGGGGAAAGCGTTCACTATGCCGGAAGTGTTGTTGCGGTATCCAAGGGACAACCCGTTCAAGGACGCAGAACTGCTCAATGTTGAGACCCTGTTTGTCAAGGTAGGGGTTGTGGAGGTGGGCGTTCAGCTGCCGCTCCAGCAGACCAGGCAGCAAGCAATTCTTTGTGATTACTTGCTGGACCTTTGTTTTCCTGACGGAACTATGGACAAGCACATGCAATGGGCAAGGCGGCGAGCAGGAAACTTCTATGTACAGGAGGGGCAGCTTTGGCGGCAGAAGACTCCGGTTCCTCTTGTGGTTACCACTTCAAGGGAGGATCAGGAAGCTATCCTCCAAAGACTTAACAAGGATCTCGGCCATTGAGGGGAGGTTGAAACGCAGAGGCGGGTGAAAGAGAGGTTCTGGTGGCTGGGGGTAGTGCGTGCGGTACGGGAATGGTTGGCCTCCTGCAAAGCCTGTCAACGGCGGAGCGCATAATTGCCTAAGGAAGTCAGGAACCCCACAGGGGAAGAAGCCCTCTTTGGTTGAGTCTTGCTTGATGTTGTCCACATCAAGGCCGGTAAGTTTGCCTATCTGCTTTTTGCATGGGACAAACTGTCCGGTTGGGCGGAAGCGCATCTGTTGGTCAAGCTCTTGGCGGAGAAAGTTGCTCTGTTTCTGGAGGAAGATTGGTTTGCGCGGTACGGGTTGCTTTTTCTGGTTACAGTGGACAGAGGGGCTGAGTTTTGCAGCCGTTTGGTTGAGTTGGTGAAGATTTGTGGAGCCAAGTTTGGCCGAGTAACAGAGTATTATCCTAAGGGGGCTGGCATGATCAAACGCGGGCATCAACCAATCAAGGATGCCCTGGTCAAGATGTGCGGGGAGGATGGTAAGCGCTGGCAGGAGACCCTTCCAATGGTTCTGTTTGCGGATTGTATTTTGGTGAAGCGGTCAACAGGCTACTTGCCGTACAAGTTACTTTTTGGACAGCACCCTGTGCTTCCGGTGGAAATTGAGTTGGAGACGTTCCTGGGGGTTGACTTGTGGAAGGTGAAGACCTCCCCCGATTGGCTTGAGGCTTGCGCCAAACAGCTCCTTTGACGGGACAGGATGCTTGCCAAGGCCGCGGACCAGCTGAAGAAGACTTGGACGGCATTGGTGCGCTATTGGGACGAGCGCTGCTTGCATTGTCTCCGGGATCCCTTGCAGAAGGGGGATTTGGTGTACAAGGGGATTCTGGAGTCTCAGTGGGGGAAGTTTTTTGATAACCAGTGGAACGGCCCGTTCCGCGTGTCATCCAAGTTCAAGGGTGGCAGCTATAAGTTGGAGGAATTAGACAGTACTCTGCTGAAACAGAAGGCAGCAGCTTCGCATGTCAAGCGCTTCTTTGCGCAAGGATCTACCTCGTTTGACAAGACAGCAGAAGGGGGTGACAGATAAGACAAGGGGAGTGTGGAGCGCAGAGATGGTGTAGGAACGCCATCCGGGGATTTGTCTTTGGGCGGAGGAACGGAAAACGTGCCGTTCAACGGAGTAGGCGGTTGCGACCAGCTGGGGACAGTGGCCAAGTTGGGGGGGGAGGTGGTGGGGGTAGGGGATAAGTTTTGATTTGGTGAGGTGGTGCTCTAGCTGGTTCACAGCTGGAACAACTAGACACCCCAGAATGTTTTTTTCTCTATGTTTCTTGCTTATCTGGATTGTGGGGTCTTTGCTGGCTTGGGGTTTTTGCAGGAAACGCGGGCGCGGAACAAAGCCGGGTCTGTGAACACAACGACAAGCCCCGCGGAACCGGTACGCAAGGACAATCCGGCGGATTGGGGAAGCGGGAAAAAGAGCAATTTGCGGGCGGTCTACGGGCTTCGCACAAAAAAAAAAAAAAAAAAAACTATGTGTTCTTTTCTATTTTTCTTCTCTGTTGGTTTCTTTTTCTCTTTTTCTTTTTTCTCAGGATATCTTGAGGATGGGTGGTTGTTATGGGAATAAGCTTGATTTGGTGAGGGTTTGCTCTAGCCAGTTCACAGCCAGGACAACTAGGCACCCCAGAATGTCCGTTCTCTTACTCTCTCTCTATCTCTTCCCTTACGGTGGCGCCCGCTGGTGTTTGGTTGTTGTGTTTGTTACAGGAGGGGTACGGGGAACTGTGTGGCAGTCTGTCTGGGGTGGTCCAGGTACCTTTGCCAAGCACCAGAAGGCGACTTTGCGGAATGTGAAGATCTTTCACGCAGACCTACTCCGGCTCCGCCCTCTCTTTTCTTGACTTAGATTTTTCTCAATTTTTACTTGCAGGGTCTCTTACTTTAACTTAGGCCGCTCACTGGCTCACTTGGAAGTGGTACGTGCCATGGGTAATTGATTTCAAGCGCGGAATGATAAGAAGAAAAGGTACAACAAGAGTGTGAAGGAAAGGAAAAGGAAGAGAAAGGAAAGAGGGGCCCCACCTAATCCGCCTCCATTGCCCAGACCATTCCATTCCTTGCGTTGGCTAGGAGCGCCCGGAATTGCGCCAATACTTTGCGCTGGGAATCAGTTCCGTGGGCCCTTGGGATTGAGAGGAAGCCATGAAGTAGCTCAACCAAGTCGTCTGCAAACCAATCAAGTCGAACCTTGGGTAGCATGCGGCCAATTGGAATCTCCGGGACCTTGGGAGACTTCCAACCAGGGGCAGGTGGCGCGGGGGGAGTTGAGGACGATATAACCACCCTCTCCGGTGAGGGTGCTGGCAAGGGTGAGGAAGGAGGATGGGTGAAGGTGGTAGTGGGAGTGGTGAGGGTGGTAGTGGAAGTAGCAGTGGTGGTAGTGTGGTGAAGCAATGGAAGACTTCTGGGGACAGAACTCAAGTTGGGGGGGGATGTGGTGTCAATTTATAGACACGGATTGAGAAATGCTTTGCGGCTGCGCGCTCAGAATTGGAGGCAAGCCGGCTCAGAATTAGGGTATGCGGAGTGCTCAGCAGCGGCAGCTGCGGGATCAGAAGAAGCCGCTGTTTGGCTCCGCACCTAGTGGACGGGTTGGGCTCAGCATCAAATGTGGCGTGGGCGGCGATCCGCGCCGGAGATCGGATTTTGAAGGTAGTGTGCTTGACTAGGTTCGCGGGCGCGCCGGTTTGGATACGTAGGAGCGGAGCAATCCTCGGGCTATAAAGGAACAGATGGAGCGCGCATGCAAGCGCGCGGATCACGCCGGATAATACCGGACATCCACGAAGGGCGCAGACAAACGGACACGGACAGGCGCAGGGGGCTCTGAGTAGGGCGCGGTGCAAGGACCGTGTCATGAGAAGGACAAACCAGATGGACGGAAAGGCGTACGGACGTTGGGGGAAGTTTGGTACGGAGGTGGGGATAGGAGGCTAGGGTTTCTGTTTTGGGATTGTTTTCTGTTTCGTTGTCATACTGTTATTTGCGCGTGTACATAGGTCAGGGTTGAGAGGGAGGACTTATCCTCACTCTCAACTCCGGGTTAGGAGGGGGAGGGGGGCATGGAACCAGACCATCATATCATTGGATTGTATCAATCATCTCACCAAGAGATTAAAGGAACTCATACCGGATACACATCCAGGTGGAAAGTTCTTAGGATTGAAGGATTGGCAATTTCACTCTCTCTATTTTTCTATTTCTCATTTAAGTGCAACTTTGGGCATCCTCATCTCCTTTCAGACGCAGGGAACCGTTAACTTCCAAAACTTGGGACAATTATAGGGGGTTTCACGCTTTGCACTTAGGGATTATTGTCTTCATCACTTAGACATGTCCTCTCCTCAGTACCATCTACCTCAGTCTAAAAGCATGACACAAATAAAAGCACAACATCAATGGTGCAATCCGCTATTTCCTCTGGCTTGCGCTGAACTTCCAATCTTGGCGAACAACTCAGTATATACTTGCAAACTTTGTGGTTAACTCCATACCGGTCGGCCATCCATTATGAGATCCAATCTCCTTCCCTGGCCAATCAACAGCCTTGGACTTCCATCTTTGGTCATGCATTGTTTGTTAGTTTGCATCTATGTCTAACTAAGCCATCACTACTGTATTGTTTGCAATTGGACTAGTCCCTACCCTGCATACACTATTACTCTCATTTGCATTACCTTCAACGTCACTCTCTTCTGTCCCAATTTGTCATACAATTGTACTCTCAGATTCTATTGTCTTGCACTTACACTATGACCTTGGATCTATACTGTTGCTTCATTTCCTATCCCGTTCCTGTCATTCATTGGCTCACTGCTTCAACTGTAGTTAGCTCATCACGAGGTTGTATCTAGTCACTTTGGATTATCTTATAAGGGCTATCCCCTTGCCTGATGATTGTCTCCTCAGCTAGTTAATTTCATACGTTCTAGCATTTTGCTACAACCTAGTTATCACATCAGACTCAGGTTGAGTTTCCTTCTTTGGAACACATTCCAATCCTCTTGCCTTTTGTTGAGAGGCATAACCAAGTTCGCACTTTGCAACTGAGTCTTGCTATTTGCACTTGCCCTTGCACTTGACATTCCTTTGCGCTCACAATCATCTAAGAATTGCCCTATAGTACGTGGGGTGGTTGTTTGACTGTAAATTAACTAACTCAACTCATCTATTGTAGCCTGCCAACCTATAGTAGACTTCTTTTTTCTCAATGTCACGTACTCCCTCAACCGGGAACACTTCCCTTGCCCCTTACAATGATGAGATTCATTGGGTAGGGAGAACCAGCGCTCCTTGGGCCCAACAACCCTTAGATCCCGTTCCTCCTTCTAAATTGCCATTTTTTGAACCCCTCAATGATCCTCAGGCTCCTCCACGGGATGCTCCAATGGACCCTCTCCCAGAATTGGCAGATTCCAATCATTCTTCTGATGAAACCTTGACTTATGGTAGACCAGGGGTTTGCACTAATGCTCCCGAGCCCAATGCTCCAACCCTGATTTCAACATTGATCCAGGCCCTCACTCATGGTGCCCAGCAATCTAGTCCGAGTTCTCCTAGCTTTTGCACTCCGGGCATGAAACAACCCAATAAATTTACGGGAGAACACCCTCATAAGCTTAGATCCTACCTACAGTCTTGTAAAATCATCTTTTCAAACGACTCCAACAATTTCCCTTCCAATAGACATAAAGTTATGTATGCTTTGTCCTTCTTAGGAGGTAGGGCCTCGCAGTGGTTCAAACCGTACCTTGAACTTTTGTCCAGCAACAGTCCCACTTGTATTCTCAACAACTGGGACAGGTTTGAGAGACAACTGTTCACCCTGTTTGGCGATCCCAATGAAGTTTGAAACACCAAAAACAAACTTAATAGTTTACTTATGAAGGAGAATAGTAGAGCCTCCGTTTATATCTCTCATTTTCAAACCTTGAAGTCTTGCATCCAGTGTAAAAAAGCCGCTCTTCTATTCCATTTCCAAAAGGGTCTACCAGCACGCTTAATTTAACAGCTTGCAGTTGGGGGTCATAAGACAACCTTGCTTCAGCAGGCAATCAATTGAGTGATTGAGCTTGATAATGGCTATCATGACAAGAATTGCTCTTGGCGAAATTACCATGGACTGTCCACCTCCGCTCCAAGGGTGGAAAACTCCTCAAAGCAAAACACGAGGAACCCAAAACCATCAAAACCAACCCCAACTTCAAACTCCAACTCAAAAGGGAAAACCGTTGCCGAAACTCCGAAGTTCTTGGACAAAGAAAACGGGATGCTTCAAAACAAGGAACGGCTACAAAGGCAAAAGAACAGGCTGTGTATGTATTTTGGAGGGAAACATGATGTTGGCAGCTGTGCGAAGCGGCTAAGCAGTAAAAAAATTAGCTTGTAGTTTCTCTGATACTTGCAAGGAAAACTACACATTATCTAAATCACCGCGAGTAAATCTTTGCACTTGCAAGTCACTAGGTGCTCCAAGTTTGAGATTTATCCTATTCCATTCCGACAACACCCCTTATCAAGTATTACTTGATTCCGGCGCTAATGTTTCCTTCATCAGTGAATCTTTTGCCACTTCCAAAAATCTTACGCGTTCCGAGATAAATAAATTTCCTATCTATTTAGTAAGTAGTGCAACTGAACCGTCTTATTGAGTTTCCCAAAAGGAGAAATGGACCTTTGCATTCTCCAATTTCCCCAGCTTTGAATGGGATTTATTTTTCTTGGCTGTACCCGGAATGGATGATACCATTCTAGGCCATGATTTCCTAGTTTACTGTAATACGGATGTGAATTGGCAAGAAGGAGTAATTAACCTTTGAACCTTGCACCCCCAGAACGCTAACCTTTCCATCAATCAGGAATTAAACAGCCTACCTGACACTGTCATTGAGTTGGATGACACTTTTCCGCCAGGAGATTTGCAATATCCTGACCTTCATTCCCAAATTCCCTCTTCAGATCTAGGAGTTATTGCTTACCTATCCAGCTTACCTCTTTCCTGTTCCTTCGAAGAGAAACAGACACCAACCAAACGGTGTATTTTAAGCTCCCTAATCCTCTCGCACCATGCAAGCACCTCAAATCTGGTGCTCAAAGATGGAAAGATTGAAGATTTAGAAATCATTCAAGAGTCTTTACCTTTGGTTTATCATGACTTCACTGACGTCTTCTTAGCTGCAAAATCACATAAACTGTCTCCATCCCGTTCTTACAATCACAAGATCAAACTTACTGGCCCACCTCCGGCACCAGGACCAGTCTACTCTCTCTCGGCGCAAGAATCAATTGCGCTTTAAGACTACATTGCGGAAAATGTAGCAAAAGGATTTCTTCAACCAAGCAATTCAAATACCGGTTCACCTGTCTTATTTGTCCCAAAAAAGGACGGCGGACTTTGCCTTTGTGTTGACTACAGGAAACTGAACCAGGTAACCCAGAAGAATGCCTACCCAGTACCGCCTATGTCACATCTCTTTACTCTCTTCCATGGAGCTACTTATTTCTTGAAGTTAGACCTTTGAGGTGCCTATAACCTAATTTGCATTAAGGAAGGTCATGAGTATTTAACTGCAATGAGAACCTGGTTTGGCAGTTATGAGTATACCGTCATGCCTTTTGGCCTCTGTAACGCTCCTTCCACTTTTCAACATTTTTTCAACAACATTTTCTCTGATCTCATAGGTAAATACCTTGTGGTATATCTTGATGATATACTAGTCTACTCAAGGAACCTTGAAGATCACATTGCACATGTGCGAGAGGTGCTGCAGCAACTTTGCAAGAATGACCTGTTTGCAAAAGCCTCTAAGTGCAAATTCTATTCCTCTTCTCTTCATTTTCTAGGTGTTGTAGTCTTGCAGCAAGGACTATAGATGGACCCAGCCAAAAGAAAAAGCATATTAGACTGGCACCCACCTTCTTCTGTGAAATCCCTTCAAGTTTTCCTTGGTTTCAGTAATTTCTATAGAAGGTTTATTGCCCCTTACACCAAAAAAACTGTGAATCTTACTAACCTTCTTCAAAAAGACACTCCTTTTTTTTTACCAAACAAGCTGCTTCAGAGTTTGAAGCTCTGAAGAAAGCGTTCACTACTGCTCCAATACTCGCTCACTTCAACAAGCTAGCTTGCACTATTGTCAAAACAGACGCAAGCAACTATGCAATTGCCGGAGTAATCTTGCAGTTTTCTTCCTCCACTTCTCTCTTTCATCCCGTAGCTTTTGAGTCTTGCAAGTTGCTTGCTGCAGAGCTTAACTATGAGATTCATGAAAAGGAACTTCTCGCAATTGTTTACTGCTTGAAGAAATTGTGTTCATACCTTTTGAGCCTTAGGGAATCCTTTGAGGTTTTAACTGATCATAATTCTTTGAAGTATTTCATGAGCTCAAAAGTCCTCACACGTAGACAGGCACAATGGGCCGAATACCTCTCCGAGTTCCACTTTATGATCACGCACCATCCTGGGAAACAAGCGGTAGTTCCTGATGCTTTATCACGTTGGGAAAACTTTTACCCAGGGGGGGGGGGAGCACCTTTGCCAAAAACAACCCTGAAAACATTAGGACACTCTTCTCAACCCAATCTGCCCAACTCTGTTTTATCATTGCTTGCTTACAAGATTTGGCTTCTGGACCCGGACAAGCCCAACGCGACAACCCCAAGTGCATCAAACTTTGCAAAAGTCCGAACTTATTAGATAGTAGTTACAGTATTGATGATAATGACTTTTTAGTCTATGATAATTGTATAATAGTACAAGATAATTCTTGCATTAAGTTAGATATCTTTGAGTCACGGCACGATTCTCCGCTTGCTGGTCATCATGGGCAGGATAAAACCTACCAATTGATTGCGCAAGACTTCTACTGGCCTGGTATGACCAAAGATGTAAAAGACTATGTTAGCGCGTGCTATGATTGCAATCGTAACAAGTCCTCAAAACACCCAAAGTATGGGCTGCTCCAGCCACTTCCAATTCTGCCTTGTCCTTGGCACTCACTTTCTATGGATTTCATCTCTCAATTACCTTCTTCTAGTGGATATGATGCTATTCTAGTTATATTAGATTGCTTCTCAAAGATGGCTTTATTTTTGCGCAGTAATGTGACGGCCTCTTCAGAAGACTTAGCTAACTTTTTCATAGAATATGTATTTTTGAAACATGGTCTCCCTGATAATATAGTTAGTGATTGTGGATCTTTGTTTTTCTCAAGCTTCTGGACCTTGCTATGCCAAAATTTGAAGATCACTTGCAATTTATCAACGGCTTACCACCCAGAAACGGATGGGCAAACCAAGCAAGTTGATCAGATTCTCAAAAAATCTCTTTGAATGTATGTTGCCTATCAACAAGACAACTGGTTGCAATGGCGTCCACTAGCCAAATTTGCCTACAACAATTCCACTCATTCCTCCACCAAACAGTTGCCCTTCCAAACTCCTTATGGTAGAAACCCAACTTTCTCTTCCCTTCACGTAGCACCTTCTCAACCTGCTACCAATTACCTTGAAAAAATTCAATCCCTTCAATTGCAACTTCAAACCAACCTTGAAGAAGCAAACCAGCACTATAAGGAGCAAGCAGACCAATCTCGCACTTTGGCTCAAACCTTTGCAGTAGGAGATCAAGTATGGCTTGATGCTCGCAACATTCGCAGCACTCGCCCAACTCACAAACTCTCCAAAAGAAAGCTTGGCCCCTTTAAAGTCAAATCATTCATCTCCCCTAATGCCTTCAAACTCACTTTACCTGCAAAATGGAAAGGTATCCACCTGGTCTTTCATGTGTCTCTCCTAGAGCCATCTTGAGCCCTATACCCGGGCAAGACTCATCCCCCTCCTGAACCGGTCACTGTCCTCAATCATCAAGAGTGGGAAGTAAGCCGTATTCTGGATTCCAGGTTACGCAAAGGAAAACTGCAATACCTTGTTGAATGGTCTGGCTTCCAGTCGGACAAAGATTGCACCTTGTGGGAACCAGCCCATCACCTTTGCAATTCACCCAATCTGATTTGAGACTTCCATGCAAGCTACCCTCCCAAACCTTGACAATCATGATTCTATCCCATCAACTCCCATTCCATTCCATTCCACATTTCATCCCATCCAATCCCATTCCATTCCATTCCCTTTTTTTCTTATCCAATCACATTTCATCTCACATTTTATCTCATCCAATCCCATTCCATTCCATATTCCATCTCATCTAGCCCCATTTTATTCACACCATCATTTCATCAGTTGAATTCATCCATCTGACCGTGTTATTTTTTTTTTCTCATTCCCTTTCATTTCTACTAAATAAAACTTCATTCCTTATTATTAAAAAAAAAATTTCTATTTATAATTAAATAAAAGAAAAGAAAAGAAAATATATATATTACAAAGTTTGCTTTACTTCCTTCTCCGCATCCTCCCAATTTTTAGTCAATTCCGCAACCATGGACCAAAAAGTATCTAGGTTTTCTTTTGTTGATTAGTGCGGACATTCTTTGGAGAACTAGCACTTCCGTTACAATGTGCCCTTGAAGATTTCCTTGCACCTTGCAATCTGAGCTTGCTTCGGCCAAGCATTCCATTCACCTTCCTCCAAGAGCTCATTGTACGCTCTCTTCCTTTGGCCTCCTGACGTGCCTTCTCCAATATCACCCGTCAGCCCCTTGCATCCGTTTTGAACGGCCCTACGACTCGCACCGGATCCGCTTTGCCTCGACCTTCCATTCCTCCCATTCCATCCACTCCATCCCTTCCATCTCCTTCATTTCCTTCTCCTAATTCATCCACTCCTTCTTGTCCTCCATTTCTGTTCCCTCCACTTCCGTTTCCTCCATTTCCCGTTTCTCCGTCAGCTTTGTTTCCTTCCTCCTCCCTCGCTTCCTTGGTTATGACACCTACCGGTTTGGCACCGGGCACTTTGCCTCGCACCTTGGCATTCATCTGGGCCCCCGGGAGTTCAGTCGGCGGTCCCCAGTAAGGTGGTGGTGGTGTGGTGTATTAGTGGTATACCTTTGGAAATGGGGCGACACTAGCAAAACAAGCAAAATTAGTTACTATTTTATGATCATTAGTCAGTCCAGATTAGTACTCACCAGGAACCCGAGTCTCCAAGTATTTAATCTCCTGCAATGGTGGTATCTTCAACCTGTTGCAGTTATCAAAATCTGTTTAAGACAGGGCTCAGTTGGAAACAGCAGTTCACAATGCAATTTGGAGTTGTGATAAGCTGTTCACCACTCATTGGGGCAAAACAAAATTAAATTGAAAATTGAAAAAAGAGACCGTAAAAAAATTATAAATATGGATAAAAATGATGCCTAAATAAAAATTAATGAATATGATAAAAAAAAGGTCAAAAAGGATTAAAAATAAATTCAAATAAATTGAAAATAAATATATAAAAATTCAAAAATTCAAAAATTAGAAAAAATTAAAAAAAATTAAAATAAAAAAAAAATTCTATGGAGGAGCCCTGAAGTAAAAGTTCCAAAAAAAAAAAAAGTTCAACTTGGCAGGCTGTCATAACCACAACATGAATTAGTCTCCTCAGCCATACTCAACCCTCAGCCAAATTCAATCCTCACTACAATCCACCTTCTACCCCTGCATCTACATGCAGCACCCCCTGAAACATCTTTCTGCATCCCCTGCAGGTTCTAGCCAACTCTCCCAGACTTCTTTCTCCCTCTCTATGGCTTGGTGCACCCTCATCTCTCTTTCAACCCTGTCTGGGATGAGAAGTACATACTGTAAAACCATATTACTTAGTCCTGGCTGGACAACCCATACTCCAGTTCAGTAAAGGCTCCCCCTTCTGGATAGGCACATTACCCAATCTTTCAAGCCACTTTCTCCAGCCAAATTGTTAAACCTGTAATACCATTGAGGATATCAGCCCAGAACCAGTCAACACTCCTCAAGGCCTCCTCTCATTCCTCACATATACTGGCCTCTCTTCCCCTCCTGGACTAAATCCCCTCAAGGAATTAGTATACTAATTCTTATTGGTTATTCCCTCTTCCAATTGGTTTCATCTCAGCACAAGAAAGAAAACCAGCCTACCTTACTCATATCACCTATCCCTTTGTTGTGAATCTTATGGATTCATCCGTGAACCTCCTTCACAGCCTTACTCCTGGATTCTCCTCCTTATCATTGTCATTACTTTACGTCTCTCCTCCATTTTAATTAATCTCTTATCTCTATCCTGAGCTCTGTGAGCAGTAGTGCCTGTGCCTTCTGGCCCTTGCACACCGGGGGCAGTTGTGAAATTATACTAACTCCTTCCCCTTGGTTTCTACCCATCTCTATATCTCAATAGACTTATTCATCCAACCATAAAATCTCATGGATAACACTACCTACAATATTTTTGGGTGTGGGTGAAACAGTGTTCAACAGTGTGTGGCCCTCCACCTTTCCAAAGGACTTCTCTGCAGAATTTATCTACTTCCAACCCTTTCCAGCAATTGGAAATTAAACTTAAATTCAACGGGGTTTTCAAACTTCAAAGGTACTTCAAAGGCACTTTGAAGTCTCCCATAGGTTCAATCAAACTTCAAAAAAGCTTTGAATTTTAACTTTTAACTTTGAAGCTTTGATGCTTTGCCCTTTGACCTTTTAATTCAACCCTTTGACCTTTGACTTCAAATCTTTGACCTCAACCATTCCATCTCATGGGTAACACTACCTAAAATATTTGTTGACTTGCATGGTACAGTGCTGATTAGTGTGTGGCTCTCCACTTTTCCAAAGGAATTCCCCACAGAATTTATCTGCTTCCAACCCTTTCCACCAATTGGACCTTGAATTTAACTTTAAAGGGGTTTTTGAACTGCAAAGGTACATAAAAGGCACTTTTACAGCTCCCATAGGCTCAATGCAACTTCAAAAAAACTTCAAATTTGATTTTTGGCTTTGAGGCTTTGACACTTTGAACTTTTAACTTTGACCTTTGACTTCAACACTTTGACCTTTGACTTCAACACCTCAACCTCAACCATTCCATCTCATGGATAATACTACCTAAATTATTTTTTGGTGTGCATGGTACATTGCTAAACAGTGTTTGGCCCTCCACGCTTCCAAAGGACTTCCCTGTGGAGTTTATCTACTTCCAACCATCTCCACCAGTTGGCTTTTAAAAGCAACATAAACAGGGTTTTTGAACTGCAACAGTACTTTGAAGACACTTCAAGGGCTCCCATAGGCTTGATTGAAATTTTGCAAAACTTTTACTTTTACTGCTCCAACGCTTTTAACTATAATTTTGATGCTTCAACCTTTGACTTTGACGCTTTGAAATTTTAATTTGATATTTCAACCTTTGAACTTCAACTTTAAAGCTTTGGCCCGCTTTGATGGAATTTGTAAAAACTCAAGATCCTTTTCGAGGCCAATCCTTCTCTCCATTATCCAGGTACTTTCCTTGGGTCACTCCACTACAGCATAAGTGGAAACCACGCGTCCTGGAAGTGCAAAACCTTCCATCATTGTCAGCCTCCAGGATATCAAGACCCTTGCTATCCTTTAGCTACCAGAGGTGGTAGAATAAATAATAAATATATTATTAAATAATTACAGCAAAATTCCTTAAAATATTTGGATAAAGCTATTTCAAGTTTAATTGGTTTGGTTATGGTTTAATATTATTAATCAATATTAATGAATTGATTATTAAATGATTTTAATAGATAATATTGTTAATCAATAATAATAAATTTATTATTAAATGATTTTAATAGAGGTTCCAAAATGATAGTGGGGATGATTAACACCTCTCTTCAGGTAATTCACTTTGAAAACACGTATACCTGGTTACTTTGGAACCTTTAATTTACATTCTTAAAGGAGATATTGCCCAAAGATAATATACATAAAATATATGGTGGAGTGGCAGGGCCTTTTAGCCAATCTAACACAACAGAAAAATGATAATAAGGCTCACTGGTATTTTATTAAATTCTTTAGGTCTCTGTTTGAGAGGTGCACTGATGGGTTAGACCTATTACTGTAGTTAAAAAGGCTGTTCAGCAGTTTAAATTGATAAAAGGGTTGTGGGACAGATATTATTAATCAGACTAATGCCATAAATCACTTTCTGATCTCTTGTAAGTATTTGATTACCTTGGCAGGGTTTCTGTATGTAAATATAACTGGGTCTCTGGGTATCAATATCCTCAAAAGAGCTCTATATTTTTAGCTTTTTGGGTCCAAATTCTGTCCTTCTGAGGGATACAGGGGCTTAAATGGACGGGTGCTAAGGCTAGAAGGCTAACCAGTGGTAGCCTTTCACGTGTTCTTGGTGCTTTAGCACGGGTAAAATCTCATTTCACAGGGTATGGGAATTGTTCTACCTTTTGATTGATGTTTTGATGTGTAAATAACACTAATCTATCCACATGGTCATCATTTAATTAATTATCCTTAGTAAATATTCCCAGGATGTAAATAATTTTTCTTAGTAAAAATTCCTCCGGGTAATCTGTTGTCAGATGGGTTCTCACTATGTGTTAGCTGGTTGTAGTAAAATCATAATATTGATTTTGCTCCTTTTTTCAAAATTCTGTTGATTTCCTTGAAATAATTCATTGAAAATATAAGCTAAGGGAATACATTTAATATTTTTACATAATAATTTTCCTTAGTATTTCACGGACATACTGATTTTTTGAATATCTCACAATTGTGTATTTAAAGTATTTTAAGATATTTTACAAATTGTAGTTATCTTATTTCTGATATATTTGATATTATTTTTATTATATTTTGGAAAAAATATGTAGAAATTTTATTCAAGTATTTTTATATAATTTTATGTTTTCTAGATTATCTCCTATCCATGGTAACATTCATTAAATATGTAGTATGTCCCCGTCCTGGTTGTAGCACCTTTACATGGTACCTGGGCTTTTCAAGCCACCTTTCACTCTGTCAGCCCTTAGTCCCACGGCTTCCTACTTGACAGATTCCAGGGGCTGCGTACACAGCTTTTCAGGGTACGCGGACAGGGTTGCAGTGCTGCTGCTCAGCCGCGCATGGATGTGTGGGTTGCAGCCGCTGCGTGCAGGAATGGTGAAAAATCACATTTCCACTCTTAACTCCTCCAAATCACAGAATTTTTGGGTTCCAACACAAAATTCACTGTGAAACCCATACTTTGGGTTTTATGTGAAATTTTAGAATGGCCAAAATCCCAAGGCTGTGTCTCTTTCCAAATCTTCATAAATTATTTAAAAATATAAGATGTAGGAATTCGAGGTAGGTGTCAGTCAGTGACCCTACCTTGATTTTTGTGGAGAATCAGAATTTGAAATAATTTTTCTAATATTATTTATCCTTTAATAAGATTTTTATTTATTAATTTTATTAATTTTATTTTTTTATCTTTGCAGCTTGCTCCGCAATAGAAGCAATCTGAAAATCATCACCAGTAAACACTTTACCAGGGCAGCCAGAGGATGTGGCTCTGAATTAGACATTCAGAATCAGGACTCATCCACTCCCCAAGCTTTCTGACATGGGAGGACCATTTTCAACCTCCCAGCACCAGCTTCCAACCCCATGGATACTTTCATCCTTCCTTCAGCTCCTCCCAGAGCATCTCTATCTCCTGCTCCTCCTGTTGTCAGAACTTTTGCTAATTGTTTAATGTGTTGATTTCCTCAAGCAGTCCTTGGATTGGAATCCCCATCATACAATTTGAGCTGAATACCTCTCACTGGGGACAAGGAAAAGGAGGAAGAAAGCGTAAAATCAGGCTTTGATTTGAGGATCCTTAGCAATCTTAATTCAAAAACCTCTGGACCTCAGGAATAATCCTCCCAGCCTACTGCCTCAAATTCAATCCCTGCTTTCCAAAGAAAACCTCCTCAACCTACTGCTCTGGACCCTACTCTTGTAGCCTTGTTCCAAGACATGAATTCAGCTGTAGCAAGACTCTCTCAACCTCCAAAAACAACTACATCCCATACCAGAAAGTTTCAAAGCTCCATTGATGAACCCACCAGACAAATTTGAAGGCTGCAAACCCACCAAGATTAGGCCTTTTTTTGCATAGTTGTGAACTCATCTTTTAAAAATTTGAGGGAACCTTTTAGGTGGATAGAAGAAAAGTCTTTTTTGCAAATTCCTAACTCTCTGGGAATGAAAATTGTTGGATCCAACCCTATCTTTCTTACCTCTCCAATCAAGAGTCTTCATTCCTGCTCAACTCCTTGAAACACTTCACAGAACAAAATCATACTCTCTTTTGCCATTGTCTGGATGTAGCCAAGGCAAAAAAGGAAATCTTGAATTTAAAGATGAAAGACTCTGGATAGGCTTCAACCCACATCACAGAATTTTTCTCTCTTATGACTAAATTTTATGGATGGGGTGATAGAGCCTTCTATTTCCATTTTTGCAGAAGCCTCCCTTCTTGAATTGCAGACCAGCCAGCCAGTTACAATGATTCTGTAGACACCCTTCAAGACCTCAAGGAGGTAGTGTTAGATTACAATACCAGGTACCACAATTAAGTCAAGGAAAAGTATTCCCATCCAAGCCACTCTAAACAGAAAAATTCCTCTCAATCCCATGCCATTTCCTCTCAGTCTGAAAATAGCAAAGGTAAGTGCAAGAAGAAAGAAAAATCTGCAAAGAAGCAATCTTCCCAAAAAAAAACTAAATTGGACTTAGGTCCTTATGGAAAGCTAAATTCAGAAGAAAAGGCAAGAAGGGAGAAGGAGGGAATATGCATGTATTTTGGAGAGAAGCACAAGATGGATGACTGTAAAAGAAGCCTTTCTCCAATCCTTCTTCCAACCCCAACTCTTCCTCTAGGTCCAAGCCAAAAAACAATCAGGTGGCTTTCCTGCTGCACTCCTGGATCATCACCCTACTGATGTTAGGGTACCAAAGATAGAAAAAGAATACTATGTTCAACTTTCTAAAGGCTTATGTTTTATTCTATTTCACCAGGACATGAGTTATGGTGTTTTGATTGATTCAGGTTTCACTCAATCTGTAATGGCTAATACTATGGTTCTAAAGTTTTCCTTGCAGCCCATCCTTTTGGGAAAACCTATTCTTCTCTTCAAATTAAGTCCAAATGAGTCACTCTTTCAACTAATTACCCACAAGGCAACTTGGGTGGTCTCTCTTCCTTCTTTGCCTAGCTTTGAATTTGAATTCCTCCTTGTCAACGCTCCATTCTCAGAAGAACTCATCCTGGGAATCCAATTCCTTAACCACTTTAATTGTGAAGTACACTGGAAGATGGGGCTGATCACCCCAAGATCCCAGCCAAATGACAAACTTTCCTCCGAATTTGTTGAACTCAACATGGCCAACCTACCTTAAACTGTTTGCTCTTCTACTCTGCCCTTGGCACTGAATTCCATTGCATTCCACCTCAATTCCAAAACTTTGCAGCCTCAATAATCCATCCAAGTTCTATCAATTTTAACAATATCTTATCTTTCTTGGATATTCACTGATCCCTTGACCATTTCTCTGGAGTAGGAATCTAGGGATTCATCCTTGCATATCATGCAATTGGTTACCTCTTCTAATATTTCTGTTACTCCCCATAAGGACACTTCAAATTACTGGGATGAGTTTGACATTGAAAAAGACCCTGAAGAAATAGAAACTGTTTTAAAGAAATTTTCTGCTTATTAGCATTCCTTTCTATATGTTTTCTCTAAGTTTAAAGCAGATCAACTTCCTCCTCACAGATCTTAAAATCATCATACAAACTGGAAGGACCTCTCCCTCCAGTTGGGCCCATCTATTTGATATCTCAAATTGAAAATTCAACCTTACACTCCTACATAGCAGACAATTTGGAGGAATTTTTCATTGGCTCCAGCACTTCAGGCACTGGAAAACCAGTTCTTTTTGTCAAAAAGAAGGATGGGAATTGGCAGTTGTATGTTCACTATTGCAAGCTTAACTCTTTCACCAGGAAGAAACATTACCCACTTCCTCCAATGAATTTCTTACTGACTGTCTTTTAAGGTCCTTCTATCTTCATCAAAATCAAACTCAGAGGCGCCTACAACCTACTGAGCATCAAGGAAGGAGATGAAAATTTAACAGAATTCATATCTCAGTTTGGAAGATATTAATATCTGGTCATGCCCTTTGGACTGACCAACTCTACAGCTTCTTTCAAAAAACTTGTCAATTACATCCTTGATGATCTCCTCACATTTCATGTGCTAGTTTCCCTTGAAGATATCCTTATTTTTTCTAAGATCTTGCAGGAACACATCTCTCATGTGTGTGAGGTACTGACCAGACTCAGGAAGCATAAGCTATATGCAAAGGCCTCCAAATGCAACTTCCATGCACCTTCTGTGGACTACCTTGGCTATGTGATCTCAGGGGATGGCATCTTCATGGACAAAAACAAAGTCAAGACCATCCTTTCCTGGCCTACTCCTGAAAACAGAAAGGCCTTGCAGCCTTTCTTTTGTTTTGCTAACATCTATTGAAGTTTGATAAAGAATTACTACAAAATGGTTTCTCACCTCACCTCTTTTGCTGGAAACAGCTATCCTTTCTCCCTCAATCCTAAAGCTTTGCAACAATTTGAAAACATCAGGAAAGCCTTTGCCAAAGCTCCATTCCTTTGCCATTTTGATCAACTTGTGAGAACTTATGTTGAAACTGACACCAGTGACTATGCCCCAGGTTCTTTCCTGCACCAGGTTACTTCTGATAAAACAAAAAACCCTATTGCCTTTGAAAGCAGAAAAACATCCAGTGCTAAACTCAACTATGAAATCCATGAAAAATAACCCCTTTCTATTGTCTTTGCTCTCCAGAAATGGTGTTCCTACCCTTTGAGTGTTACCGACCCTTTTGAAGTTCTCACTGATCATTTCTCTTTGAAGTATTCTATGTCTTCCAAGGTGCTTACTAGAAGACAGGCTCTTTGGGCAGAGTTCCTCTCTGAATTCAATCTTGTGATCACTTGGAGGCCTGGAAATTTTTTAACCATCCCACATATCCTGTCACATTGGGGCAATGTGTATCCAGCAGAGGCAACACCATATTCTGAAAAGAATCCTGAAATTTTCAACCACTTCTGAAACAAAATTAAGTTTAAGCTTTGAAAATCTTTTTCCTTTCTGCTAATAAACTTGATTATCAACTGAGTGAATTGACCTATGGTCAAAAATCTGACAAGTTAATTCAATTCTTCATTAAAATATTAAACAAGAATGAGGAAGTGACTTATTATTAATTAGAGCCCTTTAGTGGCTTACTCCTTTTCCATGGTAAAGTGGTCATACCTGACCAAGTTAACCATATTAAACAAAAAATACTTCAACAAAGACATGATTCTCCTCTTTTAGGTCACCCTGGCCAACAGAGGACTCTCAAAATCATCAAGAGATCCTTCTCCAGGAATGGAATTCCTAAAGATGTTAAGAAATATGTTTCACCCTGCTACCTTTGCAACAGGAATAAGGCAAGGCATGAAAAGTAACCAGGACTACTCAAACTTCTTCCAATCCCTGACGGCCCTTGGGCTTCTATCTCCATGGAATGTTAAAATTCAGATGCACTCAGGTAATGTGCATAGGAGTGTGTAATCCAAATGGGATGCAAAAATGGGCCTCCACGGCCCATTGGACATCAAATGGGCCACGTGGGCCTCTGTTGGTGTTATTGGTTTTGGGCATTTGGGCGCCAAAACACATTTTTATGGTCTTTTGGGACACAGGCCCTCACAGGCCTGCCAGGGTGGATGGGCCACCCAAGCAAGATGGGCTTATTTGGGCATAAAAGGGCCCAAGACTTATTATGGACATACTTGGCCAGACGGGCTGGCCCGCCAAAGTATGTAATTCTCACAATTCGGGCTTGGGGCGGCCCATTGGGGTCGCCGCCCCTGTCGCGGCCCGCTAGGGGCCGCCGCCCGTGTTGCGGCCCGCTAGGGGACGCCACCCATGTTGCGGCCCGCGTTGTGGCCCGTTCGGGGCCGCGTGTGTTCCTCAGTACAGCCCATGCGGGGCCCAACGGCCCGCGCGGGGCTGTCGCGCCGCCAAGGGATCCCGCGCAGGCCTGGCTGGTCACGCTTGGCAACCAGCGCCACGGAGCCGGGGCTCGCAGCCCCGGCTTGCTCCCCCTCCCCTCCCTTGCTGTTGCGAGGGGGATGAGGGCAAGCTGGCTGGGTTGAACCAGCCAGCGACCAACTGCTACAGTGCAGTTGGTCAGGGCAGGGAGGACCGGACCACCTTCTTTCCCAAGGAGGTGGCAGCGCCAGCCACAAGGGTAGCGACCGGCAGGTGGGGGGGAATTCATCACCCCCCCACCATAGATTGTTTCAGGCAACCAAGCAGGGCAGGGGCGATCTCCCCCCCCCTTTACCAAGGGGGAGGAGCGATGGGCCTGGGGGGACCTGATCACCTCCCAGGCTAACTTACTTGACAATGCCCTGGGGTTATCAACCCCCAGGGCCCCTGGTGAAGGGATTTGACCTCCCCCACCAGGGATTTGAGAGAAAGAAGGGGGGGACAGCATCTCCGCTGGTCACCCCCCCCCCCCCCCATGTGAGTCTGAGACTGGACCCAGGTGTGCCCTGGGTCCCACCTGGCCCATTTGAGGGGGTAGTGGCTGGCTGCATGAGGCAACCAGCCCGTAAACAAGGCAATGAGGTCATCATGGCTGGTTGTAAGGGACAACCAGGCAAGGGGATTGAACAGTTAAGGGGCTGGTTCAGCCCCATTGAGGTGGAAACACCAGAAATAACCGGAATAGGCTGGTTGTAAGGGTACAGGGACTGATGCCATGTGGGCTGATGTAGCCAAACCAAGTAAAAAGGCCTGTAGAGCCTGTAGAGCTCTTTTGGGGCGGAAAATTTTCCTTTTGGCTTGTTGTATCATGGGCTCACAAGAGGCCAATATTTTGTACTTAAGGAGCTCTTCTCCCTGCTCTTTTTGATTCATTCATTCATCATTCCAATCAAATCATCTAAGATATTGCCCCATTGTGAGAGCCCCATTAGCCAATATTGACACCCAGTTTCAAGCATTTATTTTTCTTTAAATACTTCTCATTTGCCTAAGCTAATTGCTTTCCATAATTCTAACATGGACTTTATCTCTCAACTCCCTCTCTCTAATGGATTTGATTCTATTCTTGTTTTTGTGGAATGTTTCTCCAAGATGGCCCTCTTCATTAAAAAAATGTTGCACTGACTGCATTATTATTAGCTAACATCTTAATCAGCCATTTCTTCTCTAAGCATGGTCTTCCCGCCAAAATTATAAGTGAAAAAGGCTCCTTGTTCAGCTCTTCTTTCTGGAAAGCACTTTGTAGAATATTACAGATCCAAAGGAATCTCTCCACAGATTACCACCCTGAAACAGATGGTCATACTAAAAGATTCAATCAAGTAATTGAAAAATTTCTTTGAATTTACATCATTTATCACCAGGAAAACTAGGATACTTGGCTCCCCCTGGCAGGATTTCCTTACAAAAAAAGTGTTCACACTTCTACCCAGCAATCACCTTTCTTCACCCTCTATGGAAGGCATCCTAGCTTTGACTTCTTGCATTTGCTGGACAATAAACCTGCTAGTCATTACTTGGATCAGATTCAAAAGTACCAGAGTCAGCTGAAGAAAGAATTAAAAGAGTCAATGGATAAGTATAAGTACTATGCTGACCTTAACAGAAAAGAAATTTTGAAAGTTATTGCTCCTGGGAATAATTTTTGGTTATTGGCAAATAATCTCAATACTACCAGACCTTCCAAGAAGCTCTCTGAGAGTTGGTTGGGTCCTTGTCTCATTACTAAAAAATTAGGATCTCAGACTTTCAAACTCCAATTTCCTTATCAATTGTCATCCATCCACCCTGTCTTCCATGTATCACTTCTCAAACCCTACTCTTCAGAACAAAATCCTTCTAGCCATCAACCACCTCCTGAACTAGTGTAAATCAATGGCCAAGGAGGATGGGAACTGTCTCAAATCCTGAAATCCAAGAGTAGGTATGGCAAGCTATTTTACTTAGTCAAATGGAAAGGTTTTTTGGGAAACTCAGAAAGAACCTCATGGGAACCAGTATCCAATCTCACAAAATGCTCAGCCCTACTCCACAACCTCAAATCCCTTTACCCTTCCAAACCTAAACCCTCATAATGACCTTGCTTATCTCCCATCAATTCTCCTTTCTCTTAAAAAATTATATTCACTTTATCCTCTTAAAATAAGTCAAATAAATTCTATCTCTTTTTCATCAATCCATAAAAGTAAAAAAATTCTATCTACAATTCATTCTCAATCTTAGTCTCCAAATCAGCAACAGTAGTAAGCAAAACACTAGCTAGCTTTATCTTCCTCCTTAGATACTCCTCCCTATCTTTAGCAGTAGCTCCCATCTCATAATTCACCCCAGAAAAAGAAAGGAATTCCCCCAATTCCTCTATCACATCCTTCTTCACCTCCTTTGTCCTTCTCTTTTGGTCCACCTCTTATCAATTATCCAATCCCCAGAAAAAGGCCATATCAGTTTTGAAGTCCTTCAAAAAAATTCCAATTGGTTCTTCAATCATCTTCAAGTCCCAAACTGGATCATCTTTAATAGCATCCATAGGCCCAAGAATCCTTCCTCCAGAAAAAGCATAGAAATCAATCTCCTCCTTACCCATACTCCTAGCATCACTGCTAACTCCATCCTTGGCCAATTTGCTTCCAGCCAGCTGCTCCATAGATCTGGGACCAGGGGTTCCTTCATCAACTTCTTCAACTTCCCTTTCTTTCCCTTTCCTTCTCTCAATGTCATGTTTTCCTCTTGCTTTTCATCTTCCTCTTCTTCTACACCTTCTTTGTCTTCATTATCCACCCCTTCATCAGGGTCTCTGGGATCATCCTCATTTTCATCTCTTTCTTCATCCACTTCTTCCTTGTCCTTGTCTTTGAGTTTGATTTTTTTGAATTTAATGGGACTGGAGACCGCCTCAAGAATTTCTCTCTCTTCAATTTGCGCGTTCTTCAAGCTTCAAAATTTGACTTCCCTTCAACGCATTGATGCCACTTTGACCCCTTTGCTGCTGCTTTGACCATGATTTGATCAGAATACTACTGGTTTGACCTGTCTTTGAAGGAACCCGCCACCTTTGACTATGCCTAGTCAAAATTTGGTCAGTTTGACCCCCAATTGTCAAACTTTGAATGATTCACTGCGGCCCCTTCCAAATTTTACCAGTTTGAAGGTACTTAAAACCGGTTCAATGGTGGTTTGACAAGATTTAACAGATTTTATATTGATTTGGAGTAGTTTCAACAGCCTCTATATGCCTTTGGATTCAGCAATCAAACTGATTGACAACAAGTAAGGCGTCCCCCAGCCAACATCCATTGATGTCAAACCAGTTGAATCCTTCTTCAACAAACCATTCAGGGCCAGCTTTCCCTTCTTCCCCAACTCCAACCAGAACTTCTCCATTCTATTAATTTTTTCTTCCAATGCCTAAACTAGAATCAATCAGGGATACACTTCATCAGAAGAATTCTTTTGTCAAAGGAAGGTAGAAGATGGAAACACTCACCATCTGATCGGCCTATCCTTCTGGATACTCCCAGGGAGATACTCAAGTCTTCAGGCGCTTACTTTACCTCAAAAATACCTCCAGCATTTTCATTCACCCAAAAACCTGGTCCCAGGAACTTCCTTCCAGTGTATGAAATCCAAGAACAGGGTCTTTTGTATCTTTGAAAGTATTCACACTGACCAGACTTGAGGCTGATACTGGTGGTGGATATTTTCTCTGATTCAAGACATCTGGAGAAATGGGGTTATTACTGGTTCATAGGATGGTTGCCATTGGTTATTTCCATGGTGAATGAATGAGTGGGTGATCTGTTGTAGAATGATAGTTATGGACAGCTGTCACATGGGGATGATGATTGATAAGTTAGGGGGAAAGACAAATAATTCATGGTGATCAACTCAATCTACTTCTCACCTCTTCTTATGGGTATCAGGATCTACGCCTTCCTCTTCTGGGGGGGTACTGTCATAAAAAAAACTTGACTCAGTCTCCTCAGCAATACTAAACCCTCAGTTAATCCCAATCCTCAGTAAAATCTACCTTCTACCCCTGGATCTACATGCAGAAACTCCTGAAGTATCCTCCTGCATCCCCTGCAGGTCCTAGCCAACTCTCCCAGACTCCTCTCTCCCTCTCTATGGCTTGTTCCACACTCATCTCTATCTCAACTCTTTCTGGTATGAGAATTACATACTGTAAAACCATATTACTTAGTCCTGGCTGGACAACCCATACTCCAGTTCAGTACAGGATCCCCCTTCTGGATAGGCCCATTACTTAATCTTTCAAGCCGCTGTATCAAGCACAATTGGTAAACCTGTATTACCATGGATGATCTCAGCCCAGAACCAGTTAACCCTCCTCAAGGCCTCCTCTCAGTCCTCACATAACCTGGCCTTGCTTCCCTTCCTGGACTAGTTTCCCTCAAGGAATTAGTAAACTAATTCTCATTGGTTAGTCCCTCTTCCAACACTTTTCATCTCAGCACAAGAAAGAAAACCAGCCTAACTTAATCATATCACCTATCCCTTTGGTGTAACTCTAATAGGATTCATCTGTGAACCTCCATCAGATCCTTAGTCCTGTGTTCTCCTCCTTATGATCTTCTTTACTGTGAATCTCTCCTTCATTGAAATCAATATCTTATCTCTATGCTGATTTCTGTGAGCAGTAGTGCCTGTGCTTTCAGCCCCTTGTACGCCAGGGGAAGTCATGACCCAGGCCCTAAATCTAAAACACAAAAAAAGACAAGTAACTTGAAAATCCCTTAATTAAAAAAACAAAAAAAAAACAAGTTCAACCTGTGTTCAGCTGATCTCATCACAAGAAGTAAAAAGAATCCTTATGAAGTGATTGGATTAACAAAATTTTCACTGACTTACCAATAAAATCTTGTTAAAAACACTCATCATAATGACTTTAACTCCAAAAACCCAACATAATAATGTTCAAAATGTGACGACCCTTTATATCAATACAACTATAAGATCAGAATCAGAAAACAAACCCAAATGATCAAATTTGAATAATTTCTATAAATTAGAATGCAACTCAATCGGATCTTTTTGGTGATGAACCCAACAAGAGGACTTTTTGGAAATCATGGAATGTGGTTTGAAAACTATGGGCAGGATTGGAATGAAATCTCCCTTAAGTAAAAGCTGGACCCTATGGTTATTGTTAACAGAGAAAATGAACATAGGATCTGATTGTTCTTTTACACCCATTTTCATAGGGGTATCAGTACAAAATTAATTGCATGAAATGAAAAATTTGGTCTTCTGTAAGTATCTGCTATTATTTGACCCATATCTAATTTTGAAAGCCATATTGAAGATGCAATTGTTCCATCAATGTCATTAAAATCAAGGTTTTTTTCCAAAGTCTTTACTGCCACCAAGGAGCTTAGAATAGCAATTCTTATTTTTCCTCATTGTTTCAAGAATTTCCTTTCTCACTTGAAGCCATGCATGCTCATCATACCCAAGTGATTTAGCAATGACTATAAATCCACAACTTCCATCACCAACTGGATCCCAAACACCCCCAAGGAACTTATATAAGTTCTCAGGTATTTCATTGAGGTAATTCACTTTCTAAAATCAAAAATTATCAAGCCACAATTCTAATCTCATTCATTGAATCAACACTCACCAAAGATGAGCTTCTGTTTGACTCCTCCATTTATTCTGCTTCATCCTTTACAAAGGAATCTGATTCCAAGGGCACCAAAAACAATTAAAATTCATTCTATCTCATTGAACCATGAAATTCAGATGACGAGCCATCCTTGCACTACATAAATCATTTTTCCATCAGTTCATGAAACCATAAAAATGAACATTTCTCACTTAAAATCAAAGACTTACTGTGTTTTGTCTTTTGGGTCCCCTTTCAACCCTGTTTTCCCTCTCAATTGCTCTTTGGACATGTTCAAAGTTTGAAAGCTCACAACAGGTTACTTTCAATTTTGCTCAACCAGGTATTGAACTTAACACCTTTGGCTCAAGCCTTGGCTTGGCAATCAAAGCCACTGGGTTCTTGAGCATTGACCTTAGAATCTTCAACCAAACTTCTTTGGGTTGTTCCTTATACATGGAATTCCACTTTTGAAAAGTTTGAGATTCTTCTTCAAGCCCTGGATCTTTTTAGAACTTTAAAAAAAAACAAAATTATTATTAATTTTTCAATCCAATAATTAATCTGTCAATGCAATAATTGGTACCATTCAAAAAAACCCACTTACTTCATTGAAAGGGTCATAGTCTAACTGCCACCAAGGATGAAAATCCTCAGGCACAATGTATCCTCTTGATGCTAGCATTTCACCTAAAATGTGTGAACAAGGCAAGCAAATCATTTTTGAATATGAATTGGAGCACACCTTCCCATTATGGTTAAGCTTTAACTTCTCAAATTGTCCCCCAACAATGTCAACTTCCTTGATTGACAATTATTTCTGTTGGAAGACCTTTTCCCAACTACATTCTAGATTTTTCAAGGGCTTCATTGACTGATTGGATTTGACTTTCAATAGTCCCTTGAAGGTGTTTCCACACATCCAAAATGTTCCACAAAGATCCCACAATTAATTGTTTGAAAGTAGAATGGGCCCCTTCTCCCCAAGATGTTTCTTTTTTTCCAAAGTCTGGGTAGACACAAGTCCAAGCTGTTACAAAAGTCTCTTTGAGAGGGAAAATATTCTTTTGCATATAATCAAGAACATCCTCATGGTCTTTCAAGAAACACTGTATACAATTTTCAAAGTAAGCACTCCCAGAAGAGATAAATTGGAAAAGCAATAAACTGGCATACTATGAGTTCTGCATCATTTACTTCTTCCTCCCCATTGGTTTTAGAGGCCCCATACTTTTTGCAAAGAGTCATTAAACTTTTCCATTGTTCATTGTCATGACTGAAGCGCACTTTACAGTTTGCTTGAATTTTTTTACACAATTTCCAGGAGCACACCAATCTTGATGACTCAGGAAAACTGTGTTTAATGGCACAAATAAGAGCTTTTTCATGCTTCATCACAAATTCTTTTGGAAGCCTCTCAGGATCATAAGCCAAATACTTTAATGCTTTCAACATCCAACTGTACAAATCATGAGTTTGTTTTGTTATAGAAACAAAATCCTTTGTAAAATTCTTTTTGTTGGAATTCATTCCTAAAACATGCAATATATTGATGTACCTATTTTTTTTATAGTTAAAATCCAACAATGCATTATGATGGAATTTTTTTCAAAGAATTATAGACGCATGATGATCTAAGAAAAGGACCTCTAAGTGGCCCTCTCCACCAAATTTGGACCCGGAAACCCCCTGGGATTCCTGGAGCATTTCCAATAGAACTTCCATAACACCTTTCCCATCCCCTTCTCCTTTCTTTACTTTCTGCTTGGAGGGGCCTTAGATCTTTGATGCACCTAAACTGGAGAATGCATGAACTTTAATTTTATCCATATTTCTTGCACATATGCACTTTTTCTAATTTGGAAGAATTTTTGGGGATTTGAAAGATTGGATTTATAAAATTGTAGTCATGAAGAGGGGGTTGTTAAACCCAATGCCATATTTTCCATATTTCCTGAAGGGATCTAACCCCTTCAAAAATATGTCAAAAAACTTCAAGAAAGAAAAAAAAATCTTTATGAATTGATTTTTGAAAATTGAGTGAGTTTTGTGAAATTTGAATTTTGTGAGAGTTTGAAAGCTTGATTTTCATTAAATATTTGGTGAGGGGTGTTCCAGATTGAGTGAGGAATATTGCAAATTTGATGGGGGGCAGTGCAACTCATGTCAAATTTTCTTTAGGTGGCTTAGCTATACCAGTTTTGTGCATTTAACCAGGATGGAGGGTGAAGGCCCCTCAACACAATTTGGATCTGTCCCAGTAAAATTCATGTTCCTTCCCAGAAATATAGGAGTGCATACCACCGCACTTTCAAAAAATTTTCACTCTCAGGAGACTTAACAAAAGTAGTTTGAAGGGTGATGAGAAAGTTTTTGCAGAGAAAAATAAAAATTCTGAGAGAAGTTTCACATAATTAAAAAAATAAATATTTGAAATAATTTTGAATATTTTCATCCCGACACTTCAAAAGAATTTAAACCATTACAATAATCATTAAAAATACCTTTCTTAAAATTTTTAAGACCTAATTTGATATAATTTTTTGTTTCATTTTTTGGTTTGTTTTTGGTTCATTCTCTTTGTTCTTATATTTATTTTTTTGATTAATCAAAAAAATTATGAAAAAAACAGCCAAATATAATGAAGATCTTTGATTAATTTTAATTAATTTTCCAATTTCTCTTAACTTTTTTTTTTCTTTTATTAGATATTTTGAAACAAATAATATGGATATTTCACCTATATTTTCCCATTGTTGAAGAATTTATTTTTTCAGGTGAATCAATATTTTAAGATATTTGGCTTTATTTCTATCAATTCTTCAAAAATACAATTGATTTTAAGGTTATTTCAAAAATTTATTAATTGTGAACAAAATTTGAACAAATTGAGTCATAAAAAACTTCCCAGTGCAAAATTGCCTCTATAAAATGCCCGATCCTTGACTGATGGTTTATTCAAAGGCTTCAAATACTCCCAAGGCCTCAGAAGTGGAAAATTGTAGCAAAATTTTAAGATGTGTGTCTTGATATTTTCTTTTTCTTAATTTAATTCAATTTTAAAAGGATGCACAGACTGACCAAATTTCTTGAAAAAATCCAAAGTCTCTCCAAAGCTTTAACTTTCATAATGAATGTTCAGGTTCCGAAATTTTTCATGGAACAATTCAAATATATCCTCAAATTCCAATGCATGATGTATTTCATTTTTATTTCTTATTTTTGGAAAAATTTCCAAGTATTTATACTTCAACAAGAAAACTGAAAAATTGATCTTGGGGATTTGAAATTTTTTTTTCACAACTGAAAATTCATGAATCTGATTTTCAAAAGAATACAAAGTGAATCCAAATCAATAAAATTTAATATTTTAAAGCCATCCAGACAATTTATGAGTACATGTATTTCTAAAGGTAGGCTTTTGAAAAATCTAACACCCTGAAAATAAGTCAATTCTTAAAAATTGGATATAGCTTTTTAAAATTAAATTGATATGATTTTATTTTCACCTTGATTGAAAGTTTAGTCACTGCCCATATCACACAGCTGTAATCCAAATTTATCCACAGTGTTACAAAAATGGTATGGTATCTGAAAAGAATACAGATATTCTTTTTTGTTCTATTTATAGGAAAATCATTAATTTAATTCAGGCAATGCATAATTTTTTTGCATGAATCTTCTGACTCTCTAGGAATCAATTTGAAGTTTTAATTCAAAACTCAAACACAATTAAAACAGGTTTCAGTCACCATTTTTGGTGATATACCTGATGGTAGAAGCTTTTGCTTCAAATTGATTTAAGGTAACAGGATTGGAAGATTTACTCAAAGGTGAAGATTTTTTCTATCACTTTTAAGTTTTCCATTTTATTTTATGCAGTACATTTTTTTGGGGGGTGGCCAAAAAAACTGAACAATTTTTCCTCAAATTGAAAGTACCTATTTATAAGGTCATCAGAATTCTTCAATGTTATTTTTTTGAAATAAGTTTCAAAAAAAAGACTCATGGTAGCTAGTGGCAAATAGAACCTTATAATAATTCCTTTCAAAAAAAAGTTTGCTTTCTATGGAATTTAAGTTTGAGATTTTTGGTAAAAGGGATTATCTTTATGGATTTTTTCCTTAAACTTTATCAGTTTGCTTGAAACCAAGGGTCTCAAATCCTGTCATATGATTTCTACTTTTTTTGAATATGTTGATCATCCTCAGGGAAATGCAAGTATCTAAATGTTTTTTTGCTTTGTTGAGCTTGCAGGGATAGGTTTTTTTTTGTAAAAGGGAAGTTTCAGCCACATCATAGGAGCCATGGGGACTTAAATGAGAGATACATGTTTCAAAAGAGAGAGGGGAGGTTAAAATTTGCCATTATTAGTACAATTGAATGACGCAAGGTTGGTATGAGAGATATTGGCAACTTAGGGTTTGGTTATTGATGAAAGCAGAAAAAAATCTTCCATGGGTGTCCCTGGAACAACAAGAATTTTTCAAGGGAAAGGGATTAGGAGGAATATCCATTTTTTAGGGCATAGAATAGAATCTGAGAAAGTACAATGACTTGGAATTTGAATAAATTAATCCTAATTTCTCCAGAAAAAGTTGATAAATTTTCAAGGATGCACCTTAAAGGTGGGTTCCTGATCAGATAAATTCAAAACAGTGAGAAACTTGTTTGAGGTGGAATCAAGAGAGTATGGAATACTTGTGTTGTCATGCTGCCATTTGGCTTGAAAAATTCCAGTTCAAAGTGAAATGGATTTGACTTTTGAATGTTAAAAAGGAGTCATATTTTTGTTCTGAATTTCAAATTTTAATAGTTGATAGTAATTAATCTCTTTGAAAAAACTATGGAAAGAAAAAGAACTCATTTTTCATGGTTGAAAAATGGAGAATTTTCAAGTGGTTTGTGAGTTGAAAAGCAGAAATTGAAATATTATTTGTGATCCACGGGAATATTCAACATGTATGTAAAAGAAGGAAGTTAAGTATCTACATGTGAATTTCAAAATACTTTAAAGGAATAGTACTATCAGATGTGAGTGGCAAGATAAAAATGCATTATTGATCAGAATTCCTGATAGAAAAATAAACTGACTAATGTTTTCAGACTTGATTTCTAAACTACTTTAAATTTGAAGTGTAAAAATACGTATGCACTTACGTGTGTGCTACGTATGAGTAAAATACAAATGGGATGCACATGTGGGCCTCCGCTGCCCATTGGACACACACACGGACCATACGTGCCTGTGTGGATGTCACAGATTTGGGGAAACTGGCCTCAAAATGCGTGAAACAGGCCTATTGGTACACAGGCCCCAATGGGCCTAGTGGGGTATATGGGCAAATAAAGCCAGATGGGGTTTTATGGGCATAATTGGGCCCAAGGTTTATTTTGGACATACTTGGCCAGACGGGCTGGCCCGCCAAAGTATGTTGGACTCACTTTTTGGGCTTGAGGAGGCCCATTCAGGGCTGCGGCCCGTGTAGCAGCCCATTTGGGGCTGCCGCTTGTGTTGCAGGCTGCTTGGGGTTGCCGCTTGTGTTGCAGCCGGCTGGGGGAAGCTGTTTTTGCTTAAGGCCCCTTTATGGGGCCCGACGGCCGGCGCAGGGCCGTTTTAGGGGGAAGAGGGACTCAAAATGGAGTCCCCCCACCCTGGTCACGGCTACCGCGGATCTGGGGCTGATTGCCCCAGCTCCTCCCCCTCCCCCTGCTAGCCATTGTGAGGAGGAGGAGGAAGGGCTGGCTGGGTTGAACCAGCCAGCAACCGGTGTGGTGACCAATCCGGGACACCACGGAAAAAAAAAAAAAAAAAAAAAAAAATATCTTTTTCAGTTGTACCCCTATGGCTACCTTCATTTCCTTCCATCTCTCACCTCCTCCCTGTCCTAGTGGTCTAGGACAGGCCTCTTGCCTGTCTCTTTGCTTCGCTCCCCTCTTCCTATGTTCAACTCCCACTTGTCGCGCTCGCGGCCCTGACTTTTGGCGACGCGAGCGATTGTCAAACCACTTTTGATGATCCCATCCACCACCGATCATCATCCTTCCTTCTTCCGATCCTTGATCCCCATCCTCCTCCATGCTCCCATCCCTCCTCCGTCCATCCCTCTTGAGTGGATTGAGACCATTGATCCAAATCACTCCCCATCGACAACCATCAGGCTCCAATCGACTCATCACTCATCCTCTAGTCTTCCCCACCCACCGTTTGCCTACACCTTTCGAAATCTTTCATCTACCCCGCTCAGCGACTGCCAATCAAATCAAGCATTGCTACTATCAACTCGTCAAGATCTACCACCCCGACATTGCTTCAAAAGACCTCAGATTGAAAGACCCATCATCCTCATCCGTTCATTCCCAAAAGCTCGAACCCATCCCATCCTTGCCCATCATCCAATCCGACCGACGACCACGAGCAACCGCTCGTGGCCGTCGGAACTTTCACCCCGTTGTCGCCGCCAATCGGGCGACGACAACCGTTTTTGACACCCGCGACCGCTGTCGCGGGTGTCCATCTGGTTGCCCGCGGTCATTCTCGACGCAGGCAACATCTCTTTTTCCTCTCATGTAATTTTTTTTTTTTTTTATTTTTTATGTTTTCATTTTTTTCCGCACCTATTTGTAAATCTCTCTTGTACATAGTATACGGGGCCTCATGGCTATAAAAGGAGGGGCTCTCCCCTGCCTTTTGGCCCAGCAGAGAATCATCAGAGGATCCAATCCATCCAATCAGACCATCATCAGTAATCAATTTATCCGTGGGCATCCTTCCCCACCTATCTGAGCGATTTATCCGGGTATATCCATGATTGCCCCCTTGATCCTTTGAGCCTCCATACTCAAACTCTGTCCCTTGTAACCTTGATCCTTATCACCAACCAATAGCCTTGCTGGTTGAAGAAGAATTCCTGTCTGTCTGAATTCTTGAGTGTGTTATACCACTCTGATCCCTTTTTCCGACCATACTGGTCTTGATCTCTCCTTGATCATCTTTCTGGAGCCAATCATGTTTGATTGAAGAGGTTTTATTAAGCTTAAAACCTGGAATGTTATACCTCCCTTCTTCTTTAAGGTTGAATTCCGCCACGCTATTCTTGAGTCCCTTGAGAAGTGTTGGGATATTCTTGCTCAAATTCGTTATTTATTTGCTTCTAGAGCTTCATAAACAATTTGCTTTTGTTTTGTTCAGCCTCCCACAGTTATCTGGTACCCTTCAAGCACTTGATTGCGGAGAGTTGGGCAGGTTCATTGAGAACCTGGAGGTTGGTTGGGATTGAGTTGATCTTTCCTAATCAGCTGCTGATGACCAGAGTTATTAGCTTGTGGGTGTTGTTACTTACAACTGCCTTGTTCTATTGAAATCTGAACAAACCTTGACTTATTTTTTCAATTCTTTACCTGCACCATCTTGCCTCAGATATTGTTGTTTCCATCGCTACCGACAACTCTTATCCTCTTCCCTTACTTTGATTTCTCATCCATAAGGTTCTGGACCTTGATTCCAGTTACATTTAAATATTATTGTAACTCCTAGGAGGGCAGCCTAAACAGCACCTTTCCCCTCCACAGAACTGCCACAGCTTAGCACCGTTTGGAGTCTTACACCGGTCAGGGTGGGGGGGACCTGATCACCCCCCACTGAATGTGGTGGCTGGGCCTGTCGCAGCAAGGCAACCGGAAGTGGGGGGGAATTGACCACCTCTCCACCACCAAAAGGGGCGCTCTCCCCCTGCCCCTTTTACCAAGAGGGGGGAGCAACGGGCTGGAGGGGAGTTGAACACCCCCCAGCCCACCTACCTCAAAAACACCCTGGGGGCATTGACCTCCAGGGCCCCTGGTAGGGGGATTTGACCACCCCCTCCAGAGATTTGAGTGAAAGAGGGGGGGGCATGTCTGCCAGTTACACCCCCACCCCCCATGTGAGTCTGAGACTGGACCCAGGTGTGTCCTGGGTCCCACCTGGCCATTTGTATGGCCAGGGGCTGGTTGCATGAGGCAACCAGCCAGCATGTGAGGTAACAGGGCCAGTTGTAACAGACAACCGGCCAGGGGTTTTAACAGTTAAGGGGCTGGTTCAGCCCCATTATGGTGGAAACACCAGAAATGACCAGAATAGTCTGGTTGTAAGGGTAAAGGGACTGATGCCATGCGGGCCAATGTAGCCCAAACCAAGCAACAATGCCTTTAGAGCCTGTAGAGCTCTTTTGTAGCGGAAATTTTGCCTTTTGGCTTTTTGTATCATGGGCTCACAAGAGGCCAATCTTTTTTACATAAGGAGTTCTTCTCCCTGCTGTTTTCCATCATCCATTCATCATCAAATTGAATTCATCACCAATATCATCCAATTTATTGCCCCATTGTGAGAGCCCCATTAGGAATTATTGACACAAGGTTTCCAGCATTTCTTTTTCTATAAATACAGCTCATTTGCATAAGCAAATTTCTTGCCATAATTATAACATGAAGAAGCTGAAATATCTTAAAGTGAATAGGCTAGGTTGGTTATGGTTTTAATGAAAGGAACATAGTAGAGGAATTCAGAGGCTTAAATTGGGTATTTCTTATGCAATAGTTGGTTTTTGGAATGAGAATTGGTTTAAAACTAGGAATAGCAGATGGTGTGGTATAGGAAGAGTTAAATATCTTTGAAAGAGAAAAGGATCATAGGTCATTTTGAAGACAAAAATCATTACTGAGGTTTTAATATTGCATTTAATGAAAATAGGTTTATTATTTGCCTATTTGAGGCAGATCAGTGGATCATTGGGTGTGACTGGTCACACATCTGAGTTGTGGATCAAATTTGGATGGAAAATGTAGCACAGAGTGAGCCCTTGGAGGACATTGACATGAATAATTCACTTATTGAGTCATTTTTGGATGGCTGAAGGGATTAATCAGGAGAATTTCATTGGTAGATTTTTCTTTCAATATTTTTAAGTATTATGAGGATAAATCTGGGTTGGAATTGATTAAGATCCCAGGGATTTTCTGAGAGTTCATTGGGGATCAAGGTGCAAGATTTTTTCAGAAGTGTGGATGATGAGGAGTGAGATGATTTACAATGGGGTGATTTTTGATGATGATCTGAGGTGTGGGTGTGTCATTTTTAATTTTGATGGATGGTTCTGCATTTGCATAAATTCCAGGTTTAACTTTTTACATCTTCAATTTTTATAATAACCAGAATTTTAAAAAAATGCATGATAAATTCCTTCAATCATTAATAGAAAACTTCTAGAAAATTGTTTCTTAGGAATAAAAATTCCTCAAAAACATGGATAAATCACTAAGACAAAAAAATTATGTAAAAAAAGATACTTCAGGAATATTTGATGGAAGGCTTTAACAATTGCCAAAAATTTTGTTTAGAAAAATACCAAATATGAAATATTTTATGAATCATAAAAAATTAATTAAAAAAAATTGTCTTGGAAAATTCATCAGATTCAAAGAAATCTGACTCCTTGATATAACACATTTAATCCAAATAATTGCTGATATTGATTCATATTTGATCTCATTTTCTTGATGAAAAAACTCTTCTCACTTTAGAGTATTTGAAAAAAGTTCAAAATAATTTAAATTTACAAAGGCTTTTGTAATAAATTTACAAAAAGTGAGTATCCACTCCCAGTAGGAAAATTCTACTTCACCTATGTTTGATAAATTGGATCCAGATGATTTTCTGTATATTTTTTAAATTCTGGAATGGAAGCTATAAAAATTTGGCATAAGAGACTAAAAGCAACAAGGATTTAACCAACCAAGAAGAGAAAATTTAAATATATAAAGTTTCATTGTATAATTATTACTTTTTATAAGAGTATTAAAAAAATACCCAAAACCACCTTATCAGCTTTAAATGATGCTGGATATTGAGCTTAAAAACTGATGATAAATCCCCAATATGAGAAAAAAATTTGAAATAATTTGCAAGATCAACCTGATACCTGATATTTTCCCAAGAGTCTTATTGGGAGAAGTTTCACCAGTTCCATGGTTTTTCTAATTCTATATACCAGATGATCATTGGTTTGTAGCATATATGTATCTATATTTCAAATCAAGGAGCTCAAGATTAATTTTATCAGAAGTAGTAATGATTTTATAGTTAGAAGCTTCAAGAAATTGGTAAATGTTGATACAAAAAACAAATTTCGTGCAAATTATTAATTTATGAAATTTTTGATTGAGAATCAATAATTTGGGATTTTTCACTTTAATTAATTTTGAATATTGCATTAAATTTTGGGATAAAACACTTTCCCATATGAATAAGAAGAAAAGTTAAGTGAAAACGCAGCAATAAAATAAAATAAAATTTAGCATGAAATTGAGAATGATGTTTCACATATTGAGGTGTGGATTATATGAATGAAAAATTGAATTCAGAAATGAGAGAATTACAAGATTGACATAATAAAAAGTCACTCATCATTATGTAAGAAAATCAAAAATACCAAAGTCGCATTTTTGAGAGTCAACTTAGAGTGCTTTGCTGTTTCTTTTATTCAATACACAATGCTGTAAGAGGAAAAAAAATTAAAATTAAAATTTTTTTGTTGGTTGATCAACCCAAGATCAAAATCCAATTCATCCCAGTCAAAAAAATTGTTAAAATTATGGTATGAGCTTGTTTACTTGGGACTGAAAGGATGAAACTCTCAACCCCAGGAACATCACAGAGGATAAAATGAAGATTCTCTGAGCTAGGAATCCATGCCAGAAACTAATATCAGGCCCAAATTACCAGGCAAAACTAGTCATTCAGAAATTGAGCCAGCTCAAAGAGTCATCAATATATCTGAAATAATCAAAGCTTGAATTCAATTTTTCTTGAACCAGGTCCAAAATCAACTTTTTTCTGTGATAAGGATGGATTTTTGATTTAAAATATTTAAACATGCTGATGAATTATATTTTCAAATTTCTCTGCTACTGAAATATCTCAAGCAACACTCTTCTGTAAATCATTCTTCAATAAAACATCTATAAAATCACAAAATATCACCAATATTGTATGCGATTCCTTCAAATTTCTTTGAAGAAAATCAAAATTCCCAATATTAATCTTACTTGAAATCACAGTTGATACAACTCATACACAAAAATTCAGAATTTGAGAAAATTTTTTTTTTGAATTGAATTGAAGCCATAACATCATAAGCACAATTGTCTAGTTAATCTTTTTAAAAACCTTAATATATACTATGAGAACCAATTATAAAATTTCATTTTTTTTCTCAGGCATTTCTTCAAAATAACTAGGATTCATTCCAAGCTGTATCTATTTTGCCTTGTATGCTCATCTTGCCCTTTTAATGTTTACATATTCATATCCATCCTCATTTTTATGAGCTTTCATCATTTGGAATTTAATTTATTGAGATAACCAAAATATTGCAAATGGGTGACATATAGTGTTTAATTTCCCATTTGGTTGCTTGGGGTTTTGCCTCTTTGGTCAAAAATGTCTTTGAAAATTATGAATTTCCATCTTTTGAAAGGAGTGAACTTTTAAAAATTCAAAGAAAATTGAAAGGATGGGCAAATTGATTGTTGTAAAACATTGAAAAAGTTGTAGATTTTCAACTTCTGATTTTTTCTGCCCACCATCCTTTACAATTTTGTTTCAAGTTTTGAACTGAAAATGTACAAGATTCAAATTTTGCATTCTCATTCAACAATGGGGCCATTTCAAATGAAAATCCTTATAAACAATTGAAATATAAGGATTCAAAACAGCTGGTGGTTGGAGATATGGTACTTTCCATTTCAATTTTTGGTGTTATGAAAATACCAGATTTAATGCGCGCAGTTAGTTAGATGAGGGCTTGTCAAAAGACAACAAAGACAAGCTCGAATAGTACCTTAATGCGCGCAGTTAGGTAGATGAGGGCTTGTCGAAAGACAACAAAGACGAGCTTGAATAGTACCTGAACAATGAATGAAAGATGTGTGAGAAGCTGAATCAAATGACAGCATAATATTACCAGGTTTGAGGGCAGACCTTAATGCGCGCAGTTAGTTAGGTCAAAAGACAACAAAGGCAAGCTCGAATAGTACCTGAACAATAAATGAAAGATGTGTGAGAAGCTGAATGAGGAAAAAGAGTCTCTGGAGATCGTGTTTGTGTTTGTCTTATGTAGCCTCATTCAGCTTCCACGTTTGTAGGTACTGAAAGAAGAAAATAAAAGATAGCGCGCGAGTAACAGTAGGAACAGGAACAGGAACAGGAACAGGAAATGTCACAAAGAGCATTAAATTGTAAATTATAAATATGGTAGAAAATCATGATCGAAACTGATGTCTTCGTTCCTGTTCACCAGTCAATCTTCAATCTTGATTTACTCTGATAGGCGTCTTTTTTTACCATCTTGATCGTAAATAACCTTGGTTCCCTTCATTTGACTTTGGTCTAATTTCTACTTGAGTTTTCAATTTATACTGGTACTATTTCATTTTTCTTGTTAATTAGCGGGTTGGAACCATACTTCAAAGGTCAGATGGGCATGTGTAAGCCTCGCAATGAGCCATGCGAATCTGCATCAGGTCCTCCCCAAGCAAACGGCTCAAGATTTTGGCAAGCCCCCCCGTTTGTCCACATGGATTCAAATTCAGCTCCACCAACATTGCGATACAGGAACCACATCCCTTCCTCACCAGAAAAATCCAGCTCTCTCCTGAGCGCGAGCCTGACGTTGCCCTCGTTTTCAGCATGGGTTTAGCCATCAATGAGTGATAATTTCAAGGTGTTAAGATATAGTTGTGATGCGAAGCGATAGGGATATAGATGTGATGCGAAGCAATTGGGAAATTATCATCTAATGAAACACAAAGCCCTAATCACGACTGCAACTTGATAGTATGCAAATTCTGCTTTTAGGGTTTCTAGAATTCTCAGCCGATCGCTGCACTTTGGCTGGTGATTAAGTTGGATAGACATGTAGAGCGATGTTCGGCTAACATATCATGGTGATGGATGTCTAATGCTCCCTTTTTTACAGGGTGGTACACAAGGATCATGTCCCAAACACATCGAAAGCTTTTGACGTGAATGAATCGCATATTTCTTTTTTCGTCACTCGTATAATTCTAACATTGGCAGCTGGGAAAACTCCTTCCTAAAAATATTCATCTGGAAAAGAATCGGTGTTGCGTTTGGGATATCTGATCCAGGATTAGAGAAGATATTGCGCTTAGGATATCTGATCCAGGATGAGAGCAAATATTGCGTTAGGATATCTGATCCAGGATTAGAATTAGGATTCAATTCGCCGGAACCTTTCGATTCGAATCTGATGGGTTGACAATCTCCAGAAGTGACAGATAAGTCGATATCGTATTGGTTCGTAATTTCCAGCCGCACGGTTAAGAAATAAATATTAACGCGAGGAAGTGCCGTGAGTAACGAACTTATTGCGGATTCGATACTTCCTACCCACCCATCTGTATAGTATGTACATGAAAGTTTCCCGACCCTTTGCGTCGAGTCAGGAGCTAAACTTGGCACCCCGATTTCTCTCGCCTCTACATCGGCTTTGCTGCGCATGCAACCCACCAGCTGGTCAATACGTGATCGTAAATCCTAATTGAGAGGAAGTGAGCTCACAACAAGAGCCCCTACAGACTTCAATCTAAAGCTGCTCATGAGGTCCTATATAACTACAAAATTTTGAGATTGAATTATTGATCACGTAATATATATTTACATAAAAACCGTCAATCCCCATGGATCGCTAGCCTTTAGCCTGCGAAGAAGTTATTCGGGTTACTCATCTTTCTCACTGGAGTATTCAACAAACCACCTCATGGGTTGAGTGAGCGCTTTAACGTTACAGCGACCTCATGTTCGGCGTTCGCCCTTGAATTTTTTCGTCCTCCTTTTTACGGAAGGAAAGTGGGCATTCTGAGGTGGAGTACAGAGGTAGATACCCAGACAAGTGGCAAAAAGTCTATGTTAAGTAGGTATTCTGTGGCTTCAGAACATATCCCAAAGCGCGTGTTCGAGGGATCCCGTCCTGAAGTTCAATCATGGATCGCCTCCATGAGTAATCTCACATCAATTCGACATGATCTCTTGGTCTTGTTAGATTACATAATTGCTATGAGCAGTTCATTGACTGGTATGTGCCACCCACATCATAGAATGCTGGGATAAGTACACCTCTTCCGGGGTGATCAGCCAAATGGCTATGAATCAACAGCTCCTTACTCAACAGCGCACTTAGCTCAATTGGTAAGAGCATCACTCATATAAAGAGTCTGAGGTTGTGGGTTCGAATCCCACAGTGTTCATTTGTTTTCATATGACTTCTGACAGGTCTACCCTCAAGAAAGAGGCAGTCTGGATCTAGCCTTAAAACAGCACGGTCTCCCGTGTCACTCCGCAGGTTCTTGGTAACAACCAAGGTTGTCTTGTAGGAAGCTAAAAAGCTCTTAGTAAAAATAAAATAAAATAAAATAAAATACATATTCCAACTCCTTTATCATCACTTAGTAAACGGGAAGAAAAGAAGAACAAAAAATGAACTTCCACAGACTTGCTTCATTGTGTTCTGGCTCCGCTATTATAGTCTTAATGCTTTTCAGCGAGAACACCATCGCGAATTGGGATCCGGCGACTGGACATCTTTACGATTTCGGACCGTCCCAAAGCTGGATAAACCAAAATAAAGGTGAGTGACATAAATCTATTCTGAAAAAAGTCGCGTCTGTGGTATCAATACCAGGATTTTCACAACCATCCTTGATGCGATTCACTTGGTCAAGACGGGAAAAGGAGATATTTGTTGACTCTGGACCTTTTTTTTTGTATTTTGCTTTTTTTAAATCAACCAAAAAACGATCTGCATCATTGCGTGGATACGCTCATGATGATACATTTGCCAAGATGGGATGAGATGTTTTAGTGATATTCAAGTGGCTGAATGCGCCCAAAACACGAGACTATCGTACCCCAAGGGTAAGCTTGTACAAGAAGATGTCACGAGCCATATCCGCGTAGATCTATACATAAAATTTTTTTTGGATGAGCTCAGCTATCAAAAAATGACCATACGGAATCATCATTATCTTATTTTTACAATCTTAGTTCAAGTTTTTGCAACATTTCAAGTGGATCATTCGAAGGATCACAACCATGGTTGTGTGAGTTTTCAGAGGAGGTCCAAAGCTTCATATTTCCACTTTAATTCTGCGTTATTTTGTCTAATAATTTTAATTTGCAAAATGATCTGATTCCTGACATGAAAAAATAATTGCAACGTCAACTTCTATTTCTATGGAGAGCCTTACGGAACATGCTGTGCCTTCACCGCTTTGCCAGCACCTTCAGATATGAAAGCAGATTTCACCAATTCTCATTCCTTCTTTTGGCAGTTAAGTCCTTCACATAATGATCATTGTTAATCTTCGTGCCTCAAATTTTTCCCGAAGAATGAAAATCGTTTCCAAACTTCTTAATTGATGCTTTCCTCTTGGATCATTCACAGTAATCTGGGTGGACTCCCAGGTCCAGGTACGAACCCCATCGCCAATCCCCGTACGGGTGGCTTTGGATACGAATCTAGCAATGGGAAGTATCACCAAGGTCGGCCTGATCTTTCGGAAGAACAACCTAGTCACGACTCTCATTACCCAGGCTTCCATCTGCCACCAGCCTGGCCTAAACTCCACTACCCCAATCCCAAGGGGCCCAAGCAACCAAAGTGTGGATTACCTGATGTGGCTAACTCGGATCCAGGCCAAGTTTCGGGAAGTTTTGGTGGTTACACACCAGCTCCAGCTAGCTCTTATTCGGCTCCTGAAACCTCCTCCCTTGGTTGAAGATTGAACTCAATTTTTTTTCGGCCACATATTTAGTTGGGAAGAACACTAACTTTCCCTACAGTGCACCATTTTATTTTCCTATCATTTTACTAGAATTCTTTTACTGGCTGGGCCAGCGCGCGATTTTTTGTTTTAGCTGTTAGCACGCTCCGATTTGGGCTTGAAGCCATGCTCAATTGCAGCATCCTCCATAAACTAAGTTGGGGGGAACTGCGCATCGATTGGGAATCTAAGCAACAAGTTTCGGCCCTCCCCACTCAGAAAAATTCTATCAGATCAATTTGAGGATAAGGGCGGATCTATGTAGATTTTTGGATGGCTTGCTGAAGACAATGAATAAAGGCGGCGATCATAGTTTGAATAAGAGCGTACCACTCCTAAGAATTATGACACACCTGAAGACAATAAATAAAGGCGGCGATCTTAGTTTGAATAAGATCGGACCGCTCCTAAGAATTTCAACACCTATAACGATAGGTTCCCCAAAGCATATGATTAGAAGCGATTTATTTCAGTAGTTTTAGAGACATATAACCAACACCTGAAGACAATAAATAAAGGCGGTGATCTTAGTTTGAATAAGATTGGACCGCTCCTAAGAATTATGACACCTATCTGAGATAACGACCATTTTTCCAATCACTATGTTAGTACCGGTGTGCATCATAACGGGGACATTGACTTACAACAATAGGTTCCCCAAAGCATATGATTAGAAGCGATGGGGAACCTATTGTTGGATTCGCACTTGGTCTCTTTAAATAGGAGACATAGACATAACAACAAAAAGAGATAAAAGCACAGGCTAGTTGCACATGAGAACACGGTCTGTGCTTATCATGACGTCATGTCAGGAACTATAGGTATGATGTCAGAGGCGTTCCGGTTTTGTTAATTTAATAAGACTTAATTAGTTGGTGCCTAGACTGGAATTCTGACACCCCCCTTCAACTTGTTAAATTGATCACCTTTTTCATTCCTATCAAATTTTGTAGGTTTTTGAAAGTTTGTTTGTTCAGATTTTTTGTTAAGATGTTTGCTGCCATTTGTTTAGTTGGACAATATTCTATAAGAATTCTTTTTTCCTTAACTAACTTTCTGATACAGTGATGGTGTATCTCAATATGTTTAGTTCTGGTGTGGAAGATTGATTTAGAGGTGAGTTGGATTGCGCTCAGGTTATCACAATGCAACATGATAGGAGTATTGCGGGGCATTTGAAGGAACTCTAGTGATTAGATTATCCAAACTGCTTCTTGCCCAGCTTCAGAGGTTGATTTATACTCTGCTTCCGTGGATGAGAGTAATATGGTTGGTTGAAGTTTTGATCTCCAATTGATAGGACCATTCATAAAAGTGAATACATATCCTGTAGTAGATCGACGGGTTGCTTTGTCACCAGCCCAATCCGCATCTGCAAGGCCATGAGGGATAAAGTAGCTTTGGTCGGCATGCACCACGTTGTGTTCATTGGTGTATTCAATGCCAAAGTCAAGGGTTCCCTTGAGGTACCTGAGAACATGGCAGAGGGCCTTCCAATGATTCAATGACGGTTTGTCCATATATTGTGCAAGCAGTCCAACAGAGTGGCTCAGATCAGGCCGCCTACATTGTGCAAGATATAAGAGCAAGCATACACCACTGCGGTAAGGGAGATTGAGTTTGTTAAATTTGTGATTTTCTTCATCGGTGGCAGGAAAGTAGGAGGTGGTAACTGGAAGAGGAGTGGGTGCGGTTTTTGGATTGTCTTGACTGAAGATTTTGAGAAGTTTCTCCGCCATGTTGTGTTGATTGAGTGAATAGCCGGTTAAGGTTTGTTTAATTTGAATTCGCACTATACTCTTGGCACGTCCTGAAGACGCGAAAGCGACTTTGGACCACAAGGGTTTGAGTCTCAGCGAGACTAGTTGACAATGACGAGGAACGCGAGAAGAAAACCAACCTTTGGACCACAAGGGTTTGAGTCTCAGCAAGACTAGTTGACGATGACAAGGAACGCGAGAAGAAAACCAACCTGATGACAAGCGCAGACAAGGTTAGGCGATGACAGATGATGGAGACGAAACAAACAGTAGTTGTATGAATTGAACACCTTTGGACCACAAGGGTTTGAGTCTCAGTGAGACTAGTTGACAATGACAAGGAACGCGAGAAGAAAACCAACCTGATGACGACAAGAGTGGAAAGAATGAGAAAGCAGTGAGTTTTGGAATGTGAAGAGATTAAAGAAACAGGACAGAGTGAAAAGGAGCGAACCTGATGACAAGCGCAGACAAGTTTAGGCGATGACAGATGATGGAGACAAAACAAACAGTAGTTGTATGAGGAAACGCAATACAAGGAGGTGAGAGCACCGGTTCAAATAACAACCTGAATTCTAGGTTGAGTCTTGAGTCTGAATATCATTGTTTGTGCCGCAGTCATCTGCTACGCGCTCACTCTGAGTTTCAACACCCCCCCTCATTCAAAACCCGCTGCCCAAAGCCAGCTTGATTGCCTCAATCACTTTACAATGTTTTTGCGTAGAGAGAGCCTTGGTGCAGACATTGGCCAGCATGTCGGTGGTCGGAGTGTAGGCAATGTCGAATGTGGATGACTCATATTTCTTGCGGATCCAGTGGAAGACTACGTCAATGTGTTTGGTCTGTTGTTGGTACAAGGGATTGACGGCCAATGCAATGGCGCTTTGGTTGTCAACAAAGACTTGAGGCTTGGCAATGGGAACCAAGAGGGAAGTAATGAGCTGAGTGAGCCAGGAGAGTTCCTGAACCCCCTCTACAGCGCCCGGTATTCCGCCTCGGTGGTGGAAGTCGAGACGGTAGGTTGTTTCTTGGCCTTCCAGGAGATGATATTGTTGCCTAGGCGTAAGATGTAACCGGTGTATGATCTACAAGTGTCAGGGCAGTTGGCATAGTCGGCGTCGGTGTACACGGTGTGGTGTCATTATATAGCCTTGGGTCAGGGACTGCGTTGCGGCCTGCGCGCTCAGCATCTGGTAGGTTAGGCTCAGCAGTGGGGGTGCGCCGGTCCTCAGCAGTAGCCGCTGCGGGCTCAGCAGTGGGCGCGGCGGGATTGAGCACGTGACTGCGGGCCGGGCCTGACTAAGGGAGGCGGGCCGCGACCCGCTTGGATGTCCAACTCACGGATGGAGCTGGGCCGACCAGGTTCTCGGAACGGCTAGTCGGGGGGGAAAAAGCAGGGCGACAGCGGGGCTATATGCGTGAGCAGCCGTGCGCAAGCGCGGGCCGGCCACAGGACGGGAAATCCACAACGGCGCGTCGGGTGGATGCGCGCAAGCGCGGCAAACTTTGGGTATCCCGCGGCGGAGGGCCGCGCCACGAAAAGACCAACCGGATGCGCGTAATGGCAGGCGAGCTGGTGGGGATAGGGTATGGGTATGGGTTGGGGGATGGGTTGGGGTTCTGGGTCTAGGGTTCCTTCTTCATGGTTGCCAGTCTGTCTTTGTGCTTGTACTTAGGTTAGGGTTGAGGGGGAGGGCTCAAATACCTTTTCCCTCGACTCCGGGTTGTAGGGGGGAGGATATCTTCATCCATCAATATCTATATCTCTATCTCTCTATCTCTCTCTCTCTCTCTCTCTCGGAGAAAAGGAAAGGAAGCATTATCAGTCTTACAGACGCTAGAACCATTGATCCCGTAACTAGGGACAACTTCTTGAGGGACGACCTCAAAAGTTTCCACATCTGGGGGTCTGGCCGGGAACTTTTGATCCGTTCTCAGCCTCTTGAAGATTACGCAGAATGCTACCGACAACCGCTCCGGGATCCAATGCTCCCCTTCCCTACCCTCCACGCCCGACTCCCGTCTCTGCTGCTCAACCCCCTCCGCCGCCGTCCGCTCATGCTCCTAGAGTTAGCGGGTTCGCTCCTCCCTTGGAAGGGTCGTCGGACATGGCAGCAGAGGCCCCTTGCCGCGTTTGGTTGAGGACGAGGGATTTCCCTCATCTTTGGTTCAGTACCTTGGATGTCGAGCGGTTTCTTTCTAGGTTCAAAGGGATTGCGGACTCGGAGGGCGCGTTGGGCGCGGATAAGGTTTGGACTATTCTGCTGTTCATTACTGAGGAGGAGAAGCTGCGGGACGTGGAAGAAATGGTTGGTTACAAGAGGCAAGACTGGGGGAAGTTGAAAAGCAAGATGTTGGTGAGGTGGGGAAAGCGTGAACCCCGGTTCCGGGAAAGCAACTTCGATCGAGCTGCGGAGGAGGCAATTGAGAATGGAGGGGTGCGATCGCGCAAAGGATTAGTGGAATATATGTCAAGGTTCGAGTGAATCTATGGGTACCTTGCAAAGAACAAGGTCGTCGCGGGTCAGACGGGTGCCATGAAGCGGGCGTTTCTGGGGGGTCTCGCGCCCCAGCTCCGTTCCAGAGTGCAACAATACCTGTACGACCACAGCCTGGTTAAGAGGTCGCTGGATGGAAGCGTCGCGATTCTCCCCAATCTTTTGGTTATCCGTCAAGCCGTGGAAAGCAAAATCGATTTGGACGAGCTCATCGCGGATACGGCACAAACCTACCCGTCTTCCTCCAAGAAATTGGTCACGATCTCGGCGCCGGCCCCCGACCAAACTTTGGCCGCGCGGCCGCCGATGCCCTCTCATGCCGGACTTTCCCAGCAGTCTCCGGGACCATAAGTTGGGGAGATAACAGAGATTCTGCGGGCCATAAGGGTTTTCCTCAACTGGACACTGGCTCCTACAGCTCCGGCAGCCGCACCGTTTCCGGCGGCTCCTTCTCAACCGCGCGCGGTGCCGCCTCACATGGCGGAGGGGTTCCAGACCCCTAGCGGACCATCTGGGTCGTACGGGTCGCCGCAATGTTCATATTGCGGGGAGAGAGGGCACTGGAAGTCAGTTTGTGAGGACCTCACTCGGGACATGGACAATGGGCTTGTTCGCACATCCGGGATGACGTACATATTTCCAACGGGTGAATTGGTGGACCTGACCAAGGACAAGCCGCCACCAATGGTGCAAGTGCGGGAAAGAGCAAAGGCTAAGACCGAGACTGCTCGGGTCTTGCTCGGGATTGTCACCGCGCCCGGAACCTGGGTAGCGCCGAGAGTGGAGGCTGAAGTCAGGGTATTGGCGACGAATGAGCGTATTGCGATGGATGTCAACGAGCGGCCAACGGCCTCGAAGCCAGTCGCGCGAGTACCAATTTCGGACGGGCCGCCCTCTAATCCCGCGGGAAAGAAGAAGGCCGCGGACATCGTCCGAAGGGTAATGGGGAACGACTCACCAATACCCCTGACCCTACGAGAGCTAGCGGCGGTGTCCCCCGCGGTCGTCGACGAGATGGTCCAGGCCTTGAAAGATTGCGGTCAGGGTTGGGAGCCGACAACGGTTCAGCGGGTTAACGTGGCGGAGGAGGAAACGGATCCCAAGCCGTGCCGGTCAAAGTCGGTATCTGTCCCGCTTGCTTATGTCGCAATGACCATTGCCGGGCGGAAGGTGTGGGCGATGGTGGATAGCGGGTCGATGGTCAACCTGCTCCCATCAAGGTTGGTGGACAAGCTCGGTCTGGTGCGGAGGAAGTGTGCGATGGGCCTTTGGGCGTTAAATGGCGGGGAATGCCGCGTGGATGGAGTAGTAGAGGCGGAGGAGGTGGAAGTTGCCAAGGTCTGTAAGCCTCTGTCATTTCTCTCAGTGGAATGCGGAGACGTGATTCTAGGAGGGCCATTCATGTTTGGGTTCCGAGCCCAAATGGCCTTCAACGCCAAGGAAGGAACGGAGGCGCTGACCGTCAAAGACTTGCTCGGAGCGCGGTTCAAGACAACGATCTGCGATCACGGGAGAGGGAAATGGGTACAGGACCAAATGTCTGGCGGCAACAAGGAGTCCGGCGCGGGGGTTGACCGTAAGGGTTACCCTGCGGAGGATTTTTTCTAGTCGGCCGCGGGAACCGTGCACAGCAGGCTCCGGCTCAGCACGGGCGGCCGACAGGTGAGGAGCAAGCGGGGGAGGGCGCGCGTGGGGCGCAGGTGCCAGAAGTAAGTCCCATTCCTCAGTATGCATTGCCGGAAGGCGCTACGCTTTGAAAACCCTATCATCGTGCCACAGTTGTGAGCAAAGGCGAGAGCCCCGGTCTGGTTATTACTAGGACTTACGACGGCGACGGTTGGGTCTGGATGGCGCGGTGTAACGCGGGCAAGTACAAACCGGTATTGCGGAAAGTCCGGCCGCGGAACGAGCCAATGCCTCAGGGGCTCAACGGACCCTTACGACCAATCGCGTGGTCCTGCGACCCGTGGGAGACGCCCCTTAGGAAGAATGGATGCATAACGCGGTCGGCGCAAATCACAGACAAGCGGGTGGACGCCCTTAACTTCGGACCGACGGGATGGCTGAGTGCGGAGGAGATGGATCTGCTGGTGTTGGTATTGGTGATGAGGGAGAAGGCGCTTGCTTTTGGACCGGACGAGCGCGGGTTGTTGAGAGGTGAGATTGGGGACCCTTATGTTATTCCCACTGTTCCTCACAAACTGTGGCAAATCAAGCCGATTCCGATCCCCTGTACCGTTTGGGAGCCCTTTCTGGAGCTGGTACAGGAGCGCGTGAGGACGGGGCTTTACGAGCAATCCACGTCAAGCTATTCGAGTCCTATCTTTGCAGTCGTTAAGCAGGAGGGGAAGTCGCTAAGGATTGTTCACGACCTTCAGAGGCTAAATTCATTCACTATTTGCGACGCGGGGCTTCCCCCGCGCATGGAAGAATTTCTGGAGTCGATGGCCGGGCGCGCTTGCTATGGGCTGGTGGACGTGATGGGGGGATATGACCAGCAAGAACTCCACCCTGACTTGTGGCCACTGACGGCGTTTGAAACCGGGCTAGGAAGGATGCAGCTGACGCCGCTACCGCAAGGTGCGACCAACTCAGTGGTGGTATACCAAGCCCAAATGACCTGGATACTACGCGACAACCTTCCGGAAGGCGTGCAGATCTTCATCAACGATGCTGGCATTAAAGGCCCAAGAACGGACTACGAGGGCGCGGTCCTAGAGGATGCACCCGTGATCCGGCGATTCGTCTGGGAATACGCGGAGACTCTGGAACGAGTCCTCTTCCGAATTGAGGAGGCAGGCCTTACTGTTGCCGGGAAAAAGTTGGCGGTCTGCGTTCCGGCGCTCGAAGTACTGGGGCACCTCGTGGCCTACGACGGGAGGCAAATAGCGGAGAAGAAGCGGAACAAGGTTCTTGAATGGCCGACCCCTCGGACAGTGTTGCACGTCCTGCAGTTCCTGGGGTTGTGCAGCTACGTCTGCATGTTCATTGAGCGGTTTGCGGAAGTAGCGAGTCCAATGCGGGCATTGACGCGTAAGGGGGCGGAGTGGAAGTGGACCAAGGGATGCAATGCCGCTTTTGCAAAGCTCAAAGAAATTGTGGGGCACAACATCGTCCTTCGGGACCTCGATTACGACGCCGGAGGGATACGCCTGGCGGTTGACTCTAGTGAGTTTGGCGCCGGGGGGGTCTTGACACAGGAGGAGGACGGGAAAGATAGGCCGGTGCTCTACGAATCGGTCACCTTTACCGCGACAGAGAGTTGGTATTCGCAGCCGAAGCTGGAGCTGTGCGGTGTCACCAAGATTGTACGGCGGTTGCAGCACCTTTTGTGGGGTGTGCACTTCGAGCTCCTGGTTGACGCGGAGGCCTTGGCGCGAATGATTAACTCACCGACGCTGCCGAACGCGCCCATGACCAGGTGGGTAGCGTTTCTCCAGTTATTCTCCTTTAACATGGTGCACATCCCAGGAAGGGCGTTCACGATGCCGGACGCGCTGTTGCGGTACCCGTGGGACAACCCATACGAGGGGGCGGAACCCTTGGACGTGGAAGCTCCGGTTGTTTGGGTAGGAAAGACGGAGGTGGCGGTTTGTCTTCCGTTGCGTCAGTCGGGACGTTACACGGTCTTGTGCTCTTATTTGCAGGATCTCCGGTTCCCCGAGGGCGCGACGGAAACGGTTGCCCAATGGGTGAGGCGTAACTTTCTGAACTTCTACTTACAGGACGGTCAGTTATGGCGGCGGAGCGGTTCTGTGCCTCTTGTTGTCGCGACTTCTAGGGCCAACCAGGAGGTGATTCTAGGAAGTCTGCACAACGACCTTGGTCACCGGGGTGAGGTCGAGACGCGGAGGAGGGTGAAAGCAAGGTTTTGGTGGCCAGGGGTTGTTTGCGCAGTGCGCGACTGGGTGAAGTCGTGCAAGGCCTGCCAACGGCGGAGCGCGGGTCTGCCCAAGGAGGTCGGCCGCCCCATGGGCGAGGACGCGCTTTTTGGGCGCGTTTCGCTGGACATGGTCCACATCAAGGCGGGTAAGTTTGCGTATTTGCTGGTTGCGCGCGACGATCTGTCTGGGTGGGTGGAAGCGAGGCCCCTAGCGAAGCTATTGGCGGAAAAGGTGGCTCAGTTTCTGGAAGAAGACTGGTTCGCGCGCTACGGGTCGCTTCGCTTGGTCACCGTCAACGGAGGGGCGGAGTTTTGGGGACGCCTGATGACGCTGGTGCAGAGTTGTGGAGCAAAATTCGGCCGCGTGACGGAATACTACCCGGAGGGCGCGGGGATGATTGAGCAGGGGCATCAGCCAATCAAGGATGCCCTGGTGAAAATGTGCGGTGAGGACGGCAAAAGGTGGCAGGTGGCACTCCCCGCGGTCCTTTTCGCCGATCGGATCTCCGTGAAGCGCTCAATGGGGTATTTGCCTTACAAGTTATTCTACGGGCAGCGGCCCGTGCTTCCCGTGGACATCGAGCTGAACACGTTTTTGGGCGTGGATTGGTGGAAGGTTAAGACGTCCGCAGATCTGATTGAGGCACGGGCCGAACAACTCCTTAGGCGTGAGGAGACCTTGGGAAAGGCCGCGGAGCGGTTGAAGAAAAACCGGACGGCGTCAGTCCGCTATTGGGACAAGTGCTGTTCCCATCGGCTCTGGGATCCGCTGCGGAAGGGGGACCTGGTTCTGCTGTATAATCAGAGTCTGGAATCCCAGTGGGGCCGGCTTTTCACCAACCGGTGGAACGGGCCGTACCGCGTGGCCTCTAAGTTCTTGGGCGGCAGCTACGGGCTTGAGGAATTGGACGGGACGCCGCGGCTTTGCACGTGAAACGCTTCTTCGCGCGCGGTTCCACTTCCTTTGACAAGACGGCGAGCGATGATTTGGGGCCTGGGGGCGAGGCGGTCCCAGAGTTGGGCGACGACGCGGACCGTTTGGATAGCAAAGTAGCGGCGCGCAACGCGCAACCCCGGAGAAGTAGGAGGTTGCAGACGGCTGGGGACAGCTGTCAAGCTGGGGGGGGGGGCGCTAGGTGGTTAAGCTTTATTTGGTGAGGGGGGTGTTCTAGCCAGTTCACAGCCGGGACAACTAGACACCCCAGAATGTTCGTTTCCTTATGTTTTGGTTTGGGCTTGGCTTTGGATTGGTACTGGCTATGGTTTATTTATTGCAGGTACGCGGGCGCGGCGTGGCGTTGGGCCCGCAAACGCGAGGACAAGTCCTGCGCACGGATGGCGGGACAAAGAGCTCTGCTAAAAAAAAAAAATAAAAAATAAAAAAATAAAAAAAAATAAAAAAGAAAATAAAAAAAAAATAAAAAAAAAAATAAAATAAAATAAAAAATAAAAAAAATAAAAAATAAAATAATAATAATAAAATAAAATAATAAATGTAGGATATTTTCTTTCTCTTCTTTGGATTTGGGCTGTTTTCTTTCCTTTTTTTGTCTGTTTCTCTCCTGTTTCTTTCTTCAACGGACAGGAGCAACGGTCAGGGATGGTATGGACGTGGATTAAAGCTTAGCTTGGTAAGGGGGTGCTCTAGCCGGTTCACAGCCGGAACAACTAGACACCCCAGAATGTTCGTTCCCGTCGCTTCTCCCTTATACTCCCGGTTTTGAGCGCGCGCTGTCGGCGCGGTGTTTGTTTTGTTTTGGAGTACGGGTACGGGGAACTGTGTGGCAGTCCGTCTGGGGCGGTCCAGGTACCTCTTTTCTTGGAATAACTGGTCACTTACGGTCTCTCACAAAGGGAGCGCGCAGACGTGGATCTCAACCTCAACCTCACTCACACTCACTTCTCACGCAGATGCGGATCTTGGTCTTTCACTCACTTTCCACCCGGACGCGCGGATGCGGCCCTTTCTTTTCCTTGCGCAACAATATGTATTTCTCCAAAGAACGCGGTACAACAATAGGACAAGAAAAGTAGGCGGGAAAGGAGAGAAGGAAGGGGGTGGGGGCGTCTAAGCCATTTGCATCATTTCCTCCATGTCCGCCCTTGATGATGCCAGTAGGGCCCGGTAAGACGCCAAGAACTCGCGCCGGGATTCTGAGGATTGGGCTCCGGGGGTCGCCAGGAAGTTGCGGAGCATCGCGGTTGACCGTTCCGCGAAAGCCTCGAAGCCAGCGGCCGGGAGTGCCATCACGACCGGGATCTCCGGGATCTCGGGGGAGTTGAGGGAAGGCAGTGCCGGTGCTGGGACGGGGCTTGATCCAAACGAGCAAGGAGGTGATAAGGGGGTCCCCGGGGCATCGCGCGGAGGGCTCGGTCCATCTGGGGGCGATGACGGAACGATGATCGGGGACGGCGGAGGAGGGACCTCGGGGGTAGTGGGCCTCCCATCCGAGACCGCTGGTGACGCGGGCGGCGGTGAAGTACCTTGTGGAGCCGGGGCGGGAGGAGCCGGTGTAGGTGCCGGAGGGGGAACCGGGGCTGCAGCAGCGCGACGCTGGAGAATCTCATCGAGTTGCGGGTCCCTCGCGCCTTCCCTCATCCAAACGCGGTCCGACCAGAATTGTAGGGCCCGCCAATAGTCGTCAACAGACGAGAAATCCTCCTTCCGCGGTGGTCCCGCGCGGCGAAGGGGGGAAGCCGAGTCGCAACCCTCGCTCGGCGGAGGGCGGCAGGAAGGGGAGCCCGGCGGAGTCCACGAGTCCTCCGAGATGGTGTCGTCGTCGGAAACCACGAACGGGTCGGGACGAGCCCTTTTGCGCGGCCTGGGGCGGGAGCCAAAGTTGGGGGGAGCTCGGGGCATGCCATTGCTAAGCAAGCAGCGGCGATGGCCGCAACGGCAAGGGTCACAGGCGCGTTGACCAGGAGCGATCGAGCACGCGTGCCCGTTCCGGGGGCAGAATTGGCAGGGGAGCATGACGGCGATGAGCGTGGGAGGGGAGTCGGTGGAGTCTGAGAAGAGGAGTGGGTAGGGAGGAGCGGGGTGCGGGTAGTCAAGGTGGCAATGGGAAGGGACCTCTGGGGACAGAACTCAAGTTGGGGGGGGATGTGGTGTCATTATATAGCCTCGGGTTGGGGACTGCGTTGCGGCCCGCGCGCTCAGCATCTGGTAGGTTAGGCTCAGCAGTGGGGGTGCGCCGGTCCTCAGCAGTAGCCGCTGCGGGCTCAGCAGTGGGAGCGGTGGGATTGAGCACGCGACTGCGGGCCGGGCCTGACTAAGGGAGGCGGGCCGCGACCCGCTTGGATGTCCAACTCACGGATGGAGCTGGGCCAACCAGGTTCTCGGAACGGCTAGTTGGGGGGGAAAAAGCAGGGCGACAGCGGGGCTATATGCGTGGGCAGCCGTGCGCAAGCGCGGGCCGGCCACGGGACGGGAAATCCACAACGGCGCGTCGGGTGGATGCGCGCAAGCGCGGCAAACTTTGGGTATCGCGCGGCGGAGGGCTGCGCCACGAAAAGACAAACCGGATGCGCGTAATGGCAGGCGAGCTGGCGGGGATAGGGTATGGGTATGGGTTGGGGGATGGGTTGGGGTTCTGGGTCTAGGGTTCCTTCTTCATGGTTGCCAGTCTGTCTTTGTGCTTGTACTTAGGTTAGGGTTGAGGGGGAGGGCTCAAATACCTTTTCCCTTGACTCCGGGTTGTAGGGGGGAGGATATCTTCATCCATCAATATCTATATCTCTATATCTCTATCTCTCTCTCTCTCTCTCTCTCGGAGAAAAGGAAAGGAAGCATTCTCAGTCTTACAGACGCTAGAACCATTGATCCCGTAACTAGGGACAACTTCTTGAGGGAAGACCTCAAAAGTTTCCACAATGGTCAGTTGACCTGGCAGGTTGGATCCATGGAGATGGATTCCATAGTGGGATGTGGTTGAGAGGTACCGCAGTAGATGGGTTACGGCGTTCCAGTGAGTGAGGCCCGGCTTCTCGAGATGTTGGGAAAGTTGTGAAACGGTGAACAATATGTTGGGCCTGGTGGATACCGCCAGGAAGTTGAGCAAGCCTATTGCCCGTTGATAGCTGACGCCAAGCTTTCAGAAGGCCTCATGGTCCGCATCAGAAGCTTGCACCAGGCGAGTGTTTGGAACCATTGGGGTGGAAGCTGGCCGGCAGTTGAGCAGGTTGTAGTCCTGCAAGATTTTGAGAGTGTAGATTTCTTGAGATATGTGAAGTTCTGAGTGACTGGGCCTTGTCAGTTTCAGACCAAGGAGGTGCCTTGCTTCCCCAAGGTCCTCCATGACAAAGGCCCTTTTGATGAGGTTTTTGAACCTGTCCACGTCCGGGCTGATAAAGATCATGTCGTCGACGTAGACGTGAACAAAGCACATCCAACCGGGGACCTGGGAGATAAACAGGCAGGGGTTGGCGGGGGAGGGGGAGAATGAAATGGAGAGAAAGAAATTCTTGAGCGCAGTGTGGTGCTCCAAAACCTAACCTATAGCCATCAGACTCACTTTTCTAGTATAAGTACAGCCCCAAGCATCAATCAGACCGCAAAATTGGATCCTACACCAAAAATAACCCCTAGTCACTCAGCCAAAGTACCCCCCTATCTCTCATGGTTTAGAAGATACAGCCCAATTCAACCCTGGCCTACCCATACCCCTACCAGGTGTCACAGACCAGTGAAAGTCATGGACATACCTTGGATACCTTCAAGTACATACCCCATACAGTACAACCATACAGCACCAAACAAACCTGCAGCAGTATACATAATTAATATATGCAAGGCACTGCATGAAGAACCAAACAGATCACCTGTATACACAGCAATATATGCAAGACACTGCATACAGAGGCTTTACAGCATCATACAGGACATAATACAGAAGCAATATATGCAAGGCACTGCATGAAGGACCAAACAAATGATCAACCACCACTATACAGAAGTAATTTATGCAGGGGGCACCTGTATCAATGCAGCACAGCAATGCATGCAAGGGTGTACATGCATGTAGATCCTGCACAGCCTCCTCCTCTGACCAGCCAAAATGCCTCATGAACTGTATTCACTGTATCAGGGAGACCCTCAGGGGCAGCCCTGAGGGTAGGATTTTCTATAAATAGAGGGCCTCTGTCCCCCATCCAGGTCCCATCATCAGATCCCCCCAGGTTCCCAGCCTGAGGAGGTCACCCCTTATAAAAGATACTAAGCCCTTATAAAAGAATACTAAGCCCTTACAAAAGAATAGTAAATCCTTATAAAAAAATAGTAAACCCTTATAAAAGAATAATAAACCCTTATAAAAGATATCAAGCCCCCCTATAAAAGGAATTCTTAACCACCATCAACCCTTAGCATCATCTTCTACCATAACCCATATTTTTCCCATCACCCATACTTTTCTCATAACCCATACTTTCCCCATAACTCATACTTTTCCCATAACCCATACTTTTCCCATAACCCATACTTTTCCCATAACTCATACTTTTCCCATAACCCATACTTTTCCCATAACCCATACTTTTGCCATAACCCATACTTTCTTCATAACCCATACTTTTCCTATAACCCATACTTTTGCCATAACCCATACTTTCTCTATAACCCATACTTTTTCAATAACCCATACTTTTCCCATAACCCATACTTTTCCCATAACCCATACTTTTACCATAACCCATACTTTTACCATAACCCATACTTTTTCCATAACCCATACTTTTTATCATAACCCATCAGTTCCCCCTCATCCTCCCCTCCAGGGATCACCATGCCTCCTAGGCACCCTTAACCCATACTTTGACCATACTCAACCCATTATCCCATAACCCATACTGTAAAAATCATCAATCCCATAACCCATACCATCACCATCACCATCCACCATCAACCACCACCATTACCCTTGACCATCCACCATCAACCACCACCATTACCCTTGACCATCCATCATCATTACCCCATATTTTTTTGACCATGAGCCAACCCAATAACCCATACTTTTGACCATCCACCACCACCATTATTTACCCAATACCCCATACCTTTGAACATCACCACCATGTCCCCATAACCTAAACATCATCATCATCATCCACCATCACCATCATCACCATCACCAATCATCATCATCACCCATCATCACCATCATCATTCATCATCATCATCCATCATCATCATCCACCATCACCATCATCAACTATCATCATCATCCACCATCACCATCATCAACTACCATCATCACCTACCTCATCCATCATCATTCATCAACCATCATCAACCATCATCATCACCTACCTCAACCATCATCATCATCATCAAGCATCATCAACCATCATCATCAGTTATCAAGCATAGTCTCAACCATTTCAGCTTTATCACTCAACACCTGTCACATCAAGGGAGTATTCATCAGTAACCAATAAAACAACATAAAGAATATATAAAGGATAAGACTAGAGAAAGGATTCTTCCCTTACTCAGCTTCTATCCACCAGGTCACCTATCTGTTCCACCATTTCTTCCTTATCAAGCTTGAATACATTGATCCTAGGTCTGATAGAGACTACTATAGTAGCAACTCTATTTGAAAATCAGCCACCAATCTCTTTTCTTTTATTGTTGTGAGACTACTATAGTACGTAGAGGGGCAGGCAATTCAAAACCACCCTTAGTCTTCATCTATCTTATTAGTAGTTGTAGTACTAAATTCCCCCTCAAGTGACTGCCAGCAAGCTATTTGCTTAACTTTACCCAATCCCAAAGGAGTCTCCACAGCGGAGTACCACACTTGGGGTGCCTGCTTCAATCCATAGATTGCCTTGTGGAGCTTGAGGCACAAGCCTTCAGGAACGTCAAGGCCAGGTGGAGCTCAAAGGAAGACGACTTTGCTCAAGTTGCCGTTGAGGAAAGCGTTCTTGGCGTTCATCTGATGAATGTCGTAGCCTCAACTCAGGCCCACGATCAGAGCCATTTGGAGACTGGATGATCGTCCTGTGGGAGCATACGTTAGTAGGCCTTCCTCTAACTCCTGCCGACTTCCCTGTGCACATAAGCGTGCTTTGAATTTGGTGACATTGCCGTCTGAGTCCTCCTTGATGTGAAATACCCAAAGGGTGTTTAGAAGATTGGCGCCAGGGGGAACTGGGACGACCGACCAAACCCCATGTCGATCCATAGCAGCAAGTTCTTCGTCAACCGCCAACATCCACTTAGGTGATTCCTGGAGCGTAAGTGCTTCTTGATAAGTCCGCGGAACACGGATTGTGAGGAAGGCACAAGCCAGGTTGGCACGCCGCCTGGAGGAGAGAATAGCCAAGGGATCAATGGCGCTGCTGATGTTGCGAGGGGCGACGTTGGAGGTGAGAATGTAGTCCCACCCCGGCTTCACCTTTGCAGGGCGGTCAGCAGTTGATCCACAAGGAGCGTCCGAGGGGGCCGCAGTGGCAGTTGGGGAGGAGGGCGTGGGCAAGCAGTGTGGGGCAGGATCAGAGCACAAATCTTCCAGTTCCTCTTGATCCAGGCTCCCGTTAACAGCGTCACGGATGGGTTCAAAGTGTTTGTCAATTTCTGTGAACGTAAGTTCAATGTCGGCGTGGAGAGAGGAGTCGTTGAGGATGGTTGTACCCGGAAAGGTACCTTTGACAAAGCAAACGTCGTGGCTGACCATGATTTGGTTGTCGGCTGTGAGCACCTCGAAGTTGTGATTTCCTGCTGCGTAACCAAGAAGGATCCCTTTGACAGCAGTGTCACCGAATTTCCCATCACGCTTGTGCTTGGGAAGATTAGGATAACAGAGACAGCCAAAGGGTCGTAGTTGGTTCGGATTAAACGGTCGGCCAGTCCAAAGCTTGTAGGGAGTCTTCCAGTCAAGAGTCTTGGTGGGAGTTACGTTTTCAAGAAATACAGCCATAGTGACCGCATATTCCCAGAAGTGAGCTGGTAGCTTAGCCTCCTTGAGAAGTGTTCGAGCTTTCTCCACGGTAGTCCGATTTCCCCTCTCAGCCACAGGGTTTTGCTGTGGCGTGTAAGGTGCGGTAATCTGAGATTGAATTCCATTGGCTCGTAGAAAGTTTTGGAAGTTGAGGCTGGTGAATTCCCCACCTCCGTCGGTGTGGATTTTGGTGATTGGATGATTTGTATGCTCGTTCTTCGCATAGGCGCAGTAGTCTTTGAAGCGCTTGAGGGCTTCGGATTTAGATTTGAGTAAGTACACGGCTTTGCGGCCTGTGTACTGGTCGGTGATCTTGAAGTAGTATTCAAAACCATTGATTGAAGGTGGAGTGATGCGTCGGCTGAGATCCATGTGCAGCGTGTGCAAAGGACGAGGAGCAGAAGGGAGAGAGGAAGGGAAGGGAAGACGGGCGGACTTAGACAGATGGCAGGATTCAAATTTGACTTTTACTTGCGGTATGTCAAACATCCGGCTGAGAACCTTGTCACAAGGGTGTCCAGCTTGGCAATGGAGCATGACGTGATGATCGGCGGAGACCTTGAGGGCAATGCTTTCTTCTCCTTGGGCTAGGTTTTTGTTACCAATCAGGTTCAGAGGGACGCTGCAGGTACCATTCAAAATGGAGGCGTTGAAAAGTGCCTTTTCCCCGTAGATGACGTCAAACGTTGAATCCCCTGTATGCCGGATGTTGCAGCCCTTGCTGAAGAGTCGCCCAAGACTGATTAGAGAGGCCAAAAGTTGAGGAACGTGAAGGGCATTGATGCTTATAGCTGCTCCGTTTGGAACGGAGACAAGTATTGTGCCTTTGCCAAAAACGTCAAGATGATTTCCGTCTGCCAATTCAACTGTGGAGCTAATGCGTTTGTATGATTGAAATGAGGAGGCGTCGCTAAACATATGGTGGCTTGCGCCACTGTTGAGGAAAGCTAGATTGGAGGAGGGTACCGAAGTGTTGTAAGTTGTGAAACAACTGAACCCTCTTGCCACAATTTCTGGTTCAGGGTCTCTCTGAACAACACTGACTACCTTTGCATGATTGGTTTTCTGATTCTTGGCTTTGCTTTGGAGCTGACGACAGTTGTTCTCACTGTGCTTGGTGAGCGGATTGTGTACCCCGTTGGAACAGGTTGGATAAGCTGCATAGGAAGTGTTTTCAGATTTTATCACTCCAGTTGGGGCATTTGAGTCTCTCATCTTGTTCTTGAGGGCATCCTTAACCATCTCGACGGTCAACGGTTGTTTGGTGTAAAGTAATTCTTTTGTGCTTGTGAATTCTGCTGGAAGTCTGCTAAGAATGAATTTGGCCACAAGGGATTCCTTCAAGTACTCTCCAATGGGTTTCCCAATTACCAGTCCAACCAACATCATAGAGCTGAGATGGTTATTGACGTTGGTGATAAACCCGGGCAGGTCGTTTGATTTGTAGGTGAGAGCCATAAAGTCCTGGTACACTTTGGATTGATTGTCGTCTGTCTTTGCTTCAAAATAATCAGAGATTGCAGTCCAAATGACTGTAGGATCTTTGGATTCAAATTCTTTAGCAAATCAATTATAAACGTTCTGATCAACGTAGCATCCAAGTATTACCGCCGTTCTGGATCTCTTGGCAAAGAAGATTTCCCGTTTGTTGGGATCTTTAGGCGGAGTCTGATTAGAGAGAGAGTGACCGAGGTCGTTGGCCAGGAGGTAATGTTTGATTTTAAACTTCCACAGTGGATAATTTGAGGAGTTTAGGATTGGCAGCATGGGTTTTGCAGAGGAGTTGCTCATGGTGATTAACTTGGATCAGCGCAGCTGGTAGCAACCTGGGCTCATAACCTGAAGACGCGAAAGCGACTTTGGACCACAAGGGTTTGAGTCTCAGCAAGACTAGTTGACAATGACGAGGAACGCGAGAAGAAAACCAACCTTTGGACCACAAGGGTTTGAGTCTCAGTGAGACTAGTTGACGATGACGAGGAACGCGAGAAGAAAAACAACCTGATGACGAGCGCAGACAAGGTTAGGCAATGACAGATGATGGAGACGAAACAAACAGTAGTTGTATGAATTGAACACCTTTGGACCACAAGGGTTTGAGTCTCAGCAAGACTAGTTGACAATGACAAGGAACGCGAGAAGAAAACCAACCTGATGACGACAAGAGTGGAAAGAATGAGAAAGCAGTGAGTTTTGGAATGTGAAGAGATTAAAGAAACAGGACAGAGTGAAAAGAAGAGAACCTGATGACGAGCGCAGACAAGGTTAGGCAATGACAGATGATGGAGACAAAACAAACAGTAGTTGTATGAGGAAACGCAATACAAGGAGGTGAGAGCACCGGTTCAAATAACAACCTGAATTCTAGGTTAAGTCTTGATTCTGAATATCATTGTTTGTGCTGCAGTCATCTGCTACGCGCTCACTCTGAGTTTCAACACGTCCTAAATCTTCCATTTCCCATTTTTGGTTAATTTTGTTTTGAACTTCCTTTATGTTGTTACCTGTTATAATCATATTGTCAACGTGAACATATAGTAGACTATACTTGTGATTTTTACTTTGCAAGTAGAGACAAGCGTCACACGGAGATTGAGTAAAACCTATGGAGAGTGAGAATGAATTGACATCCTCATTCCATAGCTTAGGTGATTGTTTGAGGCCATATATTTCTTTGTTAATGTGCCATACTTTGTTGGTCCCTTCGACGTATCCATCAGGTTGCTCTAGATAAATCTCTTTATTGAGTGGTGCGTTCAGGAACGCAGTGACGACATCCATTTGGTGAATCTCCCAGTTGTTTTTAGCAGAGATGGCAATAAGTAATCTGAGTGAAGTTGGTTTTCCAGTGGGGGAAAACTTTTCATGGTAGTCAACTCCCTCAATTTGAGAACAACCTTTGGCCACGTATCAAGATTTCTTCTTTATAAAATTTCCATTTGTGTCAAATTTGATTTTACAAAGCCTTTAACTTTAATTACTTTCTTGTGTGTTGGTCAATTTACAAGTGTAAATACTCCTTGAGTCTTCATGGAGTTGATTTCTTTTTCAAATGGCTTGAACCAATTGGGGGTGTTGTCTTTTTGGGCTGCTTCATAATAGGAGGTTGGGTTGGCGTGTACAATATGAGCAACTAGGTTTGTCAGGGCACAGAAGTTGGCAGAGAGTTGGATTAAGTTTTTATAGTTAATTAGGCGTAGATTATGTAGGTTGCTCGGTCTTGTGTAGGGAGGATTGACAGAGGTGCCTTTGGATTGTGGGATATCAGGTGAGGTTGTAGGGATGGAAATGATTTTGGGTGAGTTGGGTAGAGCTGGTGGTGGCCCTAAGTTCAGTATAAGGCATGTTTTGGTGGGGGAGGTATTGGGAGGGGCTGCACAAGGCTCTTCAATGGGTTCACTTGGGAAAACAGCAAGGACTGTTTCAGGTTGAGTGTTGGGTTTATTTTCTTTGAATGGAAACTGTTTTTCTTCAAAGGTTATGTCGCACAAGATTTTTGTTGCATTTTGTTCCGGTACCTAAATGTCTGTTTTCTTCAGTGAATCCCAGTAGAATTCTTTCAACAGCTACCTGACTAAACTTATTTTCTCTTACAAATTTTCTTATTAGTAGATGAGTTTTACACCCAAAGACTCCTATGTGGTCCACATAGGGCTTATGACTGAACCAGAGCTCAAAGGGTGTAATGTTTTGGATAGGGGTGGAGTTGGAGAACGTTTGATTAGTAAGATAGGTGGCAGTATGAACAGCATTCCACCAGAATTTGGATGGCACACAGCTATGAAAAATTAGGGCCCTTGCCCTTTCAACAATGGTTTGGTTAATTCTTTCAGCAACACCATTCTGTTCTGGCTTATACAGAGCAGTTACTTGTTTGGTGATGCCCAAGGTGTTCTAATATCTCATGGCCTCCAAGTTGTTAAATTCCATTCCACCATCTATGGTTAGATTGATCAATTTCTTTCCGGTTTGTTGCTCAGATTTAGCTATAAATATTTTAATTACTTCTAAAACATTATATTTGAATTTGGAGACTAATGGAAAACCTGTTTGGTAAAAGTTAAAATCATCGGTGAAGAGTGCATAATAGGAGAAGATACATTTGGTACAAATAATGCCACTTAAATCAAGATGAACATTTTCTAATGGTCGAGTACTGCGTCTGCTTTCCTTATTATGTGGGGTTCTATGGATTTTGGCTAGTTTAAATGTATCACATTGAAATGGTGTAGTAGGGGGCGATTTCAGCATTCCGACAGTGGTCATCCTGTTCTGGCAATCTGGATTCATATGGGCAAATTGGTAGTGGATAATTTAAGCGTCATATCCAAGGTTGGTATGGTGTGCTTGGATGTTTCTCACATTAGGTGATATCTTGAATTCCATCAGGTTATTACTGAATGATCCTCAAAGTATAGTATTTTCTTGGTCCTTTAGTTCAAATATTGCGCCTAACTTTACTATTTTTATGTTATCTTGTAGGAGTATACATCCCGCCATCAGGTTCTTGGATAATTTGGGAATGTATATGGCGTTTTAAAAACCCATTTTTTGATTTTTATGTCCTTCAATGGTGACTTGTCCAATTCCTTGAAACGGTAAGGTTACTCCTCCTCCTGCTAACTTGAGTTTGAGGTTTATGTTGTCACTGCAAAGGGTTTCTGGTTCAAAGAAGTGTATATTATTGAACTTATGTTGAGTTGCTCCTGTATCAAAGATGATTGTGTCTTGTCTTTCTCCAGTTTGACCATAGTAACATCCTGGGTTGCTGGAGCTTGGGCAATCTAAGACTGTTGCAAGGTTGGCTTGCGCAGTGGGTTTTAGTTTGAACCACTCGGGTAGGTCTCCTTTCCATAATCCTTGAATTATTTTTTCTCTATCAAAGCCCTTCAACTGGCTTCATTTCTGGAGTGGCAGGGATTGGACAGATGTGGTCCAATGCAGTGGTCTTTTGTGCATTTTACATGATTTTTGATCTGAGTGGTGTTTGCCTCCTTGGGTACATACAAGTTACTTGATAAGAACGGGGTAAATTTCTGTGTTTCAAGAAGCTCTTCAAATACCCTGTCGAATGTAAGGGGGCGTATAAATCTTGCAATGGATTGTTTATTGCTGTTGAACCTGGGGTGTATATATTCAAGTAATATATAGACCAGGTCAGATTCCTTATCAATTCCTCCGCTGGCTTGCATTATTTGGGATTTTATAATTTTGAATTTTTCGAGATACTCCCTAATAGATGTAATGGGACCTTGTTTTAAAGAATTTAACTGTTTCTTGAGATCAAAAAGGTTTCTACTGGAATCTTTAGCATGAAATTCTTTTAGGGTTTCCCAGATAATAGATGGTTTTTTGCAGGATGCTAGCTCTGGATAAGACAGAGCCTTGGAGTTGAGTTGGTTCACATCATATGAATCTAGTTGGCTGAAAGGCCAGGAGCTAAGGAGCCGTTTAACGGCATTGTGATATATTGGGGAAAATAGTTCTGAGTAAGGTGCATCTGAAATTAGGTACTTGTCAAGATCAATGGATCTTAAGGACTTGGTGACTGCTGGTGACCATGAAAAATAGTTCTGGTTGGTGAGCTTGTGTGAGATATTGATTTTTGACAGTGAGTTAAGTATTTCTTGGTTTGCTTGTAGGCGTTGCTTGGTGTATTCAGGATTGGCAATGGAGGATTCAATTGTAATTTCACAATGAAACAGATGGGTGGTAAAGGAAGCTTGGCTGGATGGGCTTGTGGACATGACTGGTGGAGGAGCTGAGGTTGGGGCAGGGCTAGACACTGGTGATTGGTTTACTGGGGGAATCATGATTGTTGTCTCTTGCTACCATGTATATTTTTGGATGGCTTGCTAAAGACAATAAATAAAGGCGGAAATCTTAGTTTGAATAAGATTGGACCGCTGCTAAGAATTATGAAACACCTGAAGACAATAAATAAAGGCGGCAATCTTAGTTTGAATAAGATTGTACCGCTCCTACAAATTATGACACCTATAACAATAGGCTCCCCAAAGCATATGATTAGAAGCAATTTATTTCATTAGTTTTAAAGACATATAAAAAAACTGAAGACAATAAATAAAGGCTGCAATCTTATTTTGAATAAGATTGTTCTGTCCTAAGAATTATGACACCTATCTGAGATAAAAACCATTTTTCCAATCACTATGTTAGTACCGGTGTGCATAATAACAGGCACATTGACTTACAACAATAGGTTTCCCAAAGCTTATGATAAGAAGCAATGGGGAACCTATTATTGGATGCGCACTTGGTCTCTTTAAATAGGAGACATAGACATAAAAAAAGAGATAAAAGCACAGGCTAGTTGCACATGAGAACACGGTCTGTGCTTATCATGATGTCATGTCAGACACTATAGGTATGATATCAGAGGTGTTCTGGTTTTGTTAATTTAATAAGATTTAATTAGTTGGGTGCCCAGAATGGAATTCCTAAAATCTAGCTTTCAGCTGAAATGGCTACCACTTACACCTTCAGTGTTACGCATGAGAAAATTGGAAAAATCAGAAATTTAATGAATTTTCAGTTTTTCCCATGGTTATCCTGCTCCTTTTTTTCTGAAAAATGAATCAGAAGATTTTTATGGATAGTAGCATCCAACTCTTCTGAATCACTTTCCTCATAAAAATCAGCATTGATTTGAGTTATTTTGGCAAAAATATGTGATTACAAGCAGAATTGAACTGGAAAAGGGTGACATGAATCAGAAGCAGACACAGGATATTGGAAAGAAAGAAATAATGAACAGATAAAGAGAGAAAAAACACAATTAAGCCAATTAGTCCCATCATTAGTTTTTGAAACTGCTTTATGATGTTGGGGGAATGATAGAATTAAAAGAAAGGATACCTCAATAGAATGAAAAATTATTCTAAACTGCAAGACACAAATTATTTAATACAAAAAAGTTCAATGAATAATTCATTACAGTGATTGATTCATTGTGCTTGCTGCAATTTTTACTTGGGGTAAATTCCCTAATTGATTCTAATGAAAGCTTTCAAAATCATGGAAAATAAAATCAAAAGATATGAGATTAATTTTAAAAAATTGAAGCTTTTTGATTGAGAGAAAAACTATCTTCAACCGCTATTTAATTAAATAATATCAAAAATCTTTTCAAATTCCATTTTTGGATTATTTTTTTAAAGGATTCAGTTTTTTAATTTTATTTCCAATCAAAGTCTCAAACTGGTTTGTGATTTGGCAATCAATCACAAAAAACAATAGTACTCAAACAGAAATTTCACCACATAAGTCAAATTGAGATCCAGAAAGATATAAAGATGACTTCAGACATTAAATAGAAATTAACCTTGGAAAAATTAAATATTTCTTGCATGGGATTGTCTCTATTTGAAAGTGAAATTTTCCCCTTCCTTTTGGAAAGCTTGATCCTTCAAACAATCTTGGATATTCATGTTCTCCTTAAATAGCTCTCTAGCAAAGGGTTTTCTTTACTTTTGGCCCTGGGAAAACACTTGTATGACCTGGAAGAAGCCATCTTATTCAATTTAACCAAGTTCTTTGGACACACCAGGATCAAAAGTTTCCACCAAACTTTGTATCAAAGCTAAAATTAAAAATCAAATGAATAAATTCTGGAAAATAATAAGACTTTCAGAAAAACAACATATCAGATTTTGAAGCAGGATAAGATATTAAGGTATAGAAATAAGGATAGGATCACTGCACTTTCCTTTTTTACTTTGAATGTTTGCTCCCCTACCTTACCACCTTCTTTATGATATTCTTATTTTTATTCTTCAAATCTTCCTACCTTTACCTGTGCCTTCTTCCTGGTTTTGGTTTAAAATATTTGAATGGCCTCTCTAGTGGGGATTTCCTAGCATGTATTTCCACATGTATGTTTTAACAAACTGCAATTCTTCAGAAAGCCTTTTTGTTGAAGACTAAAAATTCTCAATATTTGCCCCCTCTTATTTTCATAACCTCCTCAAATTCAATTATTCTTAATACATTATGGTTTTTTTGCAGACTTTTTTTTGAATCCTTCAAAGATCATTGGAAGTTGTTGAGTTTGGATGTGATTCAATTCTGATGTTAAGCGCCTGACTTCTAAAATCCAGATCAGATTCCTCTTCTTCACCCTCAAAAAAAACATTTATTTAGTTAAGAAAGATACCCCCAAAACCAAAATTGAAAATAAAAATAGGGCATTAATTTTCTCATGGGAAAAAGTCTTGAAACAGTGGGTGTTCTATGTATGTGTAATTTAACGTCCACCTGGACAATTACTTTATTTAAAGGATGTTTCAAGATTTTTTTTGAAAGAATTGTGACCCCCCAGCCCTGTATCTGGGTTATTCAAACCCTCATAAAAAATATCTGGTAATTTTGGAGGCATTAAAAAACCTTCAAAAATCCATTTACAAAATGAAAAAATCATGGAAGGGCCATTCTCAATTTGCAACCCTGCGCAAAAGTCAAGACTAAAATTAGGTTTGTGGCGCCGTTTGCAACCAATTTAAATTGTGAATGGCGGCTTCCAACCCATTTCAGTTGTGTATGGCCTATCAACACCCATTTTGGCCGTGAATAGTGACCCAGGACTCATTTGTGGTGAGCAAAAAAAAAAGAAAAGGAAAGGAAAGGAATTAAAAATGAAATAAAATCAATAAATATAAATATAAAATTGAAAAAAGAAAAATGAACCAAAAAAATACAAAAAGACCAAAAAAAGAAAAAAAGAAATGGAAATTCTGGAAGTTTGACCTCTTGGGGGCCATGAATGCGCAGCCCATCACAATTGAAAAGTCTATGGAACAGCCCAAAAGTAAAAACACAAAACGTTAAATAAACAATGAAAGTCTATGGACCAGTCCTGTAGTAAAAATTCCCAAAAATAAAAGTTCCACTTGTGTCACGCTGTTCCAATGAGGTGAACATGTATCAAGCCCCCCTTGATGGAATATCCCTAAAATAAAAACAAACCAAAATTGACTTGTATAAATTCCACATTGATGGACAAACCCTAAAGTAAAAACATCAGAAAAAAAGATGTTCAACTTGTCAGGCCCTAAAGTAAAAACACCAAAAAAAAGGGGAAATGTTAAATTCACAGCTCATTGAGTTGTGTAAACAACTCTTTAAGTTGTGTACACAGCTCAATTGGCCAAGTGACACCTCACATGACTCAAATGAGCTGTGTGGCATGCAACACGACTCAAATGGGCCGTTTGGCACGCTACACAACTCCAATGGGCCGTGTGGCAATCTACACGACTCAAATGGGCAGTGTGGCATGCTACACGTCCCATTTGAGTTGTGCAGCGCGATAAATGACTAGAAAAAAGTTCTTTAGCCTCTAATAAATAATAAATATTAAATTATAAATTATAAATTATAAATTATAAATTATAAATTATCAATGATAACTGATAAATAATAAAAAATAAAAAATAAATAATAAATGATAAATAATAAATAATAAATAATAAATAATAAATAATAGATAATCAATAATAAATAATCAATAATAAATAATAAATAATAAATAATAAATAATAAATAATAAATAATGAATAATAAATAATAAATAATAAATAATAAATAATAAATAATAAATAATAAATAATAAATAATAAATAATAAATAATAAATAATAAATAATAAATAATAAATAATAAATAATAAATAATAAATAATAAATAATAAATAATAAATAATAAATAATAAATAATAAATGATAAATGATAAATAATAAATAATAAATAATAAATAATAAATAATAAATAATAAATAATAAATATTAAATTATAAATAATAAATAATAAATAATACATAATAAATAATAAATAATAAATAATAAATAATAAATAATAAATAATAAATAATAAATAATAAATAATAAATAATAAATAATAAATAATAAATAATAAATAATAAATAATAAATAATAAATAATAAATAATAAATAATAAATAATAAATAATAAATAATAAATAATAAATAATAAATAATAAATAATAAATAATAAATAATAAATAATAAATAATAAATAATAAATAATAAATAATAAATAATGAATAATAAATAATAAATAATAAATAACAAATAATAAATAATAAATAATAAATAATAAATAATAAATAACAAATAATAAATAATAAATAATAAATTATGCATAATAAATAATAAATAATAAATAATAAATAATAAATAATAAATAATAAATAATAAATAATAAATAATAAATAATAAATAATAAATAATAAATAATAAATAATAAATAATAAATAATAAATAATAAATAATAAATAATAAATAATAAATAATAAATAATAAATAATAAATAATAAATAATAAATAATAAATAATAAATAATAAATAATAAATAATAAATAATAAATAATAAATAATAAATAATAAATAATAAATAATAAATAATAAATAATAAATAATAAATAATAAATAATAAATAATAAATAATAAATAATAAATAATAAATAATAAATAATAAATAATAAATAATAAATAATAAATAATAAATAATAAATAATAAATAATAAATAATAAATAATAAATAATAAATAATAAATAATAAATAATAAATAATAAATAATAAATAATAAATAATAAATAATAAATAAGAAATAAGAAATAATAAATAATAAATAATAAATAATAAATAATAAATAATAATTAATAAATAATAAATAATAAATAATAAATAATAAATAATAAATAATAAATAATAAATAATAAATAATAAATAATAAATAATAAATAATAAATAATAAATAATAAATAATAAATAATAAATAATAAATAATAAATAATAAATAATAAATAATAAATAATAAATAATAAATAATAAATAATAAATAATAAATAATAAATAATAAATAATAAATAATAAATAATAAATAATAAATAATAAATAATAAATAATAAATAATAAATAATAAATAATAAATAATAAATAATAAATAATAAATAATAAATAATAAATAATAAATGATAAATGATAAATGAGAAATCATAAATAATAAATAATAAATAATAAATAATGGACAATAAATAAAAAATAAAAAATAATAAATAATATATGATAAATAATCAATAATAAATAATAAATAATAAATAATACATAATAAATAATAAATAATAAATAATAAATAATAAATAATAAATAATAAATAATAAATAATAAATGATAAATAATAAAGAATAAATAAAAAATAATCAATAATAAGTAATAAGTAATAAGTAATAAATAATAAATAATAAATAATAAACAATAAATAATAAATAATAAATAATAAATAATAAATAATAAATAATAAATAATAAATAATAAATAATAAATAATAAATAATAAATAATAAATAATAAATAATAAATAATAAATAATAAATAATAAATAATAAATAATAAATAATAAATAATAAATAATAAATAATAAATAATAAATAATAAATAATAAATAATAAATAATAAATAATAAATAATAAATAATAAATAATAAATAATAAATAATAAATAATAAATAATAAATAATAAATAATAAATAATAAATAATAAATAATAAATAATAAATAATAAATAATAAATAATAAATAATAAATAATAAATAATAAATAATAAATAATAAATAATAAATAATAAATAATAAATAATAAATAATAAATAATAAATAATAAATAATAAATAATAAATAATAAATAATAAATAATAAATAATAAATAATGGACAATAAATAAAAAATAATAAATAATAAATAATATATGATAAATAATCAATAATAAATAATAAATAATAAATAATACATAATAAATAATAAATAATAAATAATAAATAATAAATAATAAATAATAAATAATAAATAATAAATAATAAATAATAAATAATAAATAATAAATAATAAATAATAAATAATAAATAATAAATAATCAATAATAAATAATAAATAATAAATAATAAATAATAAATAATAAATAATAAATAATAAATAATAAATAATAAATAATAAATAATAAATAATAAATAATAAATAATAAATAATAAATGATAAATGATAAATGAGAAATCATAAATAATAAATAATAAATAATAAATAATGGACAATAAATAAAAAATAAAAAATAATAAATAATATATGATAAATAATCAATAATAAATAATAAATAATAAATAATACATAATAAATAATAAATAATAAATAATAAATAATAAATAATAAATAATAAATAATAAATAATAAATAATAAATAATAAATGATAAATAATAAAGAATAAATAAAAAATAATCAATAATAAGTAATAAGTAATAAGTAATAAATAATAAATAATAAATAATAAACAATAAATAATAAATAATAAATAATAAATAATAAATAATAAATAATAAATAATAAATAATCAATAATCAATAATAAATAATAAATAATAAATAATAAATAATAAATAATAAATAATAAATAATAAATAATAAATAATAAATAATAAATAATAAATAATAAATAATAAATAATAAATAATAAATAATAAATAATAAATAATAAATAATAAATAATAAATAATAAATAATAAATAATAAATAATAAATAATAAATAATAAATAATAAATAATAAATAATAAATAATAAATAATAAATAATAAATAATAAATAATAAATAATAAATAATAAATAATAAATAATAAATAATAAATAATAAATAATAAATAATAAATAATAAATAATAAATAATAAATAATAAATAATAAATAATAAATAATAAATAATAAATAATAAATAATAAATAATACATAATAAATAATAAATAATAAATAATAAATAATAAATAATAAATAATAAATAATAAATAATATATAATAAATAATAAATAATAAATAATGAACAACAAATAATAAATAATAATAAATAGTAAATTATATATAGTAAACAATGAATAATAAACAACAAAAATAATAAATAATAAATAATAAATAATAAATAATAAATAATAAATAATAAATAATAAATAATAAATAATAAATAATAAATAATAAATAATAAATAATAAATAATAAATAATAAATAATAAATAATAAATAATAAATAATAAATAATAAATAATAAATAATAAATAATAAATAATAAATAATAAATAATAAATAATAAATAATAAATAATAAATAATAAATAATAAATAATAAATAATAAATAATAAATAATAAATAATAAATAATAAATAATAAATAATAAATAATAAATAATAAATAATAAATAATAAATAATAAATAACAAATAACAAATAATAATAATAATAAATAATAATAAACAATATATTCTAAATTCTAAATTAGATGGAGTAATGTATGGGCCCCCACGCGTCGAGGGGCCCTACACAGCTCCCACGGGCCGTGTGGGGCCGTGTATACGGCTCCCACAATCCTGGACCGTGTACACAGCTCCCAAACTCCTGGAGCCATGTACATGGCTCCCACACTCCTGGAGCTGTGTAAACAGCTCCCACACGACTGGAGCCGTGAATGTAACATTAACCAAATAAAAAACATATAATACATAATAAATAATAACAAATTATAAATTATAAATTATATGGAGTAGTTTATGGGCCGGCTACACGTCCCATTTGAGTTCTGTGGCATGCCAAACAACTAAAATGAAGTGTGTAGCCTCCACTAAATAATAAATAATGAATAATAAATTATAAATTATAAATAATAAATAATAAATAATAGATTATTTATAATAAATAATAAATAATAAATAATAAGTAGTAAACAATAAATAATAAATAATAATAAATAATAAATTACAAATCATATGGAGTAGTGTATGGGCCACCAAGCATTGAGGGGCCCTACAAAGCTCCCACAGGTCGTGTGGGACCCTACACTACTCCTACTGGTTGTGTGGGCCCTACAAAGCTCCCACAGGCTGTGTGAGGCCCTACATGGCTCCCACAAGACTGGAGCTGTCAATTTAATATCACCCAAAAAAATGTTCAACATGTGTTACGCTGATCCCATCAAAATAATTAAAAAAATCATTATGATGGGATCAGCCCAACACAAGTTGAACTGAATTGCCAATAATATTTCATTCAAAACACTCATCATAATGATTTTAAATAAAAACAATCAACATAATGATGTTCAAAATGCAATAACACGTTATATTTGTAGAATTAAAAGATAAGCATAAGAACTCAAAACCAAACAATGAAATTAAAATGATGTTTTTAAATTGGAATAAAAATTGAGTTGTTGTTTTAGATTATCAACCCAAACAGAAGAATTTTTAGAACACAAACATACAGTTTTGGAAACAATAGGCAGGATTGTAATCATTTCTCCCTTAAGTACAAGATGAAACAAGTCATTATTGTTTAAAAAGCAAATGAATATAGCATCTGATGCATCTGATTTTTCTTTTCTTTTAAACCCCTTTTCATAGGAGTATAAGCAAAACATGCATCCAATGAAATGAAAAATATTGGTCTTCCATAAGTATCAGCTATCAATTGGCCCATCTCAAGATTTGAAAGCCATTTTTAAGAAAGAATATTATCATTTAAATCATTAACATCAAGTGTTTTTTCTATCTTTTTAAAGTCTTTGCTTCCCCCAAGGATATCAGAATAGTATTTCTTATTTTTCCACAATTTTCCAATCATTTACTTTTTTAATTTAAACCAACCATTCTCACCATACCCAAGTGATTTAGCTATGACTCTAAATGTGCTATTCCCACCACCACAACCCCTAAGAGCCTATGTCAGTTCTCAGGTATTTGATTGAGGCATTTCACTTTTGGTTCCTAAGATCAAAAATAACTTAGTATTCATTGTTGGTTTTGATCACTTCAATGGAATTGATACTCACCAAAAATGCAATTCTTGTTGGATTCTCCCCTTCTTCTTCCTCAGAAGAGGAAGAAGATTCCAAATTCAGGGAGCCTAATTTAATTTCAGAATCTTCCTCTGAACTATGAAATTCAGATTCTGAGCCCAAGCAATTCTAATATAACCCTCATTCCCCATTATTCCATGAAACCAAAAAAATGAATACTCAAAATAAAAGGCTTACTATTTAGTTGATCAGGATTGAATCACTAACTTGGTCTGGAACAAGTGACATGGGCTTGGCAGATCAATCTTGGGAGGAGGTGATAGATGAGTTTACTCCTCCTTAACAACAATACAGGGCTGAGATTTTTGTCGCAAGTGGGGTTTGTCTTCAAATAGGTGCTTCAATAGTAGACTGAGCAGGTTTTTTAGAGTGGGGATGGAAAAAGAAGGTAGCAAGAGTTGGGAAAGATGAGGAAAGGGAGAAGAGAATTGACAACTTCCAGAGACCAGATTGTTACATCCAGAGATGAACCTCAGGTTTTCAACGCAGGTACAGTCAATGAGGCCGCGTGATCTATAGCTAACACTCCTCCTAGATTCAGTGGAAGTGAGATGTAACTGGAGCATGGCATGGACCACCTTGACGTACCTAAGTGGCTTTGTGAGAATATCCAGAATCAATTTGTCTGTGGGTGTGTGTTCAATAGATATGAGTCACTTGAACACTAGGTCCCGCACGTATTGAAAGAGTATCTCAATGCGTTGGGAGTTGGGGTTCAGCTGGGCTTCCTTACTGATGAAGTTAGCCCCTTGATTATTGTTCTTTATATTTGGCTTTGAGATTGGGATGCCAATGCCAATAATAAGGGCGGACAGACACCTGATTTGTTTTGCGCACAGGTTTATTGCCACAAATTCAGCCTCCATTGTGGACTGAGCGACTATGGGCGGCTTCTTGGTGGTCCAGCTATGGGGTTTCTGTATAAGGTGACCATGTAACCTGAAGTTGATTTCTGTGTAGTGATTTATTGACCATAGTCGGTGTTCCCCCATATGCACAGTTGGTCTTTGTGAACAGTATGCCCCTGTATTTTATTCCTTTTAGATATTGGAATAAATGCTTCACCATCTTCCATTGAGCCTGTGTTGGTTTTTTTGCAAACTGAGACAGGAGTTTTACGGCAAACACTATATCTGGTCATGTGTGGATAACTAGATGTATCAGGGTACCCAGCGCCCTCTGCATGGTCTTCACATTGAAATCTGGTGATTCCTGCCCTACTTATTTGTGAATGTTCATAGGTGAGGGAGTTTTTACCACATTGAGGTGCTCAAAAGCAAAATCTTACAGTGCCTTCTTGGTGAAGTCAGGTTGATGCATTTTCAGCAATCCATCTTGATTCCACTCAAGAGTATAACCCAGGTGTTTGGTTGGGCTTTCCTGGAGCTTTAGTTTATAATCCCCCCCAGAAGTTTCAGAAACTGCTTGACTTCCCCCCAATTGCTTCCAAAAATTAGTCCATCATCTAAATGTAGATGCAGCCAAACTGTTTTTGATTTGTCCACAAAGATAAATTCATCCCTTGTCAATGGGTTTAGGCTGTGTGAGTGGAGTGTCTTTGTCACTTGGTAGGGCCAGAATCGTGGAGCCTGTTTGGCCCCATACAACAATTTGTTTAGTCGCCAAACCCATTGCTCCTTACCCTAAACCTCAAAGCCCGCCACTTGAGCCACATGGACCATTGCATCAATTTTACCATAAAGGAATGCCGTCTTGAAATCAAAATACTAAAAGTGCCAGCTGTGCTGCACAGATCCCAAGATTAGTGCCTGTAGGCACTTGCTCCTACCAACAAAAAAGTATGTGTCAAGGTAGTGTTGGGGGTATCCTCTGTGGTTTCCAAAACACACCCATTGTGACTTTCATTTGGTGGTTTACCCAAACTCATTTTTCTTCCTAACTAACTGCCACAAAACCCCAATGACTTTGTCATTTTCCAGCGGTGGTACCAGGGTTCCTGTCTTGTGCATGAGCAGTGACTGATTTTCATCTGCAATTTACTCCAACCATTTGAGTCACTTGTCTGGATCCGCAAGAACTTTTTCCACTAATACAGCTTTTCTGACCAGTGCTTCATCAACACCGTCATTCCCAGTACGCTTACCATGAGGAAGTCTTGAGTTTGGGATGATGGCCATGAAATCAATGTCCAAGGAGATATTCCAGGGAGCCTTATCATAGTAGGGCACATACATGTATCCTTTGGGTGCCAAAACTGAAGCTGGTTGCGTGTCCTGCAGAGCGCAATCTGCACTGGGGACAGGATTAACAGTTGGCACAGTCTTGGGCGTGTCTTCTAGCAGTGGAAAGGAGGACTCAGTTGGGGCTGGCGGTTGAAAACCATTGGAGCCTGAAGGTTGTGGAGTGTTGGGTCCGTGCCTCCAACTATGAGAGATAGGCATGAGGACAAATGTGGGCTTATCTTCAGGAGCCGTTGAAGATGTGGTGGGTAGTGTGCACTGCAGAAGTGAGTAAGGCACTTTCTTCAGGGATTGTGTGGATTGGTAAGGAAAGAAAAGTCGGTTTGGTTTGAATTCCCTGCTTACCACCACTTTTTGATTGCTTGGGTCCAAGAACCAGCCAGCATCCAAGTACGGTATGTACCCAAGGAACAGGAGTGGTTTAGAGCAAAAACTTCCAGCTTTTAGGGAGGGGAGTTGCGCATGTGCATCTTGAGGCCAAAAAGAATCAGTGTTAGTATTTTTTGGACGGGTTATTTGATTGAATTTACGTCTAGTAATGTGCTAACCAGTGATCTCCACCCAAGTGAGGCAGAGGGAAAAATGTTGATCAGAATAGAAGAATCTCTTGCTTTTTTTCCCCAGTAGCTTTTTGGTACATCTGATTGAGAAAGGAGACAAGGCATCTTTGTGAGTATTGTTTGGTTGAATTGTTCCGCAAGTCAATTTGATTGGGGTGAGTTAGCCTGGCCATGCGTGGGAAAAAATAGATGATGTGGTCAGCAAGTTGCACAAGCACAGTGCGGTGTTTGTGAACAAGCTGTAAGCCCTGGTCTTCTAACTGCGGGCGGATATCAGATTCCTAGGCCCATCTGGAGCATAGAACACCGGAAATATTATGGTAGCCCCAATGTTAAGCTCACCAAAATGAGTCAATTCAATGCAACCCCCCTAGGTGTTAAGTTTCTAAGAAACAGGAGTTGGATTGTGCACTAGTGAGATATTACAGAACATAGACCTTGAAGCTCCAGAGTTTTACATGAGTTCAATTCTTTGATTGTGAGGAGTGGATGTTTTGTAAAATACATATTCACTGATGATGAAGCCCCAATCCTCTGGGTCAGTGGAATTATCTGCAACCATGTTGACATTTTCCATTGGATCTTCCGCATGAGATTCTTCCAAACACCCTTTGGTAACATTTATGGAGTGTTTGGTGCGTAGCTGTTTCAGTTTGTGAATAAGTTGCTCAATTTGGGCGGCAAGTGAGAAGAGTTGAGGATTTAACTGGGGGTTTCTCTGCATTGGAGCTACCAACTGGGGTTGGAAAGGAGTGGATTGGGAAGAATTGTCTAGTATCTTGGTTAGGGTCTTTCCCTTGACTCAACGGGGGTGCGGTTGAGTGTTTGAGGCGTAGTCATTAGTGTTGATGGATTTCAATTCTTGTCTTGAGTCCTTGAGTAGTACCCTTGTTGACACACCTTCTAGCATAAACGGTTGTATGTTGTAGAGCGTAGAGGTGATGCTTGAGATAATGTTGTCCTGTCTCAGGATTTTAATAAAGAAAACCGCATCCTGGCCAGTCAAGACTTTCATGATCTGATTTTCAGGAGGTTGGCCATCAATAATTTCTGTGAGGTTTACGTACGCGTCCTTAAATGAGGATGTATTTTCTTGTAGGCTTGTTCATAGGTTAGAGTGAACAAAAGAATCAGAGCATCCCCAATAACTATCAACAAGTTTGTGACACATTTTATGGAAAGTAGGCAGTGGGCTTTTCTGAAGTTGGAATTTCTTGATTTTATACAGGACAAAAGATCTTTCTCTACCAAATTTCTGAGGAGACTGAGAGAAAGGGAACTTCTTTGAAAATAGGTCTTAGATTCAGAGTTGGTTTTTATCCATTTGTTGTCTAGAATTTCTTCATGGCCTTTCACAACAATGATATCCTCAAAAGCACTTTTACAATTGTTCCAGTTGTGTTGGTTTAGCTTGGTAAACTTGGTTTTGGTTGAGTAACCATTGCCTGAGTCTTCTGAAGGAGGGATGTGAATGGGATATCCTTTGCCATCAGCCATTGAGGGAGATACCTAATTGTCTGACCTGTTTGACCTGCGTATCTATTCAAGAGTTTTTTTGAACCAAGAGTCAACTCTTGCTACCATTTCAATGCTTTAACAAGTTACAAGATGTCTCTTCATTTATTTTCAAACCAAAAAATCTTGTGATATTATAGTCTTGTGTGATAGAGATGAGCAGTTCACAAGAAATATAAGGTAATGAGCTTGAATGAAAATGATAATGAGAATCAAAGAGAGACATGAATGAAAGGGAGTGAGAGAAATGTGATCAGGATTGAATGATTACCTTGGTCTGGAACCTGGGCTTGGCAGATTAATCTTGGGAGGAGGTGATAGACAAGTTTGATACTCCTTAACAACTATATGGTGCCAAGGTTATAGTTGAAAGTGGGTTTTTTCTTCAGATAGGTGGTTCAAAAGTAGACTGAGAAGGTGGTTGATCGTGGGGATGGAAAAAGAAGGGAGGACGAGTATGAAAAGATGAGGAAAGGGAGAAGAGAATTGATAAATTCCAGAGACCAGATTTTTCCATTCAGAGATAAACCTCAGGTTGTAAACGCAGTTACAGTCAATGAGGCTGTGCGGAAGGGCTGCAGAGGCCACAGGATCTCCAGCTAACAGAGTTCACATTCAAAATTTTTAAATTTTGAAAGTTCACAATGATTAGGTTTCAATTTTGGTCGAATGCTGCTGGAATGGTAGGAATCTGGCCCAAGCTGTGGCTTGGCAACTAAAGTTTCTGTATAATTGACCAAGGTCTTAAAAATATCCAATCTAACTTGTTGAGGTTGTCCCACAAGCATGGAATTCAACTTTTTGAACAATTGGGATTTGTCAAGCAATGGATCCGCATCAATCTTTAAAAAAGAAAAATAATAATTAATCTTTCAATCCTATAATTTCTGTCAATCCTACAATTTCTGTCAATCCTATAATTTGTACCCTTCAAAAAAGCCAAAAAAACCACTTAATTCAATGGAAGGTTCATAGTCTAACCTCCACTGAGGATGAAAATCCTCAGGAAAAAGAGATCCTCTTGATGCTAGTATTTGAGCTTAGATGTGGGAACAGAGAAAGCCCATTTTTTGTAATATAACTTTGAGAATGCCTTCCCATCATGGTTGCGCTTTAAATTCTCAAATTGTTTGCCAATGAGTTTGGTTGCCTCCTTTAATGATTTTTAACCCAAAGGGAAAAGGTCTTTTGGAAGAAGATTTCCTTACTTTATTTGAGAGTTTTTCAGTGATGAATTCTATGATTGGATTTAGCTTTCAATGTTTCCTTCAATGTTTTTCCACACATCCAAAATGTTTCCCAAAGACCAGGAAAGTAATTTTTTGAAATTAGCATGGGCCCCATCTAGCAAAGATTTTGTTTTATTTCTAAATTCAGGGTTGACACAATTCCATTCCAATCCAAACTTCCCTTTGATAGGGAAAATTTTCTTTGCCATGCAATCAAACTCAAATGTTTTCCAGGGGTTCCAGGAAAACAGCCAAAACCCCCAATTACAACTTTTTTATCCCACGGCGTTTTGAGCCCCAAATCACAACCCTTTGTGAGTTGAATTCAAGGATTTACAACCCTTTCCAAGTCGCAATTAGGGGTTTGCAAGCCCCCAGGGGATAAGCAATTTGTGAGCAACTTTTTTCAATTGTTTTTGAGTTTCAATTTGACGTTCAAAACGCATATGGGTTGTGAATGGCCATTCAAGCCCTTTTGCAACACCAGGTTTGTGAATTTTACATTGGCCATCATTAAAAGCAAAATTCTAATTGAATTTTTGGATCCTTTCTGTTACCTTTTTAATATAAGGTTCTTGGTGATTGTACATATCATAAATTTAAAACCAATCAAAGGGCTTTTGATATCTTTTTTTGGATCTTTTGAATTTATTCTTACACCTTTCAAAGGGGCATATTAAATTCACAACTAAAATGAGTCATGTACACGACCTGAATGGAATTGTGTGGCATGACTACATGACTAAATTCAAGCTGTGTAGAATCCAACAGGGATTGAATGTGGTCAGGCTGTAGGCCAAATGTAACCAGACCTCTGTGTGAAGGCCACACAACTACATTGAAGTTTTGGGGAGACCTAAAGGGCTGGAATGTGGTTGTGCTGCCATGCCACACAATCAGCCCCACCATATCTGGGTCATGTGGGGCTCTACACAGGCTCAAATGTAGTTGTTAAGCCGTGCCACACAACTAGAAGTCTTTTGGGCCAAAAAAAAATCTTCTGGGTCAAAAAAAACACAAAAAAGACTAAAAATTAAATGAAATAAATAAAAATACAAAAAAAAAAATCAACCAAAAGATCAAAAAAGGTTGATTTTTTGGCTAAAAAAAAGAAACAAAATAAACATAAGTAAAAATAGAAAAATGAATAAAAATAAAAAAAAACACACTGAAGACAAGCAACAAAAAAAATTCCAGTTCAACTTGGCTAGCCCTAAAGTAAAAACACCAAAAAAAACAAGTTCAACCTGACTTGCCCTGAAGTAAAAATGTCAAAAAGTACACAAGTCTTTTGGCAAGCCCTAAAGTAAAAGTGCCAAAAAATAAACAAGTTTTATGGCCAGCCCTAAAGTAAAAACACTAAAAAACAAGTTCAACTTGTGTCAAGCTGATTCCATCACAAGAAGTAAAAATAATCCTTATGATGGGATCAGCCCAACACAAGTTGACCTGACTTACCAATAAAATCTCATTCAAAAAATTCATATCATTCAAAAAACTCATCATAATGATTTTGACCCAAAACAATCAACATAATGATGTTAAAAATGTGATAAACCTTTACATTAATAGAATAAAAATATCAGCATCAGAACCCAAACCCAAATGATAAAATCAATCTATAAGTTAGAATACAACTAAAGTTGATATTTGAGGTGATCAACCCAAAAAGCTTCTTTCTTAGAAATAATGGGACATGGTTTGGAAACTATGGGTGGGATTGGAATCACATTTCCCTTAAGGAAAACTTTGACCAAATGGTTTTTGTTAACAAAGCAAATGAAAATAGGATCTGATTGTTCTTTTACACCCATTTCCATAAGAGTAAAATTACATCATGAATTGAATGAAATGAGATAGATTGGTCTTCCATAAGTATCATCTATTATTTGACCCATATCAAGCTTTTGAAGCCATTTTTAAGAGGGAATCTTTTCATTGATTTCATTAAAATCAAGCCTGTTTTCAATCTTTTCAAAATCTTTACTGCAGCCAAGGATCTTAGTATAGAACCCCTTATTTTTCCTCAATTTTTCAAGAATTTCATTCCAAAATTTAAGCCATCCATTCTCATCATACCCAAGTTATTTCAAAATGAATCTAAATCCACAATTTCCATCACCAACCCAATCACAAAACCCACTCAAGAACTTATGTAAGTTCTCAGTTATTTGATTGAGGCAATTCACTTCCTGAAAACAAAAATTGGTTAGCCACAATTCTAATGTCATTAAAAGAATAAACACTCACCAAAGATGAGCTTCTGTTTGACTTCTATATTTCTTCTTTTTCATACTTTGAAAAGGAATCTGATTCCAACACCACCAAACTCAATTAAATTCAGCTTCTTCCACTTGAATATGACAGGATTCTCAGCCTAAATACTAGTAATATGAAATCTTTCCACATCAGTTAGCCAATAAATAAAAACATTTCCCAAAATAAAAAACTTACTGTATTTTGACTTTTCTTCCTTGGTTCCCTTCTAATTCTCTTTTCCCACTTAAGTTCCTTTTCAATTTGTTCAAATCAAGAAGGATCATGCCAGTAATATGCTAATTTTGGACGGTCTCTGCATGATTGCAGGACTTAACGTTCTGAGCTTGGCTTTGATTGATATTTTGCCGCCTTGTTCATCAAGTTTTTTTGCAGCCTGCAATTATATTGTTGAGGATGAGCCAATGTCATTGCATTGAGGTTCTCATTTAACTCAGAATTGATGAGCAGTTCATCAATTTTGAACTTAAAAAATTCAAAAATATCAAATATTATTCAAGTAGGAATTGTCATTCTGGAAGCATTAATGAAAAAGCATTGATCAAAACTTGATTTGAACAATCAAACCATCCAACTTAAACCAATTACAGAACTAGAACTGAAAATTTCATAATCAAACCTTCATTGAGGATAAAAATACTCAGGCACCACAGGTCCTCTTGACTATAAGTCACCTATTTGGTGGGAACAAGGAAAAATCAAAGTCATTGAGTATGAATTGGTGCACACTTGCCCATCATGGTTCTGCTTTAATCTCTCTAATTGATTCAGAAAAAGTTTTATTTCCCGTCAAGAAACCTTCTGTTCCAATGTTAACAGTTGAGTAGGAAGAACTATTCCAATATTTATTCAAGAGCTGTTAAGGGCAGGGTGAACCAATTTAGTTTGATTGGAAACCATCCCATCTAGGTTTTGCCAGAAATATAAAAAGGTTTCCTGACAAATTTGCAAGGAACTGTTTGAGAGTAGCATGGGCCCCTTCAACCCAAGATGGGTTTTGATTTCCAAATTCAGGGTTTTTGCCAGTCCAAGCCTTTTAAAAAATCCTTGTTGATATGGAAGATATTATGGTCTGTTGATCCAGATGAGCTGAGGATGCTGAGGATGCTCAGAGAAATGGCAGCAGACAGAAATATGGGCATGAATTATCAATCAGAAACACTTGAGGCAAACACAGAGACAGAAATAGAAGAGAATGAAGACATAACAGCACTCACCTGAGGATGCTCAGAGAAATGAAAAAAGGAATCTTTCTGTGCGGCCAGTCTCTGTCTTCAGGTGATAGAAAAACAGTGAGTATCACAGTAGCCGTGAAATACAACAAGTGTCACATTAGGGAGAGTTCACGCGGGTCCTGATGATGGAGTGAGAAGAGATTTTTAAGAGCGCACTAATTTCACACAGTGGGAAGTGATATTGGGTTATAAAATGAGAGACATCAATGGAAATTTAGATGAAGTGCGTGATGGTATAAGGAGAATAAGGAAACAGAGAAGAAACACAGAAAGAGAGGAAAAAGGGAAAGAGATTGAGGTTTTGTATTCTCCAACACCCCCCCTTGCTTATCACATAATGAGAGACCAAGCATGCATCAATGAGATTATAGTAGAAAGCAGGGAAGAGCCTTTGTAAGCATGTTGGCAATCATGTTTGAGGTGGAGACATGGCCAACACAGAAGATTTGGTTCTTGACGCACTCCATGATGAAATGATGCCCTGCGTCTATATGCTTAGTCCTAGAGTGATGTTGCAGATTTTTGGTGAGAGCTTCAGCGCCGCTGTTGTCAACTTAGAGAGGAATGGGGGAGGAGTTTTGAATTTTGAGTTTGCACAGGATGTTAAAAAGCCATAGCCATTCCTTGCAGGCATTGGAAAGTGCTTTGTACTCCGCCTCTGTGGTGGATAGGGATAGGGTTTGCTGTTTCTTAGACTTCCACAATATGATGCTGCTAACCACTTGGAAGGTGTAGCCAGAGGTGGATTGTTGATTTTCAAAACTTTCAGCCCAATTGGAGTCAGAATACACCTCCAGATCAAAATGGTGTCCTCCAAGAACCAAATGTAGTGACCAAGTGGTGCAGAGGTAGCAAAGAAGTCAAATTTCAGAGTTCCAATGAGCAATGGAAGGATCTTGGAGAAATCGTGAGAGCCAATTGACAGCAAATGCAACATTGGGTTGGGTGCACTGAGACAACCAGAGGAGAGATCTTATGAGCTGATTGTAATGAGGGGGAGAAGATTCACAGTTTGCCAACCCTTGAGCAAGAAGCTTGGACTTGCCATCTGTTTGATATGGAGCCTTTTTTGAGTTGCCTGAAGGAAGAAAGGATGCGCAAACAAAATTGATGTAATGCAACTGACTGAACAAGACCGTGTTGGAGGTGGTGTTCTGCTGAATAGAAATGGAAGGAAAATGATGGAGATCTTCATCAGATCCTACCTGAAACTTTGTCTTGATTCTTTGCCCAAAAGAAGTAACAAAATGTGGTGTACCTACAACTGCAAGGTTGTTGACATGAGCAGTGATGGCTCCAACAAGGGAACCACCTTTGGCTTTGAAGTATAGTGATGGATTGTAGCGGGATTGCTGCAGGCCTAACAAGATGAGAGCAGTGTCTAGCTCCAAATTCCATTGCCTTGGGGACTTCTTGAGCCCATATATTGCCTGAGTGACCTTGAAAACCCAGTCAGCATGTGTTGGATCTTCAAAACCCGGTGGCTGAGACATCTACACCGGTTTTTCAAGCTTCTCTTTCAGAAACCCGGTCTTGAAGTCAATTTGACAACCGACCCAGTCCTTGCGACCAAGTAGAGCAAGAAGAAGCCTGAGTGTCTCAAGTTGTAGCGTAGGAGAAAAAACTTCAGAGAAGTCCAGGCCACGGAATTGCGAGAACCCATTGCCACTAGAGGAGGTTTTAGTTTTAAACCGGAACCATCCTCCCGCCTTTTCACTTGGAAAACCCACTTACAGCGCACAACCTTTTGCCCTTGGATGGGGGTTCTGGGGTCCAATTTCCCATCCCTTTAAGGGAGGCCATCTATTTTTGAGCCAATGGAATCCACCTGTGTTTAGGCGGCAAGTTGAGGAGCTTCTTCCAGGTAGTGGGAGCAAGCAGATTGTCCTTTACTGACGCAGAACGCGAGAAATTACCAAAACGCTGTGGGGATTTTTGCATTCTTGTGGAACGGCGAGTTTGAGGAGAACAGTTTGAGGGAAAAGATAAAGGCAGTGATGTAGGGATGGGGTCAGAGGAGGCAAGCGGATCAGGTGGGGAGTCAGGAGGTGTGATTTGTAGGAGCAGCCCAGGTGGGGAGTCAGGTGGTGTGATTTGTGGTAGGGATGGGAGGGAGTCAGAACTGGAGAACTGGATGCTGGTAGAGTAGGGAAAAACCACACGAGATATGGAAGGAGTTGGTAGTTCCAGACTAAATTATGGGGGGGCATGAGGGTCAGACGCAGGTGATTCAGATCCAAGGTGATCAGTTGATACATTGGCAGAAGCGGAGAGCAAGATGAATAAGGGATGGTGCAAGTGGTCAGTCAATTGCAATGGTCATTCCACTTGAGGTGAAAGGGGAGATAGGATGGAAAGAAGAGGAATGGTGACATTGATGGCGGTAGCAAACTCTTTAGACTTGCAGTTGTCTGACTTGCCATATGGGAAAGGGGAGTCCTTGAATAGGCAGTCACAGGATTTGATTACTGACTTGCTTTCTAGATCCAGTAATCAATATCCGTTCCCTTGACTGAGGTATGACAGGAGAACAGCCGGTTTGGCCTTGTGGTCAAGCTTAGTGCAATTTGCTTTGGGTAATTTTTACCAAGTAAGACAACCAAAGGGGTGGAGATGGTGAAGTGGTGTGTCTTCCTGTTGGAGGATGGAGTTTGGAGATCTGAAATCCTGCAGGGTCTTACAGGGAAATGAGTTGAAGAAAAAAAGTGAGTGTCAAAGGCCATCCACCCAGAATGATTTAGGCATGCTGGAAGAGCTCAAAGCAGACCAAATGAGATTGTGGATGGTCCAATTGGATTGTTTTGCAATGCCGTTAAGTTGGGGAGAGTGGGGAGGACTAGGTTTGTGTAAGATGCCCTTTGAGAAAAGGAAGGCCTTCATCCCTTTTCTGATGTATTCACCCCCATTTTCAGTAAGTGAAGAAGATACTTGATGTTAATGCTGATTTTGGAAGAAGGAGATAAAAAGCTTGGTGGATTGGAGGGAATCTGATTTCAGTCACATTGGGTAGGCAAATAAGGCCTTTGAGCAGTCCTCAATGAAGGTGATGAAATATTTGTAAACTTCTCTTGACTGAGTATCAAAACTACAAATGTCTGGGTGAATGATTTCACCTGGGCAAGTGGATCTGTAGCTCAGTTGAGTGTGGAATGGAAGTCTGGAAATCTTTGATTTTATGCCGGTTTCACATTGCTGCACCTCCAATTTGTTAAATGGTTTTGGATGAATGTTCTGGTTTTTGAGCAACGCCTTCAACAATTTCAGATTTAGGTGCAACAGTCTGCAGTGGTAGCCAAAAAGGCTGTTTTCAGTAGCTTGCAAGACAGATGAATTAGAAAATACTTGAAAGCTGCTTACCACTCCTTGAGGGAGGTAGTATAGGTTTCTATTTTGGTATCCGTGTTGTAGTACTTCTTTATCCAACTGATTCACACTTTTGTCATAAATCTTGCATCTGTCCTTGCAAAATAAGACCATGAGTCCTTGATCACACAGATTGGATACTGACAAGATTGTTTCATGTAAACTCAGAACCAGTAAGGATTTTGTTTGACAGTAGGACAGATTCAAGGTACCTTCTTTGGTGGAGTAGATTTTGGAGCCACCTGCAAGTTTTACTGGGGTAAGATTTGGCTTCCTATTTGTGAGCTGATGTTTGTAAGGAGTCATTGAGACGGAAAAAATGGAATCAAGGTTGAGGTCTCTACACAGATTCAGATGCAAGTGGGTCAAGTTACATGTGGTTGATCCGGCATCAAAAATGATCTCTGAGTCAGAAAAATCATCTTCTTTGTTAGAAGTTGATGGTGGGATGGATTTGACTTTGCTGATATTTGCCTTGGCCTATTTGGATTGTTTTACTTTCTGTTGGAAACTGTTTTTCTTAGATTTTTCCAGGTCTTTCAAAAATTCAGGGCAATAAAAGAACAAATGACCTTCTGTTTTGCAGTTTGTGCAGTAGTAAACTCTTGGTGGACCCCTTCCATAACCTTGAGATGAGGAGGGTTCAGTTTTTGAAACTTGGTGTTGATGCTTTAGTTGAGTGTTTGTTGAGTTAGCCATGACCTCTTTTCTGCGCTTTTGTCTTCTAAGATGTTCCTGCTTGAGAGAAGTCATGATTTTGGATGAAGCAATAGATTCCTAGTTCTTCATTCCCGAAATGCAGTTGAGCCAATTGTTGGGAAGAGAGAGAAGGATGGATGGCAGTGGACTGCAAATCATTGGTGGTGAGTGGGTTTTTGGGGGTGATGAGAGATAATATTATTTTTCTTAGTAAAATATTATCTCTGAGAGATGAACATTTGTTGAGCTCACTGAGGATACGCAGAGATGAGAGCAGAAGGAAGGATTAATTTCATATTGAGTCATGATAGAAATAAGAAATATGATGATGATGGAGAAAAGGAAAAACAGGTGAAAAAGAGAAACAGACTTACCTGAGGATACGCAGAGATGAGAGCAGAAGGAAGGATGAGAGAAAAACCTTCAATCTGTCTCAAGCTCTTTCCTCAGGTATTAGTGGTTGAGGAAGTGTCACAGGCAGTGTGACACTGATAGTGAAAGTGATAGATGAGCGCGGGTTGTCTGACAGAATGAGAAGAGGGACAGAGTGGGGACGTGATAGATGGGTGAAGCACACTATTACATGGCTAATTCTGATGGTAGAGTAGTGTGGACACTAATATGATGAACACAAAGAATAGAGAGAAGATAAGAAAAGAAATGAACACAAAGAAAAGAATCTATGAGAGATAAAAAGAAAGCATTCAGATATGGGTACTCCAACACCCCCCCTTGCTGAGCACATCAAACCAGGCCAAATGAGGAACGGTGTTTTTGGAGAAGGATCTTGGAAAGAGGTTTAGTGAGCATGTCTGCAAGCATACTTACAGTGGAGACATGGCAAACCTCAAACAGAGACTGGCTGACACACTCCTGAATGAAGTGGTGCCTGACATCAATATGTTTTGTCCTTGAGTGATGAAGAGGATTCTTAGCTAAAGCCTCAGCGCCGCTGTTGTCAACAAAAAGAGTTACCGGCGCAGATTTCCAAATGCGAAGTTCGGACAGCAGGTTGCGCAGACAAAGACCCTCCTTGCAGGCATTGGACAGAGCCTTGTACTCTGCCTCAGTGCTTGAGAGGGAGACTTTTGGTTGCTTCTTTGACTTCCAGGAGACAGCGCTTGAACCCAGCCTAAACGTATAGCCAGACGTAGACCTTCTGTCAACGGAGTCTTCCAGCCCAGTCAGAGTTGATGTAGCCCTTGAGGTTGAGAGACGCGCCCCCAAGGATAAGCCGTAAGTCATGGGAACCATAAAGATACCGCAAGACCCTGATCGCGGCTTGCCAGTGATTGAGGGCGGGATTGTGGAGGAACTGGGACAGTTTTTTGACTGCGAAAGCAATGTTGGGGTGGGTGCATTGGGAGATCCAGAGCAAAGAACCGATGAGTTGGTTGTACTCGGGAGGGGCAGCGGGAGAGTCTGGTTGCCGTTTCGTTAGCAATTTGAAGCGCGTAGAGGTTGGGGATTGGACAGTTCTGGAGTCATCGGAGGAGAGAAAGCAATTGCGGACAGACTAAATATAGTGAGACTGACCAACAGTGACAGTTCTGGCCTTCCTATCGCGATGGACGGACAGTGATAAAAATAGATGCAGATCCTCATCCAAACCAACCTTGAACATTTTGCTGATTTCGCCAATGAAACCTTTTACAAAGCTAGCTGTCCCCACAACAGCAAGATTGTCAATGTGAGCAGCCACTGCGCCCACAAGGAAGCCGTTCTCCAGTTGGTAGTAGAGAGAAGGGTTGTATGAGGACTGCGATAGACCAAGGGATACCATAGCGGAGCTCAGTTCAAGGTTCCATTGGCGGGGAGATTGCTTGAGTCCATATATTGCTCGCAAGACTTGGCAGACCCAGTCCAGGCGGGATAAATCCTCAAAGCCTGGGGGTTGAGACATATAGACCGGCTTGTCCAGACGACCGTTCAGAAAAGCAGTCTTGAAGTCAATCTGTCGGCCAATCCAGTCCTTGTGACCAAGTAGGGAGAGGAGGAGGCGAAGGCTTTCCATCCGGAGAGTTGGAGCAAAGAACTCGGAGAAATCAAGCCCTTGGACCTGAGAGAAGCCCATGGCGACAAGACGTGCCTTGAGTTTGAGAATGGAGCCGTCTTCCCGACGTTTCACCTTGAACACCCATTTGCAGCGGATGACTTTCCTACCTTTGGGCGGACGGACCAGTTTCCAGGTTCCCATTCCTTGGAGTGAGGCCATCTCCTCCTGAGCTGAGAGGATCCAGCGGCGGCGGTGGGGTGACCGGAGGAGCTGCTTCAAGGTCGTTGGGGCGACAAGGTTGTACTTCACAGAGAAAGATTGGGAGAAGTTTCCGTAGCAAGAGGGAGATCTGCGGAGCCTCAAGGATCATCAAGTACAAGGAGATGGCGCAGGGAGATTGACTGTTGGAGCGGGAGGAGAAGCCGTGTTGGGAATTGATGGAGGAAGAGGCGGGGAAATAGGAAGAGGAGGCGATGGAGGGCAGGGGAACTTGATCGGGGGGTCATTAGAGGAGTGGGGAGAGGACGGAATGGAAGGGGGAGAGCAGGGAATCTCATGAGTGGGAAGGGGAGGCATCCAATCTGAACCAGACAAGCTGACACTTGCCAAGCGTGGTCGGGAGAAGGAAAAGGGACGGTGCATTGTGGATGGGGGAGATGAATTCTGATGAGCAATGGAGGGGACTGGCAACGGTTCAATGACAGGGTTGACTGACGGATTTTCATTGATCCGGGTGTCAGGGATGGTGGGAGGGTCAACAATGTTGGGGATAGGCTGAAGATCCGCCACGGGAGAGGGTTCAAATAATTTGCCGCTGCCAGGGGATCAATTGTACAGGAAAACAGTGTTGTTGAAGATGCAGTCGCGGGATTTGATAACTTTACAAGATTGGAAATCAAGGATGCAATATCCTTTGCCGTCAGGCAGATAGGATAGGAAAAAGCCTCGTTTCCCTTTTTTGTCAAGCTTTGAGCGATCTGGTTTGGGAACTTTGTACCACGCTAAGCATCCAAAAGGATGAAGGTAAGGTAGTGGTGCATTGTTGCGGCGGAGGAGAGAGTTTGGAGACACAAAAACAGAAGGAGTTTTACAAGGAAATGAGTTGAAGGCAAAAGTTGAATGTCAAAGAGCGTCGGTCCAAAACAAATTTGGGAGATGGGAAGACAGGAGGGATGCACAAATCATATTGCATATGGTACGGTTTGATCTTTCGGCTACGCCGTTTAGTTGGGGAGAGTGTGGTGGGCCAGGCTCAAGAGTGATTCCTTTTGATTCGAGGTAGGTTTTCATAGATTGATTGAGATATTCTCCTCCGTTGTCGGTACAAAGTGAGGATACTTGAGCTTGATATTGATTTTCAAAAAAAGGAATGAATACTTTGGTGCATTGGAGGACGTCCGACTTGTTTCTGATAGGATAGGCAAATAGTGCTTTAGAGTAATCATCAATAAATGTGACAAAATACTTATATCCCTCTCGGGATGTGGTCTCAAAACTGCAGACATCGGAATGAATAATTTGTCCCGCTCTGGTTGATCTGTGACTGAGACGAGTATGGAAAGGAGTTTGGGTCATCTTTGATTCAATGCAGATGGGACACTGTTGAACCTCTAGGTCATTCAATGGTAGCGGCGAAATTTTTTGTGATTTCAACAGTTTCTTGAGTGATTTGAGATTCAGGTGGGAGAGTCTGCTGTGATATCCAAAAAGGCTGTTGTCAGATGATTGAGAAACAGCCGTGGACAGTGAATTAAGACTGCTCACATCTTGTTTTGGTAGGTAATACAGATTTCCATTTTGGTATCCTGAATGAAGAGCCAAGTTCGCAAGGTTGGTGGTTTCTTTGTCATAGATTTTACATCCATTTGCGGAGAATACCACGATGAATCCAGAGTCGCACACATTTGAGATGGATAGAAGAGGCTCGTTCAGTTTAGGAACAACAAGTGAATTGATTTGACAGAAAGGTAGACTGATAGATCCTTCTGCCACAGAGGTTATGGTGGATCCATCGGCAAGACGTATGGGGGTGAGGTTGGTCTTTCCATTAAAAACTTGGTACCTATAGGGCGTCATGGAAATCAAACATCCAGAGTCAATGTTGAAGTCTTGATTTAGGTTAGTGGTTGAGTGGGTTAGGTTACAGGAGGTGGAGCCGGCATGGACTATGATCTGTGAGTCTGAGAATTCATCCAACTCCTCCTCTTCTGAATTGTTTTCAACTACTGCCTTACTTGCATTCACGTTTGACGGCCTGGATTTGGAAGTCTTGTCATTTTGTTGAGGCTGATTGTTTCTCTTTGACTGTTCAATTATCTGGAGGACTTCTGGGGATCTGGAGAAAGAGTGGCCTTCTTTCTTGCAGTTAGTACAGTAGTAGACTCTGGTATACCCGCTTGGATTTTGGGAAGATTTTCCTTTCTTCTTTGATGGGGCTTTAGAGGCGAATTTTGCATTGACCAAAAGTACCGTTTTGTCTTCATTTCTAGTTTGTCTTCTCAGGTGTTCTTGCTTCAAGGCGGTTATAATTTTGGAAGACGGAACGGATTCATCTTTCATCATGCTTGAGACACATCCCAGCCAATCATCTGGTAGAGAAAGAAGAATAGCCGTAGTCTGAAGATTGTCCACGGTCAAGGGGTTTTTGGCAGTAATAAGAGATCCTAGTTTTGTGCCATAGGAGACTATTTCTTAGAGGTGTGATGGCATATCCTTGTCATTCAGTTTTGTGAGGAGCAACTTCCTGAGCCAATACATTCGTCCGCCCAATGAGTTGTCTTGGTGAGCCTCTTTCAAAGCGTTCCACATTCCCAATGCGCTTTCTTCATGTTTACAAATGTACTGGAAATTGGCTGGGAGGATTGATTGGGAGATGACGGAGCAGACCGCAAGATTGTCTCTTGAGAAGGTTTCTGGATTGTACTTAGTGGACTCCTTGTCAAAAATATAGCTTACTCCTGAGGCCCTGAAATGGATTCGGAGGATCATTGCCCAGTCAAGGTAGTTCAAGTCTGATCCCGGCGAGTTCAATGGATTGATTGATGGTGTCTTTAAGACAGGATGGAAAGACTGAGATTCGTCCATAGTGATTCAGAGTGTGAATTTTGATTAAAGTGTTTCACGATGCAAGATTGAGTCGGATCCTTCTTGGGATGGTCAGATCCATAGCTGTTAATGCTCTGGGCTCATAAGCTGTTGAGCTCACTGGGATAAGCAGAGATGAGAGCAGAAGGAAGGATGAATTTCATATTGAGTCATGATAGAAATAATAAATATGATGATGATGGAGAAAAGGAAAAACAGGTGAAAAAGAGAAACAGACTTACCTGAGGATAGGCAGAGATGAGAGCAGAAGGAAGGATGAGAGAAAAGCCTTCAATCTGTCTCAAGCTCTGTCCTCAGGTATTAGTGGTTGAGGAAGTGTCACAGGCAGTGTGACACTGACAGTGAAAGTGATAGATGAGCGCGGGTTGTCTGACAGAATGAGAAGAGGGACAGAGTGGGGACGTCATAGATGGGTGAAGCACACTATTACATGGCTAATTCTGATGGTAGAGTAGTGTGGACACTAATATGATGAACACAAAGAATAGAGAGAAGATAAGAAAAGAAATGAACACAAAGAAAAGAATCTATGAGAGATAAAAAGAAAGCATTCAGATATGGGTACTCCAACAACATTCATATCCTTGTTGTTCAATTTGGTGAGCAAAAGTTTCCAAAGAAAATACATAAGTCCTCCAGAAGAGTTATCTGCATGGGCTTCTTTGAGAGAGTTCCACATTCCAAGGGAACTTTCCTTGTGTTTTTGAATAAATTGGAAGTTTTATCGATTGATAGATCTTGAAATGACTGAGCACATGGCAAGGTTTTCCTTCAAACATGTTTCATGGTTTGCTCTCTCACAATCCCTGTTTAACAGATATCCGACGCCAGAAGCTTGGAAGTGTATACACAGGATCATTGACCAATTAAGATAATTGGAGCCTGCTCCGGGGGATTTGAGGGGAATGATTGCCGGAGTTTTGAGGAATGGATGAGATGGTGAAGATTCTTCTGTAGTTTGTTATTGACACTTTTGAAGGGAAATGAAGGATCTTTCTGTTGGTAAACAATTTAGCTCTGGGCTCATAACCTGTTGATTCAGATGAGATGAGGATGCTGAGGATGCTCAGAGAGATGGCAGCAGACAGAAAGATTGGAATGAATTATCAATCAGAAAAAGTTGATTCAAACACAGAGACAGAAATAGAAGAGAATGAAGACATATAACAGCACTCACCTGAGAATGCTCAGAGAAATGGCAGCAGACAGAAAGATGAGGGAAGAAATATTTCTGTGCAACCATTCTCTGTCCTCAGGTGATAGACAAACAGTGAGCATCACAGTAGCCGTGAAATACAACAAGTGTGAAATTAGGGAGAGTTCATGCGGGTTCTGATGATGAAATGAGAAGAGATTTTTTAGAGCACACTAATTTCTCACCGTGGGAAGTTATATTGGGTTATGAAATGAGAGACATGAATTGCCATATAGATGAAGTGCATGATGGGATAAGGAGAATAAGGAAACAGAGAAGAAACACAGAAAGAGAGGAAAAATGGAAAGAGATTGAGGCTGTGTATGCTCCAACATGATCCATATACTCAAGTAAATCCTCACAGTCTGCCAAGAAACACTTTCTACAAGCATTAATTTAAGCAACCCAAAAATAGGAAGATTAACAGTAAAGGAAGTGTGTTAGAACTTAAACTAATTTCTGCATCATTGAAAGCTGCTCCTCCTTGGTTTTCAAGGCCCCATAATTAGCTCACAGAGACATAAAGATTTGCCACGCTTGAAGGTAATTATTAAAGAAAATTTACAGTTTGCTTGTATGTTTTCATACCAGTGCCACTGACAACAATGTCTTGTTGACTCAGGGAAAATATTTTCCATCAAAAAAATCAGCATTTTTCAAGTTCTGTCACAAAGAATTTTGGAAGTCCCTCAGGATCATAATCCAGCTCCTTTTGTAATTTTACAGACCACATCTAAAAATTAAATTTTTCTTTGTTTAATTTTAAATTCATGGCTCATTGAGCCATGCACACAGTTTGAAATGGGCCATGTGGCACAATTTGAGCCATTTCAAGCCCCCCATGGCTCACAGAGTTGTGAGGCCCACCCAACCTGGTCCCCCGCTGTGTGGACTTCCACACGACTACATTCAAGCCGTGTGGAGTTGTACACAGCTCAAAGGTAATCGTGTGGCATTCCACACGGCACCAGACCGCGGTGAGCAAAAAAAAAAAAAAAAAAAAAGGAAAAAGAATGAAAGGGTACTAACGCAACCCATAAACTAAATAAACCTTCCAAAAAATCAGAAATGAACCAAAAAATCAAAGAAGGTTCATTTTTGGGTTAAAAAAACAAAGAAATAAATAAATAAATCAAAATAAAAAAAACTGGTACTATCCAATGGACTAGCCCTACAGTAAAAAGACCCAAAAAAACACAAGTAACCTGACAAGCCCTAAAGTAAAAACACCAAAAAAATAAAACTAATTTGACAAGCCCTAAAGTCATTTCAACTTGACTTGCCCTAAAGTTAAAGGGCCCAAAAATTAAAGAAGCCTTTTGACTATCCCTAAGAAATCTTTTGACAATCCCTAAAGTAAAGAGTCCCAAAAAATAAAAGTCTTTTGAAAAGCCCTGAAGTAAAAGTTCCCAACAAAATATTGAAAAACCCTAAAGTAAAAACACCAAAAAAACAGGTTCAACTTGTGATAAGCTGATCCCATCCCAAGATTAACATAAGTTAAGCTTTTGATGGAATCAGCCCAAAACAAGTTGAACTGACTTACCATTCAACTTTCATTCAAAACACTCAATATAATGAAGTTAACTCAAAACACTCAACATAATGATGTTCAAAATGTGATAACCCTTCATATCAATAAAACTTGTTAGCTGCATTATAATTACAATTTATATGAATCCCAATGATGAAATGAAGTAAAAGTATATTACAATCTAGAATACATTTGAAGTTGATGTTTGAATAAATCAACCCAACCAGAGGCTTTTTAGAAATCAAGGAACATGGCTTTGCTTCAATGGGTGGGATTGGAATCATTTATCCCTCAAGTACCAATAGAAACCAGTGGTTATTTTTTAAAAAGGAAATGAACATTGTATCTGATTGATCAGTAAAACTTTTTTTCATTGGAGTATAAGTATCACATGACTCCAATGAAATGAAACATATAGGTTTGGGATATGTGTCTGCTATGATTTGACCCATGTCCAATTTAGCCAGCCATTTTGAGTAGGGAATCTTTGTATTGATTTCTTCAACATAAAGTCTTTTTTTAATATTTTCAAAATCCTTTGAACCACCAAGCATCTTAATTTAGCATGCTTTATTTTTCTCTAATGTTTTAATTGTTTCCTTCCTCACTTGAAACCAACCATGTTCTTCATAACAAAGAGATTTAGCAATGACTCTAAATTTGTAATACCCATCTCCAATTGAATCCAAAACCTCACCCAAGAGCTTATGGAATTTCTTGGGTATTTGATTGAGGTATTTTACGTTTGGTAACTATCATTAAAACTAACTTAGTATTCATTTCTTTAATTGGATCAATGAAATTAAAACTCACAAAAGATGAGCTTCTGGTTGATCTTTACTGCATGTTCTCTTCCTCTGGAGGGGATTCTAATTCCAAATTTAGTGATCACAATTCAATTTCAGTCTCTTCCTCTGAACTATGAAATTCAGATTCAGATTCTGACAAATTTGCTTAAAAATTCATTATTAGTTAGTAACTAAGTTCATTAAACCAAAAAAATGAACATATCTCAAAAGAAAAGACTTGCTATCTTTTTTCTTTTATTTTATGGAGCCCTTCTAGTTCTTTTTTACCCCTTTAGTTGTTTTTCAACAAGCTCAAACTAAGATGGTTCTTGCTGCATATCTGTCAATTTTGGCTTGCCCCTACTTTATTGTAAGAATTTAGGTTCAAGTCTTGTCTTGGAACAATATTTTGTAATCTTCTTAATGATACACTTCAATAGTCCACTTTCCTCATGATCTGGAGATTAAAAGATCATTTCATTGAATTTTTCAAGTAAGTGAGTAATGCTTAGCATTAATAGTTTTTTGCCTCTTCCCTAGTAGGAAAATCTCTCAAGGGAGTTGGGTAAAGTGGATCTGCCATAGTTACATAGTTATATTTAAGGCATTCAATCCATCAGTTTTAATCAAATTAAATATGGCAAAGAACATTAAAATAAAATTTTACTCACCACCAGCGGTCATGTCCATTTGTGAATCATTTTGTTCCTCAATTGTAACCCTTGATTAGGATGCAATTGGGGCTTCAAATGTTTCATTACCTGAATCCTTTTTTTCTTTTTCCAAATCTTTGTTGATGGCACTATCAATGTAGAACTTCCACGCAGACATATCAAAAGAAGGAGGGCTTGCCACTGTTCCCATGCAAAAACATGCAATGGTGTACTTCAGTATTCAATCCAACTTTCAATTGATCAAAGAAAGTTTTCTCATTCTCAAGTTGAGAAAGAATTGTTTGCAGATATTTGTATGATTTATGATTATTCACTTTAATTTCACTTGGGTTTTGCTTTAATGTCTCTGCAGGATTGCTAGGTGTGGAACAACAGTCCCACAAAGTATTCATTAATCCCAAATTGGGGTTTACAGATCCCAAGTGTGGTCCAGGGGGTGCCAAAAATTCTGGCACGGCTTCCGGGGGGTTGTGCACCCCCAAACACGGCCAATTTGAGCCATGTAAGGGGGTTAAACGGCTCCTATACAACCCCCAAGGGTTGCGCGTGTTTGAAAAGGCTCTTTTTAGTTGTCTTTGGGACCCCATGGCTCATTTGAGCCGTGTAGGGCCCTACACGACTACCACATGGTTTGAGCCGTGAATTTAACATCACCCTTTTTCTTTTGATATAAACAAACGAGATTTTGTGACAGTTTCTAGGTTGGCTGTGATTCCTACAACATGCCATAGGGGGATTTTGTAATTATGGGTTTTATAAGTAGAATACAACCTAGCAATATGATTATATTTCTTGAAAAGCTTTAACTTCTCTGAGTGACCTAAGAATGAGGCGTCCAAGTGAACCTCTCCACTGAATTTTGCTCAATGAAAAAGACCTGAATTACCAAGTTGTTTAAAGAGGACCTCCATAACACATTCCACATTTACTTCTGCTAGCGCTACCTTATAATTTGTTTTATAGATTTTTGGATCTTGAAGATATTTGCCAACATTTATTTTGCTCAATTTTATGCTCAGCTGAAGTGTATTGATCCTATCATTTGTGCCTTCTTTTAGATTGTCTAAGGATACCCCAGAGATTCCCATAAGTTGAGGATGCACTGAGGGGTGTGGAGATGGTTCATGGTTATGTTGATCATTCCTGTAGGAGACACACCACAAGTGGTCTGCCTTTTTGGAACTTGCAAAGATTCAAAACATTCACCCAACCTTCCTTGTGTGATTTTTACTTGACTGTTTGTTGAGCAATTGCCCCAGGTGCAAACTGCGTCTGAGCACTGGACATGTATATCTTTCAGACAGAAGGAAACCATGGAATTGAAATCACATGCACATATAAATGGCACCAGGCAAGGAATGTTTTCAAGTTCCTCCAGCTGCGTGGGAGTTGTGGAGGGCCCTACACAGCTCAAATGAGACGTGAGGGCCCATTGACGACTACAAAGCGCCGTTCCAAACACACACGACCCCCGGGGGTTGTATAGGAGCTGTTTACCCTCGAAACACAGCAATTTAGAGCTGTGTAGCCCCATACACCGCTCAAATACGCCATTTTTGGGGGAGCGCAACTTCCCGGAAGTCATGCCAGAATTTTTGGCACCCCCTGGAGCACACTTGGGTTCCCTCAACCCAAATTTGGGAACAACCCATAATTTGTGGGACTTTTGTTCCACACCTAGTGATTCCAAAGTGACTTTAAAGTGAAACAAAAGTGAAAGTAAAGTGAAAATTTAAATCATACAAAAATCTGCAAACAATTCTTTCTCAACTCAAAAGTGATCAAACTTTGTTTTTTCAATTAAATGTTGGATTGAATACTCAGGTATACCATTGCATTTGTTTTCATTGGAACAGTTTCAAGCCTTCCTTCATCTGACACGCGTGCATGGAAGGTATACATTGATAGTTACATCAAAAAAGCTTTGGAAAAAGAAAAAAAGGATTTGGCGAATGAAACATTGGAAGCGCCAATTGCATCCTCATCCAGGGTGACAATTAAGGAACAAAATGTGTGGGAGTGGGATTCAACCTCTGGTTGCAAGTAAAAGTTTATGTTAATGAGGTCTTTGCTGGATATAATTTGATTTAAACTAAGGGGTGCATGTTAATGAAACTATGACTTAACCAATGAATGTTTACTAGATCCACTTCACCCACCTCCTGTGAGAAATTTTCCTACCAGGGAAGAGGCCCAAAAATAACTCCAAACATGGGCTATTAAGCATGGTTATGCTCTGATGGTTTTTAACTCAAAGAAATTCAATTATGTGGATTTTTCCTGTGATTGCCATGATTCCTATTTGCGTAAACTTCTTACCAAACTTTCTAGAAACTCTCAAAAAAGGAATGTTGGGTGCAAGTTTTAAATCCATGCAATTTGCACAAAGGCATAGCCCTTGTGGCAACTCTCCTACAAAGAAACCCAAAATAACAATCAACCATCTGAACATCCCTCTGTGAATCCTCAACTGAGGAGAATTTTGGGGGTGGCCTTAGACAATGTAATAGAAGGCATGAATTATTGGCTCAATACATTGCAGCTTAAGAGGAAATTGAGCAATAATTATGGAGGGGATTATGTTGATAACCAAACAATCTATAACACTAAGCAAAAGGTAACACTTGCAGAACTAAAGGGGAAAATTGTTATGGAGGTACTCTATGAACAGCTTGAAGAAACAAGTTGTATTCATTCACCAGTCAAAGTTCAGTGGAGGGGGTCACTTGGAGGCCCTGTACTTAGCACATCCTGAGGCAGTAAATCCTTCAAGAAAATTCCATAATATTGCTATGTTGTATTGTACTTATAAGACAAATAAGTACAAAATTTGGCTATTGCATGTTGTAGAAATGACAGCCAATTGGAAAAATTTCACAAAGGCTCTTGTTTTTGTAACAAAAGAACCATTTGAGTTCTAATGTTGGTCTTTAAACGCATTAAAGGAGTTGGCTTATGATTCTGAGAGACTTCCAAAAGTCTTTGTGATGGACCATGAAAAAGCTCTGATTCATGCTATTGAATCTAGTATCCCTGAGTCATCAAGACATTTTTGCACTTCCAACTTTTCTAACAAAACATAATCAAAGTTCAAAGCGCAATTTTTTAATGAAGTTGAAAGATTGAAAAGCTTTATGACTCTGTGGGAAAAGGATGGGGCCTCAAGGTCCAAGAAGGAGGCGGAGGTCAATGATGTAGAACTCAGAGTTTTTCCAAATAAGTGCTTCTTATTCTTCCTAGTTTTGGGTTGTGACCATTTGACTTGGATAGTGTTTTTTCAAAGGCTATGAGGATGTACTCAAGTATATGGAAAATAACACTTTCCCCATCAAAGAGACATTTGTAACAGGGGGGACTTTTATTAACCAAGATTTTGGAAAAAAAACAACATCTTGGGTTAAAGGGGCCCATGCAACTTTCAAAAAATTCCTGGAAACGCTTCAGGAAACATGTTGGATGTTTTGAAAAGCCTTGGAAGAACAGTTTGGAATCAAATTAAATCAGTTCATGCGTCACTTTATAACTCCCAAATTAAGTGAGGGACATTTCTTCAACCTGAAATGTTAGAATTGGGTCACAAATTATCTTTAAAGGCAATTGAGCTTATTAGGGAACAATTTTAGAAGTTCAAATGTAATCATGATGGAAAAGTGTGCCACAAGTCATATTCCAAGACTATGGTTTTGCCCTGTTCCCATCAAAAAGGTGACCGTTGTAAGACTCCAAACGGTGCTAAGCCGTGGCAGTTCTGTGGAGGGGAAAAGTGCTGTTTAGGCTGCCCTCCTAGGAGTTACAATAATATTTTAATGTAACCGGAATCAAGGTCCAGAACCTTATGGATGAGAAATCAAACTAAGAGAAGAGGGATAAGAGTTGTCGGTAGCGATGGAAACAACACTATCTGAGACAAGATGGTGCAGGGCAAGACTTGAACAAATAAGTCAAAGTTTGTTCAGAGTTCAATAGAACAAGGAAGTTGTAAGTAACAACGCCCACAAGCTAATAACTCTGGTCGTCAGCAGCTGATTAGGAAAGATCAACTCAATCCCAACCAACCTCCAGGTTCTCAATGAACCTGCCCAACTCTCCGCAATCAAGCGCTTGAAGGGTACCGGATAACTGTGGGAGGCTGAACAAAACAAAAGCAATTTGTTTATGAAGCTCTAGAAGCAAATCAATAACGAATTTGAGCAAGAATATCCCAACACTTCTCAAGGAACTCAAGAATAGCGTGGCGAAATTCAACCTCGAAGAAGAAGGGAGGTATAACACTCCAGGTTTTAAGCTTAATAAAACCTCTTCAATCAAACGTGATTGGCTCCAGAAAGATGATCAAGGGAGATCAAGACCAGTATGGTCGGAAAAAGGGATCAGAGTGGTATAACACACTCAAGAATTCAGGCAGACAGGAATTCTTCTTCAACCAGCAAGGCTATTGGTTGGTGATAAGGATCAAGGTCACAAAGGACAGAGTTTTTGAGTATGGAGGCTCAAAGGATCAAGGGGCAATCATAGATATACCCGGATAATTTGCTCAGATAAGTGGGGAAGGATGCCCACGGATAAATTGCTTATGATGATGGGATGCTGAGGCAATGATGATGCGATGATAGGATGATCTGATCTGAGATACTCCGATGATGGAATATGGTCGGCCAAAAAGGCAGGGGAGAGCCCCTCCTTATATGGGCAGGAGGCCCTGTTAGACTATATACAACGGATTCTACCAATAGAGCGGAAACGGGAAGGCAACCATGTGGTCACTCGCGTTGGTCAAGGATCTGCCAAATGCTTGCGGGTGCGGTCGGGATGGATTCAGCAGATCATGAATGAGCGTCGCGCGACGGTAGCAATGAGGAGATTGGGAGGCGCAACGACAAAGATGAAGACACGCAACAACAAAGATGCGGACGTTCTATAACAACAGCGGAGATGGGAAGCAACACGGATAAAGGACGCGCGACGCGGCGCGGAGCGCGACGCGGAGCGCGACGCGGATAATGGAAGCGCAGCGCTGCGCGGGTAAACAATAGTTGGATGAGCCTGAGGATAAGTTGTCCAGCCGGGCGGTACGTTTGAAACAGTTTATGAATTGAGGTCTTAAGGCGGTCCGGGTGTCCAGGATGGGGCACCACATCTCTCCCCAACTTACAGACTGTCCCTAGTCTGCTCCCGAGTTTGATGCCATAGAAAGAAAGAAAGGAAAGACAGATGATTGAAACCAAAGAATGGCCATTTTGATCTCGAGAGTGGTTGAATAGTTGAGGAAAATATCTTGATTCTTCCAAATGAACCCTAGAAGCGGCAGGAATAGAACAAGGAGGGCGTCCCAGGTGCTCACATATGTGGCATACAGTAGAGTTTTACAACAAAAACACAGCAAATGACCCTGGTGGTGCACAATTGGGAGGACTTACTTCTGAGATAAGTTGCCCCCACGACAATGGAACTTCTTGACTTGATCAGCAGAGAACCTTCTGGCCAACCGAGTACCATCCAGCTCCTCCAAAACATAAGATCCACCTCTAACTTGATGAACCACTCGATAAGGGCCATTCCAACGATTAGAGAAAAGCTTGCCCCACTGGGTTTCCAAAGATTGATTATAAACTAAAACTAGGTCACCAGGGTTCAAGGGCTCCCTGATTCGATTAGAGCGCTTGTCCTTCCAATACTGGACGGATTTTGCTCTGGCCTCCATCATCGTTTGATAAGCTTCATCACGAACGTCTTCACTTCGCTCCAGTTGCTTGGATCTAGCAACTAACAGATCAGTGGTTGAGGACACCTCTTCCCAAGAGATACCCAAGAAAGATTCCATTTCCAGATCCAAGGGAAGGACTGCTCTTTGAACAAAGATGATTTCGTAAGGTGAGTAGCCAGTAGTCCTTTTGGTTGAGATTCGATCAGAAAAGAGAACAAGAGGAAGGAATTTGCGACAATTCTTGCCACTTTCACCAGCCAGTTTAACAAGTGCAGCCTTCAAAGGGGCATGGCCTTGTTCCACCATGCCTTGGCCTTCAGGATAATAAGGAGTAGTAACTCTATGTTGTCCAGGAAGGGATCGGATCATTTCAGCAAGCTTGCCCCCAAATTCAGAGCCACCATCAGTAGAGTAAGATTGAGCCAGGCCATAACGCATTGTCCAGGTCTCATAGAGGAAAGCTGCCACTGATTCAGAGCTAAGGTTCTTAAGAAATTTTGCTTCAACCCATCCGGAAAAATCATCCCTAGCCACAATGAGGTATTTAGCACCACCTGCCTTAATATGAACCACATCCATAGCAATCCTTCCAAAGACAGTGGACTCCCCAGTAGGATAACGAATTTCGGCTGGGCGCCTAAGATCACGTTTTTGGCAAACTTCACAACTCTTGCACCATTGGGAGACGGATTTCTTCAAAGATGGCCACCAGAATCGTTCTGATAATTGTTGATAAGTTTCAGTTTCCCCACGATGACCAAGGCCTTCATGGAGACTTTCAAGGATGGAATCTTGTTTAGAGGGAATAGTAACGACAATAAGAGCACAAGGATTGCCCCTCTTCATAATTCTAGAGCCTTGAACAAAAAAATTAGAAGACTTTTGTTTGAGAGATCAAAATTCCTTAGCAGAGAGATCAGGAGGTTTTTGAAGAGTTGAAAGGTACTGCTCTAATTTAAACCAGAAGCCTTGTTGAAAGCCAGAATAATTTTGTGAAGAAAAAGAGAAAATAGGTCGAATTAAAGGTTCCTCTTCATTGAAATTGGTTCCAACATCAGATTCGTTGTTCCCAAGAGGTCGCCGAGATAAAACGTCAGGCATGGTGAAAGATTTTCCAGGCCTGTGAACAATATCAAAAGAGAAAAGCTGGATAAAGGCCACCCAACAAGTCATAGGAGCATTGGGAAGACTGGGAGCGTTGATCATTTCAATGATGGATCGGGCATCAACTTGCAATTCGAAATGTTGGCCCCAGAGAACGGTTTGAAGTTTCTTCATCATTCGAGCCACACCACAGAGTTCCAGTTTGGGCTGGGAGTATCTGGATTCTACATCTGAAAACAACAAAGATTCATAAAGAACAGGACGGTCCCAACCATTTTCATCTTCCTGAGTAAGGACGGCCACAACAGATTGATAACTAGAATCGACAGCCAGCTTGATCTTGCCAGCTCCAGGTCCGTAAGAGATCTTTTTCAAAACTATGTCTTCACCAACTATCCTTTTGAGTAGCTGGAAAGCACATTCACAATCTTGGGTCCAAATCCATTCAGCATCTTTTCTGGTTAGACGACGCAAGGGTGCACAGATTTTGGATAAAGATGGGATAAAGATTCTAACATAAGTGACAACACCTAGAAAGCCCCTAACTTCAGTTGGATTGATTGGGGTAGGCCAAGAGATGATCTTGTTGACTTTGGCTGGTGCCATCCTTCTTCCTTCCTTGCAGACCACATGACCAACAATTTCCAGAGCAGGGACACAAGCCGCCAGTTTGGATCCAGAGACAGTAAGGCCAGATTCCTCGATTCAAAACAGAATCCTCTCCAAGGTAGTAGCATATTCCCAGATAAAACAACGAATTCCTGAATGCCAAGGTAAGAGCTCATTATCATAGTCAGATACTGGACCTTTAATTCCGCCATCGTCAATAAAGATACCAGCATGATCAGGGATTTCATCCTGGAGAATCCACATCATCTGAGCCTGATAGACTGCGACCGAGTTGGTGGCTCCTTGAGGCAATCGAGTAAGTTGAAATTGACCAAGAGGAGTGTCGAAAGTAGTGAGAGGACGAGAAATAGGATGTAAGGATCATTCGTCATAGCCACCCATAATATCCCCTAGACCATAGCAAGCTCTTCCCGCAAAGGATTCAACAAATTCTTCAGTAGAAGGAGGGATACCAGAGTCTTTAATAGTAACTTTATTAAGAGGTTGAAGATCATGAACTATTCTAAGTTTACCATTACTCTTGAGGACACAGAAGACGGGGCTGAAGTAACTAGAAGTTGACTGCTCATACAGGCCAGTTCGAACTCGTTCCCGGACCAACTTGATGAATTCGTCAACTTTAGCAGCAGGGATAGGGATCTTTTTCTTTTGCCAAGGATCATGTTCAACTACAAGGATGATATAAGGGAGGCCATAGGATTCCCGCAAGAGACCTCTCTCTTCTTCACAGAAAGCAATAGATTTTTCTCTTAGAGATAAGACATTTTTGATTAAATTTAACTCATCAGGAAGAAGCCATCCATCTGGACCAAAGTTGACCACCTTCAGACGTTCTTCAGTGACCCGTCCATTAGGCACAAAGGGACCAGTAAGAGATTGAGGAAGCCCACAGTAAGGATGGCGAGATAGAGGAGGACGCATAAGGGGAGGATTGAGGTTGAGAGGCATAGGCTGGTTGACTGGTTGGATCTTTTTAGCAACTGGTTTATACTTAGTGGAAAAAGAGAGAAGTTCTTGTTTCCTCCAAGAGTTGACCAGAGAGACTTGATTAGGAAAGCTGAGTCCAAGTTCCAACATCTTCCAAGTCCAATGTTCTGCAATATCCTTGAAGGGTGCCTTTTCCATAAAAGGAGAACCAGGAGATAATACGTTGCTCACATGTGTGGCACAAGGTAGAGTTTTGAAAATGACGGTAAAAGTTTGCCCTGGCAGTGCACAATTGGGAGGACTTACTTGTACCCCAAATTGCCTCCACTGCAGCCCATATTCCTTCATACCAAAATCGCCAAAAACGGAATTGCAATTAGGATCTAGTTTAGACTCATTGCGGAGATTTGAACCGGAACTGAGAGAAGATTGATCAGACTTAAAATTAGAAGGAAAAGAAGACACAACAGATCCAGAGAGAGAAGGAGATGGAGGAGAAATATTTTTGGATTTTTCTATTTTGATATGTTTCTGTTTTTTAATATTCTTGAGCTCAGAAGAGAATGATGAAAGGAATGAAAAATAAGCCTGAGGGAGGGGAGTTGACCCTTGAGTTGCAGTCTGAGGCTGAAAAGAACTACAATCATTAGTAGGATCAACTATTCCCCTAAAAATGAGAGGAACTAGAGTTATCCTTCTGCTTCCCCTTAAAAGATGATTTGGGAGAATGACCAGGAAAATCTCTTTCCCAACGACCAGAATCCAAAGAGCAAAGAGGGACTTCAATTTTCCTGCCATCAGCATCAGGGAGAAGAATTCTCTCCCCAACTTGATCAGAAAACATCAGGGTTGCACCAAAGTCCATTAAGAAGGGTCGTCCCAAGATCATAGGACTGTCCAAACGAGTAATCCAAAAATGGCAGGTTCCAACGATATTTCGACCAATCCTGACCGGTACATCTTCAGCAATACCAACCAGTTCACAAGCTTGATTTCCTATCCCATATACTGCAGAGTTGAAGCTGACCCTAGGACTAAGTTTGAGCTTGCAGGCCATAGCATCCGAGATTAAGTTAAGCTGAGATCCAGAATCCACAAGAGGAGAAACAGTTTTAGCTGAGTCACCAAGATAACAAGGAAGAAAGCCAAGGGGACAGGAATAAAGATTGGATTCTATAGAAGGACTGGTTCCACCAGAGTCCTCCATTAAAGTGCCAGAGGAGACTTTGAGTTCTTCAGGGCCAATTTCCACACGTCGACGAGAGACCCATTTCTTCATTCCTTCAGCAACAGATGGAGAGATCGATAGAAGTTCAGCCACAGATAGATCAGGAATTTTGAGATCAGAAATTTTCTTTAATACTCCCTCCACAGCATTGGGGTGATCCTTGGAGATGCCTTTTTCAAATCAAACTTTTGGCTGGGTGGGGGGAGGAAGTTCAGATGACGCAGAATCTAAGATTGGATTAGAAGGTTGAGGTGAGGGAGAAGGATCAGGGTGATCTGGGAACCTTTTCATGAGTGGTTCCTTTTCCACCTCCATGTCTTCTACATCAGAGGAAGGAGGCTCAAGTGTTGATCGACGTTTAACGGGTTTTCGAAGGATTGAAGTTGGAAAGGAAGGAGCCTTATGAGGTTTAGGTTCCTCATGTCGTTTCCTGGCTGGATCGGATTGATAAGTAGTCCCAGCAAGACTAGAGGAAGAAATTGCTGGAGGATACCAAGGTTGGAGGGTACCACAGGATGATCAAAATTCAAAGGAAGCAAGAGATGCTTTCACAGGAGGTGATGGCTGGTAAGAGGCCACCACATGTCGGATAGGACGAGACGAGTCAAAAGGGATTAGGGCACCATTAGGGAGGAAGTAATTGTTTCCCCTCTGCTCTACCAACTTTTCCTTTAAGTCCTTCTGAAGTTCTTGACATCGTCCGGTTCCATGGCCTTCCCTATGACAGTAGTAACAGACCAGAGTTGATTTGGGGACAGAAGAAGGAGTTTTAGGAGTAGCTAGCGAAGAAATCTTTTGATCTATTTTGTTCTCAAAGGCTCTAAGTAACTTGGTGATTTCATCTATAGTAGTAGGTTCTTGATTGGAATTAGGATCTGCTTTAGGCCTACGATCTGCCTCCATTTTAATCATAATATCGTTTGACTCTTTAAAAGAAGGAGCATGGACTGGTTCAGTAGTTCTGGGCTTTTCAAAGGTAAGAGCAGTTTGACCTTTCATGACTTTATCCACAGTACTCCTAAGGGTAAGAAAAACAGGGAGCTTGAATCGATTATCCCTGGTAGTAATCATGGATCCAGATTTGACCAGTTCTTCTTTAATCCTTTCCTGCACAGCCGACAAAAAAGATTGGAAGAACTTTGTTTGAATTTCGTCCACTGTGTCAATGTGATCGTTTCGGATAAGATAGTTTTGAATGGGGTCCCAAGACTTCCTAAAGATCTGATAGTCAGAGGCTGAAGAAATACCACCATTTGAGATCCACTGAGAAACCAGAGCATCCAAATCCTGCAGAGTAAACCTAGCCACATCTATTTTACCCCAGTATGCCAACATAGCCTCCCTGAGAAGCGTCCAGTTGTGGGATTCGAATCCCTCAAAAGACTCAATTACCTCCATAACTTCATCTGAGGAGATAAAGAATCGCAACTGATAAGCCATATCGAATTCACTAGCTCCATCTACTTCAGCAGCCATTTTGTAGGAGTCCAAGAATCGCTCGACATTTGTACCGTTGAAGCCTAAGTTCTTGTTCTGGGGTTTGATCTTTACCATCTTAGGTCGAACAGAGGTGGTTGGAGTAGCGGGAGATGCCATATTGAATAACAGAGTTCCTAGGGGATCCAAAGAGCAGATTTCCAAAGTGGCTCACGAGTGTGGCAAGAGTAGGGTTTCGCCAAAAACGACAAGTATCTTGCCCGAGCGGTGCACAAATTGGGAGGACTTACTTCTGGACCAAGCTGCCTCCACGGATCGGAAAAAAGAACAAACAGAAAAAGACAGAGAAATTGGATAGGATTTCGGAGTTGATTCTTCAAGTTGGGACTGTAAATCCCAAGGTTGCTGGTTCGATCCCGGCCCGGGGGACCAAATGTAAGACTCCAAACGGTGCTAAGCCGTGGCAGTTCTGTGGAGGGGAAAAGTGCTGTTTAGGCTGCCCTCCTAGGAGTTACAATAATATTTTAATGTAACCGGAATCAAGGTCCAGAACCTTATGGATGAGAAATCAAACTAAGAGAAGAGGGATAAGAGTTGTCGGTAGCGATGGAAACAACACTATCTGAGACAAGATGGTGCAGGGCAAGACTTGAACAAATAAGTCAAAGTTTGTTCAGAGTTCAATAGAACAAGGCAGTTGTAAGTAACAACGCCCACAAGCTAATAACTCTGGTCGTCAGCAGCTGATTAGGAAAGATCAACTCAATCCCAACCAACCTCCAGGTTCTCAATGAACCTGCCCAACTCTCCGCAATCAAGCGCTTGAAGGGTACCGGATAACTGTGGGAGGCTGAACAAAACAAAAGCAATTTGTTTATGAAGCTCTAGAAGCAAATCAATAACGAATTTGAGCAAGAATATCCCAACACTTCTCAAGGAACTCAAGAATAGCGTGGCGAAATTCAACCTCGAAGAAGAAGGGAGGTATAACACTCCAGGTTTTAAGCTTAATAAAACCTCTTCAATCAAACGTGATTGGCTCCAGAAAGATGATCAAGGGAGATCAAGACCAGTATGGTCGGAAAAAGGGATCAGAGTGGTATAACACACTCAAGAATTCAGGCAGACAGGAATTCTTCTTCAACCAGCAAGGCTATTGGTTGGTGATAAGGATCAAGGTCACAAAGGACAGAGTTTTTGAGTATGGAGGCTCAAAGGATCAAGGGGCAATCATAGATATACCCGGATAATTTGCTCAGATAAGTGGGGAAGGATGCCCACGGATAAATTGCTTATGATGATGGGATGCTGAGGCAATGATGATGCGATGATAGGATGATCTGATCTGAGATACTCCGATGATGGAATATGGTCGGCCAAAAAGGCAGGGGAGAGCCCCTCCTTATATGGGCAGGAGGCCCTGTTAGACTATATACAACGGATTCTACCAATAGAGCGGAAACGGGAAGGCAACCATGTGGTCACTCGCGTTGGTCAAGGATCTGCCAAATGCTTGCGGGTGCGGTCGGGATGGATTCAGCAGATCATGAATGAGCGTCGCGCGACGGTAGCAATGAGGAGATTGGGAGGCGCAACGACAAAGATGAAGACACGCAACAACAAAGATGCGGACGTTCTATAACAACAGCGGAGATGGGAAGCAACACGGATAAAGGACGCGCGACGCGGCGCGGAGCGCGACGCGGAGCGCGACGCGGAGCGCGACGCGGATAATGGAAGCGCAGCGCTGCGCGGGTAAACAATAGTTGGATGAGCCTGAGGATAAGTTGTCCAGCCGGGCGGTACATTTGCAACAGTTTATGAATTGAGGTCTTAAGGCGGTCCGGGTGTCCAGGATGGGGCACCACACCGTCTAACATTCAGATGATCCATGATAACCAAAGAGGTTCATCCTCAGTGGAGGTTGGACTATGAACCTTGCAGTTCTAGTTCTTTAAGTTGGCTTAAGTTGGATTGTTAGTTGGATTTTTCAAATCATTATGTGATTAATACTTGTTGATTAAGGATACCTAATTCACTAATGGTTGATCCTTTTGAATTTTTCAAGTTAAATGTTGATGAAATGCTAAGAATCCCTCAGTTAAATAATAAAGTGAATGCAATGATCTTGGAATCTCCAGATCATGAAAAAAGCGGCCTATTGAAGTATATCATTCAGAAAATTAAAAAATATTGATCAAAGCTAAGACTTGAACCTAATGTCTTAAAACCAAGTAGGGGCTGGCCAAAATTGACAGATACGTGGCAAGAAAAGTCTTTGTTTGAGCATTCCGAAAAACAAATCAAGGGGGAAAAAAGGACTAGAAGGACTCCAAATAAGAAAATAATGTAAGTCTTTTCTTTTGGGATATGTTCATTTTTTGGTTTAATCAACTTAGTGACTAACTAATGATTAATTGTATGTCAAATTTGGCAGAATCTGAATCTGAATTTCATAGTTCAAAGGAAGAGAATGAAATTGAATTGGGATCACTTAATTTGGAATCAAAATCCTCTGCAGAGGAAAAAAATATGCAGAAAAGCTCAACCAGAACCTCATCTTTTGTGAGTATTAATTTAATTGACATGATTAAAGATATAAATACTAAGTTAATATTTATGATAGGAACCAAAAGTGAAAAAAAATCTAATAACCAAGAAATTCCATAAGTTATTGGGTGAGGTTTGGGATACAGGTGGAGATGGCAAATGCGGATTTAGAGTCATTCCTAAAGCTCTTGGTTATGAAGATTATGAATGGGTTAAAGTCAGAAAAGAAATGATAAAAGAAGTGAAGAAACAAGAAGCATGCTACATTAAGATGCTTGGTGGTGTGTAGGAGGTTAAAAGGATTAAAAAAAGACTTGATTTTGAAGAGATCAATGAAAAGATGCCCTGCTCAAAATGGCTGGCTACATTAGATTTAGGTGAAATCATAGTCAACAAATATTCCAGACCTATATGTTTCATTTCATTGGAGTCATGTGATACTTTTACTCCAATGAAAAATGGTGTTACTGATCAATAATATCCAATATTCATTTCCTTTGTAAAAAAAAACCAATGGTTTGGATTAGTAATTGAGCAAGAAATGATTCCCATCCCTCCCATTGTAGCAAAACAACTTTCCTTGATTTATAAAAAATCCTCTGGCTGGGTTGATCATCTTAAAGATCAACTGAAAATGTATTCTAGATTATAGAGATTATAGACTTTGAATTCATTTCATCATTGGGTTTCATATAAATTTAAATTTTAATGCAGCCCAGGAGTTCCATCAATATGAAGGGTTATCAAATTTTGAACATCATTATGTTGAGTTTTTTGAGTTAATATCATTATATTGAGTGTTTTGAATGAGAGTTGAACTTATTTTTTTTGGTGTTTTTAATTTAGGGCTTTTCAAGTTTCTTGTCTTTTTTTTGGTCTTCTTAGTTTTGGGCTAGTCTAGTTACTTTTATTTTTGTGGTGTTTTTAATTTAGGGCTACTCCAGTTAGTTGTGTTTTTTTGGTGTTTTTGGTTTAGGGCTAGTCCAGGTACTTGTGTTTTCTGTGGGTCTTTTAACTTTACAGCTAGCCCATGGTCAGTCCCAATTTATTTTGTTATTTATTTTGTTATTTATTTTGTTATTTATTTTGTTATTTATTTTGTTATTTATTTTGTTATTTATTTTGTTATTTATTTTGTTATTTATTTTGTTATTTATTTTGTTATTTATTTTGTTATTTATTTTGTTATTTATTTTGTTATTTATTTTGTTATTTATTTTGTTATTTATTTTGTTATTTTGTTATTTATTTATTTTGTTATTTTTTTATTTATTTATTTTGTTATTTTTTTGTTTGAATGAGAGTTTGATGGTAAGTCAGTTCAACTTGTGTTACGCTGATTCCATCATAAGGAGTATTTTAATCATTATGATGGTATCAGCTTAACAAAAGTCGAACTTGTTTTTTTTTGTGTGTTTTTAGTTTGGGGCTAGTCCAGTTTCTTATCTTTTTTTTTTTGGTGATTTTAATTTAGGGCTAGTCCAGTTAATTTTGTTTTTTTGGTATTTTTAATTTTGGGCTAGTCAAGTTATTCATGATTTTTTTGGTATTTTTAGTTTAGGGCTGGTCCAGTTACTTTTGTTTTTTTGGGTCTTTTTACTTTAGGAGTAGTCGATTGGATAGTCCCAGTTTTTTTGTTTTTTATTTATTTATTTATTTTCTTTTTTTTAAGGTGATGTTAAGTTAAAAGCTCCAGTGTTGTGAAAGCCGTTTAGGGAACATAAACTACTCCATATAATTTATAATTTAAAATTTACTATTTATTATTTATTATTTATTATTTATTATTTATTATTTATTATTTATTATTTATTATTTATTATTTATTATTTATTATTTATTATTTATTATTTATTATTTATTATTTATTATTTATTATTTATTATTTATTATTTATTATTTATTATTTATTATTTATGATTTATTATTTATGATTTATTATTTATTATTTATTATTTATTATTTATTATTTATTATTTATTATTTATTATTTTTTATTTATTATTTATTATTTATTATTTATTATTTATTATTTATTATTTATTATTTATTATTTATTATTTATTATTTATTATTTATTATTTATTATTTATTATTTATTATTTATTATTTATTATTTATTATTTATTATTTATTATTTATTATTTATTATTTATTATTTATTATTTATTATTTATTATTTATGATTTATTATTTATTATTTATTATTTATTATTTATTATTTATTATTTATTATTTATTATTTATTATTTATTATTCATGATTTAGTGGAGGCTGAACAACTTGATTTTAGTTTTTTATGGTGCCGTACAACTCAAATGGGACGTGTTGCATGCCACACAGCCCATTTTAGCCGTGTAGCATGCCACACGTCCCATTTGACCCGTGTAGGGTGCCACACCGCCCATTGAGCCTTGTACACAGCTCTGTTGCCATGAATTCAACATTACCCATCAAATAAATTGTAATTCTAATGCAGCTAACAAATTCTATTAGTATAAAGGTTTATCACATTTTGTACATCATTATGTTGAGTGTTTTGAGTAATCATCATTATATTGAGTTCTTTTTTGAATGATAATTTAATGGTAAGTCAGTTCAACTTGTGTTGGGCTGATTCCATCACAACCTTAACTTATGTTAAGCTTGGGATGAGATCAGCTTAGTACAAGTTGAACTTCTTTTTCTTGGGCACTTTTACTTTAGGGCTGGTCAAAAGAATTCTTTAATTTGGGGCTAGTCAGGTTGAAATTACTTTAGGGCTTTTCAAGTTACTTGTCTTTTTTTTGGTGTTTTTTACTTTAGGGCTTTTCAAGTTAATTGTCTTTTTTTTTTTTGTTTTTATTTTAGGGCTATTCCAGTTTCTTTTCTTTTTGTGGGTTTTTTTACTTTAGGGCTATTCCATTGGATAGTACCAGTTTTTTTTTTATTTATTTCTTTGTTTTTCTTTAACCCATTTGTTGATTTTTTGGTTGATTTCAGTTTTTTTGGAAGGTTTATTTAGTTTAATGGTTCTGTTAGTACCCTTTCCTTCATTTTACTTTTTTTTTTTTGCCAACCGCGGTCCGGTGCTGTGTGGGATGCCACACAAATACACTTGAGCCGTGTACAACTCCATACGCCTTGAATGTAGTTGTGTGGAATTCCACACGGCGGGGGACCGGGCTGGGTGGGCCACATGACTCCGTGAGCTGTGGGGGGTTGCACATGGCCCCCATTGGGCCGTTTGGCGTGCCACAAAGCCCAATTTAAACCGGGTGCACCTCTCAATGAGCCATGAATTGACATTACCATTTATTATTTAGTGGAGGCTAAACAAATTTATCCTAGTTTTTTAGCGTGCCATACAACTCAAATGGGACGTGTAGCATGCTAAACAGCTCATTTGAGTTGTGTAGCATGCCACACGGCCCATTTGAGACGTTTAGCATGTCACACGGCTCATTTGAGGCGTGTGGGGTGCCACACTGATCATTTGAGGTTTGTAGGGTGCCACATGGCTCATTTGAGGTTTTCAGGGTGCCACACAGCCCATTGAGCCGTGTACACGACTCAAAGAGCCATGTAAAGAGTTGTTTACACAGCTCACTGAGCTGTGAATTTAAAATTATCCTTTTTTTTAACCAAAAAATCAAAAATTTTTGATTTCTTTGATTTTTGGAAGGTTTATTTGATTCATGGGTTATTTTAGTGACCTTTCATTCAATTATTTTTGGCTCACTGCGGTCAGGTGGCATTTTGGATGCCACAAAACTACATTTGAGCCATCTAAAAGTCCACACAATTCAAATTTAGGGGTGTGGAATCCAACACGCCGTTGGACCAGGCTGAGTGGGCCGCGCGACTCTTTGAGCCATGGGGGGTTGTGCGTGGTGCCACACGACTACATTTCAGCCGTTTAAAACTCCACATGGCTCAAATGAAGTTTTGTAGAATCCAACACGCCATTAGAGCAGGCTGGGTGGGCCGCACTACTCTTTGAGCTGTTGGGGGTTGTACACCGCTTGGATTGGACTGTTTGGCATGCCACATGGCCCACTGTGAACTTTTTCCATGGCTCAATGAGCCATGAATTGAACATAAAGCTTGTATATATTCTAAAATTTTTGAATATGGAATAAGCAAAAAAAATATAAGAAGCACAAAGAAAAGTGTCCAAACATTTTTTGATAAATTTGAATTTTTAAAATTTTTTGATTTTTTAAATCATTTTTCAAGGTGGAAGAATACATCAAAAAAGGGAAATTTCAAATTTCCAACCCACTCAAATTATTCAAAACCCAAATTTTGTTGTGTGGCATGGTTTGTGAAAAATTTCAGTTGTGAATTGCTGCTCCCGACCCATTTCAGTTGTGGATGGCTGCTCAGAACCCATTTCAGACGTGAACGGTTGCCTGAAACCCTAAAATGGGTTTTGAGAGGCCTTTCAGGACCCAATTGCTCTGATGACAAAAATAAATCTAAAAATAAAATAAATGAAAATAAATAAAATATTGCACAAACAAAAATAAATCAATCAAATCAAATCAAAAACACCAAAAAATATAATAAATAAAAAAACAAAAATAAAAAAATAAAAAAAATAAAGGAATTAAAAATAAATAAATAAAAAATAAATAAACAAAAAATAAAAAAATAAAAAAATAAAAAATAAACAAACAAAAAATAAATAAACAACAAATAAATAAACAAAAAATAAATACATAAAAAATAAATAAATGATTAAAAGGAAAATCTAAAGTTTTCAACACTCCGGGACCATGAATGCGCAGCTCATAGAAATGAACAATGAAAAATTCTCCAAAGCAGCCCTAAATGAAAACACCAAAAATTGAAAAAAAAACAATGTAAGATAAAAATGCCAAAAAATCAAACTTCAACTTGTTTCAAGCTGTTCAAATGAGTTGGACATGTATCAAGCCCACCTCATTGGACTAGCACTAAAGTAAAAAAAAAAAAAAAAAAAATACTTCTATCAATTCCACCTTAAGGGAAAGGCCCTGAAGTAACAACACCAAAAAAAGTTCAACTTGTGTTAAGCTGATCCCATCACAAGAAGTGAAAATAATTATTATGATGGGATCAGCCCAAAAAGAGTTGAACTGACTTGCCAATAAAATCTCATTGAAAACACACTACATAATGATGTCAAATCATAACACTCAACATAACAATGTTTAAAATTTGACAACCCTTTATATTAATAGAATAAAAACATCAGCACGGGAAACCAAACCCAATCAATGAAAAAAAATATGTTTATAAATTAGAATAAAAAATAATTTGATATTTGAGATTATCAAACCAAACAGAAGCTTTTTTGGAGATGTCAAACAAGGAGTTTTTGAAACAATGGGCGGGATTGGAATCATATCTCCCTCAAGTCCAAGATCAACCTATTGATTATTCTTATTAAATAAAATGAAGATGGCATCTGATTTTTCTTTTACACCCATTTTCATAGGAGTAGAAACACAAAATGAAGACAATGAAAAGAAATATATGGGTCTTCCATAAATTTCAGCTATTAAATGGCCCATTGCTAGATTCGCAAGCCATTTTGAAGACAGAATTTTTTCATTGATTATACAAGTTTCAACGTAAGCATTCCCAGCAGAGATGAAAAGAAGAAGAAAAAAACTGGCTACTCTGAGTTCCACATTCTTTATTTATGCCTAAAAATTGGTTTCTGAGGCCCCATAGTTTTCCCACAGAGACATAAAACTTTCCCATCCTTCATTTTCATTACTGAAGTAAGCTTTAAAATTTGCTTGAAAATTTTTAGAAAATTGCACAGAGCAAAACTTTCTGGATGACTCAGAGATACTATTTTCATTGGCAGGAATCAGAGCTTTTTCACAGTCTGTCACAAAGATTTTGGGAACCCTCTCTGGATCATAAGCCAACTCTTTTTGTGGATTAAACAACCATCTGTAGAACTCATATGTTTCTTTTGTTTCAAAAAAAAATCCTTTGTAAAAGGTTTATGTTTGGATTTTATTCCTAAAATATGCAATAGATGGATTTTATACCTATTTTTTTTATAAGTACAATCCAACAAAGCAATATGATGGATTTTTTTACAAAGTTTTATAGACTCAGGATGAGCCAAGAACAGGGCCTCTAAGTGGGCCTCTCAATCAATTTCCGACCAGGAAATCCACTGTGTTTCTTGGAGAATTTTCAATAAAATTTCCATAATAACATCCCTTGAGATCACCTTCTCTAACTTTGTTCTTAGTTCTATAGATTTTTCTATTTTCCATGTATTCTCCCCCATTAATCTTTCCCAATTTACTTTTGATTTGAATTTGCTTGAGACCAATTTTCATGCCTTCCTTTAGTTGATCAAAGGATACACCATATATCATCCTAAGTTGAGGATTCACTGAGGGGTTTGAAGATGCTTTATGATTGTGTTGGTCACTTGTAATGGAGAGGTGCCAAATGGGATGTGCTACTGTGAAACTTTCACAGATCATGAATTGACACCTAAGCTTGTGTGAGTTCTAATTTTCTGTTTGGTAAGGAATGGCCCCTGATATACAAAAAATCTGTGGGATGCTAGGCTGACATATTTATCCTTTTTCAACTTGAATTTATTCAATTCTTAGCCATGCATGGCTTCCAATTTTTGACAATAAATCTCAGCTTTTTAAAAACTGGGAAAGTCTCTCACAAGAGGTGGGTCAAGATTTTCTGGAACATCATAGTAAGATTTTTACAACAATCATGGTACATTAGTTCCCCTCAAATAAAATTTGTCACATGGCGTATGAAATGTGACCCACCAGCTTGAGTAAATTTCAATTGAAAAGAAACATCTTCTTCCTCAATTTTAACCCTAAATTAGGATATTATTTTGGATTCCAATTGTTCATTTTCCAAATCCCTCCCCAAATATCCAGATTCCAATGATTTTTTAAAAAAAATTTAACTTAATTCCTTAATTCATTCATTGTTAAAATAGGTGGGTTTGGGATTTCCACTGTTGCCATAAAACCAAAACAAAAATCATGAGTAAATTTATTATTCAATCCAAATGTTTCAAAATCTCCAAATTCTGCTCAATTTTGGATTGAGGAAAATTAAATTATCTGAAAAGCAAGTGATGTGCACGGTTTGTGTATCTGACAAGCATGTGATTTGGTTGGTGACAATGTTTTGTTTTCCAATAGGTAGAATTAGATCCCAAGTTCTTTTTGTGGTCCAATCATAGTCCCACAATGTATGCCACATCCCCAAATTTGAGTTGAAGGCAGTCAAATGTGGCCAAGGGGTGCCTTGGTAGCCCAATTTCCCCCTGAAACGGCCCATTTGGGTCTATTTTTCTCTAAAATGGGCAGGGAAAACATGTACAAACCCATTCACAACTTTTCAATCCCCTGTGGGTTGCAAGGCACGTTTGAACACCCTTTAGGATTGAAAACAGGGATTTGGAACCACCTGTGGGATGTTTCAGTCTTAAAAAACTTTTCTCAAGGCTTGTTGAGTTGTGGAACTGCATCCACAACTCATGTGGGCTGCAAATAGCAATTCATACACGTATGCAACCCTGGGGTTGTGAATTTAACACCTTCCAAAAAAAACAAGAACTGGAGGAATTATTAATAAATATTTTGACTTAATCATTTTGCCCTTCAATCCTCATGGTCCAATTTTCCTCAAGAAGAAGGTTTTATTTTTTAAAATGAGGCACAAAATTTTTCTTGAGGGCAATCAAGTTTTCCAAAATTTCACAATTATTGGGAGGACCCAGAATGTTGATAACTTTTTGAAAGCTTCCTGGTAGGCCTTTTCAGATTTGAAGTTTACCATAAAATTTCACTTTTATTCTTTTTGAGGAAATTTTCCATTATTACTGAGATTAGAAATCTATATTGAAATTTTTTTGAATTTGATTGGATCTTCTCCAACGACAGATGAGATGATAATACCCAGGATCAAAATTTTCAGAAAAACAAATCAGGGATTCCTTTTGCTCAGTGACTATGATTTGGGTTATTGTTAATGTAATATGTCTTAAATTAGGTCAAAAGACCAATTGTATCTCTCTCTCTTCTTGTTTGAGATAAACAAGAAGCAAAAAGAAATTTTTGTTGAAAAATAATTGAAACCCTAAAAAAAATTAGAGGAATTGAAAAATCTTTGGCTTCATATGTGTGGTCCGTAATGAAGAACTTGAGTAACAGTTTGGTCAATTTGATGCAGTCAGGGTGAGAAATAAATATGGATTGAAATTATCCATTTAATTGGGTGGTGATAAAATTAATCTCTTTTTGAGCTCTAATATCAATTAGTAACATGGTTATTTTACCTATTCAAGGTATTGATTTTTTTATCTTTTGTATTACACAGTGGGGAAATTGGTATGAAAAGGATCCAAAAATGATTGACTCAAAGTATTTTAAATTTTAAATGGTGGAAGTCCTGCTTATGTTAAATATTTTGAAGCATCTTCTTTATAACTCTGAATATTTCTATGAAATTTATTCAGTGGTGTCTTATGTATTAGAGGAGGATTGTGAATGGTGCATCAAATGGAGACTTTCAAAACTCCAAAATTCTTTGTAGTAACCATCAGTTAATCTAAAGTAAAGTTTGTTTCACTGGTAATGACAAGTCTTTTTGGAGCCAAAAAAGACTGAGTGGTGAGTTTATTTTTTAATCTGAATTTTTTTTTATCCCCAAGATATTTTGCATTGTTATGTGTATCATTTTACCTCCTTCAAATTGTAAACTTGGGTGGAAATTGAATTTTTATGGGATTCAGCCTTAAATTGGAAAGCTTCACAAATATCATCTGTTTGTTTTGTATGAAGGTAAAAAAGTTTCAGCCAATGGTATAAATTCAGGGGACCCAACCAAAGAATAAGGGGGGGGGGGTTGTGGGTAAAATGGAAAAATAGTTCTGAAAACTGGGTGAATTTCTTTTTTAAAATTTTTATTTTTTATTTTATTTTTGATTTATATTGGAGGATGAGGGGATGATAATGAGAAAAGAAAAATATTTCTAGACTTCAATTTGGCAACCAAATCTTTTTTGATTTTTTTTTGAGTTAAATTTATTTGATGATGAGGTGAGATAAAAATTTTAAATAATCTAAAAAGTGAAATAAAATAGAATATAAATTATAGGGAGGAATAAATTCAGGTAACTGAGGAGATATTTGAATTCAGGAGGATTAATATGTTTTCAGTCACTTTTATATTTGTTTTTTTTTGAGGGGTTCTGGTAAGATTATAGCCAGAAATTAGCTTAGTGGCAGGGGGGGTAGTAATTAAATCAAAAGAAATGATGTACACCTTGTGTCTATGAAGGCTAATGGGCTGTCACAATTAGGAAATACTTTGGATAATTGGTTGAATGAATTTGAATGTATGGGATGGAAAACAGCATGGAGAAGAGCTCCTTAAATACAAAAGATTGGCCTCTTGTGATCCCATGATACAACAGGTGAAAAGGCACAATTTCGTCCCCAAAAGGGCTCTACAAGCTCTACAGGCCTGTTAATTGGTTTGGTGTGTATCATTCTGCGTGGATTTTATTCCTGAAACATTTCAACCCAAAAATTTTGTGTCAATTTTGATTTTTCCATCCTTACATAGTTGAACCAGTCCTTTGCTGTTCAAACCCTTGGGCTGGTTCTCTTTAAAACCCGCCCTGTTACCCTTATGACCTCACTCAACAGGCTGGTTGCCTCATGCAACCAGCCCCTGGCCCCAAAAATGGGCCAGGTGGGACCCAGGACACACTTGGGTCTGCTAACTCTCACCAAGGAGGGCAGGGTGTTACCAGTAGACATGCCCCCCTCTTTTTTACCTGGGTAACCAGCAGGGGTAATCAGATCCCCTGCTAGTTGCCTGGGACACAATTTTCAAAAAAGTTCAAGAAACAGCCACCCAAAGCAGGCCGCAAAATGGGCAATGGCCCCTGGGGCCACCCAGCCTAAACCCACAAAATGACAGCTTTGGCTGTGTAAGACTCCAAAAGGTGCTGAGCCACAGGCAGATCTGCGGAGGGGAAAATTTGCTGTTTAGGCTGCCCTCCTGAGAGTTAAAAAAATATTTAAAAGTAAAAAGAATCAAGATCAAGAACCTTGTAAAAAAGGAATCAATGGAAAGGATGAATTTTGATAGGAGTTGGTAGCAACGGAACAACAATATCTGAGGCAAGATGGTGCAGGAAAAGACTGGAAAAAAATAAGTTAAATTTTGTTCAGAGTTCAATAGAACAATTCAGTTTCAAGTAACAACACCCACAAGCTTATAAATATGGTTGTCAGAAGAAGATTAGAAAAGATCAACTCAATCCCAACCAACCTCCAGGTTTTCAATGAACCCACCCAACTCTCCGCAATCAAGCGCTTGAAAGGTACCATATAACTGTGGGTGGCTGAAAAATTAAAGCAATTTTTTTTGATGAAGCTCTAGAAGCAAACCAGTCACAAATTCAAACAAGAAGAACCAAGCATTTCTCAAGGGACTCAAGAATATTTTGGCGGAATTCAACCTTAAAGAAAGAAATAGAGGTTTAAAACTCCAGGTTTCAAGCTTAAGGAAACCTCTCAGTGAAACGTGAATGGCTCCAGAAAGACAATCAAATGAATGATTAAGAAAAAGTGGTCAGAGGAAGGGCTAAAAGGAGTGGCTTAACACACTCAAGAATTCAACTAAATGAATTCTTCTTGAAACAGCAAGGAGATTGGTTGGTGTTAACAGATAAGGCCACAGAGGTAAAGATCAATTATTTGAGTATGGAGGCTCAAGAATCAGGGCGCCATCATAGATATACAGAGCTTAAAAGATGGAGGATGAATTTCCCAGATGATGGATCAGATTTGATGATGGAATCAGATGATGATGATGTAGAAGATTAAGACCCTTTCATGGTTGGTACTTGCGGGGACTTCCCTTTCACGGCTCAAACTTGCAGGATGACCCGCTCTACCCACTCTTTCACAAATCCTGTCACTGCTTATTCAGCCTCAAATCAACCTTCAGCGCGCGGTGATGGGAGGCTCCTCCTCTTTTAACTTCTCTAAACTTCATCAACTCATCAATCTCACCTCCCAACCAACTCACCACTCAGCCAACCTATAATTCTTATCTTCTTTTTCTTTTTCTTTTTCTTCTATTTCTCATTTTTCTTTCTTCTTTCTTTTATTTTCTCGTGATTTCTTTTCAATTCTTTACTTCCGAAACATTCACGATGGTCATCAACTCAATCCAATCTTCCTTGTCTGGTAAGACCGTCGCTAACTCTCTTCATCAAAGATCTCAATATCTGATTTTCTTGTCTTCAGCCTACCTTGAATATTGTCCATGCCTCTTCTTCTAGTTTTCCAGCGTCCTCATATTCTAAATCTCAAAACTCTCAATGGTAAAAGCCTGCGCTTGATGTTTGTCTTCTTTTCTCCTTTCTTCTGTTCCCAATTTTTCCTCTTGTTTCATTTGTTCATTGATTCTTCTTTCTTCCAGCCCTCTTAAATCTATTTACTCTTTTCAATTAAACCAAAACAGTTAAAAGCCAAACTTCCAACAGCCAACTGCAATGGAGGTATCAAGCTCATCTTTGTTTGATGGATTCACTCCAATCATGCTAAAGGCCGCTCTTGAAGCTATTCCAATTCTCAACAAAGAAAATTACTCTATTTGGAAGGACAAGCTTTCTATTCTCCTTGAACTAAAGAATGTTAAAATCGCGCTGGAAGACGAATTGAAAGAACTAAGAAAAACTGAGGACATGGAAGTATGGGTTATTATATTATCAAAAATTGATTTGGTAACGCACGCAAACGTAGTAAACGCTCTAAACATAAACTCGGCTAAACTACTTTGGAGAAGCATCAAGGAGAGTTTCGCCTCCTCGCAAACTGCAAATTGTGCAAGAATCTTCATCAAATTTCTCTACCAAGAATTCAAAGCCAAAAGCATTGCTTCTTTCATAACCCAATCAAAAAATTTCAATCAAGAAAATGGCAGATGTAGGAATTGATCTACCGGATGATATCGTGGCATATTTAATTCTCTCCAAGTTTCCTTCTCAACTCCACCCTCTACAACAACAAATTATGCACTCCGACAGAGACATATCTGTAGATCTGGTTTTTAATCATCTAACCCAACTAATCAACAAAACCAAAGAAAAACAAAGCGATTCTAAACCTCTCAAAACCACCCTTATCACATCGGACCGGCAAAAACAAATTGTTCCCAGAGATCAAAGATGCAAACAAGGATTCCACAATCCCAAATCTTGAGATCATCCAGAAGATAGATGCTGGCATAAACACAAGCATTTAGCCCCAAGTGGTGGAAGGAAGCCCAAGCAAAATGGAGAGCTCAATTCAAATCTAAAAACAAGGAGGCCGCTCATTATCATGCTCTGATTACTACCTGGATTGAATACATCAGTGCCAAAAATCAAATCATCCTGGAATCTGGTGCATCCTGCCACATAATCAATTCCAGAGAATATTTCATCAAATTTTCCAACTGCAAAGGCAAATCCATAAGCACTGGGAAAGAAGGAGCCAACTTACCTATCCTAGGAAAAGGAACTGTTAAACTCAATTGGAATTCATCTGAAGTAACACTCACAAATTGCTTCTTCGTTTCCAATTTGGTAGTCAATCTAATCAGTCCTGGTGAATTAATAATGAACAAAAACTGCGTTCTGCAGTACAGAGGACACTCCCTTCAACTTCTCAACGGCAAAGAAGCGGCTTTCACTGGATTTATCAAAAACAACCTTTTTTTACTCAACCTTCCTAAATTGATTGGTCGTGGATCAAAAACATCTTACCTTACTCTCAAGGTATTCTCCAATGAAAAGCTCAATCATCTTCATCAATTGCTTTGCCACGCTAATCCCCATCAACTGAAATTCCTTTTTCCTGAAATTCCGGAAAAACAAATTGAATCATTTGGTTGCAAAGATTGCGCCTTTACAAAAGTGACCAAATTGCCTTTCAAAAACACTGCTTCAATTTCTTCCAAACCAATGGAAAAGATACATGTCAACTTAATGGGTCCGATAAATCCTGCCTCTTGCAATGACATGAAATATATCCTGACAATAATCAACAACTTCTCAGGCTACTTGTCAGCCATTCCCCTGAAAAACAAATTGGATGCTTTTCAGCAGCTCATCTCCATTCTCAAATTTAAAAATAAGTCTAGAGGTTACTTTCCCTCAAATATTTGTTCAGAAGGCAGAGGAGAATTTTGCTCAAACATATTTTCCGACTTTTTACAAAGCAATTCAATCCAACATCTTATTACAGAGCCGTATCATCATGAACATAACAGAAGGGTGGAACGGGCCAACAGAACTATTGTGGAATAAATTTGAACCACCCTTTGGTCTTCTAAGATACCTCTCCAACTGTGGGCAGAGATTGCAAAATCAGTCTGTCTCACCATCAATCAAATTCCCAAAGCAAAGGACGCGAAATCCCCATACAAACTCTTCACTGGGAAGAATCTCCCTGTCAAATTCTTTCAACCCATAGGATTGAATGTTTTCTATCTAGACATGAACATTCCTTGAGGCAAAAAATTCAGATATAGGGGAAAGACGGGAACCCTTGTGGGTTATAATCCTTTCCTTTTATTGTACAGAAAACTCACTCCAAATAATTTAATTGTTTGTTCTAAGCATGTCAAGATTTTATCCTCTCCAAACCACTCTCCCTCATCTACCAATGAGCTCTTGATTGAAAAAGAAATCATTCTGGTTTCTAACCTGGACAACATTCCACTAGTTCAACCTTTCAACTCAGAGGCTCCTGCAAAATCTCAACCTCAATCATCTGCAGAAAACAAAACCAAATTGCCTCTTCTAACAAGTCAGAGGTAGAAGAGCAAATCCACAAAGAACTGGTTCCTCAAATATCTAACAAGTTGATCCGAGTTCTCAGAGATTGCTCTAAATTAAATAAACCTCTACGGTACAGTTTCCATCATTATTTTTTCCCCAAATCTTTTGAACAAGCCAAGAAATGCTCCAATTCCTACTTCTGGGAATCATGTATGTATGGTGAACTCAATGGCATCAAATCTATGAAGGTTTGGGAAGACTACAACAGTCCCAAACCCATCAATCCACTAAACACTACGTGGGTTTATCGTCTCAAGGATAACTGCCATGGTGATCCTTTCATATACAAAAGCCAACTCTGCGTTCAAGGATTCAATCGAATCTACGGCCTTGAATATCAAGACACTTTCTCACCTACGGGAAAAGCGGCTTCGCTTCAAATAGCTCTCATCTTTGCTCTTTCATTCTTGCTCCCAATAACTCAATTTTACGTTAAGTCTGCTTTTCTCCACGCCAATGTAGAGACCCCTGAGGGATTATAAAAAATAAAAGTAGCAAATAGCTTTCTGGCAGTACTTGAAGGGGAATTCAGTATTACTTCTACTCCTTTGGAGTATTAGTATATACTAAGAGTGGTTTTGAATTGCCTGCCCTTCTAGTACTATAGTAAGTCTGCACAATAATTTATTTAAATTAATGGCTGGTTTCTTTGAGACTTAATATAGGTCTCAGATCAGACCTAGATTAGTTATTGATTGATATTGGTAGGGTTTGTTGAAGAATGGACCAGATGTATTGGACTATTGGTTATTTATTGATCAGATATATTTGATATTGATCAATATCCCAATATTAAAGGGTTCAAGGTTTTTTCAAAGGGGGTGGTTCAGGAGAGGACCCAAGGATGGGTTTACCCACAGGGGGCTGGGCAGAGGGAAGGTTGGTAGTTTATTTTTGTTGTGCTCTCTTTCTTTGTAAGGGTTATTTATTAACTAATGGGTGGGGTTTCTTTAATATGGTGCTGAATATTCAGGTCACAGAAGAACCCTTATTCAAGCACCTGGTGGGTGGTTTAATTGGTTAAAGATGGGTAATAACTTGGTTTCTGATTTCTTGTTTTACTTTTATAACTAATTCACTACTAATATTTTATCTGGGTAGGTACCCCAGATAGATGGGTGATAACTAGGCCAGATGGCATGAGATGTGATAGCTCAGATGGCATGAGGATACAACTTGGATAGGGCAGAGAGGCCCTCCTTAAATAGACAATCTGGTCCTCAGGGGATGCTCAGGGCTGCCCCTGAGGGTGCCCTGGGCCTTCCCCTGTTACAGTGGGATACAGGTACATGAGACATTTTAGCTCGTTGGAAAAAGAAATTGCATGAAACTGAGGCAATTCTGCTGGTTGGAAAAAGCTGGTACAGGGGTTTCATGCATGCACAGCCCTGCATAAATTGCTGTGAAGTGCAGATACAATGTATTCCTGTGCATCAATAATGGTTGGTCTGGTGCTACTTGATACTTCCTACATGTGTTGCTGTGCATGCACTGGTGGTTTGTTTGGTGCTAATTGCTTCTACCTTCATGTATTTCTTGTTCATTACTGGTGGTCTGTTTTTTTCTGCATGTTCTTGGCTGCCTGCATATATTGCTGGGTAGCCTTGTGTTACTTGTACTGGTTGAGACTGGATTCACTTCCTCCTGCCTATACTGTCCTGTATACTCCTGCATAGTCTTGTGTATGTGTATTTGCTTGCTTGTTTGGATCTGGTTGAGACTGGTTCCACTTCCTCCTTCCTATACTGTCCTGTATAATTCTGCATAGTCTTGTGTATGTGTATTTGCTTGTTTTCTTGGATCTGGTTGAGACTGGTTTCACTTCCTCCTGCCTATACTGTCCTGTATACTCCTGCATAGTCTTGTGTATGTGTATTTGCTTGCTTGTTTGGATCTGGTTGAGACTGGTTCCACTTCCTCCTTCCTATACTGTCCTGTATAATTCTGCATAGTCTTGTGTATGTGTATTTGCTTGTTTGTTTGGATCTGGTTGAGACTCATTTCACTTCCTCCTGCATATACTGTCCTGTATACTTCTGCATAGCCTTGTTTATGTGTATTTGAATGCATCCTGGGTGAGGTGAGAGGAGCTGAACTAGTTGCACTGCCTCCTGTATCTGTATTGCTGTATTCTGGCTAAGGTGACAGGGTTGGTGTATGGTTCTGGTGTTGAGGGTAGGCTGTTACTAGTATGTACTTGAGGGTTTGAAAGGTATGTCTTTATTCCTTCCACAGAGCTGTGACACCTGGTTGGATATGATTTTGCCACAGTTGAAGGGTTCTTGGGCTGTATCTTCTAATCCGTGAGAGATAGAGGGGTACTTTGGCTGAGTGAATATAGGTTATTTGTGATTTAGAATCCATTTCAGAGGTTTCTTTGAGGGTTGGAGCTGTTGTTACACTAGAAAAGTGAGTCTGATGGCTATAGGACAGGTTTGGTCTACCACATCTCCCCCAGACTTAATGCTGTCCACAGCATTACTGTCCATAGAAATCAGACTCCAAATCCTATCTTCCTTCTTCTTATCCTTCTTCTTCTTCTTGTTCTTGATCTGAGAGACATAACTAAAAAAAATACTAATAATCACAGTAGCATAAACTAAAGGTCCACAGAATCCTAGTGATCCAGTTGGTCCTGTTGAAATCTTGGTTGCTTATCTTGAGATCTTCTCCACTTAATTATTTCTTGATTGTGCCCATGTAGCAAGTAAAAGTATAATTAAATCATTTCCATTCTTCTTGGTTGTTGAATCATACTAGGGTTCTTCTGGATAAAGACAGGTTTTGGCATTTTTTTTGTTCCTTCTGATTTGACTTTAAATCTTCTTTTCCCTTCTCCATATGCTATGGTACTTCATGGCCAAAGAAAGATTCTCCTCTCATCACCCCTTTCTAACTTTCAATCTTCTTTTCCCTTCTCCATATACTATGGTCCTTCATGGCCAAAGACAGATCTTCCTCATTTTATTCCCCTTTTTTTTTCCTCTGAATCTTTTCTCTAGTTTCAGGCCTTGACATCCTGTTTGCATCTATTCAAACCTGATAGATAACTTTTTTCCTTTGAAACCTACTATAATTTCTTTAATCAGACAGTCCTAGCTAAAGATTAATTGATCCCTTTTTCCTTGATACCTTGACACGTCTTGAAATATTTAATTTGGTCCAATTTTGAGTTAAGCCAATCTTGATGTCTTCAGGTCCTTCCTTCTTCCCAGTTTTCAATGTTCTCTTTGGGTTGAAATCTTTTTACAGTAATGACCTTCTTGATGAAATGTATATTTTCATTCATTTATCCTCTGATTATATATATATATATATATATATATATATATTATATATTTTATATATTTTAATTTTAATTTAATTTAATTTTTAATTTTAATTATTTTTCTTTTTCTTTTCTTTTCTTTTTATTTTATTTACTCATTTATTTCATTTTTTATTTTTTATTTATTTTATATTTTTGGTTTGCAGTTTAGACTCATGCTTAGGAGTTCTGTTTGTCTGATTGATCCTTGTAATGATAGATTTAGCAGTTTAGGCTCTTGCTTAGGAGCCTTCTCCTTCTCCCTCCCCTTCCTGTTCTACTAGCTGCTCTTCTATTTGGTCCAGTCCTTCCTCTTCTTCTTGTTCTAGCCCTTCATCTTTTTCTTCTAGTGGGGCTCATTTGTTGTAGAACTTCTTGATCTGGCTTGCTGCAAACCGTCTCCCAAGTACTGTTCCATCCAATTCTTCTAGAATATAGGGTCCCTTGTTGATTTGTTTGACCACTTTGTAAGGTCCATTCCATGTATTCTTGAAGAGTAGTTGTTGATTTCACTATTTGATTTCTTAAAAAAAAAAGAACCAGCGGGCTGGAGGCATGGGTTTTAGAAATAATTAGACCAACTGATTCAAAATAGGAAAAATGAATAATGAAGAAGATGAAAGGAGTACCAACGCTAGGACTATGATCAGGAACAGGACAGCATGAGCAACAGAGGAAAGGATGAGGCTAGAGGAAATGAGTAGACGACTGAAACGTAAAGAGGTCAGAGTTTAGAGTTGTTAGTTGTGATAGATCTTGCGGATAGGTCTCTTACCAGACAAGAACACATGGGCTGTTTAATTGAGGTAGCTGAGATGGTGGATCGAGAGTCGAGGCGAGATGAGATTTAAGAGAAAAGAACAGGAACGATAGAAAGAAATAGGAAAAGGAAGAAAAGAATAATAGAATGAGGAAGGAGTAAAAGAAGGAAGATCAGAAGGAGAAGGAGATCGGTTTCGAGTAGATGGAAGATAAGAAGAAGAAAGAGATCGATTTCGAGTAGCTGTTGTCAGAGGTTATTCAGATGGATGAACCTCGAACCTCCCTTCCTTCCAAGATCTGAAGCTGGGAGACTCGAGTTGAGAGATGACAATCTTAGAAATGGAGTGTTCACACTCATCTTCAGGGTGCGCGGCAGTCAGAGAGAGGAGAGTCGTGAGAAGTGATTTCTCAACACTCCCCGTGGCTGGTAAGTGGGTTATCCGTAAAGTCTCAGGTGGTGAATATTGTTTTTTGTAATAGCTTAAGAGAACTGATAGAAGATGCCTTCGAGAGTGAATCGGCGACCATGGAAGGACTGGGAATGAGTTCTAGTTTGAATTCGTTATTTGTGAAATCATCGCGAAGACCTTTTGTTTTTATATCTATATGTCGTGACTTGGAGTGAGAGCCGAATTTTTTTATCTTATCGTCTAAACCTTTGTTGTCTATATACAATGTTGGTTTGAACTTGCAGTCGTGGTAGATCTCATTGATGAGGTGTCTGATCCATTTCGTCTCGAGATAACAATCGAGCAGTGCATTCAGTTCGGATTCGGTAGAGGAATAGGTGATGTTTCGTTGTCTTGTTGAGTTCCAAACGACCGGGCTTCCATAGTGGAAGACGACATATCCGGTTTGAGATTTTCGGAAAACTGGATCATCCCCCCAGGTGGCATCGCTAAAGCTTGAGAGGACTTCTTGTTGAGGATCGTATTTGATGGTGAGTTTGAGATTTTTGGTTGTCTTGAGATATTTCCATACTTTCCGGACCTCCCGCCAGTGACTCATACCGGGCTTGGCGTTGAACCTAGACAGACTAGATACGGAGAAGGAAATGTCTGGACGAGTGTATTGTGATAGGTGATTGAGAAGTCCGGTCGCAGATCTGTAATTAATGTTTAGTTGACGAAATTCTTCATGGTCGTTGTCGGAGGCCGGTTCAAGATGGAAATTCTGTGTTAGCGGAGATAACGTTTCTTTGCAGGATGACAGGCCAAGCTCTTCTAGTCCCCGTTGGATATGATTAGGTTGGCTCAGGAGAATTCGATCATCTTCAATCTCCATGAGCATTCCGAGTATTGTGTTTGGTGGATGGGAGGACGAGTTTTGGAATCTCTTAAGAAAGTTTGATTCGAAGGAGTCAGAATTGCCTGCATGGATTAAGTCGTCCACGTGAAAGTATAGAATTTCCTTCGTTTGGTTGTTAAGGTAAAGACAGGGATCGCTGGTTGATTCTTTGTACCCTTGAGACTTGATCCATAGCGTAAGGGTTTCATACCAATTCTTGGGAGACTGTTTGAGCCCGTATAGTGATTTCTTTAACTTTAAATAGGGAGATCTTCTACTTGATCCATCTGGCGTTCTTATAATGACGGTCTCCTCCAGAGGAGCATGAAGAAATGCCCCCTTGACGTCGAATTGGGTGAGTTTCATTTTGTTTTTCAAGGCGTATACCAAGGCGAGTCGTAGGGATGCGATTTTTCCAGTTGGCGCCCAAGTTTCGTTGTAATCGACTCCCAATACTTGATCGAAGCCTTGAACACACAGCCGGGCCTTGTATTTGACAGGTTCGCCATGGCAGTTCTCCTTCACTTTGAAGACCCAGGTCGTGTTTAGAATGTTGTCGGGATTCCCATAATATTCCTCCCAAACATCTTGTAGTTCTATGCCTTCTAGTTCAGTTTCTGTGGCTTCCTTCCATTTGGGCCACTCGGGGCACTTACGCGCCGCCTTGTAGGAGGGGGGTTCATAGTAATGGTGGAAGCCATATCGCTGAGGTTTTTTGATTTCGCGCCTAGGTCTTTGATATGCGGATGTTTCAGGAGGTTCGGCTGGAGTAGAGTGGCAAGGTGGACTTGGGGGTGATGAATCTGAGAAGTCTGTGCCTTCATTCTCCTCGCGATCTGATTCTGAGTCGGAGACGTCTTCAGGTGAGTTGCGAATAGTGTATTGCTTTTGAGCAGAAGAGAAGTTGGAGTCGTCAGATTCCGAGCTAGCTTGAGAAAAAAGATCAAGTCCGGGAGACTCCAGAAGAGGAAATTGAGAGATCGTATTCTTGAGGAACTGGACATGTTTGGTTTCAATGACAGCACCTGATAAGCTTAATACGAGATAAGAATGAAAGATTGGATTGAACCCAACTAAAATTCCTTCTAATCCTTTTTCGTTGAATTTCCTTCCTCTTTGTAGATGATTTCCTAAGTAGATTACCGGTGATCCTACGGATTTCAAGTAGTTAGGAGGAAGACTCTTATTGAACATGAGTTCCCAGGGGGATCGATCATTACCTTCCCTCGGGATTTGATTCAACATGAAGCAGCAGCTCCGGATTATTATGTGCCAATAGTTCTTTGGCAGTCTGGAAGAAGAGAAGGTTGCTCGCGCGGATTCGACGATAGTTCGATTGGCTCGTTCCGACCGGCCATTGTGTTGGGAATGATGCGGTTCTGACGTGAGTAGTTTGATGTGTTTAGATTTGGCAAAGTCTTTCAAAGTTTTGTTGGTGAATTCCGTGCCTTTATCCGAGAAAATTTCTGTCGGATAGTAATTAAGCCGTTTATATTCTGTTTCCAGGATATTGATTATGACGTTCGGGGTTTCATCTTTAGATAGGAGGGGAAATGCCGCAAGATAGCCAGAGAAGTTATCTACGAGAGTTAGAATGTACCGGTGGCCCGCCTTGGATTGAGGGGTAATTTGTCCAATCAGGTCGAGGTGTATTCTTTCAAGCGGTTTCGACGAAGGCGTTGAAGTTGCTGAGAAGGGAGATTTAGTTATTTTGCTTTTTACGCAACTCTCACACTGAAAGCTGTCCAATTCTTCTTTAGAAAAGTGACCCTTGAGTAGAGGCTTGAGGGTGGAGATTGCAGCATGACCGTACATTTTGTGAAAGTCGGATAGAGATTGAGATTTGACAGTAGTTGAGCTTGTGGATTGATTTGTGAGATTAACTGAGAGATTGTTACCCGCGACTCGAGGTTTCTCAATTACGAAGAGATTGTCGCGAATCAATCCTTTTAGGACTAGCTTGTTGCCTCGAGAGACCGTAAATTGATCTCGTTCTTGAGAAAGATTGCATCCCTTCTTTGCTAGAAGACCGGGGCTAATTAAGTTAACCACTATGTCTGGGACATACATACACTCATCTAAGGTTACGACCGAATCGTTCCATTCCAGTCGGACTGTACCAGTACCTCGAATTTTAAGGTTAGCTTCTAGCTTTCCAGTCTTGATTTCTTCTGGATCGTCTTGAAGATTGATGGAAGTGAAGAATTTCAGGTCGTTGAAGATATGAATATTTGCGCCGGAGTCCAATAAGAGATTCGGGGTATTATTGGAGTTGATCCAGAGGGTAAGTAGGGAATGATAGTTGATGGTTGGGTTCTTTTTGGTTCTATTTTTCCATTCATTCTGCTGTTCGACCCACCATCCAGGGGCAATTTGGGGGTGGAGATGAAAGCAGGACGTCTCTGGATGTGGAGCATTTGGATCGTGGTAGCCTTCTCTGCATCGAATTCGGGCCTTTTTATCGTCTCTCTCTGTTCTGCCTTTGGTAGTAACTAGGGTAATATCCGGAACTGATTTGCCTATCTTCAATTGAGCCTTTCGCTCATTATTATATTGAGTAAGATGGTTGAAGACCACTTCTACCGTTATCAGCTTCTCTACATGCATGATTTGTTGCTTGAGGTTTTCCAGAATCGGGGGAAACTTGAATAGTATGAGGTAGGCAATTATATCTTTGGGTAATTCTATGCCCACGTCTGCCATCCTGGTAAGTGCCTTTCTGATCTCGGTGATGAAGTTTTCTATCGCGTGTTCGTTGAAGGGAGCATGTAAAAATTGATTGAAAACTCGTGCTCTGTTTGCAGTTTCGGATGAAGCAAATCGACGAGTGATCTCAGCCCAGAGCAGCTTAGACGATGAGATGTTTGCCGAGTTGACCACATTGGCATGAGTGACGCTGTCTAGTTTAGAAAGGATGATTGCTCGGATTTCTCGATCTTGTTTTATCGTAAGTTGGCCGGAGTTCCTAGTTATGACGTCCTTAATTTCCTTGAGATCGAATAGCATTAACATCTTGTCCCGCCAGATGGAATAGTTGTCTTCGTTGAGAGGAGGAATGGCATCGACTGAGGCCTTGAGGGCAACTTGGTGAAAATAGTCGTTGGCCCCAGCTGGTTCGTTCATTTTCGATTAGCTTGAGTCTTTCGGCTTTTAACCGTGTTGATTTCACTATTTGATTTCTTAAAAAAAAAAGAACCAGCGGGCTGGAGGCATGGGTTTTAGAAATAATTAGACCAACTGATTCAAAATAGGAAAAATGAATAATGAAGAAGATGAAAGGAGTACCAACGCTAGGACTATGATCAGGAACAGGACAGCATGAGCAACAGAGGAAAGGATGAGGCTAGAGGAAATGAGTAGACGACTGAAACGTAAAGAGGTCAGAGTTTAGAGTTGTTAGTTGTGATAGATCTTGCGGATAGGTCTCTTACCAGACAAGAACACATGGGCTGTTTAATTGAGGTAGCTGAGATGGTGGATCGAGAGTCGAGGCGAGATGAGATTTAAGAGAAAAGAACAGGAACGATAGAAAGAAATAGGAAAAGGAAGAAAAGAATAATAGAATGAGGAAGGAGTAAAAGAAGGAAGATCAGAAGGAGAAGGAGATCGGTTTCGAGTAGATGGAAGATAAGAAGAAGAAAGAGATCGATTTCGAGTAGCTGTTGTCAGAGGTTATTCAGATGGATGAACCTCGAACCTCCCTTCCTTCCAAGATCTGAAGCTGGGAGACTCGAGTTGAGAGATGACAATCTTAGAAATGGAGTGTTCACACTCATCTTCAGGGTGCGCGGCAGTCAGAGAGAGGAGAGTCGTGAGAAGTGATTTCTCAACAGTAGTGCCCATTGAGATTTCAGGGATATATTGTAGACTAATACCAGATCCTCCTTCTTGAGTGGTTCCCTTATCCTATGGGCTAGTCTCCTGTCCCAATACTTGATTGAAAGTTCTCTTGCTTCCTTCATCTTCTGTGCTGCCTTCTGAATGTTTTCTTCCTTCTGGGCTAATTGTGCTGCTCTGGCTTCCAGGAGGTCTGAGGTTGTGGTTACCTGCCCCCAGTCAATTCCTAGGTATGTCTTCATTTCTAGATCCAGTGGCAGGTTTGCTGGCTGTCCAAACTGTAGTTCAAATGGAGAGAATCCTGTTGGCCTTTTTGTAGAGATCCTATCTTCGAAGGTGACTAGAGGGAGGTATTCCTTCCATTTATTGCTATTCTCCCCACATAGATTTATTAGCGCATCTTTTATTTCCTTGTGGCCCCTCTCCATCATTCCCTGAGCCTCTGGATAGTAAGGGGTGACCATTCTGAGTTTTGTTCCCACCTTCTTCATGGCTGACTGGAGCTCCTTTTTGAATTCTCCTGCCCCATCTACTGTTACTTCCTTGGGGATTCCATACATATAGATCCATTCAGATAGAAACAAAGTGGCTATGTTTCTTGAGGTGAGACTAGTCAGGCCCACTGTTTCTGCCCACCCTGAAAAATCATCCCTCCATCTTCCTGCCTTTACATGTACTGCATCCATTGCTACCCTCTGAAACAGGGTGTTAGTAAGAGTTTCCTTGCCTTCTTCTTTCTGCTGGAGCTTTCTTCTCTTCTGGCATGGTTCACAGGTTTGGACCCATTTGGTTCACAGGTTTGGACCCATTTCCTAGTCATCTTCTTCATCCCTTCCCACCAGAACCTAAGTTTGATCCTTCTGTATGTCTCTCCACTCCCTCTGTGCCCCAATTCCTCATGCAGGTTCTTCATGACCCTTTCCATTTCTTCTTTAGTTGTCAGCAAAAGCTGAGGGCCCCATATCCCCCTCCTTTTCAGTCTTCCTTCCTCTATATAGAAGTTTGGTGACCTCCTCTTGATCTTCTGGAATTCCTTGTCAGAGCACCCTGTGGGCTTCTTCATGGTTAATAAATATTCTTTTAAAATTTCCCAGAATCCAGCTGGAGGTATGAGTGACTGTTGGTCTTCAATAGAGTTGATTTTTAATCCAAAGCCAGGGTGGGGACTGATCCACTCTTCTTCTTTGTCAAAATCCTGATTGGTGTCTTCTTGGTCCTCTGGATCTTCTGGTATTCTTGATAGGCTGTCAGGCATTGTGAAGGTCCTTCCTGGTTTATGTACCAATTCAAAGGAAAATAATTGGATAAATGCCACCCATCTAGTCATAGGGGCACTAGGGAGGCTAGGGGTGTTGATCATTTCAATGAGTGCTTTTGCATCTACTTGTAATTCAAAGTGCTTTCCCCACAGGGTTGTCTGGAGTTTCTTAAGTGTCTTGGCTACTCCACAGAGTTCCAGTTTTGACTGGGAATACTTCTTTTCTATTTTGAAAAGCCCACTGACTCGTAGTAGACTGGCCTTGCTCTTCCTTTGTTGTCCTCCTGCATTAGGACAGCACCAGCTGCTAGGTAACTTGAGTCCACATCTAGAATGATCCTTCCTGCATCCTTGCCATATTCTATGCTTTTGAGGGTTATCTCTTCTCCTACTATCTTCTTGAGTAGCAAAAAGGCTTCTTCACTTTGGTTGTCCCACTTAAACTCTACATCTTTCCAGGTGAGCCTTCTGATTGCAGCTGACAGTGCTGAGTAGTTGTTAATGAACATTCTGACATAGGAGCAAAGCCCCAAGAATCCTCTAGCTTCTTTCTTGTTCCTTGGCTGGGGCCAGCTTTGAATTTTTTTTAGCTTTTGTTCTGCTACCTTCCTTCCCTCCTGGGATACCACATGCCCTACTATGTTGAGGGCAGGGACACAGCAAGCAAATTTCTCTCCTGAGATAGTTAAACCAGCCTCCTCTATCCTAAATAAAATTCTTTCTAAGGTTATAACATATTCCCAGACAAATGTTCTTATTTGGGGGTTTTCTTCCAGTTTCTCTTCATTTTACCTGCTTCTGGGTCCTTTGATTCCTCCATCATCAATAAATATCCCTACATTTTCTGGTATTTCTGCCTGGAGTATCCAGGTCATCTGAGCTTGGTAGGCTGCTACTGAGTTGGTGCCCCCCTGAGGTAATCTTGTAAGCTGGAGTCTCCCCAGGGTGGTTTCAAAAGTGGTAAGTGGTCTTGAAGTCTTGTCCAATTCTCTTTCATCATATTCTACCATGATATCTCCTAATCCATAGCAAGCCCTTCCAGAGAAAGACTCCACAAATTCATCAATCTTTGGTGGTAGTCCTGCATCCTTGATGGTGACTTTGTTGGGGTTTGGAGGTCATGGACTATTCTGAGCTTCCCATTGGCTTTAGTCACAGGGAATACAGGGCTGGAGTAACTGGAAGTTGATTGTTCATAGAGTCCTGTCCTAAACCTCCTCCTGACTAGTTCTGTAAATGCTGGCCTGATAGGTTGGGGTATAGTTATAGGTTTATTTTGCCATGTTTCATGTGGGATGGTAGGTATCTTGTAGGGGAGTCCATAGGAGTGCTTAAGTAGACCCCTTTCCTCCTCAGTGAAGGCAATTGCCCTTTCCCTGAGGACCATCACATGTTGTAGAAGTTTAATTTCCTCAGGTGTAAGCCAGTGTTCAGGCCCAAAATTAACCATATTTATCCTTTCTGTTGTGATTATTCAGGTTTGTATGAAATGAGGTGGATAAAGGGTCAGGGGTGTAATATAGGGGTCCCTGGAGAGTGGTGGCCTTTGGAGGGGGGGTTAAGTTCTTGTGGAATGGGTTGGTTTATGGGCCTGATCTTCTTGTCTACTGTTTTATACTTGGCTGCCAGGATCTGGGTTTCCATGGTCACTGGTAGAAAATTCCCTGTTGTGTTATTGTTCTCTCTTGCTCCCTTGGGTAGTAGTATGCTAAAAAACTAAATTCTCTTATGTGTGTAGGTAGTTTAGGGTCTTGCTAGGGACCATTTGGGAGTAGGTAGTTTTAAGTCTTACCAAGGACTATTTGTCTCCTTCTTCTCCCCCTTTTTTTATTGTTATTTTATTTTTTTATTTTTTTTATTTTTTTATTTTTTTTATTTTTTTATTTTTTTTATTTTATTATTATTATTTTTTTTATCATTTTTTTACTTTTTTTAATTTTTTTTATTGTTTTATAGGTTTCCTTGCCCCCCTTCTGGTCCAGTCCTATAGGCGCTTGTAGGGCGTGGTAGCCGTGCTTTTGTTTGAGGGTAGCGCTTGCAGGCCCTGCAGTTTATTCCTAACGGCCAAGTTGCCGCCTCGCTTGTGAGCTCCAGGTGCGAGTGACTGCTCCCTGCGCAGAGGCGTCTTGTAGTGGAGCGGGGCGCTCCGCGATGTAGTTTCTCCATACAAGGCCCCCTTGAGCTTTCTAGCTTTTCGCTGGTCTACCTCGCCGCCCGTTTTGTATGTACAGGAAGGATTGACGTTATTGGCGGAATACAGGTAAGCCACCCTTCTCTCCCTCCTTTATATCTTTGATTATACCTTCTTTGTTCCTAATTCTCTTTTTTTTTTGATCATGTGACTCGTCATGCTCACACCCTCCTCTTCCTTCCTTTTGCATGATTGCCTCCTTCTGCCAATCTCAATGTCTGCAGGGTTGGCCTGCATTCATCCGGTCTGTCCCATCCTTGGTATGTTGACTGACCCGTTTAAATATGTTCGTGGGTTTCCTCTCCTTCTGTCTTTTAATTTATCTTCCCTACTGATCCCGTGCTTTTCCCTCCTTGTCATCCCTTCTCTTGCATGAACGCCTCCTTCTGCCGTCTCAATGGCTGCAGGGTTGGCCTGCATTCATCCGTTTGGTCCCATCCTTGGTACGTCAAGACGCTGATACGTTGACTGACCCGTTTACATATTTTTGTGAGTTTCCTCTCCTTCTGTCTTTTAATTTATCTTCCTTACTGATCCCGTGCTTGTCCCTCGTTGTCATCCGTTCTTTTGCATGACCGCCTCCTTCTGCCGTCTCAATGGCTGCAGGGTTGGCCTCCATTCATCCGGTAGGTCCCATCCTTGGTACGTCAAGACGCCAATACGTCGACTGACCCGTTTACATATGTTTGTGAGTCACTTTTCATTTTTAGTTTATCTTTCTTATTCTGCCGCTTGATGTCGCTACCTTTAATTTGTCAATCCTGATGTTATTTCTTCTTCCTTCCATTTATCTTGCATCCACCTTGGGGCGCGGTCCTCCTCAAGCTACTATGTGGTCCCCACCTGGCAGCGTGCTACGCACTCTTTTGGTCAGGTTGTGGTCCAGTCACCTGCAAGCATTGGGGCGAGTTACTGGGTTCTGGGTAAGTCCCTTCCTTCTTCTCTATCCTCCTCCCCGCCTTCCTAGGAGACTCCGTGAATATTTAAGGGGGCCCTTCGTGGGCAGATTCCTCCCTCCATCATCATCCGCCAGTTCTTCCTTCCATTCTCCTTGTTGTCCCAAGGTGAGTCGTATCTTGCCTTTTTCTCCTTCCTTCCTATGACCCAAATGGCTGACTGGGACTTTCACGTCCTGTTTTCTCGCCCCTCACCCATTTGTTTAGATGCCTGCCACGTCCCCTCGCTTTGATGATGCCAACTCCAAGGCTTCTGCGGTTGTGGCCCGTCCAAGTTGCTTGTCCAAACGCAGTTCCAAGGACCCGCACTCCACTAGGCCAAAGGGTCCTCCTGAGCCGTCAGCGGGGGATCCTACTGGGGCTTGCCCAGATTCTCCCATGTCCAACAGCCAGGCTGATCCTTCCGTGATCAACCAGCGGCTCAACCCCGCGAATGCCCCAACCGTACCAAAGTTGGCCAAGCCTCAATGTCCCGCAAAGCTTGATTCTGTCCTAGCCTTTGAGCTTTTCAACGATCCACCCTCAAGCCCCCACCCCGACGGCCTGTGTGCCACCGTCTGCTCTCTTTCTGACTTGGATTCTGGCCGCAGTCTCAACCCCGGGGTCCCAAAACTTCCCCTTCCGCCACCGCGTCATTGCCCTCGCCCCCTTGGCTTCCTGCTGTGATCGCCAATGGGTTTGACTCTGTTCACTTTGCTATCTGGTGCCTCATTATCAGCCTCCCCCCGGTTCCCATCTCCACAGGATGGTTGAAGTTATTAAAGTTTGAATGGATCAAATTCGACGGGAGCTCAACAACTTCCAGTTGTGATTAGTACACCCCTACCCTTTTCCTTTTCTTTCTTATGTATATATATATATATATATATCCCCACTTTTTTTTTTTTTTTTTTTTTGAGAGCTGATACCTTGCCTCTTTTTTTTTAAAAAAAAAAAGGGCAAAAAAGAACGGGAAACTTCTGTTAGTTGGGTATCATCTGTAAGTTGCCCCCTTTTTTTATAATATCTTTTCCTTTTGAGTGTACACTGATACCTTGCCCACCCATTCCCTCAGCACTTCAAAAGAAACTGAAGGCCTACAGCTACATCAGTACTCAAACACGAAAATCAATGCCTTATCAAATCCCTACTACCTCTATTTTTTTTTTATTTTGTTTGTTTTTTTTTTTTTTTTTTTTTTTGTTGTACAGTGTCAGCAGGAGATGAAGAAAAAAACTACCCAACCCTTCCCTCAGCACATCAAAGGAAAATGACGGCTTACTGCTGCCTCAAAGGTAAAATTAGATGTTATTCTTCCAAGTATCCTGACCACCTAACATGGTCTGGTATAACTTGGTCCATCAGGATCATATGAGTTATCCAGGATCTGGCCCAGTCTTCCCCATAATATAAGCAATACCTAACAATCCATGGGACCCTCCCATGATGAGATGGCCATTTTCCATTAATCAAAAGGGTATTTCCAGTGTAAGTGTTGATTAAGTCCATAAATTCTGAGTTGTCCAATCCTGCTCCAGGTAGCCCTTCCCAATTGGTTCCTTCCATATCTTCAAGGTTGGTCCAGAATCCTCCAAAGATTTGTTGAAATACTTCCAAGGTTTCTTCAGCTTCTAGTTTCTTCATCACCTCCTCACATCCTCTTTCTGCTGGTACCTCAGGAGTGATGATGTTATTTTCCCAGGGGTCTGGTATGCCTTCAGGGTGCCTTTCTGGTATATTCTGTCCACTGATCCAAACTTCTTCTTGTTCTAAGTTTTCTGTGATACTATTCATGCCCATTGGTCTTCTGGGTGGTGTGACCTGCCATTCTGCCTGGTCTGGTGAACAAATTGGGATGCATAACCTTTCTCCCCTTGCTATCTCATAGCTTAAGACTTCCCCTTTATGCTTTGACAATTCCAGCCTGACTTTATGATCCACTAAAAAGGGTCTTCCAAATACTGTATGGATTGATCCTTTGGCTATGAAGAAGTGGGAAGACTTTGGTTCCCCAGGTGTTATTTCAAATACTGTTCTTTCAGCCAATCCAATTAGTGGGGTAGAGTGGCCTCCAATTCCTGTAACCTTCATGAATAATTTCCTGGACACCAATCCTGTCTGGATTGCCAAATTTTCTGGTATGACATTCAATTCAGCACCAGTATCCACCAGAGCCTTGATCTTCTTCCCTTTGATCCAAATATCAATGAATCCCAATGGACAGGCATAGGTGAGGTTTTTGCCTATTAAGCATGGGTATTCAGTATCAGAATAGTCTTCAAAGTGGTGTTGACATCCATTGATCCTTCTATTGTTTTTGCTGGCTGGTGATTTAGAGGCTTTATTCAGGTCAAAGGTTCCTTCAGGGGTCATATCTTTTAACTTATGGAAAAAATTTGGTGCAACTGAAAGGAGCTCCTCCATGGTAAGGTTAAAGTTTTGTTTTAATATTTTCTTCTTCAAACTTTCCTCCATCTTGGTTCCTTCATGAGTGTCCAATGATTCTGACTTTCCCTGGTTCTTCTTAAATGGTTCAGTCACAGGTTCCTTGACAGATTCTTTGGGGGGTTCTTTTCATCTTCATACTCTTGATCCACTTCCACCCATGCTCCTGGGTAACTTGCTTTCCTCTTCCTTGGTCCTGGGGCTGATTCTTTAGTTGGTGCTGAGGTTCCCTGATCTCCTACTGGTGTCTCCTGGGTGTTATCCTTTTCTGGTGGATTTCCAGCCAACCTTTGTGATCTTCTCATTCCCCACTGAACTTGAGACTCCTTCATATTTACCTCTGGTGGTTTCCAAGCTTCCAAATTTCCAGTTTTCAAGAATGCTGCAACATTAGTTGATTCTTCCTTCTTCTGGGGTTCCTCCAATTTTGGGACTTGGTGAGTCACTGAAAATTTCTTGACCTGATCTCTGAAGCTTTCCTTCTGGCTATAAGGTATGGGTTCTCTGTTTGGGAAGAAATAGTTGGGTCCTTGTTTAAACACCCTCTTGGCCTTTATATCTTCTTCCAAGTCTGGACAGTTGACTTGGGTATGGAGTTCATCCTTGCAATAGTAGCATCTAATTGGCCATCTGGGTCCTGCACTGGGAGATGAGGGTCTGAAGTTTTGTGTCATCCCTTGGTTGATCCTATCAAAGTGAGGGGGTGCCTGCTTCTGATTTAAGGCCACAGTGAAATTTGCAATGTCTTCCTTCATTTTCAAGAGCTCATCTACTCCTAGTTGCTGAAACTTCACTTCCTTCTTGTTTTCCACTAAGTTCTTGATGATAGGTTTAGGGGTTTTTTCTTCATCCACATGCCATAATGCCAAAGTCATTTCCACAAATTCCTTCAAGGTTTCCAGGTCTGGGGGAAGGTATCTTCCATCTCTTGCAATCTTGATCCTCTCTGCATGAGCCAATTCTCTGTTCACCTCCCTCCTAAGATCAGTGGACAAGGCTTTCCAGAGGTTTTACCCACTTTCCCAGTTGGTGTTATCATAATCCATCCTGATGGAGTAAAGAACCATTTATTCATAACTCCCAATGATAATCTTGAAGTCATGCTTGGTCTTGATGCCTCCCTGTTCTTGATTATGTCTGAGAAGCCTTGGTATGGACTCCTCATTGAACCTTCTATGGGGGGTAGCTGTGCCCCATTTCCTTTTTAGTTCCTTCTTCAAAAGGTCCCAGTCTGCATATTCATGTCCCTCCATATCTTCAATGGACTCCTTGATCTTCTTTTCTTGTAATAGAAAAGGTAATTGTAAGGCTTTATCTATTCCCCCTGCATTCTGAATCCTGGCCAGTTTCTCTACTCTTTTAATAAACTGTTCCACCTCTGTTCCATCAAATTCAAGGTTCACTTTCTTTCCATCTAATAACACTCCATTTTGTTCATTATTATTGATTATTGAGTTATCCTGGACTGGTCTTCTGCCTGGGGTTCCTTGAGTATATTGGCTCCTATTAGCTCTTCTTCCTTCTTCTCTAGCTTGGGGATATATATTTATTTCTGGGCTTATGGAGGGGTTTGTTGATTCTTCCATGGTTTCTGCTGGGATTCTTCCATATGCTGATCTTGGGGTTGGGGTCTAAAATCTGGTTCTTGGTTGGGTGTATGGGGTTTCTGGAATTCCCTGTGGTGTTCTTTCTTCAAGCATTTGGTTTATGACTTTGGTAATGTTAGCAAGTTTCCCCATTGCTTCTTCTGCAGGTCCTGGCTGATTCTGACTTCTTTCCTGGTCTTCCTCTGGCTTGTCTTGGGATCCGCTGGGTATTTTGGTTTTTTCTTGCAGTTCTTTCTCCATCCTGATTATTGAAGATAGGGCTTCTTGGTTATCATCTTCAATCCCTCTGAGTTGATCCTTGAGGTCTCTAATTATCTGGTATGGTTTTATTCTTTCTGCTTGCTGAATGTTGAGTTAATTCTTGAGGCTAATAATCCACCAATATTTTTTATGTTTTTAATAAATAATCAAATCTGGAGGAAACAGGCCACTGTTGGGACACCAATTGTAGAGACTCCTGAGGGATTATAACAAATAAAAGTAGCAAATAGCTTTCTTGCAGTCCTTGAAGGGGAATTCAGTATTACTTCTACTCCTTTGGAGTATTAGTATATAATAAGGGTGGTTTTGAATTGCCTGCCCTTCTAGTACTATAGTAACTCTGCACAATAATTTATTTAAATTAATGGCTGGTTTCTTTTAGACTTAATATAGGTCTCAGATCAGACCTAGATTAATTATTAACTGTGATATTGGTAGGATTTGTTGAAGAATAGACCAGATGTATTGGACTATTGGTTAATTTATTGATCAGATATGTCTGATCTTAACCAATACCCCAATATTAAAGGGTTCAAGGGTTTTTCAAAGGGGGTGGTTCAGGAGAGGACCCAAGGATGGGTTTACCCACAGGGGGATGGGCAGAGGGAAGGTTGGTAGTTTATTTTTGTTGTGCTCTCTTTCTTTGTAAGGGTTATTTATTAACTAATGGGTGGGGTTTCTTTAATATGGTGCTGAATATTTAGGTCACAGAAGAACCCTTATTCAAGAACCTGGTGGGTGGTTTAATTGGTTAAAGATGGGTAATAACTTGGTTTCTGATTTCTTGTTTTACTTTTATAACTGATTCACTACTAATATTTTATCTGGGTAGGTACCACAGATAGATGGGTGATAACTAGGCCAGATGGCATGAGATGTGATAGCTCAGATGGCATGAGGATAAAACTTGGATAGGGCAGAGAGGCCCTCCTTAAATAGACAATTTGGTCCTCAGGGGATGCTCAGGGCTGCCCCTGAGGGTGCCCTGGGGCTTTCCCTGTTACAGTGGGATACAGGTACATGAGACATTTTAGCTGGTTGGAAAAAGAAATTGCATGAAACTGAGGCAATTCTGCTGGTTGGAAAAAGCTGGTACAGGGGTTTCATGCATGCACAGCCCTGCATAAATTGCTGTGAAGTGCAGATACAATGTATTCCTGTGCAGTAATAATGGTTGGTCTGGTGCTACTTGATACTTCCTACATGTGTTGCTGTGCATGCACTGGTGGTTTGTTTGGTGCTACTTGCTTCTACCTTCATGTATTTCTTGTTCATTACTGGTGGTCTGTTTTTTTCTGCATGTTCTTGGCTGCCTGCATATATTGCTGGGTAGCCCTGTGGTACTTGTACTGGTTGAGACTGGATTCACTTCCTCCTGCCTATACTGTCCTGTATACTCCTGCATAGTCTTGTGTATGTGTATTTGCTTGCTTGTTTGGATCTGGTTGAGACTGGTTCCACTTCCTCCTTCCTATACTTTCCTGTATAATTGTGCATAGTCTTGTGTATGTGTATTTGCTTGTTTTTTTGGATCTGGTTGAGACTGGTTTCACTTCCTCCTGCCTATACTGTCCTGTATACTCCTGCATAGTCTTGTGTATGTGTATTTGCTTGCTTGTTTGGATCTGGTTGAGACTGGTTCCACTTCCTCCTTCCTATACTGTCCTGTATAATTCTGCATAGTCTTGTGTATGTGTATTTTCTTGTTTGTTTGGATCTGGTTGAGACTTGTTTCACTTCCTCCTGCCTATACTTTCCTGTATACTTCTGCATAGACTTGTGTATCTGTATTGGAATGCATCCTGGGTGAGATGACAGGAGCTGAACTAGTTGCACTGCCTCCTGTTTCTGTATTGCTGTATTCTGGCTAAGGTGACACGGTTGGTGTATGGTTCTGGTGTTTAGGGTAGGCTGTTACTAGTATGTACTTGAGGGTTTGAAAGGTATGTCGTTATTCCTTCCACAGAGCTGTGACACCTGATTGGATATTATTCTGCCACAGTTGAAGGGTTCTTGGGCTGTATCTTCTAATCCATGAGAGATAGAGGGGTACTTTGGCTGAGTGACTATAGGTTATTTGTGATGTAGAATTCATTTCTGAGGTTGCTTTGAGGGTTGGAGCTGTTGTTACACTCAAAAAGTGAGTCTGATGGCTATAGGACAGGTTTGGTCTACCACACCAATCTTCAAGAAGAATTTCTGAAATGATTTCCCAAATCATCTCATCACAATCCAAACACAATACTTGTAATGAAATACGTTAAAGAAGGCAAAAAGAGTTTACTCTCTCAGCCTAAACATATAGATCACGGCCTCAAAGAATTAAAGCTTATGGACTGCCAAGATTCCTTTGTCCCTCTAACTCCCAATGTTAACTTGAAACCTGATTCTGACAAAGAACATGAAGAATTCAAATCCCTCAACATCAATTACAGATCTGCCGTTTTTCTTATGAAATATATAGCTTGCCTCACGAGACCCAATCTAAGTTTTGATGTTTCCAATCTTGCCCGTTATTGCAAAAAACCTGGAATAAACCACTGGAGAGAAGTCAAACGATGTTGGAAATACCTCAAACACACAAGAAATCTCCCTCTTACTCTTCAAGCTCAAAACAACTCAACTCAACTAGTTTGTTATAGTGACGCTACCTGGAGCAACAATCTTATAACTCAACACTCTCAATCTGGCCATCTTACTCTTCTCTGCGGCTCAATTATTGCCTGGAGCAGCTACCGACAACAGAATGTTACTCATTCAACCACTGAAGCCAAACTAAATCCCCTAGTGGACTCTTTCTAAGAAGCCATCTGGATTGAGACTCTCGCCGCGGAAATGTGGGGCAAAGAGGAAGAACCTAGTTTACATTTCATAGATAATAAGGGTCTGGACGACAAGCTTAAGAAATTTGGTTGTAATTTAAAGACTAGACACATTGACATAAAAACAAAGGCCCTGCGGGAGGAACTCAAGGCTAACAAATTATTAGTAAAATCAATTGCCAGCTCTTCAATGCTTGCTGAAAGGCTAAATAAGGCTCTCTCTAAGAGCTCTCTGTCTTTACTCATCAATCTTATCAATCAGAGCAGTTCATTCTTACCAGACACGAGGGGTGTAGAAGATTAAGACCCTTTCACGGTTGGTACTTGCAGGGACTTCCCTTTCACGGCTCAAACTGGCGGGATGGCCCGCTCTACCCACTCTTTCACAAATCCTGTCACTGCTTATTCACCCTTGAATCAACCTTCAGCGCGCGGTGATGGGAGGCTCCTCCTCTTTTAACTTCTCTAAACTTCATCAACTCATTGATCTCGCCTCCCAACCAACTCACCACTCAGCCAACCTATATTTCTTATCTTCTTTTTCTTTTTTTTCTATTTCTCATTTGTCTTTCTTCTTTCTTTTATTGTCTTGTGATTTCTTTTCATTTCTTTACTTCCGAAACATTCACAATTGTCATCAACTCAATCCGATCTTCCTTGTCTGGTAAGACCATTGCTAACTCTCTTCATCAAAGATCTCAATATCTCATTCTCTTGTCTTCAGCCTACCTCAAATATTGTCCATGCCTCTTCTTCTAGTTTTCCAGCGTCCTCATATTCTAAATCTCAAAACTCTCAATGGTAAAAGCCTGCGCTTGATGTTTGTCTTCTTTTCTCCTTTCTTCTTTTCCCAATTTTTTCCTCTTGTTTCATTTTTTCATTGATTTTTCTTTCTTCCAGCCCTCTTAAATTTATCTACTCTTTTCAATTAAAACCAAAAGATGATACCAAAATGATGGATGATGATATTATCATAGCTGGATCATGGATTATAATCAATGATGGGAAAAAAATAAGGGGAGGGCCCCGTCTTTTATAGACAAGAGGCCCTGTAGACTACTTACAAGATATAACTACAAATGATTGCGGACTTTTTTTTTCCAGATGATAATGAAAGACGGATTGAGGAAGAATAGTAGTGAAAAACGAAAAAATGGGGACATGAAGATAGGAAATGTGAAAAAGAGATGAAAGGAAGAATACCAGCCCGCTTCACGGATAAAAGCGAGCAGCAGATGGACATCTGCAACTTTGTGGACGCGGGGCTGCAACAGCGGTTGCAGATGATGGGTGACAACAGTGGTTGGATACAACGCATTTTCTTGCAAAAACTCTCAAGGCTGAAAACAAAACTTGCATTGGATGATTGAAAGGGGATTTTTTTTGGCGACCGCAATGGCAACACCAATCGCCCCGTGGTGATGAGTGTGGGTGATGAGAATGGGATCAATGATTTCATGGGAGCAATCATGATTGATCAATAGGGCCTCTGAATCAGGCTGGTTGTTGAAGCAGGAGGAGGGTAAGATGGGCCAGATGGGTCAAGGTAAGAGGACAAGTTGTTGGTTGTTGGTCATTGTAGTTGGAGGGTGATCTGAGATGAACTTATGGCTAGCAAGTATTGACCAGGTCAATCAATTGTTTAGTTCTCTCTGGTGATCTGAGATCCTTTGGGAAATGAGGAGATTGAGTTGAGAGGTATTCTGATTGGTGGTTGCAGTTGGGAATTCAAGCTCTGGTTGTGAGTGAATTGGCCCCAAATTTGGTGATGAGGAGACTATTTGTGCGCACTTGGACAAATAATTTGGGTGCCAAGTGCAAAGAAGAAGAGTTGAACCAGGGATTTGGGGATTGGAGCATCCTTGAGAAACCTTCCTAGACCATTAGGAAAGCAAGGAGTTGGGATGAAAAAGAGGAGGAGTACCCATAGCAACAATTTTTTTTTGATGAGATAAAAAACTGAGAAAAAAAATTCAAATTTTGCCCTTTTCTTGCATTTTACCACATTGGTAACCACAGCAGGCCAGCCATGCCAGCAAGTATGTCCAAAATGAGCCTTGGGCCCAATAATGTCCATAAATGCCCATTTGGGTGGGATGGCCTATCCATCCCAGCAGGCCTGTAATGGCCTGTGTAACATATGATCTATTTCACGTGTTTTGGGGCCGGTTTCTGAAAATCTGGGACATCCACACAGGCCCCTTTTGTCCATGTGGTTGATGAATAAATTCCTGAGTTAAACAGATCATTTTTAGATTCAAAACAAGAGACTACAACAAGATGTAAGACAATAGGATCAGACATCAAGATCAGATATCTGGGGAAGAGAATACTGTACCCAAGCCTGAAAGGAATAATAGACCCTACATCACACAATCCAGAAGGAGATTTACTTGAGAATATAAAAAAAGGTGAAAATTTCACCCTCCCAATTCCTGCCTCAGATATGGAGAAGTCTTTTGTGAGAGTGAAAAATTTAGAAAGGTTTTACAGTGAGGTAGGTAATCAGGAAAATAGGGGAGAAGCAGATGTTGCACCAAATAAACTTGGAATCCTTGCAAAGAAAAAACCTAGCACTTGTTTCTAAAGTTGGGAGCTTGATGATTGACCCAATGAGGAACAGAAAAGTTTGAATGACTGAAAGTTAGGGTTCCATTGAGAAGAAGAAGAAAAAAGGAGCCCTTCCTCTCCAGTGCAAGCTACTTGTACAAGCTGTATGAGTGGGAAAAGTGTCTTGAATAATGCAATATGCACGGTCCCTTGCATTTGTTGAGAAGACTGAGAAAGAAGGTTGACAGATAGAAGAATATGAGACAGAATGCAAATTAAGCCATGATTTGAAACCCAGTAATTTGGTGAAAGAAGTAATGTGGTTGTGAGACGATCAAGCGACTTTTTGCTGGGGGCTTTTTCCAGGGAATCAGCAGCCTTGGCCCTGTTTCTGATGACTGTGACTTTGAGTTTGTTCAGTGCATACTCAACATGAAAAAAATGGCGGTACCTGCGTCTTTTTTTGGTTTTGTTTTGAGTCTGAGAAAACTCCGTTTCTAGCTTGGTTTGGAACCTTAGAATAGTTTTTTGTATCAGTTCTTGGAGATTTCAATTAATTCTAGTGCATGCATGGAACACAGAAGAATTTGAATCATGGGAAAATTCAACTTCACATAAAGTGATATAGAGGAGTGAAGCAGTGGGATTTCACACTTGAAACATACAGGTCACTACCTGGATTGGATAAGTCAAGATTTTGATTCTTTTTTTCTTTCTATATCCTATTTGATCATCACAAGAGGTTTGAAGGTCCTTTTTTTTAATTTGTGGTTGAAACAAATTTTATTTTTTGAATGGATTAGATTCAGTCTTTAATATCTTCTTTTTCTTCTTCTGAAATTTAATAAATCTTAATTTGATGTAGGAAATTTAAATTTCCATCTAAATTTTAACAAAAGATTCAAAAATCTTCTTGGACATGTTGGAAATATTGTACCACATAGAAACTGGGTTCCATTATATATTTCAAACAAATAAATTTGACCATGAAATAATTGGGCAGGTTCACATTTTCCTTTAAAAAATTAATTAATCTAAAAAAATCAAACCATTTCCTTGAATAATTTTATTTCTATCAACTCTTTTGGAAAAAAATTTGGTTTAAAAATTTCATATAATATTGAAAGCTCAAAAGAAGTAATATAGTGCTATTGAATGGTTTCATTTAGCAGCAATTGATTAATAAATAAAAATAACCTAAAATTTAGAGCTTTTTATATTTTTTCTGGGTGACCACAGATAAAATATAGAACTACTTGGAAACAAATTTATTCAAACCAACATGGGGTTTCAAGAAATTTTGCTAATCTTTCCAGTTTATCCTCCACTGAATTCATCTCCAAAACCAGTTTCTCTGTCCAATTTGATGTGGGAAGAAATAAATGGAATTAAAAATTAGAAGGGAGGGATTTAAATGGTTTTGTCTGATAATTTGGGACTACTTCATCATAAGTTCTTCCATATTCTAATTTTTTTAGCTTGACGTTCACCATTCATCTCAGATAAATATTTGAGAGTGTTGTTATCAATATTATGAAGAAATTTTGAATAAATTTTTCTTCTCCAATACACTTGGAAAGAGTGATATTTACACTCATTGTCTTCTTCTGTATCTGAGCAGCATTCCGCACTAGGGAGAAAGCTTTTTTCCAAATACTTTGCCATATGGTTCTCTGCAGTGGCCAAGCAGTTTAGGTATATGTGGCAGAATGAAGAAAAAAATTCAAGATAACAGGATTTAGAAAATGCAGAGCAATCTACAGCTTATTCTTTGTTTAACTCTAGACCTAGGATTCTTGTTACATTTCCTAGGATTCATGTAATTATCCTTCTTTACACATAGACAAAGTTCCAGTATTCCAAAGAGTATATCTTCTTGAAAAACGCAATTTCAAGTGGATAATTTGTAAATGTATCATTGTCCAAATCATGTGACCAATGTTTTATTATCACTTTGGAAAATATTTGGTCCCACTTTGTTAATATATAATGTTTCCATTGAAAATTTGGAACATTAATGCCATAGCTTTCTCCTTCTTTCTGGCATCTCCCTTTGAAATTTCCAGCAAGGCTCTTCTTCCCTCCATAGAGCGTTTCATTGATTGTTTCCAAGTTGAATTTTTTTTGATTGGGTCAATTGTATTGATGATTTTTGAGTTTTAGACTTTTAGTTTATCTTCAGTGAGCAGATGCAGAACCCTTTCTTCTCAAGATTTCATGTTTAAAATAGTCTTTAAATAGTCAAGTAGGAATAGAATTATTTTGTCATTTAAATTTGCCAAATTTTCTGCTACTTCATTGTTTAATGTGCAAGTTTTGATGGATTTTGAACTATGATGTCTAAATCCATATTATAATGTAGGGAAGTCTTCAAGCAGTGCTTGAAAAGCCTTTGGGGTTGTTTGAAGTGTAGATTTTATGGAGGGAAAGAGTTTGAGACAATTGAATCTGAAGGTATCAGCTATTGAATATGATGAATTTTGAGATATTATAAAGGTTTCATCAACAAATTGAATATCTTCATATGTTTATGCATCTAATCCATAATTCATCTTGAAGATGTGAGAAAAATTCTACATTGTGAAATGAAAAAAAATAAAGAAATGCTTTGGAACTACCACTTGGATTTTGATAAAAATGACCTCAGTTTTTTATTCATGTTTTGCTTTACCATGGATCTTGATTGAGATGATAATTTTTGATCATTTTAAATGATGTCAGGAATGATAATAATTCTGTTCCCTTCACAGTGAAAAAGAATTAATATAGAAAAAAGATTGAAACTTATCATTAGATTTTAAAATTGGAATAATTTCAGATATTTTACAATGAAATTCAAAAGCTTGCTGTTTCAAACCAAGTATTTCCTTGGTACATTTCTTCAAATAAAGAAGAAATCATCATTAAAAGTAGAATTTTTTTCAAATTACTGGGATGAGCAATTAAGTTGTTTAAAATTTCACCTCCATTTTTCAATCCATGGTACAATCAAGATGATCAATTTTATCCCGGTTGAGTATTGAAATAAATGAATTGTTTCTATAATCTTTCAAATGGGCAGTCAAATTTCCATTGTGAATTGGTATGAAAATGCTTGAAAAAAAAATATTCCTCTAAATCAATTAGGAGGTTCAATTTTCATAAAACTTGCATTAAAATCTGATTGTGAATCTTTTTTGATATTTGCTACAGGTTAAAAAGATATCAAAAGGTTTCTTATTGAGTGAATATTTCTGGTGTTGAGTCAAAATTTACAAGGATTCATCTGAAATTTTGAGTGCTGGAATTTATCCTAATTGAGAAGAGGGCGAAGGTAATATTCTTAAAAATAAAGTATGAAAAATTGATTTTTTGATCATTTCCCATGTTTTACATAAAATATTTTCAATTGAAATTGGATAGAATGTTGTTTTTTGATAAAAATCATTTTCTCACTTTGTTTCAGGTAAAGCCATTTCATATTATTTGGTTAAACATTAATTTGGAAGACTGAACTGAAATCTCTTAATGAGAGATATCAAACCTCACCATTTAAATAAAAACAAATCTTACCACCTTTCCACTTGTGTTTAGCTTCATGGGTGGGTTCAAGTTCATGAGAGGACAATTTTTCACAAAAAGAGTTCAAGTTACTTCCAACACAGTTCAAGCTTTCCTTCTTCAAGTTTTTATTTTTTGAAGCCAAATATGATTGAGTTTTTTTATAAAGATACCTACTTATGAAAAATGAGTTCTTTCATTTGAATTCATATTACATTTTTCAATATTTTTTTGAGATTAAAATGCGTGGATCTCAACAGAAAACATTTTAATTTGATATGTTTGAGGTGGAAAACCCCATTGGAAAAATGCATGGATTTTCTTAGGATGAAAGAATTCATTTTATAATGAAACCAATGGACTATAATTATTATTTTATTCTGGCACATATCAAAAAATTTATTGGACTTGAAAATTTAAAGATTATGAAAAGTTCAGAAAATGCATATTTGAAAAATTTCAATTTAGTATTGGATTTTTATTAAACAGAGATGATGGTTTCTTTCCTCATTGCATTAAAAGGCTTTCTATAGCATTGACTTTGAGATAAGGAATTTTGTATTCTCTGTTCTCATCAGCTCTTGTTTTATAATTGAAAAGAGGCATCATTCCCATGAAAGATCAAGTGAAGAAAACAAGAATTGGGGAAGTTTCCAATAATAATCAATTGGCAACATTCACAAGTCCATTGTGATTGAATATCAATTGACCACCAGTGGAACAGCTTTAAAATTATTGGAAATTGATGAGAAATCCTAAATATGCTTTTTGAACAATATATCAACTCACAACTTCACAGAAATTCACACCTCTCCATCCAAAGGTCCCAGCTGTTTTTGTAAAGAATGAAGTGATCTGAGAAAACTAGACCAGGCTGAATTGCATGAAAGAGAATAGAAGCGTAAGAGTAGAGACAAATAACAAATTTGATGAAGTAGCAGAGGAAGGAAGATAAGGAAACTATACCAACCCAGAGAACAAGTTTGCAAGCAGGGTAATGGCCTATTGACAAACTTAGCAGAAAAATTGGAATAACATCTGGACATGAAGAAGAGAGTAGGTAAGAAAGATGATCCGCTGAGAACCCAGGAGATGAAGTAGGAGATTGAATATTCACAGGACTCTGGCTTGAGAACTTGAGGCGTGAATGACTGATCCAACCGGTACCAATGAGCGAACTGTGATGGGAGATCAAGATCTCAATGAGTCTTGATGTAGAGTTGAATCAATTGAGATACCTACCATTCTTTGGTTGAAGGGTGATCAAGTCGATGACTAGTCGAGAGCTGGGTGAGCCAGCACACAAGCGTGACTAGGAGGACAAGTAACAAGACAATGAGAAAGATCAGGTGATGGATAGATTGTAGGAGTTGTCTGTAAAAGAGGTTGCAAGTCGTGTAGGGTTCCCCGGATAGTTCGGGGTGTGACATAGGCCCAGCGCGGAAATGACAGGGAATTGTAATAGAGACCACAATGACAAATGAAGCAGATGAGAAGATAAAGATAAGGAAGGAAGGAAAGGCAGGACGGACAATGTTAATCAAATGAGAAGTAAAGATAAAGAAAGAGGGAGAGAAATAAGTCAATCAAATAACCAACAGTTTGGAATCAATTCCTCAGGAATAAGCATTTCTAAGGCCTGCCCGTCAATTATTCTTTGAAGCCTGTTTACCCAAACTCTTGCATTCTTCTATTCCCGCATCAAACTTTAAATTTGTGTCCAAATTTCAGGAAATTTTGATATTTTTTCCTTGAGCCCATGATAGATATGTTTGTGTGTTTCTTACAACTGTTTTTCTTTTTCCTGGGATAATTGGACCATTTTTGTTTCTTGGTTTTTGAGGGTTAATGAGAGGGATTGGTGGATTGGGTATGTGTTTTCTGTGAAATATGAGTTGGGTTGATGAATTCCGTAAGAATAAATTTTTTTTTGATATTTATAGAAAATTAAAAGAAAGTATACTATTGCATTAATTAAAATTGAATATTGGATATATAAAAAACCTATTCATAAATTTTAGAGAAATTTTCATGGGTGCTTAGCATTATGTGCATGAAATATAGTAATTGAAGAGTATCACATACTTTATACCTTTGGGAAAGATTTGACTGAATTTTAAGAAATTCCTGTGGCATTTTGAAGCAGAAATGTTAAACATTATTGTATCTATTGGGTTGAAGATGATATAAAAATTGGAATTAAGTTTCCTTGGATGATTCATTTCTTAAGAAATGAATGCTTGGCAATAAATGAAGGTATTTTGAATCACTGATGTCAATAACAAAACAAAAGTCACAGCTAAACTAAAATTTGAGATAGAGAGATATTTTCATTGAGTTGGATTTGTTGAGATCCCATACCTTTCACATCATCTGACGTTCACGCACGGTCTCTACCCTCCCGCGCGCCTTCCTTCTTCCTTCTTGTCAACTGCGCCTTGACTTCGGGAGACTGTTCTTTTGACCTCATCTATTTCCTCTCCCGTCTTGTTTCTCTTTCTTTTTCATATATTTCTATCCTTGTCTCTTTTTGTTTTCTAACTATCTCTATTATCTCAACGTCTCATTCCTCATCATCTCAACCGTCCACCATCTTCCTAACCATCCGCCTCTAGTATCAGATCAATGTCTCATAATTAACTCTTACCTGTCTCCTTCGCATCGCGCATCTCAACTCTCAATATTCATCTAAATCATGTTCAAACTCTCAACATCTTCAGTCTTGCTCTCCCTGCCTGGTAAGACTCCACTCCTCTGGTTTCTGGCTCATTTCTAGTACCTAATTTTCAGAACTCTTCAATTAGATGTAGGTATTGAATTACCAAAAGACATTCTCACCAACTCTTACTCTCCAAATTCCCGTCCGTTCTCGAGAATCTTAAGCAGCAGATAATGCACGTGGAAAAATCCCTGACGGTTGATGTGGTCTTCAACCATCTTATCCAATACAAAAACAAAAGAATGGCTTAAAACAAGACAAGTAAGACTAAAACCAATATATCCCTCATGTCGACAAAGTCTAGATGTAATCAAGATGACAAGAAATACAAGATCAGACGCAAGGAAGGCTAACATGATCCCAATGCACCCCATCCCGAATCCTCTTGCTTCTATCTACATCCTCAAGTCGCGCCGGAATGGTGGATACAAAAACAGAAAAAATGGAAGAATAAAACAAAAAAGAACCCATCCATTAACTATCATGCACTCCTCACGCTCTGGATCAATTCCAATAATACACCTAATCTAATATTGGATTCCAGAGCTAACATACATATATTTAATGATCTAAAATTCTTTTCATCTATTGATCTACAAGAAGACCTAGACAAGATCAAAACTGGAAAATTTGGGGCCAGACTCAAGGTTTGAGGGACGGGTACAGTTCAATTAGAGTGGAAAGACTCAGTTGTTAAGCTTGAGGGCTGCGTGTATTTTCCCGATATTGTTGTGAACCTGATCAGCCCTGGGCTCTTGGCTCAGAAAGGTTGTACGCTCACTCAAAAGAAAGACAGTTTTATGGTTACCCAAGGAGATCAAATTATTCTCAAAGGTATAATTTGCAACAGTCTGTTTGTCATTGAAAAACCGCGCACTGCAGGCCAGGATCAAGTAGTGAATTTATCAAGTCAATCTTCTATTCAATCAATGCAAGAAACTCTCTCAATAATTGAAATACACAAAATTTATGGAAACGCATCAATCTCATTGCTAAAACCTCTCCAAAAAAATTTGTTTGCAAATGAGGAGCTTGATCAATTCCAATGCAAAAGTTGCGTTTGAAGCAAAATCACAAGATCTCCATTCTTTAATGTTTCCTCTCCTGCTACTAAGTCTCTTGACTGAATCCACCTAGACCTGATTGGCCCTATCACTCCCCAATCCAAAGCTGTCCACCATTACATTTTGACGCTGGTAGACAACTTCTCTGGCTATCTTGCAGCATTTCCTCTCAACTCCAAGGACGAAACTCCCAAAATTATTACCAAAATACTCAAAACAGAATATAAACAATTGGGGTATTACCCTTCGGAGATATTCTTGGACAAAGGCACTGAATTCACAAATTCAACTCTCAAAGAGTGTGCAAAGACTAAACAAATCAAGTTGTGAACATCTGAAACCTACCATTCTCAACACAATGGGCGAGCCAAAAGAGCAAATAGGACCATAATCAAATCATCCCGCGCAACGTTTTCCTCTTCAAGACTACCTAAGAATTATTGGCACGTCATAACAAAAAGCTGTTGCTTCATTCTCAATCAAATCCCCAGAGAAGGTAAACACCTGTCTCCCTGGGAACTCATGTTTGGTAAAAACCTCCCTGCTAATTACTTGAAACCTGTAGGTTCTGCGGCAATCTACCGTGCAAATTGTGTTCAGAAGGGAAAAAAATTTGACAAAAAGGGACTGGAAGGTGTTTTGATTTGGTTCAACCCTAAATTTCATTCATAACTCATTCTTAACTCATTGGGTGCTATTGTTGAAACTAAACATGTCAAATTCCTCAAGTCCCAACTCAATGATTTCCCCTTCCTCAAATCCCCGGGTCTTGATATCTTTTCCCAATCCAAAATGGATTCAAACAATTCAGACTTCTCCACTAAAGATAAACAATATCTACTTAGATAAACAGATCCGTATTCCTCTGAATCTAACTCAGACATTGCAGATATCAAGCCTCCCTCTTCTCCTTCTCCTCCTCCGGAACTTCCCACTTCTGCTCCAAAACCCATTACATCAGATCACTATTCTAGACCCAAAAAAGAAACTCAAAAACCTCAAAGATACGGGTTCCACCATTACTACAAACCGCCATCCTACAAAGCTGCACGTAAATGTCCTGAGTGGCCAAAGTGGAAGAAAGCTTCCAAGGACAAACTGAATTCTATAGAATCCCAAGAAGTGTGGGAAGATTATCATGATACGCCAAACAAAATTCTGAATACAACGTGGGTGTTTAAAGTCAAAGAGAATTGTCACGCCGAACCTGTGAAATATAAGGCTAGGTTATGTGTTCAGGGTTTTGATCAGATACATGGTGTTGACTTCAAAGCAACCTGGGCGCCTACCGGCAAACTCGGCTCCTTACAACTTGCATTACTCTACAGGTTGAAGAACAAGATGATTTTCACTCAGTTCGACGTAAAAGGTGCATTTCTCCATGCACCATTGAATGAATTCATGATAATCAAAAGGCCAGAGGTGTCACACAGGAAATCTCCATATCTAAAATTTAAAAAGTCATTGTACGGTCTTCTTCAATCCCCAAAGAACTGGTACAAAACACTCACAACCTGGATTAAATCTAAAGGTTTCCATGAATCAACTAGCAATCCATGCATCTACCTCAACTCCAAATCACAAGAGATCTTATATATCCACGTAGATGACCTCATTCACGTAGGGAGAACTGATTCCTTTGCCAAAAACTTTTTTAATTGATTTCTCAACTCATCCTGTCATCCTCCCAATACTATCCTCAGTATGCTCATGGAAGTTACAGGAGATACTATTCTCTTAAGCCAACCCAATCACATAGATCGCAGTTTAGAGGAACTTGGACTCGCAAACTTTAAAGATACTTACTTGCCGCTGACCCAGAATCTGCATCTCAAACCTGCAACCAATGTAGACCATAACAAATTTTGCCAATTGAATATTAACTATCGCTCCGCCATGGGACTCCTTAATCATTCATCTTAATACACCAGGCCAGATATTTTGTTTGCAGTGTCCAGCCTCGCAAGGTATAATACCAAGCCTGGCATGACTCACTGGAGAGAAGTACAAAAGGTCTGGAATTACCTTAAAACCAACCAAAATTATAAACTAACTATTAAATTTGACCCCTCTCAAGTGATCATTTCCAGCTACAGCAATGCTACGTGGGTCAACAACCCTGTCTTCCAAAAGTCCCAGACTGGCTATGTCATCTTTCACTATGGCAGCCCAATAGTCTGGAACTTGTCTAGGCAAAGAAATATCACATACTCTTCTACAGAATCTGAACTCAATGCCCTACTCAATTGCTATCTCAAACTTAAGTGGATCTTGCATCTAGTTAGTGAAATTTATTGCAACTCTACAATTAAACTGCAAATTTACATAGATAAAAAAGGTTTAGAAGATAAAGTAAAAACATTAAGCTCTCACTCCAAGTCACGCCATATCAATATCAAAACTAAGGGGTTACGAGAAGACTTCAATCTCTCCCTGTTTTATCTGACCTTAATCTTGACTGAGGAAATGATAGCTGATTCCTTGACCAAATCCTCCTCCATCATTTGCATCAAGTTATTACAAGATAAAGTCTTTACCAAACTTCCCCCTGAATCCCCTGCAAGTTCTTGTCTTCCCAGTCACAAGGGGTGTTGAGATCCCATACCTTTCACATCATCTGATGTTCACGCGCTGTCTCTACCCTCCCGCGCGCCTTCCTTTATCCTTCTTGTCTACTGTGCCTTGACTGCGGGAGACTGTTCATTCGACCTCATCTATTTCCTCTCCAGTCTTGTTTCTCTTTCTTTTTCATATATTTTTATCCTTTTCTCTTTTTGTTTTCTAACTATCTCTATTATCTCAACGTCTCATTCCTCATCATCTCAACCGTCCACCATCTTCCTAACCATCCGCCTCTAGTATCAGATCAATGTCTCATAATTAACTCTTACCTGTCTCCTTTGCATCGCGTATCTCAACTCTCAATATTCATCTAAATCATGTTCAAACTCTCAACATCTTCAGTCTTGCTCTCCCTGCCTGGTAAGACTCCACTCCTCTGGTTTCTGGCTCATGTCTAGTACCTAATTTTCAGAACTCTTCAATTAGCTCCAACTTCTTACTCAAGCCTTCCGGAATATATCCAACTCAAATCCGGCCATTCATCACCACCCAATCTGTTGGCTTCTGGCATAGGATTCTTTCTATTCATTCTTCTTTTTGTTATTTTCATTCTCCTTTATTTCCTTGTTTCTCATGTTGCTTGTTTTCTCTCAGTCTTCTGGTTCTATGTCATAAAGAAATTAAGCCTATCTTATCAGGATTTTTTTATGTATTTGTTTAATATTATGTACACTAGAAACAGCCATTATATGATCCCTTGCTTGTTTTTTAATTCCTTTAAAAAACTAATCATTATATAGAACAGCAGTTTTTGGATGTATCAAGTAATTACTAAGCAGGGTTCTGTGCCTAGTTGCTTTGAGTTGCATCCATGACCTTTTTATGAGTGTTTCAGCAACACACTGCATCAATGCTGTTGAGGCAAAATAAATGTGATATCTTCATATCAAAGGCCCAAAATATTGGATGAATTCAATTTTCAATTGAAGTATTTTTAATATGCAAAATAGTGCAATTCTCCATTGAGTCTTCCTTGACTCCCATAAAATCACAATATCAATTTTTTTTTAAAAAAAAAACTCAGCTATTCTTAATTTAAAAAAAATTGTAAAGATTTCTTCATAATTGTTATGCTTTGCAGCAGATGATGGAAATAATTATGTAATGAGAAAAGAATCTTGTAATATTCCAAAAATTTAGGGTTTCTTTATAAATTTAAAGGCTAAAATTATTCTTTCTTTAATTTCAATTCAGCAACTTATTTCATATATCTCATGGGAGGAATGATCATGAATCATTAAATCATCCAAAAGAAACATGTTTATAAGTCAAAAATTTGATTATCTCAGGATCAGAAAAACAATTTGAAAACAAGAATTATCTTTCCACAAAAAATAATAGTCTAATTTCCTAAAAATCCACCAGAATCAGCTATGGGAAGCTTGGCGTTCTGAGATACCTTGAAATTAATTAGAAGAGGCAGTTTTTTCAACAGCCCAGACAGTACTAAAGCGGCTACCCAGATCATACTCAGTAACCAGGACAATATCCTCCAGAAGGACCTCAGCCCATTATTCATAAGAAAATCTTTCAGTAAAAATAATAATTACATCTCTCCAGTTGATTCTTGGCTCTTTACCAAAACCCTTTTCACTCAAGGCAATGAAAATATATGCCCTTGTGTTACCAAGTTGGCCCCAGAGTGGATCATCAAGTTAGCCAGCCTTCAACTTTGACTCAATTACAAGACTTCCAAATTCAAGGAGCATGCACAACTTCTAATTTGGCATGACTTGTTGGTTTCCTGGACATAACCATATAGCAGAAGGACCAAAAAGTAACATTTGTGAAACACATGTTAGAGAATTGGTCCCCCATTGGTTTTTATTATCTTCCAAGTCCTTTGACATACAAGGCTGCCAATGATCTTCTTTTTTTTAAGCTTTAAGTTGATGAGCCCATTGACTAGAAAGACAACATATTCAAAAACTGTATTACCTCCATGTCTTCCAGCATTCATTTCAGCTTCCTGGTTCTAATTGGACCTCTTGTGTTGAGAAAAGGTGGAATCATCAAGTACAGCTGCTTGCAGGTTAGCAAATTAGCTTTGCGCTTTGAGTAAAGCTTCACCTGAAGTCTTGTCAATACCTTCCATCAAGAGAAGGAAATTTCTTGAGATTTTGTGTGAGACTAAACATACGATGTCATTCAAGGTTTGCTTCAGTTTCATGTATTCCCCATGTATTGGCTCCCAGGTATAAGTTAGGATCTCAGAGAGGGGATACATATTAAACTGGACTGTCTTCCTGGAGCAAGAGAGGGAGTTTTTGTTGATGAAGGTTCTTCCAACAAACACATCATCATCTTTTTGAAGAAAGGTTTTTTCTGACAAATCAAAAAGTAAGAATTGGTTTATTTTCATAGGAGAGGAAGAAGGCATCATTAAAATTTACCATCTTTGCACTGTGTAAAACAGAGGTACAATGATTATAAGATTGTTGATGACTTGGCGCCATTTGATAGGATCTTTTGGCAAAGAAGGTCAAGGATTTTGTTAATTAAGAACTGGGTATTGCTCATAATTTTGGAATAAGTTGAAGGGGTTGCATTTTCCTTTAATTCTTCCCAGTATGGCAACCTCAAAATCTCTTCCTTAGTCAACCCAAAAAAAGTTCTAGGAAATGAAATAGAATCAGCTTCCATGATTTTCATTTCATCACAAAATGATTCCACTGAACTTGCTGATTTTAGCCAGTATTTAATGTTGGCCCAAAGGTTTGCGCCTGAGTTTCAGTTTTTCTAGAAGCCTGGCCTTCAGGATGAGATGACTTGGTCAATGAAAGGTCCTCAATCCTTGGTCTTGAAGTTCTCTGTTCGATATGCCTAGTGATGAGTCCAGAATTAGATGCATTCTGTTTTTGGTGTATTAAGGATGGTGAACTCTGATTCAGAAAGTGAAGATTAATTTGAAATTCATTTTTGGGTTGATTATCCACCATTGCCTTCAAGATAGGAAACTGACCTGCTCAGGTGATGTCGGCACTATGGTGGGTGCAGGTGTGGGACTCCTGGGTGAGGCTTGAATAATGAAGATTTGTGGTTGCTGTGTTTGTGCATCACTTGAGCAAGTGAATTCTGTGTTGGAATCAGAGGATTCAGATGATGCTTGAGAGCTGAATGGTGGACTGGATTATGATTGTCTAGCTGCTTGCGAATGAGCTTGGTCAGCAAGCCAGGCAGATGCCCTGGTTCTTGAAGCATTCTGGGGTTCTTCAGCTAATGTTTCTGAGTGCAGTAATAAATTATTCTTTGAGTTCTGGGAAAGTGGAATGATCAAGGGAAAAAAAATTCTTCTTGAACTAAATACTCCACAGGTAAAGCTGCAGTGCATTTTGAAAGTTCACCTGGAACTATGGGAATTTATTACCTTTGCATATTTGGATAATTTTTGATAAACACTTTGTTGCATCAAATTATTCTGTAAACTCACTGGTTTGGTTGTCCAGGTGCTCTTCTGGAACCAGTGGAAGCTGAGGGGAAGGAATATCTTGAGAAGTTCCTGTCTCACCATCCACTGATGGTGCGTTGTGATTTTTTTGGACGTTTGCACTATCAGCTGTTGTTGGCTGTTGTGGTTCTTTATTTGAAGGCTTAAGCAGACCAACATCTATGGAGGTTGTTAAACTCATCTTTTCCACCTTTTCATCATACCTATTCTGACAAAAATCATGAATTGAAGGGCTCAAGGCATCCAGGGAATTTGAACACTTACTAGGGAATCAGCCATGGTACAATCAAGGTAGTGGTCAAGGTGAAGGATCTTGAGATGATGCTGTTGAAATCTGATGTGGAAAATTTGTTTAGGATCAGAATGAACAAAGACCTCTTGGTGAAGAAGCCCTGGCTTATATACCCTAACAAACCTAGTTGCATGTCACATGTGTGTGTGATATGAACAACTGGTGCTCATTATTTAGAATCTACAAAGTTAAATGGTGTAAATAGCCTGCTAAATTTCCATAGTTTCTGTTAATCCTGATCTAATTTGTTTGTGCTTGTTATCAACAGATACCATTGTTCTCACTTATTTTCAATTCATTGACTTAAAGTTCTCAAGCACATTGTATATATATGGTGCGTTCCATTTTTAATTTCTCTATTTCCTATTTTCCTTCTTCTTTTTATTTATTCCTACGCTCTTCTCTTTCTTACTATCTCTAAACGTTGTCATTGTATGCGTGGGGACTTCATCTGCTGTGGGGGCAACATTGGCGCACAACTTGGATACAAACTAGTTGACAAATGCCCAATTTGATCTCATCGCACAGACTCATCCAATCAACCTCATCTTTGATCTTGGTCAAACTACAATCTCCAAATCTCACCTCAAAGTTCAATATCAATACAAAAAAGACCTCAAGTACAAACAAATGGATTGACAAAGCAACCATTTAGAACAGAGTAAGACAATATCATTGCAACTCATCAATCAGTGGATAAGTCTGACAATCTTATTTCAGAACTTTCAAGGCGCTAGCAACTTCTCCTTGCATCCCAAATTATTGCTGGCTGAACTCTTCATAACTCGAAAGGATCATAGTAAATCTGTTCAACCAATTGCTCATATTGCCAGCTATTATTGATTGTTTTTTGACTCTTAGAATTTGGAATATAGTTCTTACTTCTTACAAACTTCATCTAACTCTTTATCTCTAAGCCTGTCAAACCCTGTTGGTATTTCTTTATTTTTCCCCTCTCTTTATCTTGATTTCATGTCATGATTTCATTTCATCTTGTCTCATAGTATGATGTTAATGGATCCATTGAGTCTGGTCTTGGTTGTGAATTCAGATTTTTCTCACGGTTAAAAGCCTGTGCTGACCACAATAGAACAACCAGCAACCTCTGCAACGCCAGGACCAGGGGGGGACACAACAAATTACAAATTGCTAGCCATCAAGTCACTCATTGAATCAACTCCTCTACTCACAGCTGATAATGACAGTATGTGGCGAAAGAAATTTGAGAAGCTCTTCAAACTTTGGGGGATATTTCACATTATGAACAATCCTGGCCAAGAGGCCAAACTAGATGAAGATACCAATCAAGAATTTGTTGCGCATATCATTGCCAATTTAGACTCAAAACCTATGACAACATCATTGATGCCATAAACAAAGACAGCGCTAAAATAATCTGGACTTTGACTAGAACTCACTTTTCATTCTCCCAATCGGCAAATAGGGCAAGAGTATCCAATGGCTTTCTTCACTTGACCATGGAGACGGACATCAACACATTTGTAACTTCTGTGAAGGTATATCTGAAGAAGATGACAGAAGTTGGAATTGATCTACCCTCCAATATAGTCGCCTACCTTGTACTCTTCAAGTTCCCGTCATTGCTGCTCAATATAAAATTGCAAATTATGCACTCAACTACAGAAATGAATATAGATGTGGTACTCAACCACTTTATCCAACACAAGAACAAGGCTATGGCTCAAGGAGATCAGCCCAAGCCTTTCAATGTTTCAATTTATAGGAGGCCAAGGTGTGAGAATGGAAAGCGCAACCCAGCAGTAGCTTCAAATCCTGCTAGCTCCCGTTTGTTCAAATTCCCAGAGTTGAAACCAGAAAACCTACAAAATAGAGGAAATAAATCAAAACAGAAGTATTGACCCAAAGCACACTTCTATTCTTTTTTCTGCGGAACAAATTCACTTGAATATACTAGCGGGTCCTATTGGTTTTTTCTAGACTTTGGGTGCTCTATCCACATGATAGTTGACAAGGAGTGTTTCTTCTCTTTGAACAACTGTAAGGAGAAACATGAAATACAAACAGGGAAGGAAGATGCAGCTGTAAACATCAAAGATATTGGTGAAGTAGCCCTAATCACTGATGACTCCAATATCAAGCTCTCCAATGCCGCCTGGGTACCCAAATCCTTGGTAAATCTCATATTGTTAGGTGCCCTTATAACACAAGGTGCCAAACTTCAGGTTAATTGAAATGTCAATCACAGCACTTTTCAGGTATCATTTGGCAACACAGTTCTTCTGTCTTGCTCTATTCTCAACAATCTTTTTGTGATCAATATGAAGGACAGAAAGAAGGAATCAACACATCAGGCTAACTACTCAAACAAAGAACTTCACACTATTCATCAAACCCTGGGGAATGCTAGTGTGGAAAGGATCAAGAAATATCTCAACTGCAAATTGCCTGCTGCGCTAAAAAACAATTTGGAATTCCTCAGTTGCGACAGGTCAAAAATCACGCGAAAGCCCTTTAATTATGTACAACCAATCGCTCAGAGTTGCTTTGAGAAAATACATCTTGACCTGATTGGACCCATGAATCCCACTTCTAAAGGAGGGTTCAGGTATATTATAATCCTTTTCAATTCTAATTTGGGCTAAATCTCCTGTTTTCCCCTTAAACATAAGAGTGATACAGCGGAAAATCTAATATTTATCATCAAACATTAACCCCAAAAAACAAAACTGTACCCCAAGAAAGTTTTCTCAGATGGAGGTGGTGAGTTTTTTAACTCAAAATTACAAACCTACTATCAAGCACATCAAATAAATCAGATAGTGAGTGAACCGTACCACTCCCAAAATAAAACGGTTGGGTGGAACAAGCCAACAGAATGATCTTGGAATTGACCAGAGCAACAATCTCTGATGCCAAACTGCCAAAGTTGTGCTGGCACGATGTAGTAAAAGGATGCTGTATGATGTCAAACCAGATTCCCAAGCAAAAAGGCAATGAATCCTTGTGGAAGCAAATGCATGGTTCAGAACTACCCAGGTATTAAATCAAGCCGCTGGGATTGTCTTTAAATTATCAAATCAATGACTTGGAGATAAACTCAAAATTAGAAGAGAAAGGAGCACCAGGAGTGCTGATAGGATTCAATCCAAAACTTCTCTCTTACAAAGTTATTTCTCCCTCTGGTAAGATCATAGATACAAAGCATGTGATATTTAAAAGCCAAAAGCCTGCTACTATTCACCTCAAAGGAGACGGTGGCAATCCTTCTATCACTCATCCACCTCCCGTGGTTCCTCCAGGTCCGCAAAACTTGGAAACAACTTGAGACCCATCTACAGAAGAGGTAAAATGTCCACCAATCAAAGAAGAATCCAATGTTGAATCTGAAACACCCTCCTCTGATACTGAAGCTGTTATCAAGAACAATCTGAGGCCAAATATGCGAAATTGGGACACGCTACTCAAACCTCAAAGATATGGATTCTTCTCTGAGACTCTTCCAAAAACGCTCAAAGAGGCTCTGAAGATACCAGAATGGAAGGCATGGGCTGAGAAAGAATTTAACAACATAGAGGAGCTAGGGGTCTTGGAAGAAGCGGATGAGAAGGATGTGACTAATCCTCTCAACACTGTTCCGGTGTTTAAGATCAGCACAAATCTCACAAAGATTCATTAATTTACAAAAATTTATTATTCATTCAAGGCTTCAATAAAAAGTATGGTCTTGATTACTCTGAAACACATGGACCTATGGGGAAGGCTGCCTCAATCCAAGGTGTTCTGACGTATGTTGCCAACAAGAACCTCAAAATGATTCAACTTGATGTAAAGGGGGCCTTCTTGCACTCTGAACTTGACAAATAGCTTTTCTTAAAGACTCCAGCCTGTTGCAACCGACAGTCTAAATATCCCAGGCTTAAAAAATCTCTCTACGGACTCAAGCAAGCCCCAATGAATTGGTACCACATGCTCAGCCAATGGATCAAAGATCAGGGGTTTTGCAAATCCGACTGCAATCCATGTCTATATATAGGAGAAGATGGAATCTTGGTTATCTACTTTCCTGTGGATGATCTTCTGGTAGCTGGAAATTTCAAGAGTTTTAAGGATTGATTTCTCACCAGATTCAAGGACTCTTTGGCGCATTCTCCAAACACCTTGTTGTGCATGAAAATTGAGCAAAATGACAGTCTAAGCCATCTTTGACAGCCGCTGGGCATCAAAAAAGGGCTCAAAGAACTTAATCTTCTAAATTTCATACCAGTATCCACAACTCTTACTCCAGGAATTCATCTCCAAACAGCGGATGAAGAAGATCAAAACAAGTTCTTATCTCTAAATTTTAAATATCAAATGCCAATTGGTTGTATGAACTTCATTTCTGGATTATCTCGGCTGGAAATAAGTTTTGCTGTGTCCAGCCTTGAAAAACACTGCAAGTGTCTGGGGTTAAGTCACTGGAACAAAATACTAAATGTTTGGAGATATCTGTGGGCTACTAAAGGACTGACACTGACTATTGGCCCAACGTCAATCTTGGAGCAACTCGTGTGTTTTAGCAATGTGACCTGGGCAGAAAATCCTGAATCCATAATGTTGCAAAGTGGTTTTCTCTTTATGTACAAAGGGAGTCCTCTATACTGGACAAGCCAAAAGCAACCTTGCGTTGCACATTTGTCCACGGAGTCCAAATGTATAGCATTATCCAGCTGTCAACTCGAGGGACGCTGGTTGCAGAAACTTATTGAGGACATTTATCAAACCAACTTCAAGTTTCCTATTCACCTTATCAAAAACAAGGGACTAGATGATAAGATAAAGAAATTCGGGTCAAATTCAAAGGCAAAACACATATACTTAAAAACCAAGAGCTTGCAAGACAACTATCAACAGGGGCTGATAGAGTTCAAATTGATGTCATCCTTATCCATGACAGCTGACGCATTAAAAAAAGCTGGAAACAAGAGCTCCAACACTTGACTTGTGAATGCCTTTAGCTCACCCTTCCACTGACTTCTGACTTGAGGGGGCGTGTTAATCCTGATCTAATTCATTTTTGCTTGTTATCAACATATCCCATTGTTCTGACTTATTTTCAATTCATTGACTTGTAGTTCTCAAGCACATCATATATATATGGTGCGTGCCATTTGTAATTTCTCTATTTCCTATTTTCCTTCTTCTTGTTATTTATTCCTACGCTCATCTCTTTCATACTATCTCTAAACGTTGTCATTTTATGCGCAGGGACTTCATCTGCTGCGGGGGAAACATCAGAGCAGAACTTGGATACAAACTAGTTGACAAATGCCAACTTCAATCTCATTGCACAGACTCATCCAATCAACCTCATCTATGATCTCGGTTGAACTCCAATATCCACATCTCAACTCAACATTCAGTATAAATACAAACAAGACCCCAAGGACAAACAAATGGATTGACAAAGCAGCCAGTTTGAACAGAGTAAGATGATATCATTGCAACTCATCAATCAGTGGGTAAGTCTGACAATCTTATTTAAGAACTTTCACGGCGCTTGAAACTTCTCCTTGCATCCCAAATTATTTCTGGCTGAACTTGTCATCACTTGAAAGGCTCATAGTAAATCTGTTCAACCAATCACTCATATTGCCAGCTATTATTGATTGGTTTTTGACTCTTATAATTGGGAATATAGTTCTTACTTCTTACAAACTTCATCTAACTCTCCATCTCTAAGCCTGTCAAACCCTGTTTTTATTTCTTTATTTTTCCACTCTCTTTATCTTGATTTCAAGTCATGATTTCATTTCATCTTGTCTCATAGTATGATGTTAATGGATCCATGCAGTCTGGTCTTGGTTGTGAATTCAGTTTTTTCTCAGTTTTCACTTTGCTGAATATTAAATATACATATATATGTCATTTCAAGGGAGGTGGGAAACCTATGACAAGTTGTCTGCCTACCTGGAAATAAAACACATGACATGGGAAAATCATGTTGGAAATCTGGGGAGGTGGAAAACTTGTGCTAAATTTTCCACTTTCCCTCAACCACATGGTAGCTTGATTTTGAATATGCCAAATGTTCATGTTAAATTCACAACTCCAAGTTGTCTGGGAGTTGCGAAGGGCTCTACACGGCCCAATGAACACATGGGGGCCCATAAAGGCATCCAAGAAGCGTGTGCAGTCAAAAACACGCGTCTAGACTCGCCCAAAGGGTCTTCTCAAACATGTGCAACATCTGGGAGGCTGTATACACCCCATTGTGGTGGTCTTTTATAGACGCAAGTTGAAACTGGCTGGGCGCTTTGCGCGCAGCAGTAGCAGCGGGCTCAGCAATGGGTGCTGCTTTGCTGCAGTAAGACGTGCTGCAAAGTCAGAAGAAGTTGAATTGGGCTCAGCATCTGGAGACGCAGGGCGGATTGGATTGGATTGGATGGATCATTGCGACAAGCAGATTGGATTGCGCAATTGTATCTTGGATATCTGGAACGGCACATTGGGAGGATGCAGACATGCGCAGGGGGCTCCAGGTTGGGCGCGGCGCAAGGGCCCCGTCATGAGAAGGACAAACTGGGTGGACTTAATGGCAGGCCGGAAATTCAGATGGATATGGGGTAAGGCATGTGGATCATGCGATGGGGTTGGAAGGATAGAGTTGGGCTAGGGTTCTGTACTTAGGCGTTGTATTTCATTATTCTTGTTTGATTGCGGTTGTAACTAGGTTAGGGTTGAGGGGAAGGCTACTTAAACTGCACCCTTGACCCAGATGTGGAGGACATTGCATATCATTGGATCATCATAGGTTTTGGAAGGATATTTACTCTCATCTCTCTATCTCTCAGTCAAAGGGTGCACAGTTGCACTCAGGGTTTACAGATGCAGGGAATCAATAAATTCCAAACTTGGGAACCATTAACACAGAAGTCTCCTTCTGTATTCCACACCATAAATGAATTTTTGAGTTATGTTTGGGGGTACGCGGCCCCCAGGGGTTTTGCCAACTTATTTGGGTCCCCCTTGACCACATTTGGGTTCCATCAAAAAAAAATTGGGATCAACACTTACTATGTGGGACTTTTTTTCCACATCTAGAAATCATAAAGTGAAATCAAAGTGTAATTAAAGTGAAATTAAAGTGAAATTAAAGTGACAATATAGGAGACTGCAAATAAAACATCACACAAAATCAATCTTTCTCAACTTTCAAACTTGGTAGTTGTTCAATTGAAAGTTTGATCAAATACTGAAATAGAATTGCATTTTTTTGCATTATGGAAACAGTGGCAAGCCCTCCTCTTAACATGGCTGCATTCAGGGACTACATTATTGCAATGAAAAAAGCTGCAGAAAAGGAGGATTTGGGTAATGAATCATTGGAAGCGCCAATTGAATCCTCATCAAGGGTGAAAATTGAGGAATAAAATTTTTCACAAATGGACATGACCTCTGATGGTGAGTAGGATTCTATGTTACTGGTCTTTGCCATATTTAATTTGATTGAAACTAATGGAGTGCATGCCATCAATATAACCATGAAACTGTGACTATGACTATGTAACTATGACAGATCCACTTGCCCCACATCCTGTGAGGGCTTTTTCTACTAGGGAAGAGCCAAAAACTTATTCTTAAAAATGGGAAATGAAGCATGATTATGCTTTAACAGTTTTCAACTCAAAGCTTGATAAATATGTGGATTTATCCTGTGATAGACATGGTTTGTTCTCTGGGAAATTGCTAACCAAACTGTCAAGCCAAACTCACACAGGGAAGGTTGGCTTAAAGTTTTTAATCTGTGCTAGTCACACAAAGGTGAATCCCTTGTGGAAAGTCTCCTACATGTATGATCAACAAAACCATGAAACATCTCCACACCCCTCAGTGAATCCCAACCTGACAAGAATCTCTGGGTTAGCCTTAGAAAATCCAAAAGAAGGCATGAATGATGGGCTCAATAAAATTCAACTCAAAAGAAAATTGAGAAAGATCAATGGTGGCAAAGATGTTGATGACCAAGCAATCTATAACACAAAGTGTAAGGTAGGGCCTGAAGAACTGACAGTAAAAAGTGTTATGGAGCTTCTCTTTGAAAAACTTGGGGATTCAGGTTTGTTTCATTGAACAAACTTCAGTCAGGAGGGTTACTGGGAGGCCATATGTTTGGTCACCCCAATTTGCAAGCAATTTCATCATATAGCTATGATGGATTGTACTCTTATAAGACAAATAAGTACAAAATCCCCCTATTGCATGTTTTAGGAATTACTTCAAACCAGAAAACTCTAAAAAAAGCTCTTGTTTTTATAAAAAGAGAAATTTTGGAGTTCTAAAGTTGGTCTGTAAATGCGCTAAAGGAGTTGGCTTATGATCCTGAGAGACTTCCCAAAGTCTTTGTGACAGAACATTAAAAAAGATTTGATCTGTGATCTAGAACAAATATTCCCTAAGCCAACAAGACAGTGCCATAAATGGCACTTGTCTAAAAGAAATACAAGCAAAATTTAAAGTTCCCTTTGAAAATGACGTTGAAGGGTGGCAAAGATTTATGTCTCTGTGGGCTAAGGATGGGGCTCAAAAACCAAGGAGGAGGCAGAGGTCAATGATGCAGAACTAAGAGTAAGTGCCAAATCACTGCCTATACTGTTAATCTTTCTAGTTTGGGTTGCTTACATTATGACTTGTACAAAGTGTTTTTTGTCAGACCATGGGGATGTACTCAAGTGTATGTATCATAAAATCTTCTGTATCAAGAAGACGTTTGTTATGGTTTGGTATTTAAACAAACCAGCCTTTGTAAATAAAACAAAGTCTTGGGGAAAAGAGGCCCATGCTAATCTCAAAAGATTCCATGTCAACTTTTTCTCAAACATGTTGGATGTTTTGAATAACCTAGGGGAAACTGTTTCCAATCAAATTAAATTTTTCTGGCTGCCCTTAAAAATCTTGAATAAACATTGGATTTGTTCTTCCTACTGAAATTTTATCATTGGGATACAAGGTGTCTTTACAAGCAATGAAAATTGTTGGGGATTGATTAGAGAGATCAAAGCACAACCGTGATGGGGAAGTGGGCACCAAGTCCAACTCAATGAATATGGGTTTGCCCTGCTCCCACCAAATTGGGGACCTACTAGCATCCAGAGGCTCTGTTGTGCCTGAAGATGTTCATCCTCAGTGGAGGTTGGATTATGAACCTTGCAGTTCTAGTTCTGTAAGTTGGTTTAAGATGGATTTTTCAAATAACTTTGTGATTAATGCTTTTTGATTAATAATTTCTGATAAATGCTTTTTGATTAATGCTTTTTGATAAATTATTTTTGAATGATGATTCCAACTTGACTAATATTTGATCCTTTTAAATTTTTAAAGGTTGATGTTGATGAACTTCTCAACAATTCTCATTTACATGAGAAGCTCAATGCAATTATCTTGAATCATCCTGATTATTATTATCAGAAGCTGTTGAAGGAATTGCTGAAGGAGACGGCCAATTATTGATCAAAGCCAAGACTTGAACCAAAAGTGTTGCAATCAAGCAGAGGCCATCTGAAATTGACAGATACCCGGCGAGATCCATCTTGATTTGAGCACATTGAAAACAAACTTAAGAAGGCAAAGAGAAGTACAAGGGCACCAAACAAGAAAGGAAAAATGATTGTAAGTGTTTTCTTTTTTTAAAGGTCAATTTTTTGGTTGTATCATCTGATTGAGAAATGTTTATAGTCCGAGTCAGGCTCTTCATCTGAATTTCATAGTTCAGTGGAAGAGGCTGAAAGTTCATTGGGTTTGGTGCTGTTGGAAATCAATTCCCTATCAAAGGATGAAGCAGATCAAATGGAGGAGTCAAAAAGAAGTCCATCTTTGGTGGGTGTTGATTCCTTGAATGATATTAGAATTTTGGATGACTTATTTGTGATTTTAGGAAGTGAATCCCCTCAATCAAATACCTGAGAACTTACATAAGCTCTTGGGTGAGGTTTGGGACCCAGTTGGTGATGGAAACTGTGGTTTTAGAGTCATTGCTAAATAACTTCTGTATGATGAGGATTAATGGTTTAAAGTTTGGAAATAAATTCTTGAAAAATTCAGGACAATTAAGGGATGCTATTCTAAGATCCTTGGCAGAAGTAAAGATGTTGAAAAGATAGAACATCTTTTCATTGATTTAAATGACATCAATGAAAAGATTCCCTGTTCTAAATGGATTTCAAAGCTTTACTTGGGTAAAAAAATAGCTGATACTTATGGAAGACCAATATTTTTAATTTCATTGGAATCATGTTGTAATTTTACTTCTATGAAAATGGGTGTAAAAGAACAATAAGATCCTATGTTCATTTGCTTCCTTAACAATAACAATTGTTTCAAGCTTTAGCTCAAAGGAAATTTGATTCCAATCCTGCCCATAGTTTCCAAACCACATTCCATGATTTCTAAAAAAGCAGCTTGTTGGTTTGGTAACCTCAAATATCAACTTGGGTTGTATTCTAACTTACAGATTAATTTCATCATTTGGGTTGATTCTAACATTCTGATATTGTAATTCTTTTAATGTAAAGGTTTATCACATTTTGAACATCATTATGCTGGGTTTTTTCAGTTAAAATAATAATGATGAGTGTTTTGAATGAGATTTTAATGGTAATTCAGTTCAACTTGTGTTGAGCTGATCCCATCACAGTATTAACTTATTTTAAGGTTGTAGTGGGATCAGATTTAAACAAGTTGAACTTTTTTTGGGTTTTTTTACTCCAGGGCTGGTCCAAAGACTTGTTTTTTTGGTAATTTTACTTTAAGGCTGGTTGAAAGACTTCTTGTATTTTTGGCCCTTTTTCTTTAGGGCTAGTCAGGTTGAACTTGAATTTTTCACTTGAATCTGAAGAGAAATGGTTGGTTTTCTTCAGTGTTTATTTTTTTCATTTTAATTTATTTATTTTTACGTACTTTTATTTTATTTCTTGGTTTTTTTAACCAAACAAAACAACCTTTTTTGATCTTTTGGTTGATTTCTGTTTTTTTGTATTTTTATTTAGTTTATTTTGGTTTATTTTATACCCTTTATTTATTTATTTATTTATTTATTTATTTATTTGCACACCAGACTTTTAGCTGTGTGGCACGGCTGCAAAACTACTTTTCAGCTGCTTAGTGCCCCACATGACTTGAATGTGGTTTGGCTGTCCATGTGGCACTGAAACACCACTACATTTGAGCTGTGTGGGGTTCTACATGGCTCAAATGTAGTCATGCAGCCAACACATGGCACCAGACTGCTATGTGGAGTACAGCCCAACCACATTCAAATTGTGTGGGGTCTGCATGGCGGAGGTGTAGCCGTGTAGCACTTCCACATGGCTCATTTAGCATGAATTAACATCACCCTTAAAAAAATTAAAAAAAAAATTAAAAACATCAAAAACATTAAAAACATTAAAGAAATTAAAAAATTAAAAAAAATTATAAAAATTATAAAAATTAAAAAAAATCAAAAAAATTAAAAAAATTAAAAAAATTATAAAAATTATGAAAATTAAAAAAAATTAAAAAATTAAAAAAATTAAAAAAATTAAAAAAAATTAAAAAAATTAAATAAATTAAATAAATTAAATAAAATAAAAAAATTAAAAAAATTAAAAAAATTAAAAAAATTAAAAAAATTAAAAAAATTAAAAAAATTAAAAAAATTAAAAAAATAAAAAAAATTAAAAAAATTAAAAAAATTAAAAAAATTAAAAAAATTAAAAAAATTAAAAAAATTAAAAAAATTAAAAAAATTAAAAAAATTAAAAAAATTAAAAAAATTAAAAAAATTAAAAAAATTAAAAAAATTAAAAAAATTAAAAAAATTAAAAAAATTAACAAAATTAAAAAAATTAAAAAAAGTAAAAAAATTAAAAAAATTAAAAAAATTACAAAAATTAAAAAAATTGAAAAAATTAAAAAAATTAAAAAAATTACAAAAATGAAAAAAATTAAAAAAATTAAAAAAATTAAAAAAATTAATAAAATTAATAAAATTAACAAAATTAAAAAAATTAACAAAATTAATAAAATTAATAAAATTAATAAAATTAATAAAATTAAAGAAATTCAAAAAATTCAAAAAATTCAAAAAATTCAAAAAATTCAAAAAATTCAAAAAATTCAAAAAATTCAAAAAATTCAAAAAAAATAAAAAAATTGAAAAAATTGAAAAAATTAGAAAAATTAAAAAAACTAAACTTACAAAAAAGAAAACATGGAAGTGGTTGCAATGGCCACCACCCAAGCATTCACTGGGCCAGTTCAAAGCCCCTCCACTCCCAGTGGATTCAAATGAAACTTATGCAGAAGGTTTTGAACTGGCCTTGAAAAGCCCTCTGCAACAACTTTTTGATGGCCAGTTCAAAACTGCACATCCCTGTTAAAATATTGATTGTCCCAGGAAAATTGTTTTGATAAATTTTTCTTGAAGAGGGTGGATTTTTTCATGTTACTAGTCAGAGAAAAGCTGACATAGTAGGAGGAGGGATTCAGATAATCATCCATGATGATAATAAAAAATAAACAAAATAAAAACTAAGAAAAGAAGGATTGATCAATGGCAATTATTGCTGCAGAGATGGATCTTGGTAACATATCAGGTTGATCCACCCACTGGCACCACCCCCCATTTGTCACTCTATCAGGTGGAAAAATGCCACCCAATGTTAACCCCTGGCATGAAAGCCTTCCAATTGGCTTTCAGGTCTAAAAAACATGTTCATCTACCCACAAGTAAAAATTAAAGTCAAAAATTCATAATTTCATGCATATAATGGGTCATTTCCAAAAAAATGATTTTGTTGTTGCCCTCACACACCCTTTGCATCAGCAGAGCATTACAGAATTCAGGTTTGGATTCACCTGTAGCTTTTGAACCTTTCTGAATCAGAGGAAGAGTTGCAGGAAGCCTTACTGGCTTGGGCGATTGACCCTGTGCAACTCTGCACCACAGAAAGCTCCTTCAATAGATTTAGTGCCTCCGTGCATAGGGAAGAGGCCATTTCAACAGTATTAATGCCAATTCCTGTAGTATTAAAAGCTAACTGGCCCCTTCAGAATTTGGATGGAAAGCCAAAGCAGGGGAAGGGCTTTAGTTTAACCCAGTCACACTGTAAAACCTGGTTCCACACCACATATGGAAAACTGGATGCTGCAATTTGGCGGGAAAAGTATTGAAAAAATACCAAAAATTATAAACTATTGAAAAATGGGGGTTTCTCATCCCAAAAGAAAAATAAAAAAACACAAGGGTTCCCCATACCTAGGGCTAAAAGAAAGTTTGATCAACAGTAACTGAAACTAATAGATACTTTAACCTTCTGAGGTTATTCCAATGGTATAATGGGGAGGGGAGCTCTTTTATAAACCTTTTCCAAATTCCCTGTGACTCATCTACATCCCATTTTGAGTATTTGAAACTGTAAATTTGTGTTTTATGAAAATGGATTAATTAACTATATGGTACAAAATATAGCAAATAAGGGTCCCAACTCAAATTTAAACCAATCAAATGGTATCTGGAAGCTATGGCTAAGCCCTTAGCCACAGGGAAAATGTGATTAGTGAGAATTTCTATTGATAATCATTATTCAACAACTTATTTGAACTATTTTAGTTGTATAATTTAGAAAAACAACCTAAAGGAAGTGGTCAAAGAGTATGAATGATAAAGCCAATTTAAAAAAAGGTTGAAGAAAAGGATAGAGACAATTTTTTTTCCCTGATTTTTACAATCATCTAGTGTGATCATGTAAACAACTGCAGGGAGGAGATTAGTCCAGCTGGGTCTTCAGCCTCTGTGAGTGTGGAGAAAACATCCCATGAGTGGAGGAATGGATATAGAATGTGTTCAAATTTGAGTTTTAAGGTAATAAACACAAAATGAGAAAGAATAATCCAAAAAACTATTTTCACCTCCTCTATGAAAATTTTTAGATCCTCCTGAGTTTGTCAGCTGTGACTGAGCGGTTAGGCTGGCTTCTTGAAGTTTGGTAACTTGAGGTCTATCCAGTGGTTGAGATGGGATGGGGAGATTTTTGGAGAGAGAGAGGATAGGGAGATGATGAGGCTCTAGTTGCATGGACGTGCAAGGGGGAGAGGAAACCCGGGAGAAGGCGTGTTGCATGTGGTGTTTCATGTGCTAGGAGCAGCTCAGTTGAGGTGAGCAACTAGCGCCAGGGCCAAATCGGGGTCTCTGGCTGGCCAGTGACTTCATGTCACAATCCAGTCACATTTCCTGGACTATTTATTCCCTTCAGAGGAAAATTCTATTCACAAATGAATGTTCTTTATTTCACCTCATTTTAGATCAAAAAGAAAATATGATTCACATTATATTCACCATGGTGGAAAATGAATTAAACTTCAAATTTCCCAATGAAAAAACATGAACTCACTTTGATGATCATTTCAATTCAACTGGCACTTGCTTGAATTTCCCCATCAAATAAAAATCAATAAAAGATTGTTTATTTTGATATACCAGCTCAAATTTTTGGGATCAATGTTTAATTCAATGGCCAGTTGCATTCTGATTAATTTCAGCATTTATAAAACAATTGATATTTTCCAGTTAATTTCAAATTTATTTTTTTTGGAATTACAAATTCTGTATCAAAATTTTCACCATAGTTTTTCCTGCCTTTCAATTGGGTTTGACATCTGGTTCCATTCCTAAAAAAAGGGTTATCCTTCATGACACTTTTTTCAATGGAAACTGGCACCTGGTCTCCAATTTTTCCTTGGGGTTTTTGGGTAACATGCCAATCTTCATTCTGCTTAGAAACCTTGATCAGAAAGTGTGGGAATAATTCAAAATATAAAATGATAAAATGAATTGGGTATCATATTTTCATATTTTATGTTATCTCTAATGATGGGAAAAGGCTAATGAAGTCAATGGAAGTCCCACCCACCCACACTGATGGATCGCATGTGGCTTTCTCTAACCATTGAGGTACAACCGCTTGGAGCAAGGTGTAAATCACAACACTATGAAATTTAATTTGAAAGCTACAAAATTTAAATGAATCTTTAGAGAATGTACCACTGTCTTGAAAAGTCTGATTGATACATGGACTTATTGAGGATTTATCCCATCATGCCACCATTTTCTGCTTAATAGGGCTTGAAATACATTCTTCCCAATTGGTTTAATTTTTCTGCTTCTCATTTTGAACCCAATGTGATCTCATTACTGTTTTTATGCCATGTTTGGGGCAGTCCCAACTGTTATTGAGCAGGGATTCATGGAAGCAAGAACGGTGGGTCCTGCTCCCTAACAGGTGGATAACTGTTTTGTAGGCCTTATTTATTGGAACAAAGAAGCCAAACAAGTTTTGAAAGTTATCCAACCTTTCATGCCTCAAAAACCTGTCAAATTTGTCAAGACAGTGGTAAAAACTCTTAGGAGTTGACAAGAAAATGCCAGCAATATTGTGATTTACACCTTGCACTGAGTAGTCTAGCTCAACAGTTATAGAGAAAAAAATGAAATGGTTCAATATTGGTTCAAATCCCAAAAAATTTTTTATGCTTTTCCCCAATTCATTAAAAACAATGCAGTTCAGGTTTTGCTGCAAGATTTTTAACAATATGAATCACATGGATTGGCTTTCAAGTGATAATTGATATGTAGAACAAGCATGATATGCCAATTTTTGAATTTTTAACATTGATGTTTATGAGTTCCCTTGGATTTGTATTGATTTTTTTTCACAATGGTACAAATTGGAACAAATTTACAAAACAAAGGGAAATCAAATAGGTTAACCTGCTCAGGCATCAGGGAAAATAGCCACCAATGCACTTTTTTTCATTTCCATTGAGAATAATCAGAATTGGAACTTGAAAAATGTTTAATTGACTATTTGGTAATAATTTGTGATAAATCATGCATTTCAGATTGGCTGAAATCACCAAGGTTGGCATCGCTTCATAATTGATCTTCAATCAAAAAATTAGCTTTAAGGATTTGCAAAAATATAAATAGGTTCATCATTGGTTGCTTGGCATCCTCTGTATCCTCCTCTCTTCACTTTCAAACCATTTAAAAAAAAATTTTTACTATTGGAGATCTATTCTCATCTAATTTCCAAAATTCCAGTTGATTGTGAGTTCCTTTGTGGTATCAAAAATCAATTTTGTAGAACTTATGCAGTTTGAATTGTTCAAAGTTGACTCAAGCTTTGGAAATTTAATCTGCGTGTCAATTACAGCACATGCGGTCCAGATCTAAAAGATTAATGCTTGATTGAAGTTATAGATAACCCAGTTACCCATCAATATACAGATTCTTTGCCAATGAGTTCATTGGAAAAGATTATTAATAAAGCTGATGGGCCAAATGGGCAGTTCAAATCTTCACAGGTTGAAAATTGCATGAATTAATCACAGAAAAATTTTGACAATTTTTTTTGTACAGGTTCTGTCCCAATTTCAGCCTCACAAGAAAAAAAACAGTCAACTGGGTTGCACTCTTCAAAAAAGAGCGTACCCAAGGCAGGAAATGTTTATCCAACAAGTCTGATGTTCTCCTATTTTTTATGCGAGATCTTTGTGGGCTTATGTAATAATTCAATCTTTATCTATTCTGCACTCCAACTTCCCCAGTGGCTCCATCTGGAAGTCAAAGTAGGTATTCATAAATTTTTTCAGAAATAATTCCTTGTAAATTTATCAAATTCCAATTTTTAGGACAAGTGACTACTTCCAAACAGGAAATAAAAAATGCACAAAGACATGCTGAAGGAGCAGCAAGGAGAGAAAATTCAATATTCCAACGCATAAAGAACAAAGAGGTTATTGGCAAGTCTGTCTCCTTGAAAAATCAAATGGAATCACATGGTACAGATGCAAATAAGTTGGCAGCCTCAGGAGTGACCACTGTGGGCATTTCCTTGGAACAAAATATGGATATGGAAGATGAATTTTGGTGTATCTAAATGTGCTTTAATCAAACATAATTACTGATGATTGGTTTAAATTCCTTATAAAAGAGAGACTATAAAAAATGCTTGAATCAAGAAGGGAGAAAATCAATACTTGTGATTGAAGCAGGAAAATGTTCTTAGAATTGTTGAAATTTACAAAATGTTTTTTTATAGTGGCTTCATCTCAATTTTCCGCATCTGGGGGATTTACCAAAACCATACAAACAATAATTTCAACAGGTATGTGGAAATTATTGGTGACTTATAAAATTTGGCAGGCATTTTGATTTGACTTATTAAAATTGTCAAATTTGGCATGGAATAAAACCCACCACAATCTTCAGAAACACTATCAGGGGCATAAAAGGAAAAACATGACACACTTGAAGCTGCTAGTTCAATTGGAGAATCAAGCTTGGGGAGACAATCTTTGAATGTTCTCATGACACACATTCTAGGTGGGCATATTGATTTAATAGAATTGTTTGATCCATCTGGTGGTGACACAGATTGTTAGTTATTTCAGAAATGTAACACACTTAAGTAATTGAATGGGAACTGATTTTTCAAATTAAATATGGGGTCAGTTCCTGAGAGTCAAATTGCTGGGAAAAAAAGGATAAGGCTGATCAGGTATCAACCAGCTCAATTTTCAAAAGATCATTAAGGCCCCTGGTTGCTGAATTGCATCATAGCAGCCCAAGTGAATTCATTTTAAGTAATGTGCGTGATATGCAAATCCCAAAAGGTTTGGGAAATGTCCCGGGTGTTTGGGGGAGTTCTGGTTTGTGTTGGAGACATTCATCCAGGGCAAGTGAGTCAGATAAATCAATCAGGCTACACCTGTTCCAACCACTGCAGGAAAATTGGGATTTTTGGCATGGAAGATTGAATTACCAGGGTGAGTAACGTGGTATTTTGAAAATTAATTGTATGGGCACAAAGCCTTATTTATGAATAATTTAGAATGCTCCAGTTAATCAAAAAAAATCACACAATATCTGGGATAATTAAAAATCTGAAAGTGGAAAAGTATTTGAGAAAAGTACCCTGATACTTTGTGATGGAGAAGTTTTGGAACCAATTGATGACAACACAGAAAATTTTGAAAGTAGGTGATGAATTGGTATGATTCCTGACAACATTAATAGTGATTTATTTTTAAATCCATACCTAAGTGATAATCCCAAAATTGGAAAAAATGAGAAAAAAATGTGCATGATGGTGTTTCTAAATCACAGGAAGATTCATTGCATATGGCTGGAGAACTGGAAAATATGGAAGGATTTGAGAGTTGGGATCAATGTGAATTGGATGGTCCAAATTCTAGATTTGCATTAATAATGTTGCCAGAAATCCCGGTGGTGATAATAATTTATTTTAGGATGTGAGAACAAGAATAGCCAGAGAAATCGCACACTGGGAAAAAAAGCCCAGAAACCATAGAACTGGAAGATGGAAGTTAAATTACCTGTTTAGTCAATGAATTACTGGCTGCTGACAAAATCATCTAAAGCTGCTGCTGGGGAGATATCAAAGAGAATGTCTATGAGTGTTGAATTATCAGGCCTAATCAAGTTTGAACCATTTATGCACGCACTCATTTTTAAACTAAGAGTGAAGATAATTCAAATCCAGCAGACTTCACAACTTTATCAACCGTTCCCAATGCAATCACAAGTTGTTTCCTCACCAGCCTTCTGAAGGAGCATAGGTACCTCAGTCAAAGACTCAAGGTCAAACACCAATATTGAAATTTCATCATCTGCGAGTCAAACTGGAACAATAAGGTTCCTTATATCTCATCTGCAAGGAACTATAGGATTGTTGAAGGAGGTATTGAGTTGTCTATTCATTTGTCTTTTATTTTGCTGTTGCAGGATATCTGCCAAGTCTTGCTTTTAGGTGAACTCATGTTGCGTCCATGTCATTCTTGATTTTTATTTTTATTTTCAATTTCATTACGGAAATCTTCTTTTAGTTGAATGAAAAATCAACAGATTAAAAGTTTAAAGGGCTAACCAATTGCGACAAATCAAATTAAGAAAGCAAGATGGCAGAGACGGCCTCGGACAAACAGTCAAGCTGTAATATCCCAAAATTGAACAATCAAAACTTCCCACAATGGTCAATGAGAATGAAGGCTCACCTTTGAGCAAAAGGAATCCTTTACGTGTGCATCTTTCAACCTCATGATATCTCTGGCCTTACTGGCGCAGCACTCACAAACGCGACTAAAAAGAGGAACAAAGAAATTGAAACCCTCATGAATTATCTAGGATAAGATGCCTTTGATTTGATCATTACGCCTGAAAATGAGGAAAATCCTTATGCCATACAGACCAAGATTTTGGAAAGTTATGCCTCAAAATTTGTCAACAATAAGGGTCAAGTCTGGCTGAAGTTCATGAGGGAAAAGTTTAATGGAAATCTAAAGGAATAAATCTCAGAATGCACCAGAATGCTCTATGAGATAGCCATGGTAAAACTTGGGGTTCCCAAAAATGTACTTTGCTACTCAATACTTGCTAAACTCTCAAACAATCTCTGGAACGTAGTCAACAACATTATTATGAATGAACACCTGGTTGCTCATCCTGATGCCACATTGGCAAAACTCCAAGAAATGGTGTACTTGAATGATTTGAGGAAAGATTCTAAAAATCCATAAATTCAAGACAAGATCAAAAAGAAAGAAGCAACGGCCTTGTTTAAAAATACTGAAAAGAAAAGAAAGCAAAAGGTGAAACCAACAAGAAAATCTAAGTTGGAATCTGATTGCAAATGCGAAAACGGTCAGCATAATCTGAACGCTTGGCATCCACAAGATCTATGCCACCAATTGCATCCTGAACTGGCTAATACAAAAGACAACAATAGAGCCCAAGCGAACCAAGCAGAACTAATTGATGATGCATCAGATTTGTCAGAAGTCACGGCTAAAGCGTGTTTCAGCTCCACTTATCTTTTCTCCGAAGCACCAGTACTCAACACCAGCGCGTCACACCATATGGTGAGCGATCCCAAACTTCTTTTCAATACAAAGAAAGTCAACATTCCTTTTGACAACGGAAACAAGGAAACCCGGTTACAAGCTGTCCTCATCAGATCCTCCTAACTTGTCAAAATTGCTGGAGATCAACTTCTCTTGAATAATGTCCTCTGTATACCCAACCTCAGCCAAACCTTAATATCTGGAGAACAAATCTTCAATGAAAACATGACTATGGAGAAAACAAACAACAAGATACTGATTACAATAGATGAGGTCTTCTCTATTTCTGCCCTAAATATCAACCATCTACTTGTACTCAAAAATGTCTCTATCAAAGCAATGAAAGCTCCCATTTACTCGTGTTCCACTATAGCGCAACAAAACTGGCACAATAGATTGGGAAATCCAAGTGAGAGATTTCTAAAGAGGATATTCCCTAAAGACAGTACAACAAAATGTGAAATCTGTCTTGAGAGTAAAATGAAGAAGAAGTAATTTCAAGTTCACTTCACACCAGTGTCAGAAAGATTGGAGGCCATCCACATTGACTTAATGGGACCTTTTACTATTAAATCTATGAGCGGATCTATTTATGTCCTGAACATAATTGACCAATTTTCTGGCTATAAATTAGTAAAATTCCTGAGCTCTAAGTCTGACACTCTCCAAATTCTGAAAGAGTTCCAAAGATGGGCAGATAAACAAACTGGACTCAAAATTCAAACTATTGTATCCAATAATGGCGGTGAGTTCAAAAACTCTGAATTTCAAGCCTGTACCTAAGACCAAGGAATTTCACATTCTTTTTCCCCAGCCTATACGCCAGAAAACAATATTCTTGCCAAGAGATCAAATCAGATACTTCTAGTAAAGGCAAGATGTATGCTCAATAAATCCAAGCTGTCCCACTGCTACTGCGCCCAAGCTATACAAACCGCCTGCGATTTGAGCAATATTTTACCTTCAAGTACTCAAAATTTTGAAACTCCCTACTTCAGATGGTTTCAAAGTTGCCAAACTTCAACATTCTCAGACCATTTGGATGTGAAGCTTATTGCTTGATTCCAAGTCAAAGACGCAATAACAAGCTCAATCCTACTGGTGAGAAATGTATCCTCATTGGGTTTCTGAATGATTTCTAAACCTATAAACTAGGGAGATTAAACACCAGGAAAATTATTGCAGGTCAAAATTTTACATTTTTCAAGACCAGTTTTCCAGGAGTAAGGGCAGGAATAGCGTTCAATCCCTTTTCACTGAACAAAGAGCTCAAGAAGTCACAAGTTAATCAATTTACTTCTGTAAACCCAGAGTCAAACATTGAGATATCTACAGATATTGTAAATCAACCATCAACAAATCTGTCAAAATGAATTAGCGCTGAATTCTCAACTAGTAACATTCTTAATTAAAATTGAAGAGGTATGCCTATAGCCTTGTTAAGTGAGATTAGAGAAAACAAAAGAGATCCTACAACTTATAAAGAAGCTATGATCAGCATATACAAAGAGGATTGGAAGAGAGCAATAAAGAAAGAACTTGCTAGTTTGATCAAATACAAAGTCTGGTCGCGAATAAAGAAATCATCAAGTTCTAAGCCCTTGAAGTGCACCTGGGTCTTTCAAACTAAGTGAGATACCTCAGGTAATGTCCTGGAACAAAAGGCCAGACTCTGTGTTCAAGGTTTCAATCAAAAGTAAGGGATCAATTATTACAGTACCTACGCTCCCACTGGAAAGCTATCTTCACTTAGGATGATGATTTCCTTTTCATTAATGCACAATTTAAAATTTCATCAAATCAAAATCAAATTTGCATTTTTAAATGCTCCACTCAATGAAGATGTCTTAATTTTCTCCCCTGAAGGAACTGATTTTCCAGGAGAAATACTCAAGTTGGACAAGGCACTTTACGGTTTGAAACAAGCTCCTTTGGCTTGGCATGAAACTCTAACCAAATATCTCTTTTCTATAGGATTTAGAAAAGGTGATGCAGAACCTTGTCTTCTGTGGAGGAAAGGAACCTACCTCTACATACACATAGATGACATTGCAATATTCAGTCTCAAACCTGAAGTTTTTGTCAAAGAAATGAAGAAAAGATTTGATGTTAAGGACCTAGTTCAAACCAAACTCCTTCTAGGAATGGAAGTCAAACAATCCAAATCCTCAGTTAAATTGTCTCAGTGCCATTATGTCAAGCAGATTTTAGAAAGAGCAAAAATTGATCATTTACCGCCTCTCAAAACGCCCATGAAACCTAACTTGAAACTCACGGCTGCCACCAATGATAAAACTTGTGAATTGAACTGTTTAGACACGAATTTTGAAGATGTCATTGGCGCAATAAATTATCTGAGCTGCACGACAAGACCTGACCTTTCATTTGCAGTAGGAGCCTTATCCCAATTCCCAAATAAGCCAGGAATCAAACACTGGAACGCCTGCCTACATGTTTTACAGTACCTAAAGGGGACTCTTAATCACTCCCTTACAATCTACAAAAACAAAGAACCAAAATCACTGATTGGCTATTCTGACGCGGATTGGGGTAGTTGTGGAAACTCTAGAAGATCAATTTCAGGCTACATTGTGAAATGGAATGGAAATTTAATTTCTTGGAAATCAAAGAAACAATCAAAGTTTGCCTGCTCTTCTGCAAAAGCTGAATATCAAGCTCTATCTGACCTGGTCAAAGAAATCATGTGGATAAAAATCATTCTTAAACAAGCTCTTAATACCAATTTTCAAAATCCAACCAAAATTTTTGAAGACAATCAGAGCGCAATAAATCTAGCTCAAAATACCGCAAATAATTCTAACTTTAGAACCAAGCACATGTCAACCAAATATCACTTTATTAGACAAGAAATCAAGCTCAAACACATTTGCTTAACCTACATCAAAACTGAACACATGCTTGCCAACTTTCTTACAAAAACTGTCAGCAATCAAATCTTAATCAGATCTTTGACAGCCCTAGATATAATTGGTAATTCCACCTCTGAAGAAAGTAATTATTGGGGAGTGTTAAATTATCAGGCCTAATCAAGTTTGAACCACTTATCCACGCACTCATTTTCAACCTAAGAGTGAAGATACTTAAAATCCAGCAGACTGCACAACTTTATCAACTGTTCCCAATGCAATCACAAGTTGTTTCCTCACCAGCCCTCTGAAGGAACATAGCTACCTCAGTCAAAGACTCAAGATCAAACACCAATATTGAAATTTCATCATCTGCGATTCAAACTGGAACAATAAGGTTCCTTATCTCTCATCTGCAAGGAACTATAGGATTGTTGAAGGAGGTATCAAGTTGTCTATTCATTTATATTTTATTTTACTTTTGCGGGCTATCTGCCAATTCTTGCTTTTAGGTGAACTCAAGTTGCGTCCATGTCATTCTTGACTTTTATTTTCATTTTCAATTTCATTACTGAAATCTATTCTTTTAGTTGAATGAAAAATCAACAATGAGGATTCAAGATTTTGATAAAGAAATTCAAATGGGACTTTGGAAAAAAGTTAAAAGTTCAATTTGAAATCTAGAAAGTCAAAAATAACCTAATTGGTAGCATGTTTCATTTTTTTAAGGGGAAGCAGCAATCAGCCTCAAAGCACTAAGAAAAATAATTTTTGCCACAGCTGGAGGGCCCAGAACCTTCTAGAATAAATCCTGCTGTACAATTGCAATCTCAATTTAGATCCACGATACTTGCAGAAGATGCATTTCCAACCTAACATAAGAATGTTTTCTCCCAGGGAAATTATGGTAAATAATCATAAAATGAGGTTCTTCAAATAATCAGCAATTGAAATCTTTGGGATATTTTGAATTGGATGATTTCCTCAGGATTCCCATGAAATGCCGTTTTCAATATCTGGAAGAGAGTGTAGAAGTTATTTTTTACCCTGAAATTTCTTATGGCATAAGCTAGACCACAATAAATCTAATCCATAGCCTGTGTTTTAGAAGAAGAATTATCATCTTCTATTGCAAGGATGGAAAAAGGAAAGCAAAGGGCAATTAGCCCAGGTGAGGGTTTTCAATGTTCAAGCATTTGTTCAAGAGCTAAGCATTAGAATGAAACACAGATATATCTGTGGGAGTTGCACAATTACACTCCATGTTCAGTGTGGGTACATTAGCACAGGGTTTAATCCAGAGGAGATTAATACGGGCTCCAGGTCCCAGAGGTAAGAAAATAATCACAGGAAGAAATATTATCCAATTATTTAATTTATTGTGAATTAATAAATAGATGTGGCCTCACTTGAGGAAAAAATTTCTAGGGCTCAAGAAGCTGCAGTCCATATTAAAATCCCAGGCAGTATTCAATCACCAATTCCAGGAATAACACACCAAGAAGTGCCATTTACTACCAGTGCAAGTAAACAATGCCCCAAAGGTACTCCTCAGCGTATATTCACCCAAAGAGGCCCTGAATGGAGAACCACACCTTTCCCCACCCCACGCGTTCTGGAGATGTGACATTGCAAGATCCTCCTCATGCAAATGAGACCCATAATCAAACTTCGCCACACAAGCACCAGGAGAAGCAATGCCTGCTGAACCAAATACATGTGAGCTATTGGTTTCAAAATAATCTTGAGCATTATTTTACACGCTAATTATCATTTGGGCTTAGAGCACAATCAATGAACAACATTCAAATTCAAGATGAACATTTATCTGATGATCAGGGAAAGTTTTTTTGTAGTGTATGCCTGGTTGTTGGAAAAAAAAATTGAATGTGATGTCACAAAATTAAGTGGACCCAGTATAATTTTAGGATTATTCTGCAGACTCTAGAGCACATCAACATCAAGGAATTTTCAGAAAAGAAGCCCAATCAGCCAAAATTCAAACCCAAAAAGAGGGGATGAAGGAACTTAGAGGAGAGCTTCCAGACGGAAGTGAAATAATGAAGACAATTTTCAATCAACATGCCAGGCCCCTGGTGGATGTGGAATGAACTGACTTCCAAAACCTCCCTGAACCACAACTACAAGATGAGAGGGACCTTGCATTTCAACATTCAACGAGTCTCAGTTTCATTCAGCCTTAATCAATAACCCCTGCAACAATAAATAACAACACAAAAGCATACAAAACTTGGGTCCAAACCCAAATCTGGGAGCTTGGTCTAACATGTTTCACATTTGATTGGCAAAGCTCATGGAAATATACATTTGAAAAGCTCATGGACCTGCTTTTTTTCAGGACACTTGAGATGGCCCTGCATTGGGGGGAATATAATAGGTACCTGTGGACTCCCAATCATCCTACTCATGCAGTTGTGTCAGTTATCCTTGAAAGGTATTTTTAACACCTGCAGTCTCAATGCAAGCTGTTGCAAAGATCTGGTGAAACGGCTTTGAAGCATCAGAAAACCAAGGCATGTTCCCTCAAGGCAAGGAGAAGAGTGAGTGAAATTTTCTGATAGAATCCTGAATTGATGAAGGGCCACTGAATTTATTCAAAATAAATCACAGCTTGCTGAAAGGAGCAATAAATGATGTGATGAAAATGTTTTTTTTTGAGCTGGCAGCGCAGTTCCATTACCCGGCCATATGCTTGGAAACCAAGGAATTTTTAGTTGGGCAAGTGACACAGCGTCACAAAAAAAAACTTGAATGGAGGTCAGATTCCTTTTCCAACCTGGTCAAAGTTATAAACCATCAAATACAAGTAGTTGCAAGAATAGGAAAAAGCAGAAAAAAAACACACTTAATGATAGGAGAAGATGGCACTAAATATGAAGAGAATCCACCTATACCACAGAATAGAGCACTACAAGTGTACAACCCTTCTTTGTTGGCCACATTGACGGCTGCAACAAGGGAGAGCCTTGAAATCACAAACACCAAGATCATGAAAGAGGATGGTCAACCTTCAACTTCCACAAGGACTTAGTCTATAATAAATATCCCCCTCAACATAAATTTGTATCTTTAACCATGATTTCAGTTTCAGAAATCTTGTAATAACTCCCTCCAATCATTTGTGGTTAATATGGTTGACCTGATATGTCAGAAAGCATCATGAGATACATGCAAGTATTGAGAAATTCATGATAAAAAAACTTACTGTGCCAGCTGCTCCTTACACCTTTGCACCTATGTAATTCATGTGTTTCCAAAATTAGTCAAGTCATCAAGTTTAAAACTTGTGTTGAAAGGAAAAAGCTTGCCATTTGAATTTTGGTCTCTATTGTGTCTGGGGTAATGAGATGTAATACTTGAAAATTTTTGTTTTGACAAATTCTGTGCAGACCATCAACAGCTTGGGACTCAACATTTGGGTTCCAATGGGGCTCCTGGTGGCAAAATTAATGCTGATTGAGACTCTCATTCCAATTTTCCAAAATTGTTGTGGGGAGCATACATACAACTAGAATACACGCAAAAGTGCATTTAATATTTAGCACCACTGCAGTTTCTTGGATTGAAGCAAGGAGGATTGGGATGTTACTTTTTGTTTCAAATTAGCACAAGCAGCTGTCTTGCCCCTTTGCATCCACTTGTCCATCCAGCCATAGAAATGGATTTCCTCTGTCTTCAAACACAACAGCAAGACTAGAAAAATTGGAATTGAGTGCTTTTCCAGAAGGATGGAATACTTAAGTAAAACTCACATGTCAAGCATAAGTCTCCAAATAGAAAAAATGACCACTTTGAGTTTTTGTTGCATATAATCAGAAATTGGTGAGAAAAATTGGAGTATTGCAGATATCTTGAAGCTCAAGAGACATAGCTTTGGATTGATTTCATGTATGATGAGTTCCTCTGTTACTTTTTGTGATTGCTGTGAGTCAAATTTGCTGATTTCCCCTGAAGAAGTGAGTTCAAGAGCAGGAATGTGAAGCAGGGGATGATCAATAATCTCACGTAGGACTTGCATCATGTGGAGGAATTTTGACTGTGTTCTTTGGCCAGTCTGAGGGAGTTTTTTGGCCAAAAAAAGTCAAAAACTTTTCATAATGCTTTTTGTAATATTCCTTGACGGGGGTGAACAGGGTTGACCAGATTTTCTTTTGAGTTTTTGGCAGAAAAAAAGGAATTACACTTGATTTGGTCCTTCAAAGCAGACAATGTTGTAGAATCAACTGAATTGGCTTCACATTGTAGTTTTAATGATGTGGAAGCAGCATTTGTGGCCAGTCATTCAAAGAATTCTGATGATTCATGCAAAGAAATTCGAGCAATGATAGTAAATCATGGAAACTGTTCTGTAAGGGATTCCAGTCAGACGGACATGTTTTGAAGCCTTGAGGAGATATATTGCAATCTGTGTTTTGGATGCATTGTTCCTGATTTAACTTCAAAATTATCAGGATCAATATGATGTTTCACAGATGAAATAAATATTAGTTTAACTGCTGACTGTGCCTCATCAAGTATGAGCCTGTGCCAAGTGTAAGAAAAAAGCCATGATTTTTTCGACATTTGACTTTCTTTGTGAAGCCAAAATTCTCTTGAAATGATGGAGTATGTTGTAAGAACTAAATTGAAGCGTGTGACTGCATGCAATTCTGGATTGTGTGGAGAGGGCCCATGATAAAGGAAATAGTTAATTTTTTTTGGCCAGGTATGCTTGATTATTTCTTTCTCCAAATTACGGAGAAGCCTTGAAGAAAATATGAGCAACTTTGAATCAAGGAAATGTCCAGGATCCCCTTGCAGTTGCAAAGAAGAGGTCTTCCCAAGTGTTTCGGCAATGAGGTAATTGGCTTGGAGTGATTTGTCGAGTCCTATGTCATCCGCAAGGATAGAGCCAAGGGGATTATCAGGAATTGAGAATGGATAAAAACCAATATTGTTTTTCCACAGACAATATGCTCCAATAGAAAAGATCCATTAGAGGGCATTATATTCCACAGTGATTTTGAGGATTCTGAAGATGAATTTTCTTGATCAAGGAGGAAGGCCAGTCCCTGCTCTTGATGTAGCAGAAGCTTTGTCCAAATAATGGCCTTTGGGGGAGTTTTGGGTGAAAGGTCACAACCACTGGGAATCAAGAGAGGGTTTGAATCAAGATGTGGATTAAATCTCAAAATGCTAGGATTTGCAAGGGGAAAGGTTGAAAGATGGCAGCCAGAATGTTGTTCAGGCTTGTAGTTGCAAGGCCGTGTTGGAATGATCCAAGCATCAAGTATATCATCAAGAAGCTTCATTGCTTTCTTCAATGCACTGGATATACACAGAGCCATGTTAAAGTGAATTAAATTGGATACTATGACATTGATTACTAGCTCCATACAGATGGAATGGTTTATAGAGTGCTCTGATTTCCAACCACAAGCTGGTCCAGGAGCGGTTGTTGAAGGAATGTGTCAAAACAGATCCTTTGAAACATGTGTAGGTATTTGTCCCACCAGAGTATTTCCATTGGCAAGAAATATATCTACTAGATCATCTAAATTCTTCAGACAGTCCCAGAACAATGTTGATTTTTGGGGCAATATACTGAGAAAAGCAGGATTGAGTGCTATTAGGGAGCAAGAGATAATTCCAAGGCAAACCCGAGAGGTAGGCATTCTTTCTATGGCTGAAAAATGTTGTGTAAAAGAATGCAGAGAAACAAGGGTGGTCTGGGGTTTATATATTGTGGCAGAAGCCTTGAATGGGTGGATCCTTTGATATTTTTTTTGGCTGCATTTACAAAATACTTTGGGGAACAATCCTTGGGGGCATTGGAGACAGTTATCATGGTTACTCATCATCTAGAATGATTTTGATTGATGTTTTCCATCACAAAATTTTTTGGATACTCAAAAACCATACTTTAATTAGCTGCATGTTTGCATCCATTCAGTTTCAGGGCATTCATACTTATACTTTTGTAGATTTCCAACTCACACAAAACTTTTCCAGGTTCCTATTGGAAATGGATGCATGGAGAGATAAATGCTATGCATCCCCACATGCACACTTGCACCAAATTCTTTCTGTTTGCAGGCATACTTCTGAACACTTTTATTCTTGTGCAAAGCCCCCACTGGGGGAATTTCCACTTATCTTGCCATATCCATCCCATTGCAACACTGAGATTCTGGTTCCATAGCCTCTGTCCTGTTCCAACAATTTCCACAACTTTATGAAAGCCCAGAAGCATAGTTGCAGGGAACGTGAGGCTGTTGCAAATCCTACTGAGTTTCCATTGCTCAAAGCCTGCCACTGCAGCAAAGGAGGTGGTTTCACCAGAACCTTAGTGTTTGGATGTATGCATACAAACACCAGGATTTTTTTGCAAGTCTCCATGTTAGAATGAGCCGCACTGCTGCATTGAAGGTCATTGCACCAGAATCTTAGTGTTTGGATTTATGCATCCAAACATTAGGATTTTTGTGCCAGTGTCCATGTTAGGTTGAGGGGCACTGCCAAATTCAAGGTGCTTGTACCAGAATCTTAGTGGTTAGATGTATGCATCCAAACACCAGGACTTATTTGCAAGTGTCCATGGTAAGGGGGCACTGCTGCATTCAAGGGCATTGCACCTAAGTCTTGTTTTTTGGATTTATGCATCCAAACACTAGGATTTCTGTGCAAGTTTTCATCTTAGGTTGAGGGGAAATGTCACATTCAAGCTGCTTGCACCAGAATCTTAGTGTTTGGATTTATGCATCCAAACACCCGGAATTTTTTGCAAGTGTCCATGTTAGGATCAGCAGCAAAGCTGCATTCAAGGTGGTTGCACCAGAATCTTAGTTTTTGGGTTTATGCATCTGAACACCAGGATTTTTGTGCAAAATTCCATGGTAGGATGAGCAGAACTGCTGCATTCAAGGTCATTGCACCAGAATCTTGGTGTTTGAATGTATGCATTGAAACAATAGGATTTTTGTGCAAGTGTCCATATTAGGTTGAGGTGCACCGCCACATTCAAGGTTCTTTCACCAGAATCTGAGTTTTTGGATGTATGCATCCAAAAAAACTAGGATTTTTGTGCAAGTGTCCATGGTAGGATGAGCAGCAGTGCTGCATTCAAGGTGGTTGCACCAGAATCTTGGTTTTTGGATGTATGCATCCAAGCACTAGGATTGTGTTGCAAGTGTCCATTGCTCAAAGGCTTCCACTGCAGCAATGGATGTGGTTGCATCAGAATATTAGTGTTTGGATTTGTCCATCCAAACACTTTGATTTTTGTGCAAGTTTCCATCATTTTGCAACCTTCTTCACAACCTTATCAAATCATCCAAAACCATAATTGGCACCATGGCCAGTCATCTAATCCTAAACCTCATTCCTCATTTGATTTTGATGATTTCAACGGAAATCAAAAGGAAGGTGCTCTGTATCCACCAGAAAACTGATTGGCTATGCTCTTTCTGCAGGCTCAAGGAATCTGTCAAACACTCCATCCATTGCTGAGAAGCCTATTGTGTGCAATGCCAGAAGCATTGCTTGGATATAAAGATGTCTGGTCTACTTTTTATCCTGGAGCAACTCCACCAACTCTTCCTGGTAGCCTGTGCCTTCTTGGAAATTGCTCTTTTCATTGACAACTCCGGTTGTTTTTATTTTTGAATTTTGTTCATCCTTCCCTAGGTTCTTGCGCTACTTCACTTTGTACTGTCTCCTCTTTTCCTCTTCTCTTTCCTTCTGATTGATTGGTCAATGTTTTACCCCACACTGGGGGATGATTTAAAGCCATTCAATCCCATATGGCCTGCAGAGGTGGTATACGTCCATTTTTTATATCATTGTGTGCAATGTGATAATGCAAAAGTACACTGAACAAAAAAAAAAGGTGGGGAAGGGCCTTGGGCAAGGGGGAATTTCATTGCCCCTCTACCAGCCACAAAGGAAGGGGGGGACAGGCTTTGTTTAGCAAGAAAAGGGGATGATTTAATAAACCCCCCCCCCACCTAGCAAGAAAGGGGGGGAATTAATCAACCCCCACCAGCTTGGAAGCAAGGGGGGGTTAAAGCTTGTTTGAGCAAGCAAGGGGGAGACACCCTTGTTGGAGCAAGCAAGGGCCCATTTGATCACCCCCACCTAGCAAGCAAGGGGGGGAAGGGCTTGGGCAGGGGGGGAATTCATCACCCCCCCCCCCATCAGCTTGAAAGAAAGGGGGTGGCAGGCTTGTTTGAGTGAGTGAGGGGGAGACAGGCTCCTTGGAGCAAGTAAGGGCATATTTGATCCCCCCCACCTAACAAGCAAGGGGGGAAGGGCTTGAGCAGGGTGGGGAATTCATCAACCCCCCCCTGTTGAGGTTGACTGAGGCAGAGTGAGATGAGAGTGGAAGGATAAGATTTAATGAAAGGAAAGACACATGAATCAGAAGAGTGAAGGATAACAGAAACAGGTGACAAAGAAAACAAGGAAGGACATACCTGAGGCAGAGTGAGATGAGAGTGGAAGGATGAGAGAAAAGAGTCCTTCCACTCTTGTGGAGCTGCCTCAGGTATACCACAAGAAGTGTGAAAGGAGATGTGACAGGTGTGTAAGCAGAAAAGACATGAGGTGAACTAGTGAGATCCAACACCCCCCCTTGCTGCACGCCTGAAAAACAAGACATAGACAATAAAAACACAACAGATGCAGAGAATAAAAAGGCAGAAAAAAAAGAAATAAGAGCAAAAACAGATGAAATGAAACTAAGAAACCACGCCAAACTTTTGGCAATGTTGTTGAAGGAGGATCCTGCTTAAAGGTTTTGTGAGCATATTGGCCACCATGTCTTTGGTGGAGATTTGAATCAGGCTTACCAACTTCTCCTGAACGCAGTCCCGGATGAAGTGGTATCTTGCATGGATGTGCTTGGTTTGGCTGTGATGTTCCGGGTTTTTTGCAAGGGCCTCTGCGCCTTCATTCTTGACTTGGATGGGTATTGCGCTTTCAGTTTGCAGGGAAAGTTCTGAGAGAAGATTCTTGAGCCAGAGCCCCTCTTTTGAGGAATCAGAGAGGGCTTTGTACTCCTGTTTGGTACTGGAGAGAGAGATGGTAGCTTGTTTCCTTGATTTCCACAAAATTGCCCCATCACCCAGCTGATAGACATACCCAGATGTTGACTTCCAATCATCGCAATCCTTGGCCCAATTAGCATCAGAAAAACCAGAGAGGTCAAGAGAGCCCCCAAGTTTGAGATGGTAGTGCTTGGTTGTGAAAACATAGTTGAGAACACAAATTGCAGCTTTCCAATGTGCCTTGGCAGGATCTCTTAGCTGTTTTGAGAGTCAATTGACCACAAACAAGATGTTGGGGCGCGTTGTGGAAAGAATAAAGTTTATCCCCTATAATTTTCCCAAGGTTTGGAAGTTAACGGTTCCCTGCATTTGAAAGGAGATGAGGATGTCCAAAGTTGCACTTAAATGAGAAATAGAAATAAGGAGATAAGAGATAAAGAAAAGTAGAGAGAGAGAGAAATTGCCAATCCTTTGATCCTAAGAGCTTTCCACCTGAATGTGTATCCGGTATGAGTTCCTTTAATCTCTTGGTGAGATGAGTGATCCAATCCAATGATGTGATGTGATTCTTCCTCCCCCGCCTCCATGCATCCTCCCCCCTCTAACCCGGAGTTGAGAGTGAGGATAAGTCCTCCCTCTCAACCCTAACCTAAGTACACGCGCAAATAACAGGATGAAAAAAAAAAAAAACAGAAAACAATCTCAAAACAGAAACCCTAGCCTCCTCTCCCCACCTCCTCCGTACCAAACTCCCCCGTTGTCCGTACGCCGTTCCGTCCATCCGGTTTGTCCTTCTCATGACATGGTCCTCGCACCGCGCCCTCCTGGGAGCCCCCCGCGCCTGTCCATATCCGTTTGTCCGCGCCCGTCGTGGGTGTTCAGTAATATCCGGCATGATCCGCGCGCTTGCGCGCGCGCTCATCCGTTCCTTCATAGCCCACGGATTGCTCTGCCTCTACGTATACAAACCAGCGCGCCTGCAAACCTAGTCAAGCGCACTACCTTCCGAATCTGATCTCTGGGGCGGATTGCCGCCCACGCCGCATTTGATGCTGAGCCTGACCTGTCCACCAGGTGCGGAGCCAAACAGTGGCTGCTGCTGAGCACTCCACATACCCTAATGCTGAGCCCGCTTGCCCCCAATGCTGAGCGCGCAGCCGCGACGCAGTTCCCAATCCGTGTCTATAAATTGACACCACAGCATGCATTGGGAAAGCCATAGAAGAGAACTGACAATTTGATTGTACGTCCCAGAGGAGGGAGGATCTTCAGGTGAGCGAAAAAGGAGGTTCTTGAAGCCCAAGTCCAATGGAGTGAAAATGGAAGTTGGAGCATAATGTAGAAACTGAGTGCAGAGAGTGTCAATGTAGTGAGATTGATTGATGAAAACATGGCAGTTAGGCCAATTGCGGATGATTTGGAGGGAAAGAAAGTGATGTAGGTCATCATTGGCACTGACCTGGAATGAGGCACATAGAGATTTGATTAACCCATCAACAAAGTCTGGTTTTCCCACTATTTCCAGGTCATCCACATGTGTGGTAAGCGCTCCCACCAGTTTGCCCTTTGCCAGCTGAAAGTACAGGGTGGGATTATACTTGGAATTTGTGAGGCCCAGGTTGACAAGACATTGGTGAAGTTCAATATTCCATTGTCTTGGCGACTGTTTCAGACCATAGAGCAAACGTTCTAGCTGGCAGACCCATCCGGATGTTGAGGGTTGACAAAGCCAGGGGGTTGTTCAATGTAAACTTCATGTTCTAGGCGACCATTGAGGAACATTGTCTTGAAGTCCACTTGGCGCCCCTTCCAGTTGTTGGAGGCAAGAAGGCTGAGGATGAGTTGTAGGGTTTTGAGATGGAGAGTGGGGGCAAAACTTCTTGGTAGTCCACACCTTGGGTTTGCAAGTAGCCCATGGCAACTAGGCAAGCTTTAAGTTTTTGAATTGAGTGATCAGGACGCTTTTTGATCTTGAACACCCATTTCAATTTGATGATTCTGCGCTTCTCCGGCCTTGGAACTAACTTCCAGGTTTGAATTCCCAGAAGCGACGCGAATTTGGCATCCGCAGCCTTGAGCCAATGGTGTTTGTTGAGAGACTTCAGTAGCTGTTTCGAAGTCTTTGGAGTATCAACATTTTAACCGGTTTGAGTTGATTTGGACCAGTGACCATATCTGTGCAGAGCCTGACAAGCACAAGTAGAGCGATGAGGTTGTGGAGCCGGGGAAGGAGGAGCTCCAACTGGGTCTACCAATGGCGCAAGATCAATGTGTACAACGGTAATTTCCGGATTAGACTCAATGACTGGAGAGGGTTTGTGATCTGAAACTTTGGACGCCGAGCGATTGGGTAATTTGGCGAGGAGAGAGGCGGAAAATTTACTTGACACAAAGGACAATTGTGGCCTATTGGAAGGAGCATGGATTGATGCGGTGAGACAATGGTCAACCCCCCCCCTTAGGGGGATGTTGAGGATGGGAAGATTAAGGTCAGAAGTACTTTCTGGAGGCGAAGCAGTGGAAGGTGCAGGCTTCTTGGGAGTTGCTGATAGGGAGGGGGGAGGGCCACAGGACTTTGAAACTGACAACGGGGGTGGGGTGGTGAGCTTGGAGGAATATGGAAAGGAGAAATCATCAAAAATTATGTCATGGGTCTTAACGACACTTTGATTTTCAAGATCCCAGACCCAAACTCCGTTCCCGTCATGGAGATAGGACAAGAGTATTGAGGCTTGAGCCTTCCTGTTGAGTTTCTTTTGATTGGCCTTGGGAACTTTGTACCATGTAACACATCCAAAGGGGTGGAAAAATGATAGTGGAGAGGGAGTTTAGCCAAGGATGGAAGAGGGTGAGGGGACGCCCACTGGAGTGTGGAAGGGTATTGAATTGTGGTGGAAGAAATTGTGACGAAGCGCATCAGCCCAAAAGGATTTGGGGACTGACGCTTGAAGAAGAGAGCAGCAAATAATGTTTCCAATTGTGCAGTTGGTGCGCTCAGCCACACCGTTGAGCTCTGGAAAGTGCGGTGGACCAGGCTTGTGGATGATGCCCAAGTTGGAGAGGTGAGCAGCAAATTCTTTCAAGACATATTTGCCCCGTTATCCAAACAAAGAGTTGTAATTGTATGATTGTGTTTTTCAAAATTGGTGCGAAAGAGTTTGAAGCAGGAGAGAACATCACTTTTGAATTTGATAGGGAAAACTTGAAGAAATTTTGTATAGTCATCTATGAACGTGAAAAAATATCTATACCTTTCACGAGATGGGACCTCAAATGAACCAACATCAGAATGAATAATTTTCCCTGGAGCGGTGGACCTGTAGGGGAGGCGGGAGCAAAAAGGGGTGCGGCTCATTTTGCGTTGGACGCAAATGGGGCACTTTTGAACTTTGACCTCGTTCATGATAGATGGAGATATTTGATGGTCCCAAAGAAGATAATTGAGAGGCTTGAGGCCTAAGTGAGAGAAACAAATATGGTAAGGAGCAAAGAGTTCTCAGGGGGGATACTTTGTTTGGCTTGGGGAAATATAGAGCTCACAGGCTCTGAGGGCAAATAGTGTAGATTCCCTTTTCTATAACCGGAGCCTACAGGAGGGTCCGGAAAAGCAAGAGGTTTTGCCCATTGTATATCGCATCCCATTGCGGTGAAGATGACGGAGTAACCAAGGTCACATATTTCAGCGACTGAAACAAGGGGTTTGTGGAGTGAAGGAACAACCAGAGACTTGAGCTGGCGCGACGTGTTGAATGGGAGATGGATGGACCCACTGTGGGACAACTTGACCAGGGATTAATCCGCAAGACAAACTGAAGTGGAATCGACCTTTGGATTGTTGACAGCCGAGAGATGAGGCGTCATCAAGATGGAGCAGCCTGAGTCAATTTTTGAGTCAGCCACTGTGACAGGAGAGAAGACAGACTGCTCGGAAGCTGAAAATCCCGCAACGACTCCAACTTCCAACCCTGAGTAGTTGGATTTGCCATTGTCTCCTTGAGCTTTGGTTGACGAGGTAATTGGGGTTTCTGTGGTTCTACCAGCCCGAGCTGGAGGTTGTTGCTGGTGGTGGGTTGATTTCCAAGAAGGCTGGGAATCCTGCAAGGACTTCTGTGAGGCTTTGAATTTGTTTAGAAAACGTCAAGTGTTGTAGAAGTTGTTTAGATCATGACCGTCAGCATTGCAGAAGTAGAAGTGGCATGTTGGTTTGTCATCCTGAAGAGGTTGTTTGGATTTGGCTGAAGAAAACAAGGCTTCCATGTTGCATTGAGACTGTTGACAAGTGTGTTTGTTTTTGAGCAAGTTGACAATTGTTTCTGATTTGACCCCATCTTGATTCATTAGCAACAAGACGCAGTGAAGCCAATCCTGGGGAATTGAGCTGAGAAGGGCGGCTACATGAACATTTTTTGCGGTCAGAGGATTTTTGGGAGAGATAAGAGAGTTGAGGTGTTTGTAGTATTTTGCCATGGTCTTGATGTTAGTCAAGATGTTGTCTTCATCCATTTTTGTCAAGAGCAGTTTTTGAAGCCAGTACACACGCCCTCTGGTGGTTTGATCCTGGTGAGCACGGGAGAGAGCAGACCACATCCCATGAGCGTTCCAAGGGTGTTGTCTGATGTACCTCAAATTGGAGGATTAAGTCAATTGAGTAATAAGTGCCCAGACTACCCTGTTGTTGTTTGTCCAAGTGGTTGAGGGATTGTCCCAGCAAGGTTTTTTGATTATATGCTCCAGCCTGCCCGCTTTGAAGTAGGAATTAACTACAAACTCCCAGTCCAGATAGTTGGAGTCTGGGCCTGGGGTCTAAGTACAGGTAGTTTCGCATTTGGCAGTTTTGTCAAACCCAAGAGAATGGGATTGGAACCTTATTTGATCATGTTTGGTGAGGGTTTGGGCTGTTCTTGCGGTGGAGAAGGGGGGGGTTTCTTGATGTGAGGTGAAGGGGGAAAGTTCATTCAACGGTAATTACTTTTTCAATAAGCATACGGGTCCTATGGGTGTAAATGCGCTGTTGGTAGCGTTCTGGGCTCATAACCTGTTGAGGTCAACTGAGGCAGAGTGATATGAGAGTTGAAGTTAGATTTCATGAAATGAAAGACACATGAATCAGAAGAGTGAAGGAGAACAGAAACAGGTGACAAAGAAAACAAGGAAGGACATACCTGAGGCAGAGTGAGATGAGAGTGGAAGGATGAGAGAAAAGAGTCCTTCCACTCTTGTGGAGCTGCCTTAGTTATACCACAAGAAGTGTGAAAGGAGATGTGACAGGTATGTAAGCAGACACAACATGAGGTGAACTAGTGAGATCCAACACCCCCCCCACCATCAGCTAGCAAGCAAGCAGGGGGAAAGGCTTGTTTGAGAAAGAAAGGGGGGAGACACCCCTCCCTCTCAGCAAGCAAGGGCGGAGAAAAAGCAGATTTGATCCCCCCCCCCACATAGCAAGCAAGGGGGGAAGGGCTTGGGCAGGGGGGGAATTCAGCACCCTTCCCACCCCCCATCAGCTAGCAAGCAAGCGGGGGGAAAGGATTGTAAGGGCAGAGCAAAGGCAGATTTAATCCCCCCCAACCTATCAAGCAAGGGGGTGATGGGCTTGGGAAGGGTTGGGAATTCATCACCCCCCCCCCAAAAAAAAATGCTAGCAAGTGAGGGGGGACAGGTTTGTTTGAGCAAGCAAGGGGGGAGAAAACCCCTCCTCTCAGAAAGGGAGGGTGGAGCAAAGGCAGATTTGATCCCCCCCCCACCTAGAAAGCAAGGAGAGAAGGGCTTGGTCAGGGTGGGGAATTCATCACCCCCCCTCCCCCATCAGCTAGCAAGCAAGGGGGGCAGAGTTGTTTAAGAAAGCTAGTGGTGAGACAGGCTCCTTTGAGCATACAAGGGGGGGTTCACATTTTGCTGGTGAAAGCAGACAGCTTCATTTATCCTTCCTGTCCGCTTTCATCAGCAAATCCAGTTGTTGGGGAAGCATGAGAGCAAATCAGTTTTCTATTTGCTGGGACAGCGGAAAGGATAACTCATTGAAGCTGTCAGCTATCACCAACAAATCCAGTTGTTGGAGCCACGTGAGAGTGTATCTGTAAAAATGATCTTAAATTTCTAGAGGACACAAAACCAGCTGCTAAACAGAGTAGTAGAAAGGAAATAAGAAACTAGAGATCACGCGAGAAGATGACCTAGAATGGAAAGAAAACCATACTAGTTAGACCATAATCAAATATCAGAATGAAAGGTGCCTATTTGAGTACAAGTGTGACATTGAGGCGTGATCAGATCAAATAAGGATGGACAAGATGGAGAAGGGCTGAAAAGAATGAAGAGTCAGATTGGATGGTTGAGAGAGGTGGTTTATTTGGAGTCTTACCAGTCAGAGACTCTTTGTTGAAGGACTTGCAATTGTATGTTGATGTGTCAGAATGCGGAGAGGAAGTTTGATGAGAAGGAAACTTGAGAGAAGGAAATTGAGAGAATTAAAAATGAGAAGAAGAGAAGAGATGAAGAAACAAGAGGACAAGAGGAGAGACTGAGAATTGGAAGTCGAGATGAGAGAGCAAGACATTTGGGGATTCCCCGTTCCGGGGTAAGGCGGAGCTTGCGCATGGTAAGATGATAGTTCCCTGTTGCGGGGTAAGTCTGGAATTCTGCGCAGTGAGAAGATTTATGGAAAGTTAACACCCTCTGTGACTGGTAAGAGGAGAAATTGAGGAAACAGAGGTATTGGTGAAGATAGTCTTCTGTAGAAGTTTAAGGGTGCCAACAGAAGTGGCCTTAGTCAAAGGATCTTCTATCATCTTCTCTGTAGATATAAGAATAAGGTTGAATTTTGATAGGGAGAAGTCTTCACGCAACCCCTTAGTCTTGATGTCAATGTGGAGGAATTAGAATGAGAGACAAATTTTTTAATTTTATCATCTAATCCCTTATTATCTATATTTATCGTAGGTTTTAACTTGGTAGAGGGATCTATTTTGCTGATGAGGTGAGTGATACATTTCAGTTCAAGGTAGCAGTCTAGCATTGCATTGAGTTCTGATTCTGTTGACGATTAAGTTATATTCCTCTGTCTAGATGAGTTCCAAACAGCCGGACTGCCATAATGGAATATGATATACCCTGTCTGAGACTTGCAAAGGGTAGGTTTGTCTCCCCAAGTAGCATCACTGTACATGGATATGATTTCTTTTGAAGGGTTGTATTCAAGTGTTAATTTGAGATTTCTTTTTGTTTTCAGATACTTCCACACCTTGGGAACTTCCTTCCAATGTGTCAGACTGGGTTTAGCGTTAAGCCTAGCTAGACTCAAGACGGCAAAAGATATGTTGGTCCGGGTGTATTGACAGAGATAATTCAAGAGTCCAATCGCAGATTGGTAGTTGATGTTGAGCTGAGAGAACTCCACATGATCTTTGTTGGAGGCCGGTTCAAGATGATGATTTTGAGTGAGAGGAGAACTGATGTTCTTACAGTCAGTAAGTCCCAATTATTCCAACCCCTGTTTGATATGTTTAGGTTGACTCAAGTGAATCTTATCACCTTTGATTTCCATCAGCATACCAAGAATGGTATTTGGAGAGTGGCAGGCTGAGTTTGAGAACTTTTTCAAGAAGTTTGTGGCAAAGTCGTCCAATCTCCCTACAAGAATGAGGTCATCAACCCGGAAGTAAATGACCTCTCCCAATTTTGAATTGGGAAACAAGCATGGATCACTGGTTGATTCATGGAAACCTTGCAATTTGATCCACCCGGTCAAAGTCTTGTACCAATTTTTTGGGGATTGTTGAAGGCTGTATAGTAATTTGTTTAATTTGAGATAAGGCAATTTTCTAGTAGAGCCCTCAGGGGTCCTAATTATCACGTTCTTGTTCAGTTGAGCATGTAGAAAGGCTCCCTTCACGTCAAATTGAGTGAAGGACATCTTGTTCTTGAGTCCGTAGATGAGTGCGAGTCAAAGAGATCCCAGCTTGCCGGTTGGTGCCCAGGTTTTTTCAAAATCTACACCTTGGATCTGGTCAAAACTCTGAACACATAGACAGGCTTTATACTTAACTGGTTCTCCATGGCAGTTCTCCTTCACCTTGAACACCCAGGTAGTATTCAAGATATTGTTGGGTTTGTCGTAATACTCTTCCCAGAATTCTTGAGCTTCAATAGAGGTGAGTTCTTCTTCAGATGCTATTTTCCATTTAGGCCATTTGGGGCACTTCCAAGCAGCTTTGTATGATGGGGGTTTATAATAGGGATGAAAACCGTATCTCTGTGGTTTCTGAATTTCATGTCTGGGTCTTAGATTTGTTTCTTGAGTGGGTGGTTCAGATGCAACAACAGGGTTGGAGTCAGAGCTTTGAGAATTGGAAGACTGAATTTCATCTTGATCCAAGTCGGATTTGATTAGTTGGGAGTCAGATTCTTGGATTGAGTATTGCTTATCAACGGAAGAGAAGTAGTTATTGTTAGAATCAAAGCTGGGTTGAGAGAAGATGTCTGATCCAAGCGACTCCAAGAAAGGAAAGTAATTCAGGCGATTTTTAAGAAACTTGACATGTTTTGTTTCAATGATTCCTCCAAGCGAGTAGAGAATTAGATATGAGTGGAAGGTGGGATTAAATCCAACTAACACTCCTTTGAGGCCTTTTTCATCAAATTTGCGACCTTTCTGAAGTTTTTTGGCAAGATATATAGCGGACGAGCCTATTTGTTTTAAATAATTAGGAGGAAGTTTCTTACAAAACATAAGTTCCCAGGGAGAAGATTGAATACCTTCTCTCGGGATCTGGTTGAGGATGAAGCAACAACTGCATACAACAATGTGCCAGTAATTCTTTGCTAGTTGGGATGAGGAGAATGTAGCTTGCGCGGATTCTATTATATTTCTATTTGCCCTTTCTGCTCGTCCGTTATGTTGGGAGTGATAGGGTTCAGATGTTAGCAGCTTGACGTTCTTCTTCTTAGCAAAGTCCTTGAGATTATAATTGGTAAATTTAGTACTTTTATTGGAAAATATTTTGGAAGGGTAGTAATCTAACCTCTTATACTCTGTTTCAAGAATCCTGATGATTGTTTCAGGCATTTAATCATTTGTTGTAAGGGGAAAAGCTGCTAAGTAGCCAGTTTAATTGTCAACCAGGGTAAGAAGATATTAATGGCCGGCTTTAGATTGAGGGCTAATCAGACCAACCAAGTTGAGATAGATTCTATCTAAGGGTTTTCTGGCAGGGGTAGAGGAGCCAAGGAATGGTGATCTTGTAATTTTGCTCTTCACGCAGCTATCGCATTTAAAACTGTTGAGTTCCTCATTGGTATAGAGGTCTTTTATCAGAGGCTTGAGAGTAGAGAGAGAGGCGTGTCCGTACATCTGGTGAATATTGAGAAGAGGAAGAGTTGAGTTAGAAGGCATATTCCAAAGGTTTACAGTTTGATGTTATTCAGCAGATTGGGTTCTTTTGACAACGAATAGATTGTCTTGAATTAAGCCTTTCAGCACAAGCGGGTTATTTCAGACCACGGAGAATGTGTCGCGAACTTCAGAAAGGGAGCAACCCTTTTTGCCTAAGAGTCCTGGACTAATTAAGTTGAGGACAATTTCCGGAACGTATGCGCAACCTTCAAGGGTGATTAACAAGTTGCTCCATTCTAGCTTGACCGTTCCCGTGCCGCGTATCTTCAGACTAGCCTCCAGTTTGCCCGTCTTGATTTCATCCGGTTTTTCCTGGAGTTTTATGGTAGAAAAGAACTTCAGATTTTTGAAGATATGAATATTTGCTCCCAAGTCCAGGAGAAGATTAGGGGTGTTGTCTGCATTGATCCACAGGGTAAGTAGGGCATGGTAATTTATCATAGGAGTTTGTTTTGTCTTGTTTTTCCAATCATTTTGCTGTTCAATCCACCAGTCCAGACAAATCTGAGGATGTAGGTGAAAGCACAAAGATTCTGAATGAGGAGCTTTGGGGTTGTGGTATCCCTCTTGGCATTTCATCTTGGTTCTCTTCTCATCTTTATTACTTCAATTTTTAGTAGCAACCATAGAGACGTCAGTTGAGGGTTTGGAGGTAGTTAATTGTGCTTTCCTCTTGTTATTGTATTGAATGAGGTGATTAAAAACAACATCTGTAGTCAAGTTCTTTTCGACATGCATAATTTGTTGTTTTAGGTTTTCAAGGATGGGGGGAAATTTGAAGAGTACAAGATAAGCTAGTATATCTTTTGGTAGTCCTATACCAACGTCTGTCATTCTTGTGATTTCCTTCCGCATTTCAGTGATAAATTCTTTGATGGCGTTTTCATTTAATGTTGAATGAAGAAAGTGATTGAATACTCTAGCTTGGTTTGCTGTCTCTGAAGACGCAAATCTTTGAGTGACCTCTGCCCATAAAAGTTTTGAAGAGGTGATATTAGAGGAGTTGACAACATTTTCATGTGTTGTACTATTGAGTTTTGAAAGGATGATTGCTTGTATTTTGTGGTCTTGTTTTGATGAGATTGGGCCAGAGTTCCAATTAATAGCCTCCTTGATATCTTTGAGATCAAATAGCAAAAGCATTTTGTCTCTCCATATTGAGAAATTCTCTTTGTTCAGGGGGTTTATGGCATTGACAGATTCCTTGAGAGCCACTTGATGGAAATAGTCGTTTGCTCCCGCTGGTTTGTTCATGTCTTGCTGATTGAGTTCACTTTTAGGCTTTTAGCTTTTAAACGTGTAAAGATTATCTCAAATTTCTAGAGGACACAAAACCAGCGGCTAAACAGAGTAGTAGAAAGGAAATAAGAAACTAGAGATCACGCAAGAAGATGACGTAGAATGGAAAGAAAACCATACAAGTTAGACCATAATCAAAGATCAGAATGAAAGGTGGCTATTTGAGTACAAGTGTGACATTGAGGCGTGATCAGATCAGATAAGGATGGACAAGATGGAGAAGGGCTGAAAAGAATGAAGAGTCAGATTGGATGGTTGAGAGAGGTGGTTGATTTGGAGTCTTACCAGTCAGATACTTGTTGTTGAAGGACTTGCAATTGTATGTTGATGGGTCAGAATAATAGAGGAAGTTTGATGAGAAGGAAACTTTAGAGAAGGAAATTGAGAGAATGAAAAATGAGAAGAAGAGTAGAGATGAAGAAAAAAGACAACAAGAGGAGAGACTGAGAATTTGAAGTTGAGATGAGAGGGAAAGACATTTGGGGATTCCCCGTTCCGGGGTAAGGAAAAGCGCGCACGTGGTAAGATGATAGTTCCCCGTTGTGGGGTGAGTCTGGAAGTCCACGCAGTGAGATATTTATGGACAGTTAACATTATCCATTTGCTATTTTTTTGTGATAGCAAAAAGCTTCATCAAGCGGTCCTGTCCCCTTTCATAAGAAAATCAAATTAGGTGTGCTATTGAAACACCAAAGCAATCACAGCTTTGACTGCTGCCAGATTTCAGAATTTCCCCTTGAATCATTCTTACAGAAGGCTCAAAGAGGCCAGTCAATGATGAATCCTCCCACAGGCTGGTGTTCCCCATTGAAATTAATATGAAATCCTTCATCTACTCCCTTTCCTCCTAGCAACATTCTCCCCCTCAACCATTTCAATTTGAAAATGAACAATCCATCTGCTACTCTTTTTGAAAAAGTGAATAACCCAGTCCTTCACTTATTCCTTGTTTCCCTAGGAGTTACTTTGGCTTTCCAACCAAAGCATGCCAGAGCTTGAATGCCTTGTCTGAATGCTTCCATTAAGGAAACCATGAAAAGTTCTTTGTAAAAAATTATGGTATTTGATTGATTGGGCTGTGGCTGCGCCATGCCTGAAAAATTGAAACTTTTGTTTTTTGCCCCTTGGTTTTCCTAATATCACCCATCTCATTCCAATAAAATATTCACACAGGCACTTGAAAAACACTTAATGAAATTCATTTTTTGATTTGAAGAAAAAATAATTTCATTGCTCAGTAGGAGCCCTTGAAGGCTTTGCCGTGAGACGTCAAGAAAAGCATTAAATGAATAGGATTATGACAGAAAACCAAGCTCAGCATCACATCAATTTCAACTCCATGAGTGTGCATCCATCAAGTAGAAACTCTACCAAAAATTTCATGGCCACACCATTCCCTGAGAATAGCTAAAATCATGCCAACCAACAGAAATCATATAAACAGGCCCCAATTTCAATGCTACAGAATTTAATGGGATTGTCTTTTTCTTGAAACCAACCAAATAACCTGGTTTCCATTCAATTTTCAGATGTGCATTCCATCCACCATACACAGGAGTTACTCCAATGTTAAAAGTATTTCAGGCCACCAGGGCCTGCTGTTGTGCATGTGAATGGAAAAAAGTAAATTGGCCTAGCAGTGAAATTTACCCAATGGAGGGATATGGGTCCGTTTGAATATGCTGACCTCCGCTTTGTCACCACCACTCTTGTCCAGTTGAAATCTTTCCATGGAAACCAGCAAAATGACTCCCTCTTGTCAAGTATCATGAAATCTTTTGTTTGGCGTTCAGGCTATTGCTATCATGGAGAAAATGCTGATAAATTTCAGATCAATCTAATTGGCTATATCATATTGGTTGAAAAACAATTGTCCCAGGCCTGTTTGTTCCAGTTCCTGCCTCATTAAACACAACCCAGAAACATGTGCATTGGATTAAACTTGTGAACTGTCTACCAACAATTGAAAAAACATTGGGGAATTGTTTCAAAACCATGGCACCAGGTTTCCACAGGCAATCTATTGATCAAATTCATCAATTTTCAATACTAGGATTTTCATCTAGATAATATGGGTCTGTTGGTGAAGAGACTTTTGCTGGCAATTTCACTGCCACTTGGAATGAATTTTATCATTCAGCCCATTTTGATAATGACATCAGTGGTATGGCTTATGGTGGCTTCTGTGGTATTTTTGAGGAGACAAGGGAGCCTGCCCATAGACACCAGGGCTTTGATGTTCAATATGTAAAATTTTTCTTGCCTGGGATTCAGAATTATATTCTCTTTCAATGAGATGATTGTTGGACTGATCATCAAATAATCTGTTCCATCAGACAGTCCAATTGCTGAGACCCCTGGCAGTCCTTTCACACACTTAGGAATCTCAGTCCAAATTAACAACAATCTGGCTGAGGTTTGCAAGAAGGCAGAAGTAACAGGTTCAGGAAATGTTGGTGGACATAGTGCAAGGCAGGAAAATGTTATTGATTGGCTTGCTTTTTCATCCAGATGTTATTTTTTCCATGTATCCTGAGTGTTACACCTTGTTTCTATTAAAAAATTCTCCACACATGTAAATTTTTTGTTTCCACCATGGAAATCTCACAATTGATCAGTCACCATATATTGCATGCTTGGATGTGACTTTTGTGAATCATAAAAATGCATATTCTACATGTTTGCCTGTAAATCTTCTTGCCCACAAACTACAGTTTTTTTCTTCACTTGGTTCCCATGTTTTCCTTTAATAACAGGATCAAGTGGATCTCCCATCCCTTCCTCATCAAAATTTCCCCCCTTTCCTGCGTGCCATATATTTATTATATAAAGCGCTTGTGAGTCAGGCAATGTCCTTTCCTCCCAACAATAGGAATCCCTCTCCGCACGTTTGTGATCTATTTGATCCTGAAACAAATGATCTCCTAGCTAGTGACCCTTCCCAGCCATGTTAATCCATGCAAATCCCAGAAATTAACCCTGCTTATGCAAAATTTATTGACCTTTTTGCTGATAATTTGTCATTCCTAGACTTGTTAACATTTGAATCAGTTGAGCTCTTCAATGCCCCAAACACCACTCCTTTGAATCCATCATCAAATCCTGTCTTCCCACCTACCATGCCACTTTTGGCAAATGAAACATCCCAACCACCATCACCAACAGCCCAAAAAAATCCAATATTTACCATTCTTTCTGCACCCCACTGGCCACAACCAGAAGCACAACAACAATCCAATCTTGAACATTTTTCAGCCCCCCCACCTCCACCAATGATAGGGACCTTCCTAGATGAGTCAGAGATCTCTTTAGTTTCCCAGCAGAGTTTCTTGAGAATATCCAACAAATGCAACACCACTTTTAAAAAGCCCACAATGATAAGGCCTTGCCAAATTCAGTTGATGACCATGCAAAAACGCCTATTGATTCCATAGATGAATGCAATAGAGGTCAGAAAATTTATTGAAATCCATTTCTCTTCAATCATCCTATGATAACCAATAATTTTTGATTTTGAAATTTTAATCACGTGTTCAAGATCTGCCAGTTGAAGATCAGGTAAGATAGGGTCTTGAAATCTGCTATCTAAAGGCTATCATCAATCAAAATATACTCCCCAGCCTTCCAAAAGATGGCCTTGTTTCACATCAAATTCCAGTGCAACAAATGAAGATATCATTTTTCCTGAAATCCAGCAGATTACAAATGATGAAAATCCCAAACCCAGTTTCCAAATTTTTGATTTTGAGCCATCCTTCCCATCCAACTTTCAAAGCTCTATGGCAGAAGAACCTGATTACAAATGACAACAATCCCAAAACCAGTGTCCAAATGCTTGATTTTGAGGCATCCTTCCCATCCAAATTTCAAAGCTCTATGGAAAAAGAACTTTGGCCACCCCCACCACCTGGAAACATTCCTCCTGATATGCTCCAACTTCCCAGTGGAGTCTCCCATCAGCCCCAGCCTCAACCTATTCCTCCTGCAACATCTGTTCCTTTGTTGGCAATACCAACAGCAACTTCTGAAAACCAAACAAACCAACCTTCCCAGTTCCAATCTGCATGGAAGTCTCAGCCCAATCCAAGTCCAACAGCCAATTCTCTATTTGCCACACTGCCAGGATCTTCCAAAGGCCAACCCAGCCAACAATCCAATGCATCCACCATATTCATGAAATACACCAAGAAAATCCTTCCTATAATTCAACTTTACTCTTTCACACTCCTCTATGATGCTTATTCCATGGCAAATGAATCTGTAGTCAAGCTTCACAAAATGCAAATAAATAAACTCCAGCAAATGAGCAGTGTGGAAAGAGATTATTTTTTTGTTAAATTCACTGGAACAATATAAAATTCTCCGCAACAATCTCCCTCCAAAGCCCACTAGCCCTTCAGTCACACTCCTTTACCTTGGCAATTCCTAATCAAACTCCACTTCCGCACCCAAAATGGAAACAACTAAAGCTAACTTGCAATGAAATAATATTAAATCAAAAAGACAGACTCCCCAAAGAGCTCCTCACTTGAACCTTTCCCCTAAATATGACCTCAGAGAACTCTTGCCAGTATTTACACTCCAAAGTAACAGAAGAAAAGAATATAGCTATAATTTTTTGGTGATAATCTCCCATCAAAATGACAATGTCAAATGATAATCTCAAATAATAATACCCTATAATGATGTGAAAATCTCCAATGGTGTCAATTTTCTCCCCCCCCATAATCTCCTCCTCATCTACAAAAGAAAAGCTTCCTTATATATACAATAAATAACAAAAGAAGATAAATTTCTAATGAAAGGCTCCTTTTCCCACCACCTCTGTGCAATCCGCACTGATCCTCCTTACTAATAGTCCAATCCTTACCCAATCTGATGATCTGTAGTAGATTTGATGATCCTGTTCCCAATTCCCCCCAAAAGTTGAGTTGCGCCAATGCATAAGTAACAACAGATCCTTGTCAATCTTCCCTAGAGGATAATTCCCAATCCTGCATGGGACATAAATACAAATCCCCAACAACCTGCATGCTGCCTCCTCAACTTTATAATTCATTGCTCCAAAGCGCTCTGCAATCTGAGTGAATATCCCATAATTAGCCTAGTCGATACTACTTAGCTTTGATCACTTTCTTCTGCATTAGTTAACCCACATCCGCGGAGGGAAACTTATGTTTGACCACGCAATGATTTCCGCAAAAGGCAAAAATCCGACCCATTCTTGTCATTTTGCCCGCAAAAAGCGTGCTCCGCACCAATACTGAGCCCTTAGCTAATGCACTCCGTAATATACAGTCCACCAATGCGATTCTCTGAGCCTATTGTTCTGGGGACTTCCAACCACAGCTGAGCAGCTCCATTTGAATCTCCAGTGATGAGCCTACTTGCCTCCATGTCTATAAATAACCACCACAGCAGCTACAATTATACCCTGCAGACAATGATTCAATTCCATAAACTGACTAACAATAATATCAAACAGTGGTTGAAGAAAATGCTGGATGATGGTCTTTGGAACCTTTACTTTTGAATCAAATCCTCAATGTTGATTTGAATTTTTTTTTTGATTTCAATCAGGAATCAATGTTTTCAAGGCATTGATGAATGAACCACTCTTGAAACCAGATGTTTGGAACATTCCCAAAATAGCAAATCCCACTGCTTCATCAAATTTACTGGTTCATGAATTAATTACACTGCTCAATATGTTGTTCCATCCTATAAAACGTGAACAGAACAATTGGAAAAAAATGTTTTTCCATTCCATTTCACTGGTTGCTAAGGATATCACAAATTTACAAGCATATGTTTGAAGCTTCAACCAATGCCAATGATGAATTGACACGAGAGATAGAAATGATACAGTATTTCATACAATTTCTTACCAGCCATAGCAGCACTTCCAAAATGACTGATTCCACTGCATCATTCAATGAAAGAAGTATCAAACTTGATTTAAAGGCTCTAGACAGGATTTTTGATAATTGATACCATCTATTGATTTCATTTTCCAAATTAAAAGCCAGGTGCAAAATCAATTTGTCAGAACAATCTCCTCAGCTTTATACCCCCCAATTTGATAAAATTCCCAAGGAGTAAACTTCAAGGCCATGTTATTCCCTCTTGGCTGCTTATTTTGTTTCAGGAATTTGTGGGATTCTTTTGAGTTGTAGTTATTAAAGAAATTTCCAAGCCTCCAGTTTTCTCAAACTCATTTCCATTGTTTCCAAGCTGAAGTAACTTGAAGCCAACAATATTGATGAACCAATATGGAAAAGAACCAACACATAAACCTGCTCCATAATTCAAAAGAATTTCTTTTCAGAATATGGATTTTTTTTCCTTGCCATGTAAAAGGATTTGAGCTTTCTAAGTTCATTTTGCTTGACTTCAGTGAATATTGGCTGAATTCTCATCCCAATGGAGACCAAGTTTTCAATCTTCCAAGAGGGGCTCATATTAATGATGCAAAAATTCAAACACTATGATTTGTTCTATGTTTTATTTTTTGTAATTCTGGATAAATATTTGTAATCAATGATTTTGAAGATTCTTGTGAAACATGTTTCAAACCTGCAGGAAAACCCCTGCTTGATGAGTTCCAAGACTCATCGACATTATTTTGGTTAAAATTTTGAGATTAAATTTCTCACTGAAATGCCTCAGGAAAATTCTATATAATATTTCAACTTTTTCTAATTTCATCCCCCCATTAAGATTGTTTGAATTACCATTTGTAAAGAAAATACACCCAAAACTAGTAAGAAAGTTTTATCAGCATGTCACCATCACAAAACAAGCACATCATCTGCCAATGTGATGATTGTAATTCCAAGACCCACATGACAATTCATGGGATAAGACCTGGGTTGGCTTTTTACACTGCCCAGTATCAACATCACATAGAAAGAAGATAAAAAACCAAAATCACTCCACCCAGGAATCAATCAAATCAGAAATACTTCAAATTTCCCTGCAGTTCACCAAGGTCATCCAAACCAAACAAATTACAGAGCACCTCTAAAACTGTGAGAAATACCTTTATTGAAAAACCAGAAAGACCGTAACTGAGATGCCCGGATTGATTATTGTTGAGTGACTGGATGAGAGAGGGGCATTATTGTCTGGACAGAAGATGATGTTTCTGATTGAGCAAATTTTGACTTGAGTTGAACGGCCTGGAGTGTTTTTGGATGGAATAGGTTGATCTTGCCAGTTAGACATAGGATGGGTTGAATGGCAGAGGGTCCTTGCTTGTGATTGGTGTTGACAAGTTTGAAGTGATGCCTTTCAACCGTGGTGAGATGAGAGTGAATGAGAGATGGAAAACCAATGAAAATAATAAGATCAAAACAAGATGAAAGAGACAAGAACAACTAAAGACAGGTTGAAGTAAAGCTTCATCCTAACTGAGGTGTCTGCAGTGGTGACTACCCGTGGGATGATCCATTTCCCACTCCTCTGTAGAGGAGGTCTCACTCTCTTAGCTCTACAACCCTGCTTCAGCTTTTCATTTTTCTGACTTCCATTCAGATTCAGTCATCTTTGATACATCAAATTGCTCTCCAATTAACTGGAGACTCAATAAAACATTGTTTGTGCTCTCTCAAGTGATATCTTCTATTTTGAATCTTGAACATTGTATCAGCAGGGATGCATCTAGATTTCTGTTGTTTGCATTGAATTTTGCACAAGCATACCATTCTAAATCACTCTCCAAATATTCAATTAACAAACCCCCTAAATATAGATACCGTTTTTGAATACCTGAATGCCAACCCCACCCTAAATATAAATTCTTGCTGTCCAGAATGTTTCTTTTTTCCTGCATTGTTGAAGAACATCAAGAACAAAAAAATAAAGTGTACTCAACATCTCAATTATGGCCAATTAATTCAAGCATGTACAGAATCATTCAGAAAAATGAAGAAATCATCAAACAAAAATCCAAAAAGAAAGAAATTATTGAATTACAGTTCTCCCCTAGGATAAAATTTGTGTACCAAACTTTTAAGGAATGGCTAGCAAGTTTTTTGCAATGCAATGGAATTGAAAATGATCTTTCTGATCACCTGGAAAGATCACCAAGGAATATCATGACCAATATTTGGGATGTTTTTGTTTGGAAAAAATTCAGGGTAATTGGTGAATCAGAATGCTTGCTTTTAAAAAAGGAACATTTGGCTTTTACACTTTACATTGATTTTTTCAGCGCATTTGAAAAAACCAAGCAGGCATGTAAGCTTGGGATCAATATTCTTGGTTTGTCTCAATCTTCCTCCTGAAAAATGTTAACAAACAGAAAGTTTATGTATTGCTGGAATCATACCTGAACCCAAGGAGCATACTGGACCCCAGTTGAACTATCTCCTACAACCCCTTTTTTAAGAACTAAAATAAATTTGGAATGGTCTTTTATTCTCAAAACAGCTCTAAATACAAACGGATCCTTCATCAGAGTTGCCATTTTGACTTTAATTGATGATTTTGTAGCTATCAAGAAGCCCGCTGGTTTGACAAGTCATGCAGGAACCAACTTTTGCAATTTCTGTTGTATTGAGAAATCCCAAATGGATGTTGTTCAGCCATTCCTTTTCCCCAATTGCAACTTGAAGGACAACAAGGAAAGTTTCCAGAAATGGCTTCAGGCACCCTCAATTAATGCACCTGAGGAATTCTTTTCAAAAAAAGGTGTGAGATATTTAATCCTTGAAGAGCTGCCTTATTGGGATGCAACTAAGATGATAAATCTTGATTTCATGCACAATATGTGTTAAATAAATGTTCTGTGTATCCTCTCTTCTTTCCTTTATATTTTCTCTTTGTTTCTCATTCTCTTTTTTTCTTATGTTTCTTATTGCTTTGACACAGATTCCCATGTCAATGTTGCGGGTTCCCATTCCAATCTCACCTCTTGATCTCATGTCACTGAAAGGTCCCACAACCACACGACCACCAGCTCTCACCACCACTACCGCCTCCATCAGTCAGTTATTCCTGGACAACTCTTTCCCTTCACCAAGGACTCTTCCTCTTTTCTCATTTTCTTTCCTTTTCTTTTCTTCTTATTTTTACATCTTTTTGTTTTGCTTGATCACCCGCGACATCTACAAAAACAATAAACCTTCTCCCTACTCTGATATTTATATCATCAACCATGCTCTCATCAACCTGCCTGGTAAGAGTCATCAAGAACTTTCTCAACACTATCAACTCACCGCAAATCATCTCTAATTCAATCTCCATCTATCAAAAACAGCCACTCACCAGCTTCATCAGTCCCTTGTTCCTCAATCTCAACCTACTCATACTTTTTTTCTCCCAAAATTTCCAATGGCTTGATGTTTGTTTCTTGATTTTCATTCTATCTTTCTGTTTTCCATTTTCTCAAATTGAATGTCTGACTCATTACTGTTCTTGTCGTAGCCCTCTTAATTTTATTCTTTCTCAAAGTTCTTTAAAAAAAATTAAAATAGTCAAAACGGTTAAAAGCCAAAGCCAACCCGACAAACCTAACCTTACTATGGAGGTATCAAGCAACAATGGATTTTGTCAAGTCATTTTGAAGGCAGCTCTTGAGGCCGTTCCTATTCTGACAGAAAACAAATATTCTATCTGGAAAGACAAAATGAAGATTTTGCTGGAACTCAAGGGAGTGAAAGACGCCTTAGAAGACAACTCTAAAAGTGTCAGCCCGACTGAAGTTATGGAAATTTGAGTGATCCTGCTTTCCCAAATCGACTCCATCACTCACAATAACGTAGTCAATTCCTCAAACATATCCTCAGCAAAACTCCTCTGGCAAACCATCAAGGAGAAATTTGCCTCTTCTCAAACAGCTAATTGTGCTCGTATCTTCAATGATTTTCTCTATCAACAGTTCAGGTCAGACGCAATAAACGCTTTCATCACCGACACCAAGATTTCTTTAAAGAAAATGCTTGACGTGAGAATTTAACTCCCAGACAACATTCTTTCCTATTTAATTCTCTTCAAATTTCCTTCTTTGCTTCACTCTCTCTGTAAACAAATCATGCACTCCAATAAGAATGTTATCATCAATCTTGTCTTCAACCATCTTACTCAACTCAATAAGGAATCCAAGTCCAAGTCAAAGGAAATCAAGTCTCATGATACTGCGCTTGTCACTCCTCAAAAACCCAAGAAGCCTGTTCCTTGAAAACTTAGATGCAAACAAGGCTTCCACAATCCTTTATCTCCTGATCACTCTCTAGACAAATGCTGGAACAAACACAAGCATCTTGCTCCCAAATGGTGGAGAGAGGCACAAGCCAACTGGAGAGCCCAACTTAATTCCAATTCTAAGGGTAAAGAAGTGGCTCACTATCACGCTTTACTTACCTCTTGGATCAAAGAAATCATTCCTGTCAATCAAATTATTCTAGATTCAGGAGCCTCTTGTCACATGTTCAACTTAATTGACTTCTTCATTCATCTCGATGGCCTTGTTGGCAACAACTTCATCAACACGGGAAAAGAAGGAGCTAAATTCCCATTAAAGGAAAAGGAACCGTCAAACTCTTCTTGAACAACTCGGTGGTGACCTTAACCAACTGCTTCTTTGTCCTGGATCTAGTCATTAATCTCATCAGTCCCAGTGAACTCATCTTCTCCAAGGGCTGCTCACTGGTGTGGAATGGCTCCCAATTGCAACTCTACTCTAAATCAAATCCTGTCTTCTCTGACTTTATTCACGGAAATCTTTTTGTCATTAATCTTCCTTCACTGGTTGGAAACCATTGCAAACTTTGTTATCTCAACCAAAAGGAACTCTCCTCTGACAAATTAAAATATATTCATGAAGTGCTGGGCCATGCCAGTCTTTATTGCCTTAAAAAACTTTTTCCTCATCTCTCTTCTCATGCTATCTCCAATTTTCAATGCAAAGACTGTGTCTTCTCTAGAATCACCAAATCTCCCTTCAACAGTTCCTCCACATCAACAGCTTGACCATTTGAGCAAATCCACATAGATCTAATAGGGCCTATCACTCCTCCATCTAGAAATAACATGAACTACATTATGTTGGTAGTGGACAACTTCTCCGGATATTTATCAGCCATTCCCCTTCAACACAAATCCAATGCTAGCTCCTCACTAAAACTCATTCTTAACCACGAGTATCAGAAACAAAAGCGCTATCCTGCAACCATTTTTACCAACGGAGGCGGTGAATTCTCCTCAAATGATCTTGAGGATTTCTTTGCTTCAAATTCCATCCAACATCTTGTTACAAATCCCTATCACCACAAGAACAACGGAAAAGTTGAACAAGCTAACAGAACTATCACCTAAGCTCTTTGCTCCATTCATCATAGTTCCAAGCTTCCGCACAATCTGTGGGCCAAAATTTCTAAAACTGCTTGCCTCACTCTTAACCAAATTCCCAAGAATCCTCACTCCCCTTCTCCTTACCAAATTTTTACTAATAAAAAGCTGCCTTTCAGCTATTTTCATCCTATTGGGTCCCAAGTTGCTTATGTCAACAACAAAATTTCTTGGGGTTAAAAGTTCAAAGATTGCGGCCTCATTGGCACTCTAGTGGGTTACAACCCAAGTTTTCTTTCCTATCAAATTCTCACTCCTGAAAACTCAATTATTTCTACCAAACGTGTCAAGATCATCAAGAACCCTGCATCCTTGTAACTGCCAACCACTCTCTCTGATTCCATTCCTGACAAACCACTTCTCATAAAGCTGGAAAATGATCTTCCTCTTCTTTTTCCCTCTTATTCCACCTCTCCCAATCTCAACTCTCTCCCTTACTCCCACACTTCCATCACCTCCCCTCCAACTCCTGTTCCTGCCTCTCCTCAGCCTGAAGAACTTTCCTCTGACTCCTCTTCCAACTCTTCCAATGACCTTGCCAATCAGCTCATCCTAAATACAAACTGGGAGATCAATCCTTGATTCAACCTCCCAATTGATACGGATATCATCATTATTTTGTTCCTAGAACGTACAAACAAGCTAAGAAGTGCCCTGACTCTCTCAAATGAGACGCTTCCATGGATTGCCAACTTGACGGAATCAAAAATCTCTCTGTCTGGGAAAACTACAAAGGTCCCAAGCCCATCAATCCCCTCAACACCACATGGGTTTATCAAATCAAAGACAACTGCCACGGCGACCCTCTCATATACAAGAGTCCTCTGTGTGTCCAAGTTTTTGACCAAATCTACGGTCTTGACTACCAAGACACATTCTCCCCCACTGGGAAGGCGCATCTCTCAAAATGGCTCTTCTCTTTGGGTTATACCACTCTCTACCTATCAAGCAATTTGATGTCAAGAGTGCCTTTTTACATGCACCTTTGTCTGATAAGGTTATCATTAAAAGACCCAAAGGATCCAACAGAACATCAAAATATCTCATTCTAAAGAAAGTTACTTATGGACTCAAACAGGCCCCAGCTAACTGGTTTCACACTTTAACTTCCTGGATGCGCAAACAGGGCTTCTACAAGCCCATTTCCGATCCTTGTCTTTACATCCACACAACAAGACAATCTTTTCTTTTTTTCATGTTGACAATCTTATTCTGGTTGGCTCAGGAAATGACTTCCAACAGGCCTTCTTCAATTGATTTTCTCATTCAAGCCATCATGAACCCAATACCATTCTTGCTATGAAATACAAGCAAATTGGAGACAAAATCCTGCTTTCTCAGACAAAACACATTCAACATGGACTAGAAGAACTGAAAATGACTGAATTCAACCCATCCTCTATTCCCCTAACCATAAATGAAAATCTCACTCCTTCCTCTGATGAAGATCATGAGGAGTCCAAATCTCTAAACATCAAATACAGATCTGCAGTGTTTTTAATGAGCTAGATAGCTTGTCTCACGCGACCCAGTCTGAGTCTTGCAGTTTCCAGCCTGGCAAGATTCTTCAAAAAACCAGGTATTTGTCATTGGAGGGAAGTCAAGCGCTGCTGGAAATACCTCAAGGCGACTAGGAATATCAAACTTACTCTTCAAATCCAGTCCTCAAAATCTCAAATTGAGTGTTACAGTGAGGCCACCTCGAGTGACGACTTAGAAACTCAACGATCTCAATCTGATCACCTGTCCCTTCTCTTTGGCTCAGTCATCTTGTGGAGCACTTATTGACAACAAAACTTCACACATTCTACCACGGAGGCAGAAATAAATCCTTTGGTTGATTCTTTCTTGGAAGCCATTTGGATGAAGAACCTAGTCGCTGAACTTTGGAAAAAGGAACTCAAACCTAGTCTCCATTAAACTGACAACAAAGTTCTTGATGATAAACTGAAGAAGTTTGGTTGCAACTTGAAGACTTACCACATCAACATCAAAACAAAAGCTTTACGTGAAGAGCTAAAGCTTGGCAACCTTATTTTCAAACTTATCTCCTCTTCAGAAATGAAAGCAAATGGACTTACCAAGCCTTGGCCTTCTGTCTCTTTGGCCAACCTTATCAATCTTATCAATCCTTTTCACAGGCCAGTTTCTCCAGTCTTACAATTCACGGGGGTGTTGAATAAATGTTCTGTGTATCCTCTCTTCTTTCCTTTATATTTTCTCTTTGTTTCTCATTTTCTTATTTTCTTTATGTTTCTTATTGCTTTGACACAGATTCCCATGTCAATGTTGCGGGTTCCCATGCCAATTTCACCTCTTGATCTCATGTCACTGAAAGGTCCCACAACCACATGACCACCATCTCTCACCACCCCTACCTCCTCCATCAGTTATTCCCGGACAACTCTTTCCCTTCACCAACAACTCTTGCTCTTTTCTCATTTTATTTCCTTTTCTTTTCTTCTTATTTTTAAATCTTTTCCTTTTGCTTGATCACCCGCGACATCTACAAAAACAATCAAACTTCTCCCTACTCTGATATTTATATCATCAACCATGCTCTCATCAACCTGCCTGGTAAGAGTCATCAAGAACTTTCTCAACACTATCAACTCACCACAAATCATCTCTAATTCAATCTCCGTCAATCACAAACAGCCACTCACCAGCTTCATCAGTTCCTTGCTCCTCAATCTTGTTGAAACTCGACTCACAGCCTTGCATCACTTGACTACTTACTGTGAATACTTCATAACTGAAGTTGTTCCATTCCTCACACGCGTCTCTCTCTCCTTCATGGAGGACAACAAAATAAACTATTTCTGATCAGCACAATCATCCTTCCCTTTGATTGTCCATCTTGACCTTTACCGACATCATCAATTTCCTACAGCTCTCAAACTTTGTCCTTCCTTCTTCATCCCTTGACCTAAACCATCCCTCTTTCCATTCTCTTCTTCACTTTTCTTTTTTCTACTTCTTTTATGGTTCATTTTTCTTTTACTGTTCTATTGATCACCTATCTTCTACTTGTGGCTCTTCAAGTGTCCTCAACACTCTTCAACCAAACTCTCATTGCCATCGACGTCCTCAGATTTAGGCTGTGTTCTCATTTGGTGAGAAAGATACTGCCAACTCTTTCATCTGATTGTCCCATTCTGTACTTTTTTTCCCAGTATTCTTCAATATCTCAAGCTAGTATTCCTGGGTCCTAAGGCTATTATTCATCTCTGGTCTTCTAAGTTGTTTGTCCAATATTATCCAGGGTAGGATCTTTTCAAATCTATCTTGTGGTCTCATTTAGGTTCCTTCATTCTTGTTGAAATATCTTATTGAGAATTTGTTGTTTCACAGTCTGGTCTTCTACTTTCAGAAATAAACAGGATTAAAATTCTAACACAATTAGCAGTCAAAACACCCTAACCAATTGCAATCCTCTCAAGACCAGATCCTTCTTCAGTCACTAAGAACAACATCAATCCCACTATTCTCAAGACCACCTTAGAAGCCATCCCTATTCTCCCCAAGGAAAATTTTACTATTTGGAAAAGGGGGATCAACTCCTTACTAAATCTAGCCTTACTCAAGGACACCATTGGGTCTAATACTGAAGAACTCACAGCTACCAACAACTCTATTCTGACGTCCATCTTAATTTTCAAGCTCTCTCCCTCCGTTTATACCACCATTATAACTGCTCAAAACAAAGAAAGCGCTAAAAGGATCTGGCGGGCTATCCACAAAAACTTTGAATTGTCTCAACCTGCCAATAGAGCACAAGTCTATAGTCAATTCTCCTCCATCATGTTTGACGAAAACAACATTCAAGGATTCATTATTGAGATCAAGACCGGTGTCAACCGCCTGCACAAAATTGGCATTGTTCTCCCCGTGGACATACTGACTTACATGATTCTTGATAAGCTCCCTGACTCTCTAAAAAAGTTATATAGCAACAAATCACTCATTCCAATGTGGACTCTGAAATAAATACAGATGCAGTCCTTGACCACCTTTGGATACACATGAATGAACTAAGAATGAACTCTTCATCCTCTACTCTCTTGTCCAATTCTATCACTTCTCTATTCACTGACGCCTTTGGAAAGTGCGAACCGAGAAAACACAACACTCTGTTGAATCACCCAAAGCATAAGTGCTGGATGTTATATCCTCAACTTAGGCCAAAGAATAACAACAATCAGGAATCTGAGACCTATGTTAGCTGTCTTTGCCTATCTCAAAATCACAGTCCACTCAGTTTTGTTCTCAATTTGGGCTCATCCAATCACATGATTTTGACCCCAATATGTTTTCCAAACTCAACAATTCAGAAAAAGGAACGATTAGTACAAGCTCTGGCAGGAATTGATTGGAAATAAAGGGGATAGGAGAATTAAATCTGAAAAGCAAATGGGATAACATTGTACTAAATGATGTTCTTTACATTACTAATCTTTCTATCAACTTGATCCCATTGCAAAGACTTCTTCTTGAAAACCATATAGTTGACTTCCAACCCAATATGGTTTCTATTCTCAAAGACGGTAAACTTGCAATTAAGGGCTACTATATCAATCACATTCCATTTCTTCAATTTTCCCTTCCGGCATCTTCAATCTCTCAATCACATCTTTCCTATGCCAAGAATCTACACAAGTCTCTTGGACATGTGAGCTATCATTGTCTGAGACATAACTTGAACAGTCCTATTAAGAAGACCAAAAATTTTAGATCTTGTGCTATTTCAAAGGTTACACAAACTTCCTTTCACTCTAGAAAATCTATGGCTAATTGCGTGTTTCAAGAATTACATCTAGACACTATTGGACCATTACCTACCTCGAGAAAAGGACACAAGTATCTTCTCACTGTGGTTGATGCCTATTCTTGTTACTTAGCTTCTATTCCTGTCATCAGCAAGGAACTTATTCCTGCATCCTTAATAGAGGCAATAGATATGGAAGCAAAGCAATTAGGTTATTATCCTTCAATACTTCACTTGGATCATAGGTAGGAGTTCCAAAACTCTCAGTTAGCAGCATTCTGCAGAAGGAACCTTCTTTGTCAAAGATTCTCTGATCCATATACTCCACAACTCAATGGCATGGCTGAAAGATTTAATCAAACAATTCTTGAATCTATTTGATCCAATCTGAATGATTCCAACCTTCCCCTTGGAATGTGGAATGAAATGGCTGTGGCTTCCTCCCTTGCTCTAAATCAAATACCCACTCACAAAAGCAAGAAATTGCCTTATGAATTATTCAAAGGTGTTAAACTTCCCTTATCTTACTTTCATCCTCTAGGCTCTCCTGTCTCCTATCTCATACTTCCGAAAACTCCCGGGTCCAAACCGCTTCCTCCTGGCGACATAGGACATCTGATTGGTTATAATCCTGAAATTCAATCTTACCGAATTCTGTCATCAACAGGCAAGATTATTGAGTCTAAACACATGCAATTCCTGGACATCTCTTGCAATCCCGCTAACAATTCCTCCTCTGACAAGTGGATTTCAGAAAGTCAACCCAAGATTCAACCTTCCTTTGAGGCCAATTCTGAGAATCCTGAAGACTTGATTTCACTGGACATCAATGAGGAATCTGACGACCAGCTAATTCCTGACCAATTCTCCGCCAAAGACTCTCCTGACCGTTCTGAATCCCCTAGCAAAGACATCATCAAAAGCAATGTAACTCCTTTAGTCTTGCAAGAAAGGACGCTGTCGGTGAAACCTGTGAAATATAGTTATCTCTCTAGCAGGTTGGATCCCGACAAAGTTCATGTGGCTAAACAAGAAGAGCTGGAAAGTATAGAACTGCATGAGGTATGGGAGGAAACAAATGAAGTTCCGGACAGATGGCTCTCTACCTTGTGGGTTGATTGTCTCAAGCCAGCCACCAACTCATCCCCAGAACGCATCAAATCTAGACTATGTATTCAAGGGTAAAAACAAGAATTGGGGGTGGATTATTTCAATAACTTTGCACCTACTGGCAAATTTCCGTCTCTGCTTCTTCTTCTCACCCTTGCAGCTGACAAAAAACTTCCCATCAGGAAATTTAACGTTAAAAGTGCATTTTTGTTTGCTCCCTTAGAGGAGGATATATTCATTAAAACTGCAAAAGAGTCAACTCAAACTAGTCCCTTTCTTAAACTAAAGAAATCCCTGTATGGCCTGAAGCAAGCACCAGCAAACTGGAATCAAACTCTCACTGAATGGTTTGAAGAAATTAACTATCAACAATCCACTTCCAATGCCTGTGTGTACATTCATAAAAACCATGACTCATTCATCTTCTTTCTTGTAGAAGATTTAGTTGTGGTGGGAAAAACTGAAGCATTTGAAGAACTATTTCTGCATCAATTTCCCAACTTGTCTGCTCACAACCTGGACGCATTACTGGTCATGACTGTTGAATTGAATGGTTTTTCCTTCTCCTTATCTCAATCAGATCTCATCAAAAAAGGGATCAACTTACTAAAGTTGTCTGAGTGCAGATCCATTGTAACTCCTCTTACTCCCGGTTTTCAAATGACTCCCGCTACTGATGAAGAAATAAATCAATTTAAGTCTCTGGGTTTCAACTACCAAAAATTCACTGGTATTCTGAATTACCTTTCCTGCCAATCTTGTCCCAATATTTCTGCGGCCTCCTTGATCTTATCTCAATACAATCATTTTCCAGGCATCTCACACTGGAAGGAAGTCATACATTGCTGCAAATACTTTAAATAAACCATTGACTTCAAACTAACTCTGAACCCATCTTCCCCTGACAATCTCCAAATTCAACTATTCACTGACGCAACCTGGGCTGATGATCTTGATAACAGAACCTCACAAAGTGGAACAATTGCATTCTGAAAAAACTGCCCAATTTTGTGGACAAGCAACAAGCAAAGAAACATTACCCTCTCTTCAACAGAATCAAAACTCAATGCATTGTCCAATGGTATTCAAGAAAACTTCTGGCTTACTCATCTCATCTCCAAATTATATAACCTAAACCTTCTACCCTCTTTCTTTCACATTGACAATAAAGGATTACTTGAGAAAATTCAACACTTTGGTTCAAATTCAAAAAACAAACACATAGATATAAAAATAAAACACATTTGAAAACTCCTTAATGAAAATCAAATCAAGATCAACCTAATTCCTTCTGCTGATATGACGGCTGATTCTCTGACCAAGGCCGCCAACTCTCAATCCTTACACTGTTTAATCTCTCAATGTTTCTCAGATGCAGGCTCTTCCTCATAAAATGATCCAGGGTGTTGAAACTTGACTCACATCCTTGCATCACTTGACTACTCACTGTGAATACTTCATAACTGAAGTTGTTCTGTTCCTCACACGCGTCTCTTTCTCCTTCATTGAGGACGACAAAATCAACTATTTCTGATCAGCACAATCATCCTTCCCTTCAATTGTCCTTCTCAACCTATACCAACATCATCAATTTCCTACAGCTCTCAAACTTTGTCCTTCCTTCTTCATCCCTTGACCTAAACCATCCCTCTTTCCATTCTCTTCTTCACTTTTCTTTTTTCTACTTCTTTTCAGGTTCATTTTTCTTTTACTGTTCTATTGATCGCCTATCTTCTACTTGCGGCTCTTCAAATGTCCTCAACACTCTTCAACCAAACTCTCATTGCTGTCAACGTCCTCAAATTTAGGCTGTGTTCTCATTTGGTGAGAAAGATACTGCCAACTCTTTAATCTGATTGTCTCATTGTGAACTGTTGTTCCCAGTCTTCTTCAGTATCTCAAGCTAGTATTCCTGGGTCCTAAGGCTTTTATTCATCTCTGGTCTTCTAAGTCTTTTTTCCAATATTATCCGGGGTAGGATCTTTTCAAATCTATCTTGTGGTCTCATTTAGGTTCCTTCATTCTTGTTGAAATATCTTATTGAGAAATTGTTGTTTCACAGTCTGGTCTTCTACTTTCAGAAATAAACAGGATTAAAATTCTAACAAATCTCAACCTACTCGTACTTTTTTTCTCCCAAACGTTCCAAGGGCTTGATGTTTGTTTCTTGATTTTCATTCTATCTTTCTCTTTTCAATTTTCTCATATTGAATGTCTGACTCATTACTGTTCTTGTCTTAGCCCTCTTAAGTTTATTCTTTCTCCATGTTCTTTAAAAAAAAATCAAATAGTCAAAGATATGGTCCTCAGAGCTTTGAAAGATCATGCCACAAATGAACTCTGCCTGCAAGAATCAAAATGGAAGAATGAAATGGCAAAAAAGGAAATTTTTTCAAGTAGTGACACACTCTCAAGAATTGAAAGTGGAAATGAAGATTACATACTAAATAAAAACATTGACTCAATTGAGGTGAGATATCTGAAGAGGGAGGCCATTCCAGATCTTCAGAGAATACCCAAAACCCACCAAGAAAATAGTTCCAAAAATAAGAAAAAACCCACCACTCCCTATTCAGAAAGGAGTGCCAACTTTTGTCACAATTCAGGACAAGGGTCAATATAATGATGATTTGTACTATCTTCCAATATCAAGCATCACTAGCTCTGATTTTCAGTCTGAAAGTTTTGATGGAAAAATCATCCCAACATTTAAAATTGACTCAAAAACTCTGAAAAACATTTAACAGGTACAAGAAAAACTCAAAGTTTGAATCATATTGATCATGAGAAAATAATTTTCATTTATTTCTGATTGCAGAAAATATACCCCTGACCCTTTTGCAGAGATTCTCCCAATCTAAAAACTTGAAAAAAAAATTGAACAACCCTGAAGCCCCCCCAGAAGTAAGAATTATGACATCATTTCTGAAAAGCAAAGATGCAAATGACAATCAGATTAATTCAAAACCAAATCTGGAAGAAAGGAAAAATGACACTGATTTCCTTGATCATTTGAGGAATCAAAAACCACATATTAACTGGATTGATCATAATTTTCCAAGCAATTCATGTGAATCTCAGAAAATCATTTTGTCCTCATGGCAGAAAAACCACAATCATCTTAACTGGAAGAATTCAACCTTCACCACACACAATAAACATATGGGAAATAGCATTGTTTTTTTTTATCTAGTTAATACTCCACATTTGGTAAGATTACACAAATTATCAATATTTTTGATCCTGTTCATGATTTCCCTGATTTTAATATTTTTATCAATTTTTTTGAAAAAAATACACAATCCCTTTTAAGTTAGGAACAACTGAATTTTTTTTAAGTGAGAGAAACCAATAATTAGAAGATAATAAATTGTGGTGATATTGATTGTCATGCTCCACTTTCTGAACAAGATGGCCTGTCTATATTAGTTCAGCTCCACTCAAAAGATTTGGAATGATAAAAAGAATTTTGATATTTTAATAGGCATACCAAAATCATTGGATTATTTATGAAATAAAAAAAAATCAGGTGAAAACCACCTTGAATTCACATGATTTTTATGTGAAACTGAGCTTGCATGTACAAAAAGTTGTTTGAAAATTGAAAATTTAACCCTTGAAACATCCACTGTTTTCTTGTTGGGGGGACATTCATTTATGAGTAAATGACAATAAAATTGAAAAAAAGTGTGCATTCAATTACCCAAAAAAGTGGTACAATTTTGAACATATTCAAATTGATTACTTTTTTTCTGGTGATGTTATCCTGAAAAAAAAATCATTGGGTAAATCAGTTTGAATTTCATTTTCCACAAAGGTGAAACCAGAATGACTTTGAATTTAAACCAGGGTGAAAACAAGTTGAATTTTATTTTCCATCAAGGTGAAATTCACAATAAACCTGGTATATGTTATGGTGAACCACAGAATCCATCATTATCTTTTCATGGTGAAACTTTTGATCCTTATTTGAGGCAACATTGGCCACATATAATGACTTCATGTCACTGGTCAGCCAGGGACCCCATTTGGCCCTGGTGTGACTTTTTTGTTCCACACGGTGGTTGAACTTAACTTTTAGAATTTCCACTTCACACTTCTCCTAGATTCTTCAGAGGTTGAGTGAAGCTTTAATATGGCTTGTACCACCTTGAAATACCCAAGAGTTTTGCTAAGTATGTTTTCTATCATTTACTTGGACAGCATCTGTTCCACAGATATGCTTGACTTCTGGACTAGATCCCTTATGTTTTGGAATCTCAGCTCAATGTGTATGCATTGTGGGTCTAGTTGAGCTTCTTTTTTGATTAAAATTGCAACCCAATTGTCTTTTTTGATAGTGAGCTTGTTGATCTTTACAAGCAGATTCAGGATCAGGGTTCAAAGCCATCTGGCTTGTTTTTAAAATGGTTTCATTGCCACAAACTCTGCCTTGGTGTTTGACTGGGAAACAATGGTTTGTTTTTTGGTGGTCCAGCTGATGGGATTGCCATATAGGGTAAGTAAGTTGCCAGTGGTAAATTCCTGTGTTGCTGTGATGCAACCATCATTGGCCTTGGCCCATACTACCAGTTGCTTCTTTGTATCTTTTGCCTTAGTGAATAGTGGACCTACAGAATTTGTTCCTTTAAGTTAAGAGAAAAGGTGTTTTACCATTTTACATTGAGCCTGGGTTTTTTTGACATGATGGAAGGGTAGGTTGATGGTTAACTGTATTTACCTTTGAGTGTGATTGGCTAGGTGGATGAGGTGGTCCATTGCTTTTTGCATTTTCTGGGTATTAAATTTGGGTGACTCTTGTTTGACAAAATCCAGAAAATTCATTGGGGAAGGTGCTTTCACCACATTTACTTTTTTATGAATAATTTCCAACATTTATTTTTGAAAAAGTTGCATTGGTGGATTTAGAGTGACCCATTGCTGTTCCAATCCAGTGTGTATCCCTGGTGTTTAGTTGGGCCCTGGTGTTTAGTTGGGCTTTCTTGAGCTTTGATCTTATATTGGCCCCCAAGAAATTTCAAGAAAGTTTGTATTTCTGCTCAATTTTCACCCACAATCAGTCTGTCATCAACATTTATGAGGAAGCACATTTTCTTCAAAGAATTCACAAAGATTGATCTTCCACCTGTTGATGGTTTTATTCCCAGTGTTGACAGAGTCTTTTCCAGGTGTGCCTGCCAGCACTGGGCTCCTTTTTTTGCTTTCGAGTGACTTTTTCAGTTGCCACACCCAGTCCTCCTTTACTTGAGCCTCAAAACAAGCAAATTGCAACACATGTATTACCGCATTTATATTTCTGTACAGGAATTTGTTCTTTACATCAAATTTGTAGGCGCTCAAGCCATTTTGTACAGCAACTGATAGGAGAAAGTTTTTTGTTTTTTGAACAACGGATGAGTAGGTGTGGGGATAGTGTCATGCGTATTCTTGATGATTTCCAAAACATACCCACCAGGACTTGTGCCATGTTGTTTGTCCAAAGTCATTTTAATTGCACACAAGCCTCTACATACCCCCTTTGACTTTATTGTTTGTGGGCCATGGTACCAGGTTGCTGGTATCTCAAAGGAGGTTTGATTTCTTTTCCTCCATCACAAATTGAATCCACAAGGGCCTCTTGCAAGGATTTGAAATTTCTTCCTCAACAGCATCTAGCTCACTCATCATTGCATCAGGTTCATCTTTGTCTTAGCCATTTCCCAGGTATTGCCCTTTTCTTCATATCATCAAGATACCCAAGGAGTTGACTGTTGTCAGGATGTCCTTTGTAGCTTTTTTTTAGTATGGGATATATGCACAGCCCTTTTTGGCCTGATTTTTGCGCTGTCCTAATGCCTTTGTTTTGCCTGGTGAAGGGGATGATTACAGACTGTCAGAAGCCTGATTGGGCGTGGTTTATGCCTTTGATAGGGCAGCTGTGTCTTTTTTGGGCATTCTCTGTGCTATGGGGACCATGGCAACATTTGAGGAATTATTGGGGGCAAGGGCAGGAGATGGGAATGTCCTGGTGAGACTCTGAGGCAGTTTCAACCGTGGTTTTTCAAGGTAGACAAGAACTATAGGGGAACACTAGGTTTGGTGGCATAAAATCTGTACTTACCTTAAATTGACATTTAGTTGGATCATTAATTAACCTTTCTGCGTTGTGGTGGCTATTTAGAGACACAAAGGCAGTAGGCTCAGCACTCAAAATTTGACTCAAAGCAGCTCAGCAGTGGTTGGAAGTCTGAAGCTCAATAGGCTTGGAAAATCCTGTTGGTGAACTTTCAAATTGGGAGTGGTAAATCCAACACTTGGCATTGTTGAAGTGCGCGCTTCCCGCGGCACCATGACAGGAATGGGCCAGATTTTTGCCATTTGCAGACAATGAACATGGTCAAACCTATCTACCCTTCTGCGACTATGGATTTACAAGTGCGGAAGCAAGTGATCAAAGGTATGTAGTAGAGACCAGACCAGACTATGGTTTATGCATTAAGGTTGCGGGACTATGGGACAATTGACATTAAAGCTGAGGAGGCATCATTCCCGTTTTAGGGGATCCATTAGTTATGCTGCATGCGGGATTGGTACAGGTCCACTAAAGAAAATCAATAGGGATCTGTCCTTATTTATGCATTGATGAGACTTAACTGTTAGGAAGATTGGGAGAATAATTGACAAACCTAATGAAAGCAATTGGATTTGGTACAGGATTGGACTATTGGTGAGAAGGATCAATGCGGAATTCACAGAGTTGGTAAGGAAGAAAGTCATTCTTTTTTTGGTTTATATTTCTTTTGGAGTAGTGCTTTTGAGTTTTATATATAAGAGGAAGATTTTGTTTACCAGAAAGGGGGAGAAGGGAAGGTTATGAAATCCTATGTTAAGAAAATTTCTTAAAATGAAGGATTTTTTTGAGAATAATATCTTGCTTAATTAACTTGGTTCTGAATAGGTAAAGTTCAAGTGTAGAGCTTGTTAGGGAATCCATTTGTTTGTTTACTATTACTTCATTGGGTGTTAGCCAAAGTAGTTTCTGGCTAAGTGCAGAGTAATTTTGCAGATAGAGGAGAGAAGAGTTGGGATTGATTCTTAAAAACTGCAGGCAAAAGTAAAATTCCTTGCAGAGAGGTGTGGTGACCACTTTTTTGAGCAGTCAAATACAACAAACAAAGATGGGACAAATCATATAGGGAACCTGACTTTAAAATAGGAGATCAGATCTTGATATCCACTAACAACTTCAACAATGTAGCAGGTAACAGAAAGCCAAAACCAGCCTTTGTTGGACCATTTTTTATCAAAAATATGCATGGCAGAAATGCTGTAGAAGTAATATTGAGTGAAGAATTATCAAGAAAACACCCAGCGTTTCCCATTAGCCTTTCAAAACACTTTCAACCAAGAGAATGTAGCAACCTCCCTCCAGAAATAATCCCAATAGAACCTTCCCCTGTGAAAGAAAAAGGTAAAGTCAGAAGTATGTTGAGAGACAAGAAAGAGAGAGTGCAAGGAAAAGATGTTAGACTATACTTAGTAAGATACAAAGAAGAATCTGCAGACAAACATGAATGATTACCAGATAATAATATACCTGATGTTCCAATACATCTTAGAAACTACAAAGCCAGAAAAAGGAACTGAAACACACGTGGAATTAATTTTTTCTCAACATGCTCCAGATTTGTTTCAGATATGGCCATATCTGGGAGTTGGGGAATGTCGGCTTCCTACTATTGCAGACAAAGATGCAAAAGTAACAGAAATAACATAAAAATAATAATAATAAAATTTACCTAAGAAGGAGAATGAAAACCGTATATATTATTGCAAAAATGGATTTTCCACCTCAAATTAGGTAGGGTCACTCACTGACCCCACCCTTGAAATCCAACTCCTTATATTTTTAAATAAGTGAGGAAAAGAAAGACCAAAATCCCATGGCACCAATATTGAACTTTTTGGACAATTAATAATTTCATGTGTATTTTCACATATAGTTTTCAAACCTAAAATTCAGTCAGAATTGAGGTGTTGTGTATATTTTAGTAGTTACAGATGGAAATGTGTTCTGTCACAATTCCCGCACGCAGCCAGGGCAGCCAATGCACCAGCGCGCGGCTGAGCTACAGCTCTGTTACTCTTTCAAAGCCCTGTATGCAGCCCCGGGCCTCTGACAAGTATGCAGCCGCAGGACTACAGGTTGACAAAGTGATGGGCAGCCTGAGAAACCTAGGCACCGGGTAAACATGCTACAACCTACACAGGAACATTCTACATATTTTATAAATGTTCCTGTGGATAGTTCATAGTCTAAAAATACATAAAAATATATAAGAATACTTAAATAAACTTTATACGTATTTTTTATTGAATATAATTCAAAGTACCAAAATTTTGAAAATAAGATAATGACTACTTCTAAAAATATATTAAAATACTTTAATATAAAATTATGAGAATTTCTAGAAATCGAAATTTTTGGTGACATACTACAAAAACTAATGATGTAAAAATATTAAATGAATACCCATGACTTACATTTTCAAGTAATTATTTGAGTAAATCAACTGAATTTCAAAAATAAGTAGTAAAATAAATATCATGACTTTACTCCAATTATTTAATACATAATGAGAACTCACCTGAAATCAGAATATCTCTAGCAATGTCTATTAAAATAATTATTAACTTACTGGGAACATTTACTAAGGATAATTAATTAAATAATAGATAAAAAAGACATATTAGTGTTATTCACACATCCAAACATCAATTATAAAGTAGAATAAGTCCCATACCCTGTGGAATTAGATGCTACCCGTGTTACAGAACCGAAAACGCATTAAAGGCTACCACTGGTTACCCTGCTAGCCTCAGTTTCCGACCCTTGAGCCCCTTTACCCCTCAGAAGGACAATATTGGGACTCCAAAAGCTATAAATAAAGGGCTCTTTAGAGGATATTGATACCCAGAGACCCAGTTATACTTACATCCAGAAACCGTGCCAAGGTAATCAAATACTTATAAGAGATAGGTAAGTGATTTATGGCTTTAGTCTGATTAATAATATCCATCCTCAACCCTCTTTTATCAATTTAAACTGCTGGGAAACCTTATAACCCCAGTGTACAGGTTTAAACCATCAGTGCAGGTCCCAAAAAGGTACACAAAGGATTTAATAACATACCAATCAGTCTTATAATCCTTTCTCTGTCGTAGCAGCTTGGTTACAAAGCCCTGCCACTCCATTGTGTATTTTATATACATATTATCTTTGGGGAAAATATCCTTTAAACTAAAGGTCCCAAATTAAACATGTCTACATGTTTTCATAATGAATTCCCTGAACAGAGGTGTTAAAGGTCCCCCATATAATTGTGGCCCCTCTATTAAAATATTTAATAATCAATTTATCTATATTGATTTATAACAATAAACCATATTCAAAACAATTAACCTTGCAATAAGCTTTATCCAAATATTTTACAGATTTTTGCTGCGTTTATTAAATAATATATGTATAATTTATTCTATCACCTCTGGTAGCTAAAGAATATCAAGGGTCTTGGCATCCAGGAGGCTGACGGGAGATGTGAACTTTGCCAGAATCATGATCTTAGGCACTCAGCCATAATTTTGTATCCTGCTGGGGAGTCCACTGTCTTTGGAAGGATTGCTATGGGTGTGGTTCATATTAACGCAGGTGGTTCTAAGTATCTCTTTGTGGCTAGAGACTATTTTTTCTGGATGGGTTGAAGCAAAATTCCTTAATTATTTCAGCTCTGAATCAGTGGCATATTTCCTTCATGATAATTGGAAAGTGTGTTATGGCTTGTCTCTATCTTATTCTACTGATGGTGGGTCTGAATTTGGTGGCAAACTTGCTGAAATGAACCAATCACTTCCCGGACTACATTGGGTTACTACGGCTGATTTTCTGGAAGGCCAAGGCATGGTGGAACAAGGCCATGCTCCTTTGAAGGCTGCTCTTGTCAAACTGGCTGGTGAGAGTTGAACAAATTGTTTCAAATTTCTTCCTCTGGTTCTCTTCTCTGCTTGAATCTCAACTAAACAGACCACTGGCTACTCACCTTACAAAATAATTTTTGGCCAAAGGGTGGCCCTTCCTCTTAATATTGAAATGGAATGTTACTTGGGTATCTCATTGGAGTAGTTTTCCTCAAAAACTGATCTATTATTTGCCAGATCCAAGCAACTGGAGCAAAGTGAAGACATGTCTGATGAAGCATATCAGAAGATGATGGAATCAAGAAAAAAATCAGTTCAGTATTGGGAAGATAAGCATGCAAATTGAATCAGGGATTCCTTAAATCCTGGAGATCTATTTTTAGCTTATAATCAAAATTTGGAGACTTAGTGGGGAAAGCTCTTTTCAAATTGTTGGAATGGTCCTTATTAGGTGGTTTGTCAAGTCAGAGGTGGATCCTACATTTTGGAAAAACTGGATGGCACTCAGTTAGCCAGAAGGTTCTCTTCTGATCATTTCAAGAGGTTTCATTGTTGTGGGGACAATTTGGGGTCAAAGTAAGTCCTCCCAATAGTGCACCACCAGGGTCATTTGCTGAATTTTGTTGTGAAAGTCTACTGTATGCCACATACGTGAGCACCTGGGACGGCCTCTTGTTTTTCTCTTGCCCCTTCTAGGCCTCTTTGGGATGAATCAAGATATTTTTTAACTTTTCAACCACTCTCAAGATCAATAAATTGCCATTCTTCTGTCTGAATTTCTTGTATTTTTTTTCATATCTTCAAATTTGAGATACAGAATAGGGACAGTCTTTAAGTTGGGAGGAGAGATGGTGACCAATATGGTGCACCTCAAGAAAAGTGGGAAGAAATTTAAATTTTTTCTGAGCAAAAAAAAAAAATTGGTACATGATTTTTCATTTTCTTCCCTCCTCCAACTTCTCCTTGTCCTAGCAGTCTAGGGCAGGCCCATGGGAATTTTATTCCCAGGCTCTGTGTTTGATCCCCCCCCTTTCTCACACTTGAAACTCCTTCAACCATTTTATGCCAAAGAACCCATGCAAGAGTTCTTGCTCAATCCATCCTTGTTTGGATCTCCATTATCCCATCCAATGACACCCATCATCCCATCCAATCACACTCATCATCCCAAAATCTCCCACAGACCTGTAAAAATCTTGATTAACCACCTCATCCAATCCATCCCATCATCTGTCATGTCCCTCCCCTCTCCCTGTCTTGTCTCATGACCCATCATCCTCTGCTTGGGATCATAACCCCCCTGCTCCCCATTTCCAACACCAACAGCGACTGAAATTGTCACCTGTAAATAACCTGTTGCAGGGTGATCATCGTCCAACCTTCTGAAACCCATTTAATTCCACATCTGACGGACTGCAAGCAACAGACTTGCGGCTGTTGGAGTTGTAGCAAGCTCCTGACCAATCCCCTCACTCTCATCCTCCTCCGCCCAATCATGCAACCGCTGTTACCATTGGACATCTGCAACTGCTGTTGGGGATGTTCCTCCTCCCCCCGCTACCCCTCATCTCCCAACTTTCCGTGTTCATCCGCTGCCCTTGTCATCGGTGATGCGGTCTGGTCTCTCCTTTCATTTTTTTCACATGTCCCGCATAATTTCCAAAAAAAATTCTTTCCGCACTAATTTCTAGTATTGCTAGTAAGTAGTCTACAGGGTCTCTTGCCCATAAAAGGAGGAGCTCTCCCCAGACTTTTTTGCATATCCTCATCCATGTTATGATCAATAATCAAATCATCATCATTGTCTAAGTAATCAATTTGTGGCGCCCTTCCCCTTTCTGAGCATCCTTTTCCTGGGTATATCTTTTGATTTCCCCTTGGTCCTTTGAGCCTCCATAATCAATCCTTTGATTGGTCCTCTGTGACCTGATCCTTATCACCAACCAATAGCCTTGCAAGTTGAAGAATAATTTATTGGGTTGACGTCTTGAGTGTGTTAAGCCACTCTGTTGATCCCTTTCTCCAACCCCTTTGGTCCTGATCATTCATTTGATTTTCTTTCCGGAACCAGTAACATTTGGCTGAGAGGTTTCTTTTAGCTTGAAACCTGGAATGTTAAACCTCAAATTATTTCTTCAAAGTTAATTTACGCCATGCTATTCTTGAGTCCCTTGAAAAGTACTGGTTTATTGTTTGAATCTGTTACTGTTTTCCTTCTAGAGCTTCATGAAAAAAATTTCTTTGTTTTGTAAAGCCACCCACAGTTATCTGGTACCCTTTAAGGGCTTTATTTCAGAGATTTTTGCACATTAATTGAGAACCTGGAGGTTGGTAGGGATTGTGTTGATCTTTTTTAATCTTCTTCTGACAAACAGAGTTATTAAATTTTGGGAATTGTTACTGACAACTGCCTTGTTCTATTGAGCTCTGAAGAAAACTTTGGCTTGTTTTTTCAAGTATTTTCCACACCCATCTTGCCTCAGATAGTGTTGTTTCCATTGCTACCAACTACTGTCAAAATTCATCCTTCCCATTGATTCCTTATTTACAAGGTTCTGGAACTTTATTCCAGTTATATTTCAATATTTTTGTAACACTCAGGAGGGCGGCCTGAACAGCATATTGCCCCTCCACAGAAATGCCTCTGGCTCAGCACTGTTTGAAGTCTTACAGCAGATTTTATTCAGTTTGCTGAGGTATAGGAGTGAAACTCAAGGGCTAGTGGGCTTTCCAAAACTTGGAGTGGGATTGTTTCAGAGAAATTTACAGACCACACAATCTCTTTCCACAGTGTCTTTGTAGGTTTTTTATCCTAGAAAAAGGAGTGGTTTGGTGTGCTGATTTAGCTTTGAGCCTTGTTGCAAATGTACATGTACCTGAAGACCAAAGGGTTGTTGACTTTCACAGGTTCTATTGTTAAGTTAGTGCTGAGAAAAAGGCTGACTGGCAACCTTCATTGTAGGGCAGCTGATGGCTGGATATTGATCAGCATTCAGAAGTAATGATCTGCTTTGGCCCAGTAGCTGATTTAAAAATAGGACTGGCAAAGGATGCATTGCATCCTCATTAGTATGATCTGGTTGAAATTCTTGGCCAGTCTGTTTTTTTGTGGGGGGGTTGCCAGACCTTGCTCAAGTGTTATTCTGTGGGCCAACAGTAAATTTATAAGTTTTTTTTGATATGAACTGACCTCCAAAATAGCAGTGGAAGAAGCCAGCAGTTTTATCCAGATTATTTTTTATCTTGTGGATGTAACCAACCATCTTGTCTGGGATGTTGAATTTATTATTCACTACGTAGACTCTATTGAAGCATGAGAAGTCTCTGATTAGGGCCAGGATGTGTCAGGCTGAATTTCTAAATGGTGGAGTTATTTAAAGTAAGTCTATGTGTCCTTGGTGGTATGTCTTTTGGGACATGGGTAGATGTTAACTTTTATGTCTCCCTCACCCCACCTGCACTAGCCCTGCCGCCATCATGCAGATCACGCACGCCCCTCCGGGTGGGCTTCTTCAAGATCTCAGATCCCTTGGGGGGAGCAACCCATCTTCTCCTGAACCCAATCATTGCTCTCCTGTCTCTTGTCATCATTTTTATCCTCCTCATCTTTTTTGTATCATTTTTTTCCTTTCCTGTTTTCTCAACATCTTCCTCTTCCTCACTTGTTGGCTACTCAACTCAACCACCACTCATCACCACACCCTTTTGGGGATCCACCACAACCCATCAACTGCTCACCGTTTGGGCACTCAACGTCATCCATCTGGTAACTGGTAAGGGCCAGTCTTCTTGTGCTCTCAAGCTCTCAATTTCTAACACCTGTAAGAGTCTCAAATCAGACTCTTCACTGGAGGCAATAACAGGCCGGGACAAAGCTACCAAGCTTTGGAGAGACAATTCTAGAACCTAAGAGAGTTTGATTTCAAGCTAGCTCAGTAGAAAGGGAGGTCAAGGTCTCTACCGTAAGTAAAATTATATTATGAGGTGCGGTCCCAAGGAGTTTGAGAAGGAGGAAGGAAACTTACCTAGCTCAGTAGAAAGGGAGGTCAAGGTCTCTACTGAGCTAGAAGGGGCGGGGGGAAGTTTTCCTTAAATAGTCTGGGGGGTGCTGATGTAAGCTGAGGTTAGGTTCTTGTGAAAGATCATGAAATGGGGTTTCACACTCTCCCCTCCTATATAAAAAGGGAGGCAAAAGGACGGGAAGAAGGTTGGGAGGGGGGAAGGGAAAAGGGAAAGGGCAAGGAAAAGAGAAAGAGAAGAAAAATAAAAAAATAAAAAACAAAAATAAAATAAAATGAAATGAAATAAAAAAAGGGCGGGGTGCCGTTGTGGCCCAATTGCTCAATGGCGGTGGCGGGTGTAGTTGCGGGTCCTCGAACTGTCACAAACGGTACGGGTGTGCTCACAGCGTGGCCAAGGTCATGTTTGACACAAAAAGGGGGGGTAGAGCCCTCTGGCGGTGCAACAGCTTGGGAGGAACTCACTTCCATGGGGCCTGTTGACGCCGGGTCCCTCTCTGAATAGAATGGCTTGGTTTTTGAAATGTGGAACGTTGGGTGTCGGCGATCACCTGCTGGCAGCTCGAGTACCACGTTCTGGTCATGGTTGAAGACGCGCCTCACACGATACGGGCCTTCATATTGCTCCTTCAGTTTGTCCACGCCAGCTTTGCGTCCGCGCCAATCGGCCGAATTGAGGAGGACCCACGAGCCAAGCTGGGGGGGTCCTGGGGTGCGATGGTGCTTGTTGTGTTGAATCGCTTGTTTGACCCGGCTCAGCCAGAGGGTGTCCCGCGCGTTCGCCCATGTTCCTTCGCGCTGCTCGAGCCAGGTTCGGAGAGGGGGAGGTGCGTCTGGGGGCCCGTCAGAGGAGGGGAAAAGCCTTGGTCGGCGCCCAAAAACTAATTCAAACGGGCTGATGCCGGTTGCAAAGTTGACGGCCGAATTGATTGCGAACTCGGCTGCCGGCAGGGCGGCCAGCCATTTACCCTGTTGCCTTGCCGTGAAGGACCGGAGGATTTGACCCACCGTCTTGTTGGTCCGCTCACTCCGGCCATCTTCCTGGGGGTGGAAGGAGGAGGACATGTGGAAGCTGATGTTCAACCGAGACATCAGGGCCTTCCAGAACTTGGAGATCCACGCCTTGTCCCGGTCGCTGATGATTGACGCTGGGGCACCAAAGGTTGCCATCCAGCCGCTAAACAGTTGGGACGCCTTTTGTTCTGCCGTGTCCGATTGCATGACTGGGATGATACGGGTGAAGCCAGACAACCAGCACGTGCAGGTCAGGACCATGTCATAATGGTTTGACAAGGGGAGCGGGCCGACAAAGTCAATGGCCAGGTCTGAGAGGGGTTCCTTCGGCATGGATGGAGTAAGCATTTTCCCTAACGGTTCTGTGGTCGGGGCCTTTGTGCGTTGGCAGGTGGTGCAGCGTTGGACAAATGCAGCTACGTCCTTGCTCATCCGTGGCCAGAAAAAATTGTGTCTTAGTTCAGCGGCTGTTTTCAGGTGGCCCAAGTGGCCGAGGCGGAGGTGGGCCTCCTTGATGAGCTTGGCGTGCAGGTCCGCCGTTGTTGGGATTACCAACCGCCCATCGACAAACAACAGGCCATTGATCTTGGTGCAATCTTCCCGGAGCGGTAAGACTGTTCGGAGGGAGGTGCAGAATTTGTCGTCCATGTAACCCGCCAGGATACCTGACTTAAGGGACTCGGAGAGGCTTGTCCCCAGTTCTGTGAGGGCGGCTACACACCGGACTCCCGCCGCGTCAGCCACGTCTCCACCATCTTCAGCGTGCTTGCGCGAGAGTGCGTCCGCGACCGAGTTATCATTGCCTTTGACGTACTCAAAATTCAGGTCAAAGTCTGCGAGGATCTTGGTCCACCGAGCTTGACGGCGGCTGAGATTCCGCTTCCTCAGGAGGTGAGTCAGCGAATGATGGTCGGACATTACATTCACCTTCATCCCCAATAATAGCATCTTCCATTTCTGCAGGGCGTGGATTACAGTGAGCAGTTCCTGCTTGTGGACCGGATAGTTCCGTTCGGCTGGTGTCATCAGGTGAGATTTGTATGCAATTGGGGAGGCTGACTTCCACTCTTTGCCCTGGAAAAGGGCCGCGCCCAGGCCCAAGCCGCTCGCGTTGGTGAAGAGCCAGAGCGGGTCATCGGAGTCGTAGTCGATGGTCTTCAGACAAGGCAGCGAGGTCATAATGGCCTTGAGGTTATTGAATGCCGTTTCTTCGGCGTTGCCCCAGCGGAAGTTCTTCGCGTCAAGCTTGGTGCTGGTCAACGGCGACAACGTACCTACATATTTCTGAAGGCCCCAGATGAATTTCTTCATCCATTGAACGGTGCCAAGGAACCGCTTCACAGCCTTTGCCTATCGGGGGGTTGGCCAATTACAAATGTCGGCCACCTTGCTATCATCAGCGGCCACTCCGGCCTTGGATATCCAATGGCCCAGGAACTTGACACTACTGCGGAAGAGCCTGGTCTTCTTTGGGCTGCAGTATGAATTGGCTGCCCGGAGGCGTTCCAGAACTTGCCGTACGTGTGATTTGTGTTCCAAGACGGAATCGGAAAAGACCACAATATCGTCGAGGTATACAACACAGATGCTGTTGATAAGTTTGCCTAAGGCCTCCTCCAAGCGAGCGTGATGGGTTGCTGGTGCGTTTGTCAGTCCCATTGGCATCACTACCCATTCCATCAGCCCCCACGGTGTCTTCACTGCTGTCAGCGGGATGTCATCTTCCCGCATCCTGGTTTGGAAGAAAGCGTTGGTCTGGTCCAGGATGGAGAATACCTTCCCCGATGCTACTGTGCGCACCAGTTTGTCAACATTGAGTAGGGGGGAACGGTCCCGGACGGTGAATTTGTTGAGGGTTTGGTAGTCACAGACCCAGCGGGGTAGAGCCGTTGGGTCCTTCTTTGGGATAATCATGCTGGGCAAGGCATACTGGCTGGATGATCGCCGTATCCGGCCTGCTGCCAGGTGTTGGTCCAGGAGCGTCCGCCAGGATTGAAGATGCTTCCTGGGATATGGGTACTGCTTCTCATTGATAACCACATTTGGGTCTGTCAGGATTATCTTATGTCGTACCTTTGAGCTCTCTAGTTGCATCTTGCCCAGGAAGGGGGAGTCAAGGGTTGGCGACCTGTTGTCAGGCGCATCGGCTACTGCCGGGATATCCGTTGGGAATAGATCCTGGAAGTCGGCTAAGACACACCTCTCCAGCTTCTCACAGGAGGAGGCTGCTGAGGCAGCGGGCAAAAGCGGAGGCAGACCGCCTGGTTGTGGCATTGCCCCGGTACGGTAGTCAAGTATTTTACAACCCAAGCGAGGGCAGGTGAGTGCCCGTTCAGAGATGGAAACAGACAAGCGAAATTGTGAGAGAAAGGGGATCCCTAGTATCATGTCATAATCCCCCTTGACCGCGCCAACTTTGAGTGTGACCCTTTCAAACAGTCGGCCGGAGGATGGTTCGCAAAAGGAAGCCACTACAAAGTGGTTCGGGACTAACGGCCCGGATGCTGAGTTGTCCAGTGCAAGGTGTACAACTGTTGGGGTTGGGGACTTCTGGAGAGGTAACCCCACGTGATCAGCTGTTTGTGACGAAATTAAATTTAGATCGGATCCCATGTCAATCATTCCACGTAGATCCTTTCCAGCGTGGGTGAGGCGGACAATGATACGCCTAGGGTCAGACTGATGGACATACTCTTCAGTTTCTGCATGGAGGAGTTCCGCGTCCAGTGCCTCTAGTGCCAAGACTGAGGCGGCATTGAGGGTTGGGAATAGCCCCTCTTTGGTCACGCCCGCCACCGTTGCTGCTTGGTCCAGTCGTCCAGCCGGCGGTCGTACTGCTCTTCCTGCTGTTGGGGAGGAGCTCCCGCGGGCATTAGGTGGTTTGTAATTGTCCGTTTGAGCGGGTGGTTGGAACGAGTCTGGGATTGTGAGGAAGGATCTATCGCGTTGCCCGGTACAGGCGCCGTGGGCGCTCCCACAGGCTTTCTTACAGAAATGGCACATCCCGAGGGAATCCAGATATGATTGAACCCGCCAGATGTTCTCTTTGCGGCTTGGTCGGTTCTTGCGTGAGGAGGGGTTTGGGGCCAAGGAGGGTATTTGTGTCTTGGTCGCCATCTTACGTTTCACAATGCCGTTCCAGAAGACCCCGGCTCGGCTCTCAAACGTGCCAAACGCAAAGGGGTCTGCTAGCAGTAACTGGTGGTTGTTCACCTCGGCTTGCAGGTCGGCTGGCATGCCCAGAGTCATGGATTCCGCCAGGGTGAAGTCGGAGATTGCGCCAGCATCAAAGTTCAGCATGCTCTGGAGTGTTCTTGCCCGAGTGCTGTAGTTGAGAAAGGATTCTGTGCCCGTCATGCGCAAGTCCCGGAGCTTAACTCGGAGTTCCGTCCGCCACAGAGGGGGTAGGGAAAAAGCCAATAGGTTGGCCTTGAACGATGACTAGGGCTGTCCAACGTAGTTTTCCACGCTACTGGCGTAGAAGGCTAGAGTGTTTGTCTCCCGAATCAGTCCGCCGACTATGCGTATCTTGTCGTTGTCATGGCTCACCGCCTTGGTTGCAAAGAAGATTTGGACACCCCGGATCCAGCTGATGAAAGGCTCCACGGCTTGGAACGGCCCAGAATAAATTGGTCCATCGGAGCTGCGGAACCGCTGGAGGTCGACACGATCCGAGTATCTTGGTTCGAGGGAGGGTCCCTTTGTCTCTGGCTGTATGGAAAGTGAGCGAATTGACTCCTCAAGTCTTGCGATCCTGATCGCATCTGCTTTGCAGGCTTCCCGAGCTTCCAGACGGTCGGCATTGGCCTGGTCAATACTTTGGTGTTGGAGCTGGATGAAACCCTTCAAATATTCATGTAGCCCAAGGGTATCAGGTGTTGTCATTGTCGACAATGGTTGCCTGTTGTGGTCAGTTGGTGCAGCTGGATGAAGGGGTTGCAAGCTGGACATTGTGAGCAGGGTTTCCTGGGTAGATGGCTCGGCTGGTTCTGGGTGAAGGTGGGACTCAATTTTTGCTTTCTGGCGGGCTGTGTTGGCCGTTCTGATGATGGTTTCTGGGTTTGTGGCAGGGAGGAGGGTGCCTGATTGGGATTGGGTGGTCATCAATCAGTGGGCTGTGTGGGGGGACGGATTAGGTTCAAGAAAAAAAAAGTGTAAGAGTCTTGAATCAGACTCTTCACTGGAGGCAATAACAGGCCGGGACAAAGCTACCAAGCTTTGGAGAGACAATTCTAGAACCTAAGAGAGTTTGATTTCAAGCTAGCTCAGTAGAAAGGGAGGTCAAGGTCTCTACTGTAAGTACAATTATATTATGAGGTGCGGTCCCAAGGATTTTGAGAAGGAGGAAGGAAACTTACCTAGCTCAGTAGAAAGGGAGGTCAAGGTCTCTACTGAGCTAGAAGGGGCGGGGGGAAGTTGTCCTTGAATAGTCTGGGGGGTGCTGATGTAAGCTGAGGTTAGGTTCTTGGGAAAGATCATGAAATGGGGTTTCACAACACCTTGACCACATTACTGGCTACTTGCCTCAGTTCGCTCAACCTCCTGCAACTCAACCAATGCTTGAACCACTGCCCCAAATATTGTCGTGGAAACTTTCTTGAAGACCTGTTGGTTCCATTCCTGTTCTTCCCCATTGTCCAAACTCTGTCTCATATTTTTTAATTTGTTCCACTCATGTGTCAGCCCGCTGGTTTGTTTTTGAACTCAATTCAACTTTGTATAAGTAGAGGATTGGAGTGGGGCTGAGGTTTCATTTTGAAATGGGTGCACACCTTGCATCTGGCTGACAACAGGAACATTTTAGGTTCACCATACCCTTTAGAGATAGGAATTTATTTATGTAGAATTATGAGTGGTTAACTAGGGTGATTGTCCAGTCAATGTTGGAATTGGAGACTTGGAAATATTGATGCTTAACATTGGGTTGTGGTAGGCAATGCATAGATTGCCTATCTGGGGAAAGCAATATAAAATTTGATTAGCAAGTTTTACCAGTACATTGCAGTGATTATGAACCACCTTCAATATGTGCTTTTGGACCTTTTTGGCAGATATGAGGTTGAATGGGAATTTGGGTTCCTAGAACACCAGGAATATTGTGGTAACTCCTATATCCAGCTTGCCTACATGGGCTATGTTGATGCTTTCCCTGTACGTTTTCAGTAAATTGTGAGCAGGTTTTGGGTCCTGAAGTAGTGAGAGTTTGCACACTGTCAACTGTGATGCACCTAATTCATATACCAGTTCACTTGAGGATTCTCTGGGGTGATATACATTGTAGATTTCATTTTCTTGGACCACCAGCCCGTAGTCCTCTGGATGTTCTGGTTGTCTGGTTATAGTGTCGGCAGTTTCATGTACATTTTTGTCTTTCTTCTGAGAGGGTTTCTCCCTGCTTTCTTCCACAGCATTCATTGAGTGCACAGCTTTGATTTTCTTTGATTCTTGATACAATCTTTGTATTTGTCAGCTTTCTACTATTACAGAGCAAGCTTCAAAAGTAACAAAAAATAACAGAAACATACAAAAATAAATTAATAATTATAGAAGAGGAAATAAAATTTAAAGTATTATTTCAAATTCTGATTTTCCATCAGAATTAAGGTAGGGTCACTCACTGACACCTACCCCAAATTCCCATCCCTTATATTTTTAAATAATTAATGAAAAATTTCCACAAGGCACAGCCTTGAGATTTTGGCCATTTTAATGTTTCACATGAAACCCAATGTATAGGTTTCACAGTGAAAATTTAGTCAGAATCTATGAATTCCGTATACCTGCAGAAAAATGATTTTTCACAATTCCCACAGGCAGCCGCAGCAACTGAGATCCCCGCGTGCAGCTGAGCAGCAGAACCACCAGCCTGTCTAAATGAAATGAAAGGCTGGGTACGCAGTCTCCGGCATCTGACAAGTATGCAGCCGCCGGACTACAGGCTAGTTTGACAGTCTGACAGCGGGAGACTGAAAGTACCACCAAAACATGCTACTACCCAGACAGAGACATACCAAATATGTTAAAAATTTCTCCATGGGTGAAGTATGATTAGTAATTTACCTAATGAATAAAAAGATAGATAAAAACACCTTTTACATATTTTTACTAAATATAATAAAAAGAAATGATAAATTTTGAAAAAAAGATAACAAAGCTTGAGAAATCTATTAAAATACCTTAAAGTCACAAATGTAAGAACTTCAAGATATCAAAATGACCATGAACTACTAAGGAAATTCAATATGTAAAAATATTTAAAGTATATTACGACCAAATATATTTTAAATTAATTATTCTAAATCAATGAACAAAATTTTGAAAATGAGGACCAAAATCATTATTTTAATTTTGTTCCCATCAGTGAATAAATAATGAAAATTTGTCTTACATCATTTTATCTGTAGGAATTTCTACTAATAAGACATATGAAAAACCTGGGAATATTTAATAAGGATAATTAATGAAATAAGGATCAGGTGGAAAAATAAGGTGTTATTCACATTCCAAAAAAACTCAATTAAAACAATAAAATATTTTTATTATCCTGTGGAAATAGATGCTGGTTGTGTTATAGCACCAACAAAATGTGATGGGCTACCACTTGTTACCTTGCTAGCCTTAGCACCAGTCCCTTTGAGCCCCTACAGCCCTCAGAAGGACAGTAGTTGGACCCAAAACAATGTAAATAAAGGCCACTTTTCAAGGTTATTGAGACCCCAGAACCAGTTATATTTATATCCAGAAACCATGCCAAGATAATCAAATACTTATAAGAGATAAGTAAGTGATTCATGGCTTTATTCTGATTAATATTATTGGTCCCAAACCCTTTTTATGAATTTAAACTGCTGAACAACCTTTTAGCCCCAGATACAGGTTTAGCCCATCAGTACACATCCCAAACAGGTACTCAAAAAATTAAATAAAATACCATTGAGTTTATTATCCTTTTTCTGTCGTGGCGGCTTGGTTAAAAATTCCTTCCACTTCAAAATAAATTTTATATATGTATTATCTTTGGTCAATAACTCCTTTAAGAATATAAATTAAAGGCTCCAAAGTAACCAGGTGTAAGTATTTCAAAGTGAATTCCTGAAGAAGAGATGTCACAGATCCCAAACATCATTGTGGCCCCTCTTTTTATTTATCCAATAATCAATTTATTAATATTAATTAATAATAATCATTAATATCCAAACCATACTCTCTTGCATTTCCTCTATCCAAATTTTTTATGGATTATTGCTGCATTTTTATTATAATATATTTCTTATTTATTCTATCCAATCTGATAGCCAAAAGATAGAAAGGATCTTGGAATCCAGGAAGCTGACAGAATTTTATTTGTGATATTTTTGTGGCCTTTTTCTTGAGGGTTTTTCTTATTAGGTATGGCTGGTTGCCATTTGAAAGATTGATTTTTTTTTTATTGAAAGGATTGTGGTGCATTTGGGGAGGATTGGGGCCAGAGGCTTGGGTGTAATAGGAGGATCCTTCCAAGTATGATACTTGCCTGGGGTTCTCTAAAAGGAATCTGTTGACACTACTTTAAGTGTGAATGGATGTACGTTTTACAGGGTAGAGCCAAGAATTGAGATCACTTTGTCAATTAAGAGGCTTTTTATGAATACTATCACAGAAAGGCCACTGGATAAATTCATGATTTTCTCTTTGGGAGGTTTTCCTTCCATCATCTCCAAGAGGTTTAAGTAGGAGTCTTTGAATGATGAGGTGTGTTCATGCAGACTTTGGCCGGGAACATACGTGATGCTGACTAGTGTTTTGAGCGCGTCTCCAACAACAATGAGAGATTTTTTGTCACACTCTTGGGCTAGTGCTTTATAGGCCTTGGTTACATTGAATTTTCTTACTTTTATACACAAATGGGGGACCTTTTCAAAAGACGTTCCAAGTAGGCTTAGTTCCAGATTGTTCTGCCGCTGGTTTTTCTTGGTGGTGGGTTTTTCCTTGATCCATTCCTTGTCAAGAATCTCTTTGTAAAAATTCCCAATCAGTTTGTCTTTGAAGGTGCTCTTCCATTCATGCCAGTTATGTCAATTCAGTTTAAATATTTTGGCTTTGGTCAATTAATTTTCTTCTTTGGAGTCATGGATTTAGGTATTTTAATTGGTTGTTTCTCATTTTAGGCCATTTTTCACAGGACCTGTGCATGTACTGGTATCTACTCAAGATTCATAATTTCTAAGAGTGGACTCTTGCTACCATGAGAAGTTTTATCAATACTCTTTATTTCAGAACTTTGTGAGAGTATTATACCTTAGATACATGATATAAAGGAATTGATCAAAAAGTATGAATGATAAAACCTATTGAAAACAAGGAGGGCACAAAAGGATGTAGAAAATTTCTTTACCTGCTTCACATGATCAGATAGCATACTAAGATCAGAAACTGCAGGCAGGACTTTAGTCCAACTGGGTCTTCAGGCTTGGTGAGTGTAGAGATAGCATCCCATGAGTGGAGGAATGGATGAGGAATGTGTTCAAATTTGATTTATAAGGGAATCAATGGAAAATGAGGAAAAATAAGCCAGGAAACTGTTTTCACCTCCTCTGTGACCAGTTTTAAATCCTCTTGCGTTTTGAAGCTGTTACTGAGAGGTTAGGCTGGCTTCTTGAAGTTTGGAGACTTGAGGTATATCCAGTGGTTGAGATGGGATGGTGAGATGTTTGGAGAGAGAGAGGATAGGGAGATGATGAGGCTCTAGGTGCATGGATGTGCAAGGGGGAGAGGAAACCCAGGAGAAGGCATGGTGCGTGTGGTGTTTCATTTCTGGGAGCAACTCAGTTGAGGGGAGTGACTATTTAGGTGGTTATGCAAGGTGTTTGAACTTAACTTTCAGAATTTCTACTTAACAATCAGTAAAGAAATGGATATTCTAAGCCACACCAGGGGTGATACTATGAAACAAGTATAAAAATGGAAATATTTCTGAACCCCAGTTTTGATGATGACATGAGGCTTCCCCCACCCCTCTTTTTTCTATTGAAAGTTCACAAAAAACCTTAGAATTTGTCTTGGCCTCATTGTATTCCTGGTTTACCTATCCTTGGCTGTTAAAAATACCTGTACCAGGAGGAGGCCCAAAGCTTAAAGATGAAGGCTCCTCTTCCAGCAATTTTAGACTCATGTCTTAAATCATATATTAATTATACCATCAGGTAATTTTGCCCTCAGAAAAAAAGCTATTATTAGAATATAACTGAGTGATCTTGGAAACCATCTGACCAGTATTTCTTAGACAAATTCTTGAATCCTAGCCCTTTTGAAGCCCTTTATCAACAAATCTGTCAGAATTTGCCCAGTAACTCACTTCCAGCACCCTGAATATTTGAATATTGGCCCATTCCTCAACATTCAGTCCTGATTTTGAACTAGTAATTAATCCAACTGTTTCATCTTCCCCTAAAGGTTCAATAATCTATCTCAAGGAAATTATTCACACTATTCTTTAAAGGAGTCCTTGAAGTAAGAACCAGGCACCATAATTGTAACTTTTATATCCCCATCAGACAAATCCCGTTCTCCAGAGGGCTCAAAAATCTCAACAAGGTCTTGGCCACTCCCTTAAAATTTATTTCTATAAATATATAAATAAACTATAACATTTGTTTACCAAATATATCCCTGGGACTTCACACCATTTTTGCCCCACTTATTTCATCACCACTAGTAGCTAGGAGGACTCAGGTCCTTGGAATATAGCACGCTGACAATATTCCTAAAGGGAAAATCGGTCCAAGTTCAATTGAATGCGAAATGAATCTTCAATCTAGTTTTGAACTTGATGCCACTCAGTCTTCACATGAATTTCCGGGAAGATTACTTCTTTTTTATTCAATTCATTCCTCAGGCAATCTAAACTAAGTAATTTATCAGCAATAAAAGTTTTAAATGTAGAATCTAGTTGATAACCAGATGTTTTCAGCTCCTCAAAAAGGTCTTTATTAAACCACTCCATCCAATCGTAAGTAAGATGCCACGGTATACCAGTCGCATCATCACGTTTCTTATGGCTTACTTTCAAAACTCGACCCCTCATTCGATCGATGCTTCCTTTTCTGCTTTTAGATGCTCGGTCTTCGCCGTCAAATTTCATAATCAAATCCGTCAACCGTTGACCCAAAAATGCGTACGCCTTCTTTTGAGCTTCCTCCAGCAGAGCCCTCGACTCGAACAGCGGTGGTTCGAGAATTTGATTCATTATTTCAATGTGAATGAGACTCACACCAGCGGCGTGAGCCATTCTCTCAGCTCTCGCATCCAAAAAATTGAGCTTGCGGTTGGATTTTCTATGATAGAAATGCATCTTTTCAACTAATTTTCTTCGAAGGGATTCTTTAAGGCCAGGAAAAGTCCCTACAAGTAATTGGGTTTTCATAAACAAATCTTGCGCGCGGTTAATAGCTAGCCGGCGGCCCTGCCTTCGAACTTTTTGATTAACACCCTGTTCTCTTCTCCACCTCGCGTAGAGTGAAAAATGACCAAGTCGCTTCCCCTTCGAGTCCCACGAAGTTGACCGAGCCAAATCTAAAATTTCATTTGAATTGCAAGCCTCGATTTTTCTCTTCTTGGGCGCAACAAGTTCCACTTTTAGTATTAATTTGGGATCTTGACACGAGATATCTTTGTAAAATTGATCCACACGTAGTGGACTGGGGACCCGGCATGCATCTTCCTCAGTTACCAGGGAATTCGACCCCCAAACCGGATAATAAGGTGAATCAGTTCTCTCGCGACTCTCAAAACTTTTCATTAAGTGATAATTGCCCGATTCACCCGTTCTAGATCCAGAAATCTGGAAAATTGGTTCCACCAGAGGGTTGGTTTCTCCAGATTTGCGGGTAGAACAACTGGGGGGATCAGGCAAGCGCATCAAGCTGGTCGACTCCTTCATCAGTTGTGGTGGTCTCCATTCAAAGCTTTTCTTCTGCTCCGGATGATTCGATGTCGGGGGAACAATGAATCCGGCGGGGTCTTCAGGTATTTGTTGGTCTTTCTCTCGAGCCAAGTGTTGAATTTTGTACGGCCTTTGGGATGCGCCAGGGTTGGAACTACTCGGAAGACTCGACATGAAATCGAAGGATTTCACATTTTGGGAATCGTAGCGTTCATTTGATTTTGGGTCGAAACGCTGAGCGGGAATTGTCGGGTTTCCACACTCCTCGTGGGCTCTATAGGCCAACGTTAAATAAGGTGGTTGCTCAACTTCCTTAAGCGTGAGCTGCGATTGAGGCACATCCACCACAGTATCCGCTTAATGACCGATGGAATTAGAATTGGAAAGATATGATACGACGGGATGAGCGGAATTTTTTCTCAATAAATATTTCATATCACATTTTTGAAAACCTGGCGATTATGTACCTGAACCCCCAGAACCAAATCCTTTGAGTAAGTCAAGTTCTTCCCATTCGACAGGTTGTGCCGTGAAGATTGGGCCGAGAACAGCGAACAGGACAAGAGTGCTCGGCGTCAACATGTTGCGATCCTGTTAGAGATGAGAACCGTGACTTCTGCTTCCTCACTTTCCGCTGGATAGCTAACTCAATAGGTTCATCTACTGGAAGCCCCGAGAGATGAGCCACTGAGCGGTGGACAAAATCGGCTGTGCCCAGGGCGATCACAGATCGGGGTTCTTATCAGGCCGGCTGGCCCGCCGGTAGCCCGTGCCCCTCGCATTGAAGATTAGGTCTGGGCTAGTTAAGAAAATCAAAAAACCGATGAGCCCGGAAGGCCGGCTAGGCCGGGCCGGTTAGAGCGTCCGCAATCGCGTCGGTAGGCCCGCTCGACCGCTTGGCTGCAACCTGTAGCTTTATCTGTAGCTCCCCTCGCCCCGGCAAATTGGAGTTACAGGGATCTACAGGGGAGAGTTGAAGTTAGAGTTCAGGGTGGTTATTGTGTCGTTTTTGGTAAGCCTGAAACCAACCCAGGTAATAGGGGGATTTTTTTTTCTAAAAAAAAAAAGTACAGCTTTGATTTGACATTGCGCACTATGAATGTAACTATGGGGTTTGGGCCTGAGGCCATATAACTAGGGGCAACTAGGGGCAGCACCATCTGTGGCATGGTGAAGTAAAAGCTTATCTGATAGGTTTCATGAGGGGGGCAACAGATGCATGATAAGTCTTTGCAGGGTAGGTGAGAGGAGGGGGGCTTGTGATGTTGGGACCATGTTTCAGGTCATTTCCAGTGGGTAATGGGTATTGAAAGTTGAAGGGCTCCATTCACACGCCAAAGGACCAGCTAATGAAGGGTTTCAAAAGATTAAATGGGGTTGATGTAGCTGGCCAACATAGAAGACACCAATCAAACACATTGTTGGAGTATTCAAGAACTAATTCTCTAGTTGAGTGATTAAACTTTTATTAGAGCTGGTATTATCAGTATTCAAAAAACAAAATTTATTAATTGCCTTTGAATTACACAGGGTCAGGGCTAATTTTTGACCAATTGTGATTTTACTATATGGTGTTGGAATTTATTTGAATGATAAAACCTTCTTGTTAAGTTGCCAATGATTATCAATGAATTTACTTTTACCACCATGAAGCCACCATTGTTAGTGGATGCCCACAAATAAGCTTTCAGAATTACTTTTCTCATTCCCCTAATCCTCAAAATCATGTGGTTTTTGTGTTGCGCAGATGTAATCCACCCAGGCCAGAACCCTTAAACACATTCAGTTTTTAAATAATTGAATATATGAATTTTCAAAACTGCAGTGATTTGAGAAGGGTCCTAAAAACACACAAAAAGATTTATGAGAAGGGTTGAAATTTATTAAGCCCATTTAGTGTTCCTTCAAAGATCAAAAAATAATGAAAAATGACCCCTTTATCTGCAATTTCGATGCTTATTTTCAAGATTTTTTTTAAATAATTTTTTATTTTCAAAGTAACAGTTTGCTTCCCAATATATGAAAAAGCTTAAAAATTATTTTTGGGAAATTTTCCAAGTTTTTTTCCTCTCAAAAAATTACCAAAATTGAAACATTTCACAAAAAAAGTCATTCTTTATAATATTGTTTTGAATGATTTCCTGTTGATGCTTTCACCAGGGCCAAATTGAGGTCTCTGGCCGGTGTGGTGTTGTACTTCTAACCTTGGATTGGGAACTGCATTGCGGGATGCGCGCTCAGCAGTTGGGTAGGTTGGGCTCAGCATTTGGGGTGCGTGCGGTCTCAGAAGTGCCTGCTGCGGGCTCAGGAGTAGGAATTGCAAGCTCAGCACCGGTGGCGGGTTGGGCCTACTCCAGGCATGGCAGGCTTGCAACCCACTTGGACAACGTGGACCATGTGATTGAGCCAACCCAACTGAGTTTGCAGGTGGCTAGTTTGGGAAGCAGGAGCGGGGTAATAGCAGGGTTTTACGCGCCGGGGAGGTCTGCGCAAGCATAGGGGGGGCTAATCCCTGGATCATGGGATTTGCAGACGCGCGTGGACAGATAAATGCAGGGGGCTCTGAGTAGGGTGCGGCAGAGGGCCGCGCCATGAGAAGGACAAACCGGACGTACCTCATGACTGAGGGAACGGTTTTGGAGGGAGTGGACAGATTGGGTAGGGTTTGGCTAGGGTTCTGGGATGTAGGGTTTTCTTTCCTTGTTGCTAGGCTTTCCATTTCTGCTTGTACTTAGGTTAGGGTTGAAAGGGAGGACTTAAATACCTCACTCTCAGCTCTGGGTTGTAGGGGAGACATCTCATGGATTAATCATCTGGGAAGGAGAGCATTGGACTGCATTGGAAGGAATACGCACATCATTTCTTTAACTCTCTCCCCTCTACAATTGTCCCTTTCTCATCAAACTCATCAACCCCAACCTCCTTACAGATGCTTGGACAAATAACTTCCAAACTTGAGTACAACTAAGGGGAGTATTGCTCTTCTGTTTCCACACTGGCAAGTGACTCCACGTCACCATCCAGTCCCATTTTCTGACCCATTAACTCCCTTTACAGGAAACTGCTATTCAACAATGAAGAATCTTGACTTCAACAAAGTTTACATTAAAAAATAGAATTCACATGTTATTCACCATGGTGGAAAATGGATTTCACTAGTAATTCCTAAATTCAGAAACTGGAATTCACTTCAGCTTCCACATTATTGAAACTGATACTCACTTGGCCTTCACCTTGGAAGTAATGATGTATAAAAAATACAGAATCAAAATATTGTGTACTGGAATACCCCAGCCATGAAAATGGTGATCAGAATTTTAACAAATAGTGAAAAGTGAATAATAACTTTAATATTTCACTAATACATTCACATTTCTGTTTTTCAAATTTCATAGGTATGTTGTTTGTATTTCACCTGGGTATTTCCTGCCTCTCACCCATGTTTCAAATTATCATTATGTGGCTGAAAACAAACAGATTGAAACTGAACCTTAATTAGCAGCTGAAGAGCTGGGTGTTCATGGCTTGAGGGGCTTTGGAGGTTTGGTAGGCTTCATCCATTGTAACAGCCTGATTGCTAAGAATTCAACTGCTAGTTCACTAGGTGCAGCAAGTGAAAAAGATTTGGCTTGTCAGAAGCAACACAAATCCTACATTAGGAAACTTGGCCAAAGCAATCCTGAAAGGTTTTGGTGCAACGGTTTTTGTAATTTTTGAATTTTCTTTTTCTTTTTCTTTTTCTTTTTCTTTTTCTTTTTCTTTTTCTTTTTCTTTTTCTTTTTCTTTTTCTTTTTCTTTTTCTTTTTCTTTTTCTTTTTCTTTTTCTTTTTCTTTTTCTTTTTCTTTTTCTTTTTCTTTTTCTTTTTCTTTTCCTTTTTCTTTTATTTATCTCATTTACATTTTTATTTTTATTTTTATTTTTTTTATTTTATGTTATGTTATTTTATTTTATTTTATTTTATTTTATTTTATTTTATTTTATTTTATTTTATTTTATTTTATTTTATTTTATTTTATTTTATTTTATTTTATTTTATTTTATTTTATTTTATTTTATTTTATTTTATTTTATTTTATTTTATTTTATTTTATTTTATTTTATTTTATTTTATTTTATTTTATTTTATTTTATTTTATTTTATTTTATTTTATTTTATTTTATTTTATTTTATTTTATTTTATTTTATTTTATTTTATTTTATTTTATTTTATTTTATTTTATTTTATTTTATTTTATTTTATTTTATTTTATTTTATTTTATTTTATTTTATTTTATTTTATTTTATTTTATTTTATTTTATTTTATTTTATTTTATTTTATTTTATTTTATTTTATTTTATTTTATTTTATTTTATTTTATTTTATTTTATTTTATTTGATTTTATTTTATTTTATTTTATTTTATTTTATTTTATTTTATTTTATTTTATTTTATTTTATTTTATTTTATTTTATTTTATTTTATTTTATTTTATTTTATTTTATTTTATTTTATTTTATTTTATTTTATTTTATTTTATTTTATTTTATTTTATTTTATTTTATTTTATTTTATTTTATTTTATTTTATTTTATTTTATTTTATTTTATTTTATTTTATTTTATTTTATTTTATTTTATTTTATTTTATTTTATTTTATTTTATTTTATTTTATTTTATTTTATTTTATTTTATTTTATTTTATTTTATTTTATTTTATTTTATTTTATTTTATTTTATTTTATTTTATTTTATTTTATTTTATTTTATTTTATTTTATTTTATTTTATTTTATTTTATTTTATTTTATTTTATTTTATTTTATTTAATTTAATTCAATTCAAATTTATTTTATTTTATTTCATTTCATTTCATTTCATTTTTATTCTATTTTATATTTATATTTGTTGGGCATTGGGGTTTTCACGCCACCAAACCTGGAATTCACACGGTTTGGGCGTCCCCATAAGTCCCCCAACATCCCCAGCGCACACGGTAAACCTGGAAAATACGTGGTTTTTGGGGGTTCCAGAAAATAAAATAATTGGGGATAGGAGGGAATCTAAAACCCCTGTAGAAAAAATCTGAAGAATTTTGGCCATTTTCAAGACTTTCAAAATTTCCCTCAAAAAACTGACAAAAAAATTGCTCCACGTTGTGGTGTTGTATTTATAACCTTGGGTCAAGAGCTGCGTCGCGGGCTGCGCGCTCAGCAGTTGGGTAGGTCGGGCTCAGCATTTGGGTGCGCGCAGTCTCAGCAGTGCCTGCTGAGGGCTCAGCAGCAGCTGCTGCGGGCTCAGCAGTAGGAATTGCGGGGCTCAGCACCAGGTTTGGGTTGGGCCTACTCCAAGGGCTCCGGGCCGCGACCGGCCCAGGAAACGCGGACCAAGTGATGGAGCCAGCCCGACCAAGCTCGCGGGTGGCTAGTCCAGAAGGCAAGGGCGGGGCGATCGGGGGTTAGGCGCAAGCGGGCTGACTTGCGGACCACAAGGTCTGCCGACGCGCGCGGGGGGGCAAAGCGGGGGGCTCTGAGTCAGGCGCGGCGGAGGGCCACGCCATGAGAAGGAAGAACCGGGCGTATGTTGATATCAAGGGGCACGGGTTATGGGGCAAGGAATGGAGGGGTAGGGTTGGGCTAGGGTTCTGTGCTGGGGGGTTGTGTTTCATTGTTCTTTTGGGTTTGTGGTTGTACTTAAGTTAGGGTTGAAGGGGGGGGATCCAAGTCCTCACCCTCAACTCTGGGTTGGGTTATGATCTATCAATCAATCAATCAATCAATATATCAGAGAAGGAAAGGAAAGGAAGAGGAAGGATTGGAGGAAGAAGAATAAATCTCATTCTCTCTCTTTTATCTCACTACACTTAAGAACTCATCGCACCCAACCTCCTTACAGACACCTAGATTAATAACTTCCGGACTTGCGGACAACTTAGGAGCATAACCCTCCTTTACCTTCCACATCTGGGGGTCTGGCTGGGAAGTAATCTTTTGTCTAGGTCTCTCAAAGCAATTGGGTGCAATGCTGTCCACAACTACCCTAGGATCAAATGTTCCACCCTTGTTCCCTCTCCAGCCAGGAGCTGGCAGGCTAACACCTCCGCCACCGCCAACTACTTGGTCTGGTGGTTTTGCTCCTCCTCGGTTGGAGCCTTTGGAGGCGGCTGAGGTTCCGCGACGGGTGTGGCTTAGGCCACAGAACTTCCCCCATCTCCAATTTGACACCTTGGACATTGGGCGCTTTCTGGCAAGATTTGAGGATATTGCGGACTCCAAAAACGCGACGGGTGAGGACAAGGTCCGCACAGTTTTTCTATTAATTGCGGACAAGAATACGCTCCAGGACGTGGAGGATATGGCAGGGTATGAGGCTCGCAACTGGGGAAGGCTCCGGGGCAAGATGACGGCAAGGTGGGGGAAGCGCAAGCCCTGTTTTTGGGGGAAGGACTTTGAGCAAGCGACGGGTGAGGCGATTTCCCAAGGTGGGGTGCGGACGCGGAGCAATCTTTCCGAGTACAAGTCCCAGTTTGACCAAATGTATAGTTACCTTGAAAAGAACCAAGTGATGGCGGGTCAGGCGGGGGCCATGAAGCGGGCATTCCTAGGCGGGCTGGCCCTGCAACGTTGCGCGCAGTTCCAGTGTTACCTATTCGAGCGCGGGTTGGTAACGCAGTATGGCCATGAAAATGCAAATAAATAGAACAACTCAAAACACTAGCAAGGACTTGGCCAGTGGCAAAATATATCTTAGGAAAAAAATATAAATAAAAATAAAAAATATTCTTTCATTGGTGATCATTGTGTACCTCAGCTCATGCTCAAAACAAGAAGGTTTCAGATCAATATTTAATCCCAAACTGGTCTTCATCTGAGTGGATGGAAGCTGAGCAAGATTTCAGCATGTTTTCCAATGTGGTTGTGACATTTGATGATTTCTCAAACAAGCTCCATACTGATAAGAACAATTTAAATGGTTTCACATATGGGATATTTTCTTAAATCAACAGATCAACAGGAAAGCCTATCCTGGGGTCATTTTGACCCCTCACATAGATCCCGCAGGGTGAATAAGTGTGCTAGATTGATCCTGGGGCCTTTTTAACCCTTTTCAGGGAATAATGGCTAGTTTTATGAAGCACAACCAATTGAAAATAGAGTGGATAAAATGCCTTCCAAGTAATCCTAGTGTGGTTGATAAAGACCAACATAATGATTGTGATTTATATCCCTTCAAATGCACAAATGGATTTTGAAGGGGTTATAACCCCCCCTCAATTGTATCTGAAGGGGTAAGAAATTTTCCTTATTCCATCTGGAGGGGTCAAAAATGCTCCAAATCCAACCCCATAAAATGCATTCTGGGGGTTCTAACCCCATGCAATGCATTCTGCAGGGATTTTAAACTCACCCAAGTAGTTCAGGAGGGGTTTTAAACCCATCCAATTGATGCTGGAGGGTTTTGGAACTCATCCAACTAATTCTGCAGCTTTTTGAACTGCCTCAACTGGATTCTAAAGGGGCTTTCAACCAACCAATCCCACATTGGAGGGTTTTCAATCCAGCTCAACCCATTCTGGTGGGAACTTGACCACATTTCATCAATTCTGGTGGTGTTTAGAGCATCAAGTCTTCAGGGGTTTTAACACCATCCATTCTGAGGGCTTCATAACCCCTCCAAATCCATTCTGGAGGGTTTACAACCACTCCGGATCCATTCTGGAGGTTTTGAAACCACTCCAGATCCATTCTGGAGGGGTTTACAACCACTCCAGATCCATTCTGGAGGGGTTTACAACCACTCCATATCCATTCTGGAGGGGTTTACAACGGCTCCAGATCCATTCTGGAGGGGTTTACAACCACTCCAGATCCATTCTTGAGGGGTTGTAAACCTTCTGGAGGGGTTTAAAACCCCTCCAAATACATTCTGGAGGGGTTTACAACCCCTCCAAATCCATTCTGGAGGGGTTTACAACCCCTCCAAATCCATTCTGGAGGGGTTTACAACCCCTCCAAATCCATTCTGGAGGGGTTTACAACCCCTCCAAATCCATTCTGGAGGGGTTTACAACCCCTCCAAATCCATTCTGGAGGGGTTTACAACCCCTCCAGATCCATTCTGGAGGGGTTTACAACCCCTCCAAATCCATTCTGGAGGGGTTTACAACCCCTCCAGATCCATTCTGGAGGGGTTTACAACCCCTCCAGATCCATTCTGGAGGGGTTTACAACCCCTCCAGATCCATTCTGGAGGGGTTTACAACCACTCCAGATCCATTCTGGAGGGGTTTACAACCCCTCCAGATCCATTCTGGAGGGGTTTACAACCCCTCCAGATCCATTCTGGAGGGGTTTACAACCCCTCCAGATCCATTCTGGAGGGGTTTACAACCCCTCCAGATCCATTCTGGAGGGGTTTACAACCCCTCCAGATCCATTCTGGAGGGGTTTACAACCCCTCCAGATCCATTCTGGAGGGGTTTACAACCCCTCCAGATCCATTCTGGAGGGGTTTACAACCCCTCCAGATCCATTCTGGAGGGGTTTACAACCCCTCCAGATCCATTCTGGAGGGGTTTACAACCCCTCCAGATCCATTCTGGAGGGGTTTACAACCCCTCCAGATCCATTCTGGAGGGGTTTACAACCCCTCCAGATCCATTCTGGAGGGGTTTACAACCCCTCCAGATCCATTCTGGAGGGGTTTACAACCCCTCCAGATCCATTCTGGAGGGGTTTACAACCCCTCCAGATCCATTCTGGAGGGGTTTACAACCCCTCCAGATCCATTCTGGAGGGGTTTACAACCCCTCCAGATCCATTCTGGAGGGTTTACAACCCCTCCAGATCCATTCTGGAGGGTTTACAACCCCTCCAGATCCATTCTGGAGGGTTTACAACCCCTCCAGATCCATTCTGGAGGGTTTACAACCCCTCCAGATCCATTCTGGAGGGTTTACAACCCCTCCAGATCCATTCTGGAGGGTTTACAACCCCTCCAGATCCATTCTGGAGGGTTTACAACCCCTCCAGATCCATTCTGGAGGGTTTACAACCCCTCCAGATCCATTCTGGAGGTGTCCCAATCCCCTCATCCATTCTAGAGGGTTCACCACTCTGCCGCATCAATTCTGGGGGTTTACAACCCCTCCACCTCCATTTTCAAGCTTTTACAACCCCTTCACATCCATTCTGGAGGCTCTACAACTCCTCCACATTCATTCTTGCTGTTTTACAACTCCTTCACATCAAAACTGGAGGGTATGTTTTCCCCAATCCATTCTGAAGGGGTTTTAACTCCACACAGACCATTCTGGTGGAGTTCTTACCCCACAAAAACCATTCTGGTGGAGTTCTTACCCCACACAACCCATTCTTCAGGGGCTTTCACCCCACTTAATTCATTTTGGAGGGGGTTAATCCTCATCCATTCCATCCTGAAGGCTCTTTCAGCCCACCCAATCCATTCTGAGGAGGGTTTAACCCTTTTAAATTCATTTTGGCTTGATTTTCAACCCAAATAAACTCATTCTGGAGGGCTTTTAAACCTTCCCAATCCAACAGAAAGGATTGGGTTCCATACTGAAGCGGATTTCCACCCCACCCAACCTATTCTGGACAAGGTAATCACTGCACCCAATCCATTCTGGAGGTGTCTTAACTCTATCCCACCTATCCTGGAGGGGTATCATCCCACCCCAACAATTATGGAGGATTCATTCTACCTTGAGCCATTTGGTTCCTCCTAACTGACTCATCTGGGTTTACCAATTAAATGGTTACAGGATGAACTTTCACATCAAACCTACTGGGCTTGGCTGACGGGGACCCGCGGGTGATCAATTTGCAGTATTGCAGTGCATTGGGGTATATGCATACCACCTCTTGCACTTGTTGTCTGCAACTGTCATCACTTACTTACCTTCTCTCATTACAGACCGCATCACCTCCATTACGGCATCACAATCCACAACAACCCAACCATCTCCGCAATCAATTTAAAGCCACCAAGATAATACTTACTAACCAGGGTGAGTCATCTGCTCTTCAGTTGCCTCAACAAATCTACCATTCCCAAGTTTTGTTTCTGATTCACAATGCATCTCCTTTTGCAGCAAATCTTCATAACATCACATTTTCATTCCATCAGGTTCCAATCAGATCTACAAGCATTCTAGTCTCCAGTCTTTTGATGATCATTTGAATTCATGGGAATTCAAACTTCTCTTACAAAAAAATGGTTGTACCCTATATCACTTGCACCTGTGTGGAATTGGGCTGCAACGGAAAACAGTTTGATCTCGGAGGGGTTATCCACACCGGCACTCGGATGTCAAGTTCAGCTTATAGAAACCATCAGAAAGCTATTCAGAAAGCATGTGCGCCTGTCAAACAAATTCCCGCTGTTCAAAACCAGGTTGTCCTTTGTAATGTAAATTCCAGATTTTGAACTAAAAATCTGGAAGGTAATTGACACAAACATCTGTTTCTCAGGCAATGTTTGTGCTTCCAGACCTTTTGGGACCGGACAACCGACCATCTTTTCAAACAGCATCATGGCGCTTACCGGAATTCCAATTCATAAACCAGTAAGCATTGGTTGTGCAGCTTCAAGCCACTGCCAGCTCTTTACTCGATGGGACCAGTGATCAAGCTGTAAATCTATTCCTGAAACTCGAAAACAAAAAGATGAACCTATTTTTAAACCCTGAAAACCACGCTTTGGAAAGAATTCCCAGCACAATCGCCACTGTAATAAAACGTCTTCATTTGGAACCCCAAGCAAGACACACCGTTTGTTGCCCAAAGTGTTTTGCCCTGTATCCCAAAAATCAAGAATACGTGCGGACAATTCCAAATAATTGTGAATCCGCGTTTTTTTCAGAGAGCAAGATGTATTTCAAGCAAGTTCTCAAAGGTTCACAGGAACAATGTGGCACCCCCCTTTTTACAAAGTCAAAATCGGACATCCAAAGAAAGCCTCTCAAATCATTTTCTCACCACACAATGGTAACCTGGCTGGCTCGCATGATGTGGCTGCCCGGATTTGAAGACCTCTTGGACTCTCCTCTCACCAGACCTCCTTGGTCCCCCGAATCCCCTCAATTTGATATTTGGGATGGCTCAGTGTGGAACACCTTCAGAGATTCGGAAGACTTGAGTATCAACTACACCTCAAAAAGTGGCAATCTTGTTTTCAGCTTATACCTTGACTGGTTCAATCCATACAAATCTCAGCGAAAAACTGGCACAATTGGTACGATCGTCTTAATATGCTTGAAATTACATCTAGCAAAAAGGTATCTTGAGGAAAAAATCTATTTGTATGGTGTCATGCCAGGGCCAAACAAACCGACCTTGGATCAAATCAATCATCTTCTCCAGCCACTTGTAGATGAATTACAAATGTTTTGGAAGGGCGTTTGGTTTGATCAGACTTTCCGAGAGCCTGGAGGGCGCTTGATCAAGGCGGTAATTTTTCCTTTGATAGCAGATCTTCCAGCCCTTCGAAAAGCTGCGGGGTTTTCAGGTCATAGTTCTCGGCTTTTATGCTCATTCTGCTCAATCAAAAAGACAAACATCAATAGTTTAGACCCCAAAGAATTCATCCCTTGTACTCATGAAGATCATCTTGACCGTTCTTGTGAATGGGAACAAATGAAGACTCATGCAGAACGCAATCATTTTGTCAAGAAACATGGTGTACGCTTTAGTGTCCTCAATCGACTACCTTATTGGCGACCCGTTGAATTCTGCTCAATTGAAATTATGCATAACCTGATTCTTGGAAACTTAAAAGATCATGCAACCAGTTATTTGTCGATTGCCACAGCTGGATCTATTCTTGAAAAAAAAATTGAGAAGAGCAAGAAATGGAAGATTACTCAACAGAGGATGGTTTTTTCTCTTCTAGAGTCAGAATACAAAAATGATTCAGTAACCAATTCCTCTTCCAATCCATGGGACGATGAATCTGGTCCTCTTTCTTGTTTGTCTTCAGAATCTGATTCCGGTCAGGCATCCCAACCTTGCACAGTGGTTAAATCCAGCTTGCCCTCTCAATTCGGTTTAGTTTCTTGGATTAGTTCAGTTTCTCAAACCGGTTTAATTGCTTGATGTAGTTCAGTCTCTCAATCTAGTTTGGTTCTTCCATCTTGTCTCGCATTCCAATCCAACAATGTTTTGAAATCCAGTCTTGCATTCCAATCCAACGATGTTTTGCAATCCACTCGGAAAAACAAGAATCAGACTGGCCGGAGTACCTTTTCTCAGCCTAGTTCACACTCCAGAAAACAAAAGGAGGCACCAGACGACTCCGATAATGCAGCTACTCAAGCAGCACCCAATCCCCTAGCTGAGGTCAAGACCAAACGTTCACGGTTGAATACAAAAAAAAGTGCTACTGCCAATTCTCAAGGCTCCAAACCCGTACCTTCTCGTTATAGCGTTCGCTTGCGGGAACAAGCTGCTGTGATTGCAGAATCTTCACCAAATCCTTCATCCAAAACAATTATCCAATCACCAATCCTAGAAACTACAAATTCAACCATGTTGGGCAAAGAATCACCTTTGCCCAAAGCCCCCAAAAGATCTAGTCGTGGCTCCTTGTATTCGAGTGGCAGGCTTGATCTGAATCAATCTAACAATGTGGATCACTGTATTGATGAAGACACACTTGAGAATGACAAAATCCATAACTCCAGCAACGCTAGCACCCCCAAGGAAGCCCAAACAAGAACATCATTGGAAGTCACCCCCAAGGCAACCCAAACAAGAAAACTGCCTGGCAACCAAGTTAACAGTAGTAATCCCAAAATCTTACCCTTGGAGCTTGAGGCCTTGCATAGGGCAATTGAACAGACTTTAATTCCCTCATGGATTTCTCGAGTTCCTAAACAGGTTGGAATGTTAGGAAACAAAAGCCTTAAAGTGGCTGAGTGGCTTGTTCTTTACTCAGTTTACATCCCTGTGACTCTGGTTCCTCTTTGGATCCTTGGGACTTTAAATGAAGATCAAAAAATACTTTTGGAATCAACAACCGAGCTGATTGCAATCTCTAATATCCTAACTTCACGCTCAATATCACTTTATCAGACAAACACATTCACAAAATCTCTCCACAACTATCGACGTCTTTTGATTCAAGGTTGGAAGGGGATCACATCAAAGCCAAATATCCACATTTCACATCACTATCCTGAATGTATCTCAAGATTTGGTCCACCGAGTGCTACCGCGTCATGGAATCAAGAATTCTTAAAGGGGATATTGGCTCAGATACCGACTAACAATCAGTTAAGTACGTATGACATCAGGTTTCCATTGAACTCGTTGATGCAAATCTAACAAGCCGCGTGTCTTGTGTAGACGTATTTAACATGACAATTTGCAACAAATGGAATATGAAAGCTCAATTTATACCTCTAGTTAAGCATGCTGCAAATATTAAAAAAATTCCAGAAAGGCTGGCAAATCTCCTTGTTCACAAGACATACAGCTCCAGTGCAAATCAAAACACAAGACTAGATGAACTAAACCATTGCAGATGGGTTGATTTCCTAACACAAAATCATTCTCAATTTTCACCGCCCCAAGGAGTCTGGAGTAAGTGGAATTCTCAAGCGGTCAGCAATCAAGGACCCAAGCTGTCCCCCGAAATTTGTAAATTGAGCTCAAAGCTTATCCATAATAAGCGATACACCACTCGAGATCAACACCTTGGAAACTCTACAGTCCAAGTGAATCTTTCAAATTCAACGCGGTATGGCCAAATTGAGATGATCTTTACCTCTTCTCAAATACAGGAGAAGACATTTTTTCAAATCCGACTTTTCCAAGAACTGGAACCAGAGACGACGCAGCTCAACCCATACAACAATTATCCCATGCTCAAATGTCATTTGGTTTATTCAAAAATCAATTATGTTGTTGTTGTCAAGGGTGCCTGGATAATAGGGCATGCTGCCCTTTTGACCAACCTGCCCGGAATCTTTGGGATTAATGAAGAAACATGCTCTATGGTCAGTCTAGGGGACTTGGTAAGTTCCTTTGTGCCTTATTATACTGACCTGCATTTCTGCTATTAATTTGTTCAATGTTATTGCTCTATGAAAAAGGCGCACTTGATCAGCGCATCACTCAAGGACAGTGAAAACTCCATGCTTATTTGAAACAAACATGACGGGACGCCTTGCAGCAACTTGTTCCAACCTGATGCTCGTGATGAGGATGACCGGAAGGATGAATTTGATAACTGAAAGCCAGATGGATGAGTGTTAGTCAACCAAAATCTTGAGCTTGAGTTGGAGGTGTTGGAAATTGGTACATCATCGACGGCATCGGTGAGATTGATACGGCTTGTGGTGGGAGGTTTGGTATTCAAACCTGGGGTCGAGATAGGATTACCGGTTTTCTTGGAATGCAGGCCATCGATTTTGTGGAAGTGCGGGTTCCTCGGTAGGCTCAATCTTGATGGCGGTTGGAACATAGCTTCATGGATGGTTATTGATGGCTCTATGGTTGGATGATGGATAAGGCGGAAGGAGTCGGCCATATTTGTGTAGCTTTGGTTGGTTATTTGTAACCACATATCTCTAATTGTAACTATTCTCACAACCAACAGGATGAAGGAAGGTCAAAAGAAATGCAGAGTCCATGAGTGCATACAACGTACTATCCAGTGAAGAAGGCATCATGCCAACGCGCCGCTCAGCGCAACGGAGGCACCTCTAAGAAATGTAACCTTTGGCCTTGATTGATGAACCCATTACTTTTGATAGTTGAAATTCATCGTAGTGAGCTACAACAATCTATGCCAATCGGTGGGATGCTTCTGAGGGACATGCCTACCTTGAATCTGTTGAATGTTGATCTACATCAAGCGTTCTGTCTCATGCCAACCAAGTCCTGCAAACGCCACGCTTTCCTGCGAGTCGGGGACTCTCATTCCAGAGACGTTGCAACGCCTTAACCGCTAAGCAAACTGACCACGGCTTGTATACAGACAGTTGCGAATGTCTACATTTGCTCACGCCAAACGGGACGGAAAACGCTTTTTTCTGCGCGGAAGCTTGCTGTTGCCGCCCACCGGAGGGCAATAATCTGAACCAGGACAACTTGACCTAAGATTGTGTGTATGTATTACATAGGGTCTTCCAACATCCTTGAAGCCTTTGTGTTTGTATGTACCTAGGTTTGTTCTACATAGGCACGGTGGTTCCCTGAAGTATGTACATACATGCTTAACTTTATGAGCTTCCCTTTTTGGAGTATGTGTATGTACATACATGTCACTATAGTAGGCTGGAGCTTTTGCCGGGCTTGGCATGTAGCATACACCAACATACACCTAGAGCCTCTTGATGGCACTTGCTAGCAAGTGACATACTGATTTTCATGGTGATTATTGTTTTTTTTTGAAAACCCTCAAAAACAGCGTTTTTTCCAGGTTTACTGTGTGCGCTGGGGACGTTGCGGGACGTTTTGGGGACGTCCAAACCGCGTGAATTCCAGGTTTGGGGGCGTGAGAAACCCAACAACCTATTTGCTTTTGTATTTATATTTATTTTATTTTCATTTATTTATTTGATTTTGTTTATTTATTTTATTTTCATTTATTTATTTATTTTTATTTATTTATTTATTTTTTTTTTTTATTTTTTTTTTATTTTTTTTTTATTTTGTTTTTATTTTGTTTTTATTTTGTTTTTATTTTGTTTTTATTTTATTTTATTTTTATTTTATTTTTATTTTTATTTTATTTTTATTTTATTTTTATTTTATTTTTATTTTATTTTATTTTATTTTTATTTTATTTTTATTTTTATTTTTATTTTTATTTTTATTTTATTTTTGTTTTTATTTTATTTTTATTTTATTTTTTTCCAGTGGGATTAATCCAAGAAAAAACTTTTGCACCAAAAGCTTTTTTTTGGAGGCATGCATCCAAACACAAGCATGTTGGTGAAAGGGTTTTTTTTTGAAACCCACATCCAAAAAAGAACCCTTGCACCAAAATTCTTGTGCTTGATGCATACATCCAAAAACAAGGATTTTGATGAGAAGCACCTTCCCAGTACTTCCCCCCCCCCCTGAATAATGGGGGGGGGGGGGGAGACAAACCCTGTAGGTGGGAGGGTGGTCAGGTCCTTCCCACAGCCAGTTGCTTCAACAAAACCTGCCTGATCCGTTTTTCCCCTCCCTTGTGGCAATGGCCGGAGCAATTGTCACCCTCCCCTTGCAAGTTGCTTCTTTGAAACCGGCCCCTCTGTTGATCTCTCTGCAATGTCATCTGCTATCACAAATCCTTGCGCATGTTTTCTCACCACTCCCTGTTATCCAACTGTCACAACCTCCTTTCAATCCTGCCTACTGTGTCCACCAGATCTATCCTGCCCACACTCTCTTAAGGATTTCACCTCTTCTCCCTTCTCTTCAAGCTTTGAATCCATCAAAAATCCTTCCTCTCCACTATTAATCTGTTACCTATCCTTTTTCCCTTATCTATTGTTTTTCTTATCTATTGTTTTTCTTATCTATTGTTTTCCTTATGTATTGTTTTCCTTATGTATTGTTTTCCTTATCTATTGTTTTTCTTATCTATTGTTTTTCTTATCTATTGTTTTTCTTATCTATTGTTTTTCTTATCTATTGTTTTTCTTATCTATTGTTTTTCTTATCTATTCTTTTTCTTATCTATTGTTTTTCTTATCTATTGTTTTTCTTATCAATTGTTTTTCTTATCTATTGTTTTTCTTATCTATTGTTTTTCTTATCTATTGTTTTTCTTATCTATTGTTTTTCTTATCTATTTTTTTTCTTATCAATTGTTTTTCTTATCTATTTTTTTCTTATGTATTGTTTTTCTTATCTATTTTTTTCTTAAGTATTTTTTTTATTATCTATTGTTTTTATTATCTCTTATATCCTTCTTCACTATACAACCTCACCAAATCACCTTCACCACCAACATCCTTGGACTCAACAGCTCTCAAACCTGAGATTATTCAAATTGCCCTCTTCCAACGCTGACTTTGGGTCTTATTTCTATTTGGTGAGAAGGAGCAAACCCAAGAATCACGTATTCCTTTGGACTTCTTTATCAACCATGCTTTTCCCTATGCTCAACCAAATAACTTACCTCATCCTCTCTGGCCTTTTCACTCATTTTCACAGACATCTGAACCTTATCTAGCCAGATCTCTTATTTTCTCCCCTAGCTGTCCATCTGACCATTCTCCTGGAAACTCCTGGGTGTTTAATTGGCGGATCATGTTTCCATCCACTCTTATTCTTATCCTCTCCTTTCCCTTCTTATGTTGATTTGTATCTCTTGATTACTGCCAGTCTGGTTCTACTTTATACTCTCTTATTTAGAAATTCTACTTGTTCAATCAGCCTCACTTGCAGAAACAGAGGTGAGGGGATGGGGAGAGCAATTTTTGCGCTTGTTGCACCTCTCCCCCCCAGCCCCCCATCCACCCTTCCTGTTGCTTCAATACAAATGGCCTGCTCCCTTTGTCCTCTCCCTCACAGAAATGGAGGTGAGGGGATGCAGGGAGCAATTGATGTTCCACCCCCCACCCTTCATTCCCTCCCTTGGGGCTATGGAGGTGAGGGGATGGGGGAGAAAATTTTGTGCCCCCTGCTGGTTGCTTTGATGGAACCAGCCCCCTCTGTTTTTGCCCTCCCTTGCAGCAATGGAGGAGAGGGAAGGGGGGGCAAGTTTCATGCCCCCCACTGGTTGCTTTGATGTGACCGACCCCCTCCATTTTTCCCCTCCCTCTCCCTCAAGGAAATGGTGGTGGGGGGATGGGGGGAGCAATTGTTGCGCCCCCCACCAGTTGCTTCAATAAAACCAGCCAAATCCATTTTTCTCCTGCCTCATGGTAAAGCAGGTGAGGGGATTGGGGGAGCAATCTTTATTCCCCCACGCTGCCGCATAGACTGGCCCAGGCGGAGGGACTCCAAATGAGTCTCTCTGACCCCTACAATGGTCCCTCTGTAAGACTCCAAACGGTGCTAAGCCGCAGGCTTTTCTTTGGAGGGGAAACATGCTTTTTAGGCTGCCCTCCCAAGTGTCACAAAAATATATCAATGTAACTGGCATCAAGGTCCAGAACCTTATGATTGTTGAATCACTGCAGAGGGATAAGCTTGATGGCAATTGGTAGCAACGGAACAACAATATCTGAGGCAAGATGGTGTGGGAAAATAATTGAACAAACAAGTTAAAGTTTTCTTCAGAGTTCACTAGAAAAAGGCAGTTGTCATTAACAACACCCACATGCTAATAACTCTGGTTGTCAGCAGAAAATTAGGAAGGATCAACTCAATCCCAACCAACCTCCAATTTCTCAATGAACCTTCCAAACTCTCCTCAATCAAGTGCTTGAAGGGTACCAGATAAATGTGGGTGGCTGTAAAAAAAAATAAAATATTTTTATGAAGCTCTAGAAGCAACAAGGTAACAAATTAAAACAAGAATAAACCAACACTTCTCAAGGGACTCAAGAGTAGTGTGGCAAAATTAAAATTCAAGGAAATGAAGGGAAGTTTAACACTCCAGCTTTCCAGCTTAAAGAAAACTCTCAGTCAAAAGTGACTGGTTCCAGAATAATAATGAAAGAATGATCAAGACCAGTATGGTCACAAAAGGGATAAAAGAGTGGTTTCAAGCACTCAAGAATTCAATAAAATGGATTCTTTCCCAAGCAGCAAGGCTATTGGTTGGTGATAAGAAACAAGGCCACAGAGTAACAAATCAAGATTTTAGTATGGAGGCTCAACGGTTGGGGGGAAATCATGGATATACCTAGGATAAAATGCTCAGCTAAAGGGGAAAGGCCCCATGTATTTATTGATTGATTATGGTGCTGATGATGATAGGACGCAAGGAAAAAGGCAGGGGAGATCCCCTCCTTTTATTGACAAGAGGCCTTGTAGACTTCCTACAAAGGGGTAACACAAATCAGGCAATTTTTTTTTTAAAAAAAATGAAAGACAGATTGAGAGAAAACTTTAATTAAAAAAAAACAAAATGTCAGCAGGAAGACAGTGAAATGTGAACAAAACAGATGAAGAGGAAAAAAAGGCACCCATCCTGCATCAAGGCTGACAGCCTTCAGCAGATGAGGTTTAGATGAGCAAGGTGTAATCAGTCACTGATGGGTGGATAATCAATGGCTGCAGGCCAGTTGGAGAGAAGTTTTCAACATCAGTGATTGTGGGAGATGATCATTTCAAAGGGGAAGGTGATAAATGCTGTTGGCAACTTCAGTTGTGAGGAGCAAGGAGCAAGGTTGGAGGATTGAGGCAATGGCTGCAAGAATGGCTTGAGGCAATGGCTTGCTGGTCCATTGATAAGCAAACCAAGGTGTGAAATAAATGATGTAAGCTTTGAAGGTTGAAAGACAATGGTATTGACAGCCGCAAGCAAAAGCTTTCAGAATTTCAGATGAGCAAAGCGGGGTAAATGGGGCAACAAGGATGGGATGATTGGCACAAGGCAGTGATGGTTGAAGTGAGGCAGATGATTGAAAAATGGATGGGTTTTGAGATGCAATGAGATCAGTTGGATGGGGAGATCAAGGTGGATGATTGGTGAGGGTGATTGAAGGAAACAGATGTAAATAATGATTGATGAGAGAGAGGATGATTGATAAAGATGGAGGAGATGATTGATGATGATGATTGCACGTGCTTGGTAAAAAAAAAATCTGGGGTGCAGACACAAAAAGAAGGTGTTGAACACAGGATGCTGGGGATTTGATCTGCCCTGGAAGGCCCTTCCTAGAGTTCTAGGACAGGAAGAAGTTGGGAGATGGGAAAGAGAAAGATTACCCATAGCAATTTTTTTCTTTTTGATTGAAGATGAAAGAACATATAAAAAAAATTAAAAGATTTCCCTTTTAAATGAAGTTTCCTGAATTGGTAAACAAACCACGTGGGGCTTTGGACCCCAAATTGGTCCAAAGACAACATACAGTGGCCCTGGGGGGGGCCTCAAGGCAGGCAAAGGTCCCATTGGGCCATGCAAGCCAGAAATGGAGAAATGACTACTTTTGCGGGCAAGCTGGGCTGTCCAAGTTAGTCCATAATACAGAGTAGGCTTAATGATGGCCCCTGAAGCCTGTTTTGTTGGGATTACCCATTCACCTCAGCAGGCCCGGAAGGATCCTTGTCCCAAATAACTTATTTCACATGTTTTGAGGCCAGTTTCCTCAAATCAGTGGCATCCACACAGGCCCTTATGGTCCGTGTGATTTTCAAATGGGCCTGAGAGGCCCACATTTGCATCTCATTTGGAATAACCTTGTATGTGGCACACGTTTTAGTTCTTAGTGATTTTAGCATCAATTAAAAAATTCTGTCAATTCTTTATGTTGCAAGATGAATTTTATCACATTTATTGATTCCAATTTTAGTAAAAAGGAACTAGATTGGTGAGAAAATAACTTGAGTCTTTGAGATATTTTTCATTTGTTTATTAAGGGTAGATTTTATGATATGGGATTTTAAATGTTCATGAAAAAATTAAGTAGCATTTAAATGATTGGAAAAAAGTGCACCATTAAGAGTGCATGTCCCGCAGTATGAATTTTTGTTTCAAGTGAACAGGTTGAACCCAGCCTAGGATAATGTATTGATCAGTGATTTTTTGACTGTGTCTGTTGAGGGTGGTATTGAACTTCTTGTTTGTCTGGGAATAAATATGTTTAAGGCTGTTCAAACCATTTTCATATTTGAGCCATCTTGTGGTTATGCTTTATTTTTTTTTTCTTCTGGTTAATTCACTGGTCAGCCTGTGATTGCAGTTTGGCCTTGGTGGTAAATCACCTTGAATTTCATTTTCCACAAAAGTGAAACCAGACTGAATTTCATTTTCAACCAAGGTTAAAACCAGTTGACTTTCATTATCCATCAAGGTGAAATCCGCAATAAACCCACAACATTTTAAGGTGAATCACAGAATCCATCATTGTGTTTTCATGGTGAAACTTTTGATACTCATTTCAGACAACATTGGCCACATATAGTTACTTCATGCTACTGGTCAGCCAGAGACCCAAATTTGGCCCTGGTGTTTAAAAATTTTCATATGGCATTCCTGAAGAGAAAATCCAGAAAAATTAGAAAATATTATGGGGGATTTTTGAATTGCTATATAAAACCCTACAATTACATCTCAAACTGAAAGCCTGGCATAATGAAGGGCTTTTTGGGGACCTTTAGCAAGTATTTTATTGAACCTTTTTGAATTAATCTCTTGAATTTTCCAGGGGAATAGGATAAAAGAGATATTTTATTGATACCTGAAATTATTTTTGTATGAATTTTTGGGGAATTTAGTTCCTCTCAAAAATTTGGCCTCAAAATCATCAATCAAACCCTTTTTTGGGTGGCATGTACATTTTTGAGTTATTTTTCATGAATAATCTCATATGAAATATGATTCTGAATGATTTGATACCCCCTGAACACCTCTTGGAGTGCTCTAATATTCTTCTCAATCATAACATCAGCTGTCAGTTCCATGCATCATCAAACACATCTCCCAAGAAACAAAACTTCACAAACCACTCATCAAAATTCATCATCACCCACTGAGAACCACTCAAAAAAATTCAAAAAACTCCAAGAATCAAAACTACCCAACAAGAAACTGCTGAGAACCATTCAAGATGATTCAAAATCAGTCACTACCGTCAAAAATTTTCAAAACTACTGAAACATACTCAACATTACTCAACAATAATCACCGCTAATAATCACAACTCATCGCCACTCTGTTTAAATATGTATGCACTCATGTGTGTGCTACGTATAGGTGTAGGGTGAGGTTAAATTCACACCTCCCAGTTGTGTGGGAGTCGTGGAGGTCCCTACACGGCCCATTGGACAGGTGGGGGCCCATAAACGCGTCCAAGACGCGCGTGCAGGCCAGAAAACACGTCTATAAGCGCCCAAGGGACCATCTCAAACACGCGTGACCCTGGGGGAGCTGTATACACCCTATAGCAGGCTTATATGAGCCGTGTCCCCTTACATGGCAGTTTTGAGCCATTTTTGGGGGTACTCAGCATGATAAGTTTTGAACTAAAACTTGAGTGTATTTCAAAGTAAGATCAATGAAACTGGCACAAAAAAGTATTAAAAAAGGTTCAGACAGTTATGAGACGATGAATGAATGAATGAAAAATGAATGTAAGGTCTTACCCACGACAGCTAGCTTAGAGGAGACGAGCACGGTGAGGGAATTGAGATGACAAGAATAATGAGAAGGAAGCCAAAGAATTGAGGAATCTGAGGAGAACAGGCATGAGCGCAGGGTGTTGGATAAGTGGAGCTGAGGAGTTGATCTTAACACCTCAAATTTGATCAAGAGTCTTGAGAGCTTTGAGTATTTGATGAGTTGGGGACAATTAATTTATCGTGACGAGTGAGCTTGATGAAGGAAGATTTGGATTGAGGACAAATGATTGAGTGGGGCAGCGGAGATGGTTAATGGTGGAGTTGATTTTGTTGTGAGTGTTAGCAGGGAAGGTGTCAAGGTAGGATGATATGAGGGAAGGTGTCAAGGTAGGATGAGATGAGGAAGAGTGAAGTCAAGCGGGGTGAAAGGAAAAGGATGGAGCGGGGAAGGAAGAAAGAGGATGAAGGAAGGAGTTGGAGAAGCGGGAGAGAAGGTAGGAAGGAGATCTAAGTCAAGAAGGGAGGAGAGCGTTCCAAATTGGAGTGGCCACACCGGGATTAGCTTGAATTGATCCCGCGGAGGAGGGCAGTCATCAGAGAAGCTGGATAAAAATAACACACCCCCGTGATCAAGTGAGAGGTGTTAGGATAGAGGAGATTAGGTGGACTGTGGAGGAGCAAAGTGCAGGTTTTGTTAGAGAGTCGGCTAGCATTCAATTTGAGGGAACCAGGCAGGTGACTAGGGAATGGTTGTCCCATTGCTCGCAAAGCCATTCGATCTGAGTATTGACATGTTTAAGGGCTCCATGATGCCACTCTTGGTTTACAAGGTTGTTGAGGGCTTTGTTGTCAATCATGGCGCAGTGAGTAAGCTTGAGTGAGGGATTTATTTCCTGAATCAGATTTGATAGCAAGATCTTTTCTTGGGTCGCCAGAACAAGAGCCTTCAGTTCACCTTTGGTGGATGATAGGGAGATTGTTGATTGCAGCTTGCTATGCCAGGAGACGGCACAACCATACAATAATATCACATACCCAGTGTGACTTCTTTGAGAGTCAGGATTGTTTCCTCCGTCGGAGTCACTGTAGGATTCAATGTTGTACTCAAACAATTCATTGCGGAGTCAGAGGGCGAGGTCTTTTGATTGGTTAAGGTATCGCCAGACATTTTTCAACTTGATCCAGTGGGTCATTCCAGGTTTATTGTTGAAGCATGAGAGACAGGAGACGGCGTACGAAATGTCTGGTCTGGTCCGACTTGCAATGAAGTTCAGGAAGCCAGTGGAGGAACAAAAGTTGATGTTGAGATTGACAAAGGAGGTGTGGTCTTCATCGGTAGCGGGGCTGAGTTTGATGTTTGGTGTGATGGGAGTAGAGATAGGTCGGAAATCGGCGAGTCCAAGTTCCAGAAGAGCGGTCTCAATATGGTTGGGTTGTTGCATGGCGGGTCCCTCTTTGGTTTGAACAATGAGGTTACCCAGTATCTTGGAGAGTGGTCTGTTGGCGGAGATTCTAAATCCGATTTTCAACCGGTCTCTGAACTCAACCAAGTTGCTGAAAATGAGAAGGTTGTTGAAATATACAAAAACGCAGAGGCATTTCTTGTGATTGATGTACAGACAGGGGTCAGCACTTGAGACAGCAAAGTTTTCTTCAATCAGCCATGTCTTGAGTGTTTCTTACCAGATCTTTGGGGCCTGTTTTAGTCCATAGAGAGCTTTATTTAGTTTGAAATAAGGGAATTTGGAGTCGTAGCCGGAGGGAGCTTTGATGAAGATGTCTTTGTCAAGAGGCGCATGAAGAAAAGCGGACTTAATTTCCATTTGCCGCAAGCCAAGTTTGTGGTGTAGAGCATAGACCAGAAGAACTCAAAGGGTGGTGATGGAACCAGTGGGAGCGTAGGTTTCGCCGTAATCAAAGAATTGAATTTGTTTGAATCCCTGGAAACATAATCGGGACTTGAATTTGACATTGCTGTTGTTTGGTTCATCCTTGATGTGGTAGACCCAGACAGTTGTGAGAGCATTCTTGCCATTGGGTAATTCGTGGCAGCCCTCCCACACCTTCATCAATTCAATTACCTGAAGTTATGATTTCATAGATTCAATACAGAACTCCTTGTCTTCGCAGTGGGTGGCTTTGAAGTAGCTTTTAGGTATGGATCAAGCTAAAAATCCGTATCTTTGAGGTCTTTGAAGAGAAGATTGATCTCAAAGAGCTCGTGATGATTTGGTGACCAGTTGATTTGAGATTTCCAGTTCCGTCAGTTGAGGAGGATTTGGAATTAGAGTCATTGGTCTTTTGGGAAGGTAAGGAAGAGTTTGGAATGGGAGAGTGATTGGAGGAGTTGTCAGAGGAAGGGAGATTGGCGGCAGAAGAGGAGTTTGGTAAGGAATTGAGAGGGATAGATGGGGAAGGTGTGGAGTTCAGAAGATCAGTGAGAGAGGTATTGTCAGCAAGGATAGAGTCAAACGGAGAGTCAGAAGGGGAGGAGGGATTGGAGATGTGTGAGTGAGAGATTTTTTCAAATATCTTGACATGTTTGGAATGAAAAATGTTCTTTGAGTTGGGAAGGTAGATTTTATAAGAGTTGAGGTCAAAGTCAAACCCAACCAAGATTCCCTCCTTGCCTTTTTCTTCAAATTTGTCGGGACTGGATGCTTGATTTAGGACAACAGCTTTTGAGCCCAGAGTTCAAATTAGATGAAGTTTTGGCGGTGTATGTGTCCACAGTTTGTGGGCGGAGGTTTTGGTGGAGGATGAGGGTAAGAGGTTGATAAATTGGCAGGCGCTGACCATTATTTTGTCCCAGAGAGTGGATGAAACATTCATGTCAATCATGGAAGGTCTTGTAGCTTCAAGGACAGAGCGGTTTCCTCATTTGGCAACAGGGTTATGTTGAGGAGTATAGTGTTTGGAGGTTGTGTGTTTGATGCCACTTTCAGAGAAGAACAGAGAGAGACGGTGATTCACAAATTTGCCCCCATTTTCCAAATGGAAGTTCTTGAGAAAATTTCCAAGTCGATTTGAATGAAGTTTGATGAACTTAATTACTTCATCTGGGACATTCTATTTGAGACGCAAAGGAATGCATGTTTTGAATTTGGAGAAGTTGTTGGTGAGGAGAGGGAAGTATCTATGACCTGACATGGAGGAAGGATGAATCGGTCCACAAACGTCTGCATGGATTTGTTCAAAGATGGTCTTGCTGTCAGGAACTTGCCCATGAAACGGTTGACAACAGATCTTACCTTTGGCACAGGACATGAAATCAAACTTGTCCCAGCGTAGATTTGGGAATTCCTTTGAGAGTTCTTGAGTTTTTCCTAGGTGCGGATGACAAAATCGCTGATGGATGGTTGATAGAGAGACAAAGGAATATGAGATAGAGTTTGAGCCAGGTTTTTCTGCGTCAATGAATAGAAGATTGTCCTTGATTGTACCAGACAGAATGGAATGACCACGAAAAACAACCACAAATCTGTTGGGAGAGTTCAGGAGCAGTGAGCAGCCCTTCTGAACAAGTTTACCCAGTGAGACTAGATTGATGGCCAAGTCAGGGACAAATAAGGATTTCTTGAGATTCAATGTGGTAGCGGCGGTTGTTAGTGTAGCTGTTCCACACCCCAGCAATGGAATGGGAGCTGAGGGATTTCCAGTTTGTATCTCTGTGTTGTTGGGGCCAATGTGACTGAAGAATTCAGGATTGTTAAACATGCAGTTAGAAGCTCCAGAGTCGAGCAGGATACGGTTTGGACTTAGGGATTGCGAGGTGACCATGGCAAAGGTGTAGGCGAGGTGAGTGGAGGGAAGTTGTTGAGTGCTTGATGGCGTGGTACCTTGAGAAACAGATCCCAAGTTTGATGAGTGACCAGGATTGGGACGCAGATGGGGATAAAGCCACCAGCACTTGTTGCGATCATGGTTGGCCTGAAGATTGTGCCATGTAGGACAACATTTGATGACTTCATTCTTGTTCACCATGGCTGAAGCGTATGATCCGGCAATCACTTTGTTTTTGATTTGATTCAAATTTTGAAAAACCAGATCAGCATTGATTTTAGCTTCACCAAGAGAGTGAGTGATCCTGGTTTTGAGATGATTGAGCTGAGGGGGAAACTTGTAGAGAAGGAGATATGCCGCAATGTCGTCATCCATTTGTATTCCAATTTCTGATATTTGAAGAAGACAAGCCCTTGCTTTTGTGATGAATTTTTCTACTTTGTTTGGATCAATCTGGAGGTCCAGGAGGTTAAAGAAAAATCTCAACCAATTTGCTTTTTGTGATGAGGCATAGTATTTGTTGATGGATTTCCAGAGCTTGATACCATTGGTGAGGAGGTGATCCTTTATGCAATTGATATAGGTTTGGTTGTCAAGTTTGGCCAGAATATATCCAAAAATCTTGAGGTTAACTTCTGGAGGACATTTTTCCGGTTCCGTTGAGTTGAGCCATTGGGAGATCCCTTTGAGGGACAGGATGGTGTGAATTTTGGATTGCCAAAGAGAGAAGTTTGAATTGGAGAGGCTAGGGATGGAGTCGGTGAGCTTTTGAGCAGGGATGATTGTGTGGTGTCCATTGGTCCTTGGTCGCCAGGTAGTTAAGTCAACAAGGCCTTCAGCTTTTAACCCTGATAAGTTTTGAACTAAAACTTGAGTTTATTTCAAAGTAAGATCAATGAAACTGGCACACAAAAGTATTAAAAAAGGTTCAGACAGTTATGAGACGATGAATGAATGAATGAAAAATGAATGTAAGGTCTTACCCACGACAGCTAGCTTAGAGGAGACGAGCACGGTGAGGGAATTGATATGACAAGAATAATGAGAAGGAAGCCGAAGAATTGAGGAATCTGAGGAGAACAGGCATGAGCGCAGGGTGTTGGATAAGTGGAGCTGAGGAGTTGATCTTAACACTTCAAATTTGATCAAGAGTCTTGAGAGCTTTGAGTATTTGATGAGTTGGGGACAATTAATTGATTGTGACGAGTGAGCTTGATGAAGGAAGATTTGGATTGAGGACAAATGATTGAGTGGGGCAGCGGAGATGGTTAATGGTGGAGTTGATTTTGTTGTGAGTGTTAGCAGGGAAGGTGTTGAGGTAGGATGAGATGAGGGAAGTTGTTGAGGTAGGATGAGATGAGGAAGAGTGAAGTCAAGCGGGGTGAAAGGAAGTGGATGGAGCGGGGAAGGAAGAAAGAGGATGAAGGAAGGAGTGGGAGAAGCGGGAGAGAAGGTAGGAAGGAGATCTAAGTGAAGAAGGGAGGAGAGCATTCCAAATTGGAGTGGCCACACCGGGATTAGATTGAATTGAGCCCACGGAGGAGGGCAGAGTCATCAGAGAAGCTGGATAATAATAACACAGCACCCCAGAGGTTGTGCCAAACTTTTTGGGTTGCCCTGGACAACATTTAGATTCCATCAACCAGAATTTGGGATCAACACTTACTATATGGGACTGTTTTTCCGGATCCAGAAATCATAAAAAGTGAAATTAAAGTGAAATTCAATTGACATTATACAAAACCACAAATAAAACATCTCACAAAATTGATCTTTCTCAAATTGAAAGTGGGCAGACTTGGTAAGTTGTTCAATTTATAGTTGGATGGAATACTGAAGTAGCTTTGCATTTTTTTGCATTATGGGAACAGTGGCAAGCCCTCCTTTCAACATGGCCAAGTTCAAGGACTACATTTTTTCAATGAAAAAAGCTGCGGAAAAGAAGGATTTGAGAAATGAATCATTGGAAGTCCTAATTGCATCATCATCAAGGGTGAAAATTGGGGAAAAAAATGTTTCACAAATGGACATGACCTCTGGTGGTGAGTAAAATTTTATTTTACTGGTCTTTTCTGTATTTAATTTGATTGAAACTAATGTAGTGCACGCCATCAATATAACTATGTAAATATGACAGATCCACTCGCCCCACCTCCTGTGAGAGATTTTCCTACTAGGGAAGAGCCACAAATGTATTTTCAAAGATGGGCAATGAAGCATGGTTATGCTTTAACATTTTTGAACTCAAAGCTTGATAAATATGTGGGTTTAGCCTTTGATACACATGGTTTTTTCTCTGGGCAATTTCTCACCAAACAGTCAAGGAAAAATCACACAAGCAAGGTTGGTTGCAAGTTTTTAATCTTTGATAGTCACACAAAGGCAGATCCCTTGTGGCAAATCTCCTACAAGAATGATCAACATAACCAAGAACCATCTCCACACCCGTCAGTGCATCATCAAATGAGGAGAATCTCTGGGTTAGATTCAGAAAATCTAAAAGAAGGCATGAATGATGGGCTCCATACAATTCAATTCAAAAGAAAATTGGGCAAGATTGATGGTGTCAAATATAATGATGAACAAACAATGTATAACACTAAGCATAAGTTATGCCATGAATAACTGAAGGCAAAAAGTGTCATGGTGGTCCTTTTTGAACAACTTGGTAATTCAGGTTGGGTTTGTTGAGAAAAATTCAGTCGAGAGGGTTACTTGGAGGTCCTATTCTTGGCTCACCCAGAGTCATTAAAGCTTCTCAAGCAATTTCATCATATAGCAATGATGGATTGTACTTATCAGACAAATAAGTACAACATCCCCCTGTTTCAGGTTGTAGGAATTACTTGCAACCAGAAAATTTTAACCAAAAAATTTTTTTATAACAAGAGAAAAGTTTGATTTCTACAGTTGGTCTCTAAATGCGCTAAAGGAGTTGGCTTATGATCATGAGAGACTTACCATGGTCTTTGTGACAGACCATGAAAAATCTTTGATCCATGCTCTAGAACAAACATTCCCTGATTCAACAAGACAGTGATGTGAATGGCACTTGTCTAAAAACATACAAGTAAACTGTAAAGTGGGCTTTAAAAATGAAGTTGAAGGGTGGAAAAGCTTTATGTCTCTGTGGGATAAGTATGGGACCTCAAAAAAAAGGAGGAGACAAAGGTCAATGATGAAGAACTTAGAGTAAGTGCAAAATCATTTCCTATACTGTTAATATTCCTAGTTTTGGGTTGCTTAAATTATGACTTGTATAAAGTGTTTTTTGGAAGACAGTGAAAATTTACTTGAGTATATGGATCATATTATCTTCCGTATTAAAGAGAGCTTAGTAAAAACTTGTAATTGAAAAACCCCAGACTTTGGAAATAAAAAAACATCTTGGGTTGAAGGGGCCAATGCTACTCTTGAATGATTCCTTGTGGGAAAAATGTTAGATGTTTGGAACTTACCATTGTTTGTTTTCCTGCCACTAAACGCCGGGGTTTCTTTTTCTTAAGACCCACTTAGTGAACAAGATTTGTCTCTTGCTACCATGAGAGTTTCAGACGAAGAATCTTTACTGCAGTCACAGTCTTAGTTTAAGTAGCTCTTATAGAAATAAGATAACTGAAAAGCAAAAATTTGAAAACATGAAAAATTAAGACTAAGTGGTGATTGGGAGAGTGAAGAACTTGAGGAATCACTGATAGAAATGAGGAAAATGGGAGAAGGATGAGAACATGATAAAGATTACCTCCTGATGCCGCTCAACTAGCCTTACCTTGTCCTGATGAGACTTATACGGGTGAAGGGAGTGAGCTTTGATGTTGCTCCTCCTAGACCTGCTTGTCTTGGAAGTTTTTAACCCCGGAGGCCCAACCCAATCAAGCCCTCTGGGTGCCTATCCAAGTTCATCTGGGCGCATGCAAAGTCAACCTTGGACGGGAACCCAGATGCGGTTTACACACCATACCACTCTAATACTTTGAACCCACATCATACAATGAGTACCTCAAGCAGAAAAAGATAAAAAACATGAGAAAAAATACAAAGAAAATAAAAATAAATAATCAAAAATGAAGTTGAAAAAAAAAATGAAACTTCTGTAATCCAATTCAACTTTTGAGCTCAATCCTCAAAGGCACAAATAATGCTTATATTTATTTGTTCATATTATGAACTAAAATGTGGTTACTGATCCCTATGGTTTTATTTAAAACTATGTTCCTGAAAGAGAATTGTTATGTCCCTGGTTCAACAGGCATTAAAATGCTCACTCCAACCTGGTGGTTGAAAAAGTCAATTTTCCACTCCAAAAGTATGTTGGAGTTGATGGCTCAGTCCTCAGTTAATTTGCCCAATCCACCCATTCAGGCAGCAGTTCTGAAGATTTGGAGGTTTAATAGGTTGTTCAATTGCCCCTGGAACTTAGTGGAGAAAGGTGAGTTGAACTCCAATCATGGATGCTGTCCAGCACCAGAGGGGATTGAAGGTGTAGTAGGGTGATGATAGGTGGATTTAGAGTTGAGGTTGATGTGAAAAACTCTGTCAATGACAGAAGGGTGGAGGTGAGATCAACTTAAGATACAACAGACATACCTCTTGAGATATAGCTTGGATACAGGTGAGATACATCTTGCCACCTGCATAAGGATGGCACCCTATTTTTTTGGGTGCTTCTACCTCCCACCTCATTGAAACAATCTGATTGATCACTCTCATCACTTTATTGCTATCACCACATCCTCACTCTCATAAATTTATTGATATCATTACTTCATCACTCTCATCACTTCATCACTCTCAAAACTTAATTGCTCTCATCTCTTTATTTATCTCATCACTTCATCACTCTCATCACTTTATTTATCTCATCACTTCCTCACTCTCATCAATTAATTTCTATCATCACTCAATCACTCAAATCACGTGATTTCTCTCATCTCTTTATTGCTATACTCATCACTTAATTAGTCTTATCATTTAATCACTTCTACTCTGTTCAAATGAACCATCAGCAAATATTCCAACTTAATTCCACACAAAAATCCAATCCACCAAAGCAACAATAACCAAGGAAATCTACAACAAAATATCACCTTGAATAAAATTGATGATGTTCAGTTTGGCTGAAAAGCCGTATTCTTTACCTGTGTCTCTATTTTTTCAAATAATCTCCTCCCATCCACATATATCAAATGCAGTTAGGATCAAGAGGGATTCAATTCATTGTGTAACATTTTGAGGGTTGGGAGCCCTATTCTTTCCATTTCTCCGCATTTTTTCAAAATAATCTGCTTCCATCCAGATAATTTGATTGGGGTGGGGATCAAGAGGCATTAAATTCATTTTGTAACATTTTGAGGAATTTTTGGAGAAGAATTTTTGTTGCAGAAAAAGTATGGGTGTGTAAATAACAGGGGCCAAACATGATTTTTTCTGGATTTGAGTTTTTTGTTGTAGAAAGACTTGATGCAGAGATGACAAAGTTGATCAATCAATAAACCAATAAAATTGGAAATCCTTTTACTATTGATGATAGAAACATGAATCTGTTGGGCTGATTTGACTGGACTGATCATTGGCAGGATCCTATTCTTTCCTGTTCTAAAGAAGTATTGGAATTGGAGATTGTTCAATCAACCAATGTAAAACTCCAAATGGTGCTGAGCCGCAGGCAGTTCTTTGGAGGGGAAAGGTGCTGTTTAGGCTGCCCTCCTGAGCGTTACAAAAATATTTAAATGTAGACAGAATCAAGATCCAGAACTTTGTAAATAAGGAATCAATGGAAGGGATGGATTTGATAGTAGTTGGTAGCAATGAAACAACACTTTCTGATGCAAGATGGTGCGGGAAAAGACTTGAACAAAATAAGTTAAATTTTGTTCAGACTTCAATAGAACAAGGAATTTGTAAGTAAAAAACTGACATGTTAAAAAATCTGGTTGCCAGCAGAAGATTAGGAAAGATCAACTCAATCCCAACCAACCTCCAGCTTCTCAATGAACCAGCCCAACTCTCTGCAATCAAGTGCTTTAAGTGTACAAGATAACTGTGGGTGGCTTTAAGAAACAAGGAAATTTGTTTTATGAAGCTCTACAAGCAAATCTGTAGCAAATTAAAACAAGAATAACCCAGAAATTTTCAAGGGACTCAAAAATAGTGTGGCAGAATTCAACTTTTAAAGAAATAAACAGAGGTTCAAAACTCCAGGTTTCAAGCTTAACAAAACCTCTCAGTCAAAGGTGACTGGTTCCAGAATGATGATCAAAAAAGAATGATCAGACCAGTATGGTCAAAAAAAGATTCAAGGATTGGTATAACACACTCAAGAACCCAACAAAATAGATTCTTCTTCAACCAGCAAGGCTATTGGTTGATGATGACAGATAGGGTCACAGGGGAAAAATTCAATATTTGAGCATGGTGGCTTAATGATCAAGGGGAAACCATAGATATAACCAGGATAAGGATGCTTAGATAAAGGGGAAGGGCCCCATGGATTTTATTGATCCATTATAGTGCTTATGATGATGGGAAAAGGAAGGGTAGAGCCCCTCCTTTTACTGGCAAGAGACCCTGTGGACCATTTACAATTGGATGACACAGATGAAAGCGGAAACTGAGCGGAAGAAAATGAACATCCACAGCTTTGCGTACAAGAGGTTGCAAAAATGGGTGGAGGAAGATTAATGGGCAGCAGCTGGATGCAAGAAGAGCAAGGTGCGCGGCATCATCACAAATTTTTGCTGACAGTGTGCATTGGCAATTATAAGTTGAGGGCAACATGTGATGACACTGAAGGCTGCAAGCAGTAGCTCATGGTCTGTAAGATGAGGAAAGCGGAGGTGAATGAGCGGGAAATAGATTATGTTGGCCCCCGGCCAGCTAAATGAAGGAGGGAGAGATCAATGATGGGTGTGAAGGATGGGAGAAATTGTTCAAAAGGTAGGATCAGCTGAGGTTGAGGAAAAGATTTGCGGCAGCCACAAGAAAACTGCCCAAGATAAGTAAACCAACGGGCGCGGATTGGATGAAAACAAGGGAGAGTGGAACAAAACCGGAAAACTGTGCGCCAGAACAAAACAAACTGCGGGTTTGAATGGAGGGAGAGGATGATAAGGCTGACAACTGGGTGAGCAGGAATACTTCATGGAGGATGATGAGGATTGTAACTAGTGGTTAATGTGCAATGATGAGCTGGGCAGACAACAGCAAACTGTGCAGGATAATGAGAAAAATGGAATGATCATGAATGATTGGTGGGTGGTATGTAAATATGAGCTCTTATTGGAGAGTTCAGGATCCAAGGCCAACACGCAATCAGCGTGTGGACCAGATTGTGGAGCAGAAGGAGTGCTCATGACAAAGGGTGAGGGAAGAAGTCCAAATGCTGGTTTGAAAAGATTGGGAGTGCCAATCAGAGATGCTTGGAGGGGAGTTTGATGCCAACCAATGGTTGGGAGGGCAAGCTTTAAGGGTCAACAATTTTTTTTTTTAATTTAAAATTTTTCCTTTTTCTTATTAGGTTTCCCAAATTAATCACCAAACTGCACAGCTCTGGGTATGGAAAGTAACAGAAAAACACCCCAGGGAGACATAAAGCTCACATAAATATCATGAAGACCAAGTGCTAGTCCCCAAAATTCATATTTTTCATGCTTGTTAAGTTTTGAGAATGTAGAGAAGCCAAATTTTTAAGAGAAATTTCCTAAGAAAAGAAGGCTTTTTTCAACATTTGCATCTAAAAGTTTCAGAAGGTAAACAGTAACACTGTCTTACAATCTTTCTCACGCAAGCTTTTATTCCTTTTTGGTGCAATCAATTACCTGGATTTTGGACAAGGCATGTTTTTTGGGTCTGTGAAAGGTCATATAAAGCTCAGTTACTAGGTTGTGACTGCACAGGGAAGCAAGAGGATACTGAAATGTGGAAAAAAAACTGTTTTTTACATTTTAATGTATTCAAATTGGTTCTAGTGATCGTGTGATGTGATAGCAGAGGTAAAATAAGGCACTTGTTAAGCACACTATGCATCAAAAGCCAAGTTGTTTGATTACTTTTGTATTTGTGTTTCTTGTGATGTGTGGGATCCAAATGGTACCAGGAAACATATTTTCAAAACAAGAATCATGTACATATAATATTTGATTGATTGCAAATTTGTTGAGAAATTGGATGCAAATCAATTGGTTGATTGATCAAGCAATTGATTTGGGATTGTGTTGAGATTTCACAGCTCACCAATTCTGTTCCACTCGGGGAACCCCACTTCCCCGGTTCACCACACCAACAAAAATTGGTTGGATATGACCAAAACAGGAGCATCTGATGATCGCAGGAGCTCCTCCTTCAGTGCATCAAATCAACCTTGATCTATTTCTCATCCTTTCCTCAATCTGTTCTTTCTCTTTCTTCATTCTGTTTCCATCCAACCACAATTCCTTCTTCCTCCTCAACTCACCTCTCCTTGCTGTGAATGATGCCTGGTGAGATTCATCTCCAACTGCCTTCATTTCATTGATCACAATAACTCACCTTCAATACCATCTCAGTCCTTCCTTCCCAAATCTCTACTCAACCTCAAGAACTCCTCAATTGACCAGACTTCCGCCAACTCTTGCCTCTGACTATGGCTCACGTAGTCTTGACTTCCTGTTTATTCTCTGTTGTTCATGGTCTATTTCTGTTCTTCTCAGCCTATTCTTACTTTTCTTCCTTTTTTGTCTCTACCTCTCAGTTGTGAAATCAATTTTCCTCAATATTATCTCTTTAGGGTCAAATGCCAAAAGCGCCTCCCAAGCACAATCAATTGTCAAAAAAACAACTGAGAGAGAATCCTAAGTTGTTACCATGGACTTCTTCCAGCAAGAAATGCTCAAGAATGCTCTTGAAACAATCCCTCTACTCAGAGACAAAAACTATGGCATTGGGAGAGATAAGATGGATGCCGTACTTGATGTCAGAGGATGCACAAATGCCATGAACAACAACACCTATGTCTTGGATTCCGCTTTCAACAAAGAACTTAAACTTATCATAATCTCTAAACCCAACTCTACTGCTCCCAAGAACATTATCACGGCCAAAAATAGGAACTCAGAAAACCCTATTTCAGGCCATCATCCATAAGTTTGCTTCATTTCATGCTTCAAATTTTGCAAAGGTCTTCAACAGTTTCCTTTACCTCTCATTCAATCCAAACATATTGTTGAATTCATCAAAAAAGTGTGGCCACAGTTGGGATCAAATTGCCCAATGAAAATTGTGGTGTATCTCATTCTCTCCAAGTTTCCCTTCTCTATGGACAACTTAAAAAGGCAAATCATGTATTGGATAAGGAACTCTTGATTGATTATGTGCTGAACCATTGGAATCAACTAAAAAATAAATCAGTGAATAAATCCTCTATCTCAAACTCAAGAGCAAAAGGAGATGTTGAACTTTTTGGGAGAAAACCCACCTCCTCTCATCAACATTCAAGCAAGGGGTCTGATCCGAAAAGATTTGTTGAAAGTTATCATCACCCCAGTAAAGAAAAAAATCCCCCAGTCGGAGACTGTTGGCACCTCCATCCAGCAGTGGCTCCAGAATGTTGGAAAGAGAATCAGGAAAAATGGAATGCAAAGAAGGGAGGATCAAAGGGAAAGCTTGATTCTAATTCAGCTCACTACTTGGCTCTCCTAAACCTTTGCATCAAACACAGCAATCCAAACCAGCATTTCTTTCTTGACAGCAGATTATCAGTCCACATGCTCAAAAACAGTTGATATTTCAGTGAAATGAAACCCTACTCCGGCAATTCAATCAAAATGGGGAAGGAATGAGCCAGTCTGCTGATAAAAAAGAAAGGAACCGTGATACTCCTCTGGAACAATCTCACCCTTGAGCTCAGAAAAGCATTCTACATACCAGATGTGACCATCAATCTAATCAGTGTGGGTGCCCTGAATGGCAAGGGTTGCACAATCAACTCCAGCAGCAAACAATTCACGGTCTTGCATGCAGGTAAATCTGTTCTGAAGGGAGTGAGTAAGGATAACCTTTAAACTCTGCCAACTCCCTCTCATGGCTTATCTTCCTCTCCCAAGTCGCTCTTCAACTCTCTCAACTCGCCATCCAAGGAGGCCTTACTCAAGATCCGCAGAAAATACAGTCATGCATTGCTTTCAAGACTTGGTCCTCTCATCCAAAACATTCCAAATAACATCAAGAAAAAAATTCAGTGCGTTGAATGGGTTAAGAGAAAGATAAAAAATTCCTCTTTTAAACACTTGTCCACAAGGTCCTCCAAAGTTTTTGACCGGATACACCTGGATTGTTGTCTTTTGATGTTCAAATTATGTAACTAACAAATTTAGTTACCTTATTGCTATCTTACTGTTTTCATTATCTCATTACCTTTGTCTTAGGCCCCCTCTGGGGCTCTCTAGTTGTCTCTAACCTTCTGCCTCAGGCCCCCTTTGGGGTTCTCTAGTTGTCCATAAATACTGGTCCTTCCCTTGGACCATGAATGAAAATCATCTGATTACCAGACAACTAAACCGTAGTGTCCCTTCCTCCCCTTCAGATCAGTTCCACTTGACTATACATATACTTTCCATCCGTCCTTGGCTCTTTGTAGCCTTATCAATCCTTCTCATTTGGCTCTTCAGTAGCCCACCATACTCTTTCCTTCTCCAATCAACCTTGCTTCTCACCTTAAAAATTTTCATGGATCTCATGGGACCGATCCGACTGTCCCCCAAGTGCAGCCACAGATTCATCCTCTCTCTTGTAAACAAATCCAGTGGCTATATATTGGCCTTCCCTATGACTTCAAAGGACAAGACTTCCAAAAAAATTATCAGCCTGCTTGAGAAGGAGCACCACCATTGTGGGTTATACCCCTCCAAGGTTTTCTCTGATGGAGGGACAGAATTTTTCAACTCCAAATTTTCATCTTACTTGGAGGAAAGCCAAATTAGCCACATCATCTTGGAAAATTATCATCCTGAGCATAATGGTCAAGCCAAGCAAGCAAACCAAACCATCATTGAATCCACCAGGGACATGCTCAAGGACAGCCATCTTTCTCCCTCAATCTGGCTCAAAGTAATCAAGGGATGCTGGCTCATGCTCAACCACATCCCCCTGAAAGGGAAGACTTAAACTCCTTGGATGAAGATGCACATTCAAGTTATTCCTTTTTTGTTCCTGAAACCAATTGGGAACCCCTGCCTCTATCTCATCAATAAGAGACAGAAGGAGTCCAAGTTTAATTTGAAGGGTGAAGAGGGCACATTAGTAGGCTTCAATATTCTTCTTCTGTTGTATCAAATTCTGACTAAGCATGGTTCTGTTGTATCATTGAAGAACGTCAGATTCCTCCGCATGCCTCCGCCAAGAATGAATGGCCTGAAGTTTTAGATCAATCCCAAGCCAAATGGCAGCAACTTGGCGCCAGCTCTAGACTCTGCTCCTGAGCCTCCCCTCAATCCTCAAGTACTGTGGACCAGCTATTGCAACCAATCCAACAATTCAATCAGCTCAGTAGATGAAACAGAGCCCACATGTCAGTTTTTGGACAATTCTGATTCATCCCCACCTGCAGGGAAAACAAGTCCAAAGGTAATTCAGGAGAATAGTCAAACTGAACAGAAAGCTGTCATGCCCTCTGGTTGGGTCCTTAGAGACCGCTCATGGATCATACCTCCTCAAAGATATGGCTTCTATTGTTACTACAAGCCAAAGACATAAAAGGATGCTCTTAGCTGTGACAAATATCTTGAATGGACCAAGGCAATGGACAGCAAGCTGGCTTCAATTGAAGATCTTCTTTTATGTTAAGAATACAATGGTCCTTAGCCAAAGAATGCTCTCAAGGTAACATGGATCTACAAGATCAAACAGAACTGTCATAAAGGCCGGGTCAGATAGAAAGCTCAATTGTGTGTACAAGGGTTCAATCAAATCAAGGGACTGGAATACTCAGAGAATTTTTCACCAACGGGAAAGCCCTCAAACTTACGCCTGCTACTTATTTATGCACTCAAATTGAGGCAGAAGATCCGGCAGTTTGTTGTCAAAAGTGCTTTTCTGCACTCACCAATTGACAAGGAGGTCATTATCCAAACCCCAAAGGGCTCCAAAAGAAAATCTCAATTCTTCAAGCTCCGGAAATCTCTCTAGGGTCTCAAACAAGCTCCAAAGAACTGGTAGAAAACTCTCACAGCTTGGTTGAAAGAGTTAGGATTCAGAGAATCTGCATGTGACCCATGTCTTGACCTGTCAAATAATGGAAAATCTTGACTCTTCTTCCATGTGGACAAGCTGATTCTTGTTGGTGAGTGCGAAAATTTTGAAAGGAAGTTCATCAGTTGCTTCTCAGATTCCACTGCGAAGGACCCAGACACCATCCTGGGAATCAGAATTGAGGTGAAAGACAAAAAAATCCTACTTAGTCAACCTTAGCATGTTGAGCATGGACTCAAGGAACTTGGCCTAGAGGATGCAAGAACCAGAAAATCTCCTCTGACTCAGAATTTACAACTCAAACCGGCAACTGATGAGGAGTTCAAGCAGTTCAGGTCCCTCAATGTCAACTACTGATAATCCATTGGGCTACACAATCACATTTCATGCTACTCCAGGCCCAAAGGAAGTTTTGCTGTGTCCAGCCTGCCAAGATTCAATGCCAAGCCTGGCCTGCCCAACTGGAATGAGCTGAAAAATAAATTAAAATCTGAAAGGCACTTCTGAAATCAAGCTTTGTGTGACAGTTGACAGTACTGACTCCCTGATCTCAGCCTACTCCAAGGCTTCCAGGGCAGATGATCCCAACACCAGGCGGTCTCAAACTGGGCATGTTTGTTTTGTTTACGGATGTGTGGTCTTGTGGAACAGTAGCAAACAAAAAAACATCACTTACAGTTCCACCAATGCTGAACTCAATGCGTTTGTCAAGGCGTTTCATGAAGCCACTTGGATCAGGTCCCTGGCGTGCAAAATATTCTCAGCCAGGATCTCTTTCACACTGAAAACATTGGACTGACCAACAAGCTTGAAAAGTTTGGGTCCAAATCAAAAAATTTCCACCTAGACCTTGAAACCAAAGGAATGAGGGAAGAGCTGAAATTGGGGAACATCAAGGTCAAGCTAGTCAAGTTGGAGGAAATGACTTCTGACCCCCTCACTAAGGGTTCTTTTCTTGCAAGCCTGAAATTTCTCCTTTTGTCTTTTTCTTGGTCGCAGCTGAATAATTCTGATCCTCACAAATTCCTTGGTTTCTTTCATTTCCTTTTCTTTTTCTTGTTTTCTCTCATTTTTTTCCATTCCATTTCAATTACTCATTCTGCTGTCTCTTCATCTCTCCAGGCAAGGGGCTTTTTGAGTTTTCCCAGCTCACCAATTCTGTGCCACTTTGGGAACTTCACTTCCCCGGTTCACCACATTGAAATCACTCACTTGGATCTGACCAGAACAGGAGGATCTGATGATCACAGGAGCTCCTCCTTCAGTCCATAAAATTGACCTTGATCTAGTTCTCATCATTTCCTTAATCTTTTTCGTCTCTTTCTTCATTCTATTTCAATCCAAACACAATTACTTCTTTCTCCTCAACTCACAGCTCCTTTCCGTGAATGATGCCTGGTGAGATTAATCTCCAACTTTCTTCATTTCCTTGATCACAATAACTCACCTTCAATACCATCTCAGTCCATCCTTCCCAAATTTCAACTCAACCTCAAGACCTCCTCAATTGACCAGACTTCTGACCAACTCTTGCCTCTGACTATGAATCACGCAGTCTTGACTGCCTGTTTGTCCTCTGTTGTTCATGTGCATTTCTTTTCTTCTCAGCCTATTCTGATTTTTCTTCCTTTGTTGTATCTAGCTCTCGGTTGTGAAATCAATCTTCCTCAATATTATCTCTTTGGATTGCTTTCTTGATCAATTTGAAACAATCAAGCAATTGATTTGGGAATTATTTATTGATAAACTTCAAAACAATCAAGAAATTGATTTAGGATTGGTTTCTTAATTTATTTTCAATTTATTGAGTGGTTGATTGCAAGGGGAAGGGGTTGGTACCCATTCCTATAAAATCAATCAATCATTCATCAGCTTGGGCTTCCCAACCACCAAAGTTGGGCCTGATTTCATTTGGAGCAAGCATATCCACACTCAAGGCAACCTGTTAAAAAATGTTTTTTAATATTTGCAAGGCTTAGTTCCTAAACATTACCAAAATGGGAATTTGCAACACCAGGGCCAAATAAGTTTCTCTGGCTGTCCAGTGACCTCATTTCACCATCCAGTTCATTTGCTGGCCCATTTAATCCCATTAAATGGAAATTCTGTTCACCAATGAATATTCTTGAATTCATCTCAGTTTACATAAAAAAATAGCATTCAAATCTTATTCACCATGGTTGAAAAGGAATTTCACTTGTAATTCCCAAATGAAAAAACCTGAATTTACCTCAATTTTTGCATTGATTCAACTTGGACTCACTTGACATTCCACATCAAATGATAATTTTCAATTAAATATTGTGTATTTTGAGATCCCAGCTAAAATCCCTGTTGTAGAGACGCATGTATAATTATATAAATAATTTAGCAAATAGCTTGCTGGAAGTCCTTGAAGGGAAATTTAGTATAAATTCTACTCATTTAGAGTATTAGTAAGACTAAGTAGGTTTTGAATTGCCTGCCGTTCTAGTACTATATTAAGTCTGCAAAATAATTTATTTAATTTAATGGCAGGTTTCTTTGAGACTTTAAATATGCCTCAGATCATACCTTGACTTGATAATTAACTGTTATTGGTACAATTTGATGAAGAATGGACCAGATTCAGTGGATTATTGGTTATTGATTGATCAGATATATTTGATCTTAACCAATATCCAAATATTAAAGTGTTCAAGGTTTTATCAAAGTGATGTTTCAGGAGAGGACCCAAGGATGTGTTTAACCACAGGGGGCTGGTTGAAGGAATTTTGTTAGTTTCTTTTTTTGTGCTCTCTTTCTCTGTAAGGTTTATTTAATGATTGATGGGTTTTTCTTCTTTAATTTGGTTCTAAATATTTAGGTCACAGAAGAAAACTTATTTAATAACCTGTTTGTTGTTTGAATTGGTTAAAAATGAGTTATAACTTGGTCTCTGATTTCCTGTTCCTTTACGATTGGTTCACTCATACTATTTATCTGGGTAGGTACCACAGATGAATACTGATTTGTTGGGTGATTGGGTTGCAAGAGAGCATGAAAGGACAGATGGCATGATGGGTTGAGATTTAAAACTTGGATAGGGCAGAGTGTCCCTCCTCAAATAGAAAGTGTATGCCCCCAGGGGTTCTCAAGGCTGCACCTGATGTTTCTCCCTTTTCTGGTGAGGAAAAGTGAGATACAATTACATGAGATATTTCTGCTGGTTTTAAAAAGCTTGTAGAGTTACATGACACATATGTTCTGGTTGCAAAAAGCTTGTAAAGGGGTTTCACACATGCACATCCCTGCATAAACTTCTGTGAAGTGCAGATAAAATATACTCCTTTTAAGTAGTGGTGGTTGGTTTGGTGATACTTGATTCTACCTACACGTGTTGCTATGCAATGACTGGTGGTTTGTTTGATGTTACTAGCTTCTTCCTTCACCTTTTTCTGTGCATTACTGGTGGTTTGTTTGGTGATGCATGTTCTTTAATTCATGCATATATTTCTGGGTAGGCGTAGGGTGAACTTTTACTGGTTGGTTGTTTGGTATCACATGCTTCTGAATAAATAAATTTCTGTGTGGTGCTGGGGTTGTTTGGTACTGGTAGTTTGTTTGGTTCTGGTTTAGACTGGTTCCACTTTCTTCAGCCTATACTGTTCCTTTATAGTTCTGCACAGCCTCCTATATTTATATTTGAATGCATTCTGGTTAAGGTGACAGGAACTGAACTAGTCACACTGCCTTATGTATCTGTATTTCTATATTCTGGCTGACATGACAGGGTTGGTGTATGGTCCTTGTTATTAGTGTAAGCTGTCACTGGTATGCACTTGAGGCTTGCAAAGTTATGTACCTATGCCTTCCACACAGCTGTGACACCTGTTTGGATATCAGTTTGCCTTAGTTGGAGGTTTGTAGGGCTGTATCTGCTAAAAGAACGGGCATAGAGGAGTAATTTTTCTGAGTGACTATAGGTTGTTTTTGATGTATAACCCATTAAATTTGTTAATTTGAGGGTTTGAGCTGTTCTAATACTATAGAATTTAGGCTCATGGCCCTAGGACAGGTTTGTTCTACCACACCATGATCAATATTTTCTACAATTCAATGAAAATTTCATTCTGATTAATTTCAGTGTTCATAAAAAAAAATTATTTCAAAGTCTGTGTGATATCACTGTTTTGTACAATGACAGAACCAAAATCTTCCAAGGTGGGCCAGTTTTTCTGATTTTTTAGGGTCAAGCTTAGGTCTGTGAGGCTGTAAGGTAATTTTTATTTCTTGAGGTCAATTTTACATTTTTGCCTGTGTCTTTTATATTCCAGGCAGAAGTGGAAGAGGTGAGTTACTATTTCTTTGTGATATTTATACATGGTTCTTTATGGATCAAAGAATTTCCTTATCTGCAAGAGGTTTTGGTTTTGGCTTCAGCATCAAATTTCAAATCCCAGATGTTGCACAAAAATGCTAGTATTTTGATGCATGCATCCAAAAACTGGCAATCTGGTGCAAGTGAGCAGGGTGGTAATTAAAAAATTTGAGGCCCATTTGCATGGATACACATCTTGGGAGAAAACTTGTGAAAGTTTAACGTACTTAAAAGGACCATATAGTATGTCGACTAGATAGAAGCAGTGTTGGTGTCATTTTTGTTCATCTTTCTCTTCATCTATCTCTATACAAACTTCACAATACGTTGTTTTCTCTTCAAAGAGCTTTCATGCGCATCATTCATGTTTTGTCTTACGCGCTGTGTTTGCACTCTCTGGCTCATTCATCTCACGCACCGTATCACAACACTTCATCCACCACTCAATTCAATCAACGCCATAGAGACAAAAAAGACTCAAGACTCTTCAACAAATCAGTCTTCTCTCTTCAATCATTCTATCCAACCCAACACCAATCAATTAAATCTTACAATCAACTTCTACCAATCCAACCAACCAATCTTCCATATAAGTTTGCGTACTCCTCAACTCAATCTCCCAATCCAAACCTCATTCAACACCCCAACTCATATGGACAAGCGACCAGTCAGATCTTGGTAAGAACAATATCTGGCAACTTGTCAATCAAACTGGGACTTACTTTAATTCTCTCAGTTACTTGTCCCTACACTAGATTTTCTGAACTGGCTCTGCATATCATCTCCTGGATGCTTCTCATCAAGTCTTTTCTCAATCATTTCTTATAAGACTTGCTTGTCTCAGCCAGCCTGTCCTCTGTTGGTTATTTTTCATCAATCTTTTCATACTTGTTCATTCTCATCCTTACTGTCATTTCTCCTTTTATGAAATCTAGCTTGGTCTTGGTTTCCAATTCAATTTCTATCACGGTTAAAAGCCTGCTCCAATTGTAACAATGGATCAAACAGGAACCTCATCCACGCCAGGACCAGGCAGGGACTATACCAATTAAAAATCACTAGCTATCAAGTCCCTCATCAAATCAATGCCGCTCCTAACTGCCAACAATTACATCATGTGGGGGAAAAAATTCAAAAAGCTCTTCAAATTACGTGTTATATTCAATTTCATGAATGCAAATGACTTGACCAGCCTGGATGAGGATACAAACCAGGAATTTGTAGCGCACATTCTTGCCAAACTTGATGCAAACCCTTACAACAATATCATTGACAATACAAACAAGTACAAAGCCAAAATAATCTGGATATCCACTCAAGAACACTTTGCATCCTCCCAGTCAGCTAAAAGAGCCAGTGTTTTAAGCGGGTTCTTGCATCTCTCAATGGAAAACAACATTGAAGCATTTGTTATGACTATCAAAATTTATCTCAAGAAAATGACAGAAGTCAGTATCAAGCTCCCCTCTGATATAATTGCCTACCTTGTACTTTTCAAGTTTCCTTCATCAATGCAGCACATGGAATCTCAAATCATGCACTCAAAGATGGACATGAAGGTCAATGTGGTGCTCAATCACCTGATACAACATAAAAACGAGTCGATTGCCAATGGAGAACATTCTGAACCGGTAAACTTTGCACTATATGAAGGACCACAATGCAAGAATGAAAAAAACAATCTGGCCATAACCTCCCACTCTTCCAGCTTGTGATGGTTTGAGTTTCCTGAACTCAAATCTGCCAAGTATTTGAATTGTGGATCCAAGAAATTCAAACCTAACCCAAAAGACAAAGCACATTTCTACAGTTTCTTCTGCGGTCTCAGTACAAATGCCTTGACAGAACCAATCAATCAACAACGCTTCATACTAGATTCCAGTTGTTTGATCCATATGATAATTGATTGAGATTCCTTCACCTTCTTTGAAAAAAGAAATGGAACCGAAAAAATTCAAACTGGAAAAAGAGACGCAGCCATCATGATCAAGGGAAGTGGCAAGGCAGTGTTGTTCACCAAAGATGCCAACCTAATTCTATCAAATGTCGCCTGGGTGCCTGAATCAATGGTCAATCTGATCTTGCTAGGGGCTCTTATGAGTCAAGGTGCTAATCTGCGCGTTGACAGGAGCAAATGTCCACATTTCTTTGAGCTGATCTCTGAAGTTTGTACTCTGCTCTCCGGTTCCATCATTAATAATCTCTTTGTAATCAACATGGCGGATAAAGCAAGAAATTCTAATCATTTGAATGTAGATCTTTCTGTAATTCATCAAACACTGGGAAATGCCAGTCTGTATCGAATGGAAAAGTTTCTCAAAATCAAGCTCACTGATTTGCAACAAAACTCATTCAAACTTCTCAGCTGTGATAAAGCGAAGATAACCCGCGCGCCATTTAAACTTCAAAAAGAAAAAGCTCATAGCTGCTTCAAAAAAATTCACTTGGACCTTATCTGTACTATCAAAACAACCTCAGCTGTAAGCAGTTGAGATTGAACAATTGTCTGTACCAAACCTTGTAAGGAACAATGTTGCCACGGGACCTTGAAGGAGGAGCATTAAGAATGTGGGTAGAATTGTTTAAAGCCTCATCGCAGAATTTGAGCCATAAGTTACTTTGGTTTAGCAGGCATCGTTCTTTCTCCCGAATAAGGCAATTAAATATCTTGGCTAGACCGTTTTGCTGAGGAGTGGGAGGGGGAGAAAAATTCTTACTGATTCCTTTTTTGAGACAGAAGGAGTGGAGATCAGAGGAGATGAAATTTCCGCCGTTTTTGGATATCAGAAGCTTCATGGTATGCCCAGTTTGACGCTTGGATGTGCCAAAAAATGTTTAATTGCAGAAACAGCCTCACTTTTCTGTTTGAGGAGAGCCACGGAGCAGTATCCAGAGAAATGATCCGTGAGGGAGAGAAAGTAGTAAAATCCCAAGTTTGAGGTGATGGAGAAAGGTTTAAAGACGTCCAGATGGAAATCTTCAAGGAGGTTGGTAAACCTTATAAATTTGTGATTGAAAGGATTTGAGACTTGCTTGCAAGTCTTGCAGATTTGAAAGATGGTGGATTGAGTATCAGAACCATAGGAGCACAAGTTGAGGGTCTTGAGGAATTGAGTACTAGCATGACCAAGGCGCAGATGCCAGAGATTTTCCGGAGCCTTGAGAAGCATTGTGGACTGGTTGCATCGCAGGAATTTGGTTCCACAGATTTCAGTTAGCTTGTTGTATGTGGTACCTACAAAACTGATATTATCCAACTTCACCTTGAACCCTGAGGATCCAACTTTGGAGAAGGTTGCCTTAGAAGAGTGTAGTTGAGTGAGAGAAATAAGACACAAATTAATAGAAGGAATGAGTAGAACATTTCAAAGGATGATGGTTGAGCCAAGATGATTGATGAGCTTAGCTGATCCAGAATGTGTAGTGGTAAGAGAGTTGTTTGGGGAGCCAGTTCCTACTTCAAGATGGATGGGCATGCATTCAAACAGAAACTTGGGGTTGTTGACTATGTGGTGGCTCACGCCGGAATTCAGAATGGGAAGGTGAGAGTCTTTTCCATTGGAAACCAGGTAAATCTGAGCGTTGAAGTGAAGCTTGGCGCCTTTAGAGTTGCTTTCATCTTTGGCGGTTGGGCTTTCATTGACGGAGTGGAGGTTGGATGAGAAAGTTTTGTTCCATTCAGGTCTGAGGTGTGGATGAACAAACCAACATTTGCTTTCTGGGTGCTTGGCTAAAGGGTTATGGTGTCCTTTTGAACAGGGGTTTTTGGGTCTTTTCTTCACTGTGGACTTGTGTAGTGAGACTGATGGGGAAGTTTCCCAAGTTGGGTTGGTGTCAGGCAGACAAGAAGATTCAAGGTGAAGTACCTTGCAAAGCTTGTTCAAAATCCCAGTTTGATTCTAAACGAGGGAATCATTGAGGATCAGATAGTCAAAAATGTGGTAGAATGAGCTAGGAAGTTTAGCAAAGATGGTTTAGCTGAGAATATCAGGGGGAAATTTGAGTCTCACAACTGTGAATTTGTTCATGAGTTTTCTACAGTCCTTGATGTAGGCCGTCAGATTACCTTTGAAGAGATAGCGTATAAAGTTAAGCCAGATGCGGCCATGATTATTTGAAGATTGCAAAGCATATTGTTTGAGAATTGCCTGCCGGATGGCATGGGGATCTCCATTGTTGTTGTAGTTGACAATGGATTCAAAGGCAGATTCACCAAGACTTTGGATGATTATGTCTGCGGATTCATATATCTTCCTCTTTTGAGGCCCAGTCAAAGGTGATGGAGAAGGTTCAACGGTGAGTTTGAGAAGTCCTTTCCTGAAAAGATAGCTCTTGATCCTGAGCCTCCAAGATGGGAAATTTGAGTCATTTAAAGGGGGAATGTTGAGCTTGAATGAGTTAGGTTGTTCTTCTGAGTCGGACATAGAGCCTATCTGGGACAGTGAGTGATTTGGGATTGTAAATCTGAAATTTTAAAGGACTTAAAAGGACCAGATAGTAAGTTGACTAGATAGAAGCAGTACTGGAGAGAAGGAAAAAGAAAAAAGTAAGAATTTAAGAGAAACAATCCAATGTGGTACTCTTGAAGTTTGTGATGATGTGAGCTTGAGCTGTAGCGGTAGTAGTTGGTGATTGAAGTTGAAGGTGGCTGGTGATTTCCATTGATGGCAACAATTGATTGATGTTTTGTGGTAGCTTGTAGTTCAGGAGTGGCTTGACTGAATCCGTTCATGAATTTCAAGGATCTGGGCACAGGACTTCAGGATTGGAGCTTTGGCAGCAGTTGATTTTGAAGGACAAGCGTGCAGGTAAATGAAGTGACAGAGGGTGGAAAAGGACTGATAGAGACATGTAGAAAGACATAAAATGGAAAATAAAGTAGAAAGAAATAAAATGGAAAATAAACTGAGATACAGAAGAAAGAAGAGAAAGAATAAAATGAGGAAATACTTTAAGCATTTACTTGAATACCAACAACTTTCCAATTTGCACAAATCATGAAAATACCAGATGTTGCATGAGAATGCTAGTTTTTGGATGCATGCATACCAGAAATAGCAATCTGGTGCAAGTGAGTGTGGTTGAAATCAGAAAATTAGGGGCTCATTTGAATTCATAGAAATCTCAAGAACAAACTCACTACTTTTTAAAATGCTTTAGACATGATTTGCCCAAGGTTTCAGAAATCATCTTGTATATCCTCCACAACTCAAAACTGGAGAAGGGGGAAATTTGAAGAATTTCAAGCAGAATCAGAGAATTTTTATTGCAATTGGAAGTGTCATGTGATTTGGAACCATGCCTTTACAGGATTTAATGCAATTAGAAGGTGATTTTAATTGGATAGGTTTTCAATTGGAGATAAGGAATAGGCTCATATATGGAATGGAAAAAAAAATAAAAAAATGTCAAAAGATGATGAAAAAAAATAAAAAATGATCATAGGTCTTGAATAGTCAGGACCCATAGAACAGCTTTAAAAGTTTCTTCCATCTCATGGAGTGGTAAGGATTGAGTTCTTTTGGTTAAGCTGGGAATATTATGTGCTTGTTTGACTTGGCCACGGTTGTGGACCTCAAGAGTCATTTGTGGCATGGAGGATGGTACCTAAGGGCCTTGGGAAATTTTTATTATGTGTTTCTGTTGGGGCTATTCTTGGTCATCCAACACAATTGAGAGGCGAAAAAATGTGCTCCTTGGAGACCAAGAAGGGTCAAAAAAAGCGAAAGGAATTTGTATTTGAACCTTTAAAAACCATTGACTTTGAAGGAAAAGATCTTGGAAAGACTATTGTTGGTCCCAAGGAAGCCATCCTCTCAATCCAACACCCCAACTTGGTCCAATACATCAAGTCAAATTAAACCACCAATTTTATAGTCCTCATTGGTGCGGGTGGCTTATAACATCAAGCACTGGTCACATTGGCCAACCAAAAATTTGTTAACCTGCCAAACTCATACTCCCCTATACCACTCAGTGGACACAGTAAAGTTGAGCCAACCAGCTTCACCAGATCTGAAGTTTGTATCTTTGATGATACCATGGAAACCATCAAAACTTCAATTTCTGTTGAGAGAATAGGTTGGAACTCACCTGGCCTATGTCGCATGTTATTCATGCAAGTGATATTTGGTAATTTGTTTCAATCCCTTGGATTGAGCCCATTTATGATCTCATTTTTGAGTCATTTTCTGTCTAGTAAAAACCCGGCAAATAGCTTCCTATCTTTCTCCACCTCTTAATCCAACACAGGCCTTTTGGGAATCTACATTCACTCCAAAGACCTAACAAATATTGATGATCTGGTCTACATCATCCTGCAAGAATTTCAGTGGCCAGCTGAAATAAAGGTGGCCCATGCAAATTTTCAGTTCAAGGCATCCATGCTCTTCATTTTTGATTCTTCCAACAACATTGCCAATGATATTGGCCAGCATCTAGTCACTTCTGGAAAAAAGATGACCCCTCAAGAGATATAAATGGCCTTCAAGGCTGTTGGTTAAGTTTCTCAAAAGCACTTCTGAGATAATCAGTGGGGCAAAATTTTGGTAAACCCGGTTAGCTGCCTTGGGTTACCTTGAAGGCCTCCTGGAATGCAACCAAATCAGACCAAAGATGCTATATCTATTTTTTAGATTATTCTCACGGTAAAGTTAGAATCTCTGCTTCTTTTGAATTCCATTTTAAGAATCATTCCTATCAACATCAAAGGCTAAGACAACCATTCCTTGAAATACTGCATGCAATCAATCTGAAGTTCACTATCACATTAGTTTGTAAGCATTCTGATTTTTCTATCATTGCTGTGGTAATAAGAGAATATAATGAAAAATTTTTCAAGTTAAAAGAAATAGAACTGAGATTTTTGAAGATCATTTTCAAATGTCTATAACTTGAGAAGGTTAGTAAACAATTTTACATGATTCTGACATGTGTTCAGAACTTCAGCTGCCAAATAAAATTGAGAAGAATATCTTTAAATTAATTGGAATATACATAAAATTATGCATATTTTGAAATTACAAACAGCTTGATAGGATTCATAAAAACAACTTCAGCCAAAAAAAAAATGAAAATTATTTCCTTTTGTCCAGTGAAATGATCCTGAAATCAAATTTGATGATTGGTTAAATGAGGGTGAATTTTATTTTCAAAAGATTGACACAAGAGTGAATTTCATTTTCAACAAAGGTGAAAACCACTTGAGCTCTACTTTCCATCAAGGTGAAATACAAAATCAAACCTGTATATTTTGTGATGAATGATCAAATCCATGATAGTCTCTTCATGGTAAAATTTTGGATACTTATTTCAGAAAATGTTGGCCACATATAGTGACTTCATGTCACTGGTCACCCAAAAATGAAAATGTGGCCCTGGTGAAATCGTGGGATTAGGTTTGGGATCAGGCTTGGATCAAATGAGATTGGAGGATGATTGGCTAGGAAGTAAATTGGAGTGGATGCTGGAAGATGATTGGATGAGATTGGGATGTTTGATGAAAGGTGATTTTCTTCATGACCATTCTGAATGATCTGAAAAAAAAAGTCATTGTTGATACAAGTGTAAACGTAGGCCTCATCATCAAGTGCATCCAAGACTTCTTTTAGGTTTAGATCATTTTTTTATGGAATTAGGTTATCAGGGGGGGATGTCTAAGAAATCCTTTGGTAGACACCTAATTTAGAGATTAAAGTTCATCACACTGGAGCCAAGTTGAATTCAATGAAGATCTGAAGATGTAGACAAAACACTAGCTCAACAGTCACATAACTCCCCGCACTTCCTCAAAGAGAATCTTCCCAGCATCCATAAAGGGCAGAAATTCTTTCGTTGTTAGAGTTAGCACATTCTTGATAGGTCTTGAAAAATTGGAGATGGCTGGGGTAGGATAACAATTGGGGGTTGGTAGTTGGTTTGAAGGAATCAGTAACTTGGATGAGGTTGGTGGGTGGGATGAGACCCAACCTGATGATGGGTTTCAGCCTCCTGGATGCCAAGATCCTTGCAATCCTTTAGCTAACAGAGGTGATAGAATAAATAATAAATATATTATTCAATAAATTCATCAAAAACCCATAGAATATTTGAATAAAGTTTATTGCAAAGTTTATTGATTTGATATGGTTTATTTTTAGAAATCAATATAAAGAAATTTATTATTAAATATTTTTATAGAGGGGCCAAAATTATATTGGGGATCTTTAACACCTCTCTTGAGGGAATTCAGTATGAGAACATGTAGGCCTGGTTAGTTGGGAACCTTTAATTTATGTTCTTAAAGGATATTTTTCCCAAAGAAAATATGTATATAAAATACACAGTGGAGTGGCAGGGCTTTGTAACCAAGCTGCCACGACAAAGAAAGGATAATAAGAATCACTTTTATATTCTTAAATCCTTTGGTACCTGTTTGTGAGATGCACTGATGGGTTTAACCTTTTTACTGGGGTTATAAGGTTGTTAAGCGGTTTCAATTGATAAAAAGGGTTGGGGACAAACATTATTAATCAGAATAAAGCCATAAATCACTTACTTATCTCTTATAAGTATGTGATTACCTTGGCACGGTGTCTGGATGTAAATATAACTCGGTCTCTGGGTATCAATATCCTCAAAAGAGCTTTTTATTTATAGATTTTTGAGTCACAATATTGTCCTTCTGAGGGATACAGGGGCTCAAAGGGACAAACACTGAGGCTGGTAGGGTAATCAGTGGCAGCCTGTCACGTGTTCCTGGTGCTGTAGCACGGGTAGCATCTAATTCCACAGGGTATGGGAATTATTCTACTTTATAATTGATGTTTGGACGTGTGAATAACACTAATCTGTCCTTTTTATTTATTATTTAATTAATTATCCTTAGTAAATTTTCCAATTAATTTAATGATTGCTTTAATAGACATTCCTACTGATATTCTGATTTCAGGTGAGTTCTAATTATGTATTAAATAATTGGAGTAAAGTCATGATATTGATTTTACTTCTTATTTTCGAATTTCATCTAATTTACTAAAATGATTACTTAAAAATATAATTCATGGGTATACATGTAATATTTTTGAATCATTAGTTTTCTTAGTATCTCACAAAAATATTTATTTTATAAATTCTCATAATAGTATATTGCAGTATTTTAATATATTTTTAGAAGTAGTCATTATCTTATTTTCGACATTTTTGGTACTTCGAATTTTTTTTAATAAAAAATACGTATAAAGTTTATTTAGGTATTTTTATATAGTTTAATGTATTTTTATATAGTTTTTTTATATAGTTTTATGTATTTTTATAAAGTTTTATGTATTTTTAGACTATCTACTATCCACAGGATCATTTATTACATATGTAGAATGTTCCTGTGTAGGTTGTAGCATGTTTGGGCGGTACCTAGGTTTCTCAGGCCGCCTGTCACATAGTCAACCCATAGTCCCGCGGCTGTAAACTTTTCAGAGGCCTGGGGCTGCGTAAATGGCTTTGACAGAGTGACAGTGCTGTGGCTTAGCCCCGCGCGAGTGTATTGGCTGCCGCAGGTTTTTGTGGGAATTGTGACAGAACATATTTCCGTCTGTAACTCCTAAAATATACACAACACCTCAGTTCTGACTGAATTTTAGGTGTGAAAACTATACGTGAAAATAAATGTGAAATATTTAATTGGAAAAAAGGTTTGATAGTTGTGCCGTGGTATTTTGGTCTTTCTTTCCTTACTTATTTAAAGATATAAGGAGTTGGATTTCAAGGGTGGTGTCAGTGAGTGACCCTACCTAATTTTTTTTGGAGAATCCATTTTTGCAATAATATTTCTGGTTTTCTTACTCTTTCTTAGGTTAATTGTATCATTATTATTCTTATTTGATTTCTGTTCCTTTTGAAGCTTGCTCTGCAATTGTAGCAAGCTCACAATGGGATGATTGGTGGTTTGTGGTTTTTGTTGATGATGATTGTCAGATTGGAGTTTGAATGAAGGCATTAGGATGAACTTGTTGGATAAAGAGATTGTTCTGAGGTGTTGCATATAATTTCAATCTGAGTCCTTGTATTATTTAATTTAGGCTGAGCTTTTCCAAGGTTAGATCTGGATTGATAAGGAGGGTGGGAAAGTTCTTGAAAATTATTATTGAGATTTGTATAGAGTTGAGATTGGTTGGTAGAACTTGGTCTTTTGTGAGTGAGTTGATGATATTCATTGATGGTTTGGAAATTTGGATTCTGTGAAAACATGCAAATGGATGCTGATGCATAAATCACGTATTTTATGTTTGAGATCCACCAATTTTGTGAAAAACCACCATTTTGAAATAAAACAGTTAAGGGCTATGTGTATTTTGAAAACCCGCCATTAAAATGCTTGGTTTGGTCAAAAATAAATTGCAGGTTTTCTAACTCTGATACTACCTAATTTGAATTAATTTATGACTCAAATCAGCCTCCCTATTAAAAATACCCCAAAGATTACTTGAATGTCTGTTATCCTTGGGATACCATACCTTTCTCTATTCCTTTTTGAATTCACATAATCAGCCCAAATCTGATAGAATATATCATACCTGAATTTATAATCTCGGCAGGATTCGATTTGGATGATAAATTTGGCATGATATAAGTATTGATTTCCATTAGAAGTATTAAAATTATCATATTCTTCAATTTTACAATCTTTACCATCCATGATTTAGTGTTCTTTTGCTTTGATAAAGTTATTTACAAGGGAAAATTAAAAACAGGCCCAAACTTAGTGATAATGAAATCAATAAATCCCTAGGGAAACTGAATAAACTATCTTGATAACACCAAATATTCTTACATTTAAATTTCAGGCAATTGAATTTCTAAAATTTTGAAGTTAATTTTAATCAGGAGGCCTTGGAATTAAAGTTGAAGAGAAATCATTTTCTAAATTCATGGGATTCTATTTTTCAAATTTTTATTAACAAGAATACCTTAAATAAGAGCTACTTTCCAAAAATTTTATTTCTGTAAAGGAAATTAGTTTGGCAAAATCAATGGAAAAAATTACACTAAATAAGCCACAGTACTTCCAATCAATTGTTTTAAACTTAATCCAACACCCAAAATAATCATGGAATTCTCTCAAATGGTATATTTAAATATTTTGGAATCCGGTTTTTTACTTTCAATGGTATAAAAATGTTTGTGAAAATTAAATTCAAAATTCATCAAAAAAAATTAAAACAGTAAAAATACTTGTAGAAAAAGAATCTAGTAATAAAAAAAATTAAAAATTTTGGTACCATTGAAATTCCTTATCATTTAAAGTCTCTGGAAGAATCTTTGAAAGGCAAAAATTTGATGAAAAATTGGATATATTGGTTGAGTGTAAATTTTTTGAATGCCAAGTTTGATCAAGTTTTTATTCTTGAAATTCAGTTCAAATTCTAATTGATTAGCCAAGATGTGCATTTTCAATTTTTGAAAACCACTCAGATAAGCTCCTTGAAAGGCAAATTTTTTGATTTTTCATTTATTTCCAGCTCTGCAAGATTTTTGGTGTCCTTGCAAGGTTTAATGGCAGATTTTTAATCTGTTTGTTTGAGGGGGATAAATTCAAATTTCTCTAAAATCAATTTGAAAAAATTGCAATTTCCAAAGTTTTTGGTTGTTTGAATCCCTGGATAAAAAAAATAGGAAGAATTCTCAGAAAAATTTTGATATCAGACAAAAAATCAGGAAAAATAAAGTTAAAATAAGTATATCAAATTTTAAAGTTATTCACCAACTCCTTTTTAGTTATTGAGAATTAATAACTGGAAAAAATTAACAAAACAGAGACTCTGATGTTATTGGCTTTTGTAAACTGTCAAGGTATCCTAATGCTGTAGTGGTCAAAATGAACCATTACAATTTATTGGATTAATCTTCATTGGTTGAATTACCTAGTTGTGTTTTATTTGAAAAAATTTCCCACCAATTTTTTCAAATGACTTTACAGGAAATTAATAATGAAATTCCAATCAAGCATCAAATTAAATGAATTTTCCCAGTGGAATATTCAAACCACATTTCCTAGCCTCACCTAGTATTATTGTATCAGAAAGGCTTCCTTCCCAACCAAGCATAAAGAAGATAAACTTCAATTTCAAATCACATATTTCACAAGTTTCCTAAGGGGAATAAATATTTCTGTTTCTGTAGAAATATGTCTCATTGTCATTGAAAAATACTTGTGAGTTATTTCAATAGGAATAGAAAATTCAGTTATTTAAATGTGGATATAACTTGGAAATGTAGTATATCTCCCCAAGTTTTGGGTAGTTAAAATTTTTAAGGTAAGAGACTCTTGAATTTCCAACTGATGAGGATATTAGAATTATACTTTAATATAGTGAAGCCAAGTAAGGATGGGTTAAGGCACAACCAGTTTCAAGACTGAAGTATTACGGTGGTTAAAGTGGATAGTAAGCCTACAAAGGGCTTGATTGAATTGTAATAGGAGGAAATTTAAATCTGAATCAAATACCTCAATAAAAGTTCAACCCAGATTACCAGAAGGGGCCCCGCCACTATAGGTGGCTCTTAATTTGATAGAATCATACTGGGTGATGAATATTCAAGGTCCTGGAAAGGAAAAATTTAAATAGACAACTAGTGAGCCCCTTGAAGGGTGCCAATGACTAAAGAGCCCCTCACAGTGGGCCCAAGTCAAACATTACAATAGTGGAGGACATTGATTACTTATCAACCATGGAAGAAAAATAAATCAGTGACAGGTTAAGTTACATGAAATAATAAGTGAGGTGAGTGAGGCTATGAGCAGAAATAAATATCCAACCGAAATTCTGAAAGAAAATTAAACAAAAGATCAATTTCATTTTGGTAGAAAAATTATTTACTAATTTCCAAATGATAGTTTTGAACACAGAATCCATGACAATAATTAATATATGAGAATGAATTTTTTTAGAAAAAAACTTAACAAAAGAACCAGGAATTAAATATGAGAATTTATTGGAAGATCTTTAAAAATTAATTTGATATACCTATCAAAGTTACCATTAATCAATGAATACAATGAAACTCCCAACATTTATTGCAACATTATACATTTTCCTTGAGCTGGGCATTAATATATATTGCGTTTCAGACTCAAGTGTCATGAAGGTGTTCACATCCATCCCAATATTTCCAATAAAAAAGGAAACTTTCTGATTTATAAAGATTTGTTGCATCCATTGCTAACCAGAAATTATTGATATTCTCTTGGTGGCTGGATTATTTCTCATTTGATTTGAATAATGATAAGCTTAATTCTTTAGCATGATTAAGCCTTGCATAGAAAGGAAATTAATTCTTGCCCCGTTTTGTGCATAATACCAATTTTGTATCAGTTGATTTGAAAATTGTGTGTTCTCCTCTTCATTTTTATCTATGGGAGATTGATTTTTTGCAAGTTGAAATGATGATATGAAATTGTGAAAAATATGCTTCATTGATTAGATGAGAAGTAAAATTTTCATGCAGTTTATAAAATTTAAATAATTGGTATGGCTATTTTAACACCACTAAATTAATGATTTCATTCCCCATTATTGGCCTGTGCATATCACACACTCATAAATTTGGTGTGCACAGGCCCATAAGCCACTTTATTTGGTGGGAACAAGTTCAATTACCAAAACAAAAAATATTTTTGGTGTGTTGAAGTTTGCATGCCGAATATTATGCCTGTGGAGGTGTGCATGTAAATTAAACTGGAATGTGGATCTTTGAAGTCCAAAAAATGGTGTTTGACTCAAAAAAGTTTATTTTTGTTTCAAGAATTTCTAAAAATTATAAAAAATACTTAAAATGCTTTTGAAATGAAGAAATAAAATTTAAAATGAACAAATTTATGAGATATGAACTATTGTAAAAACAGAAACATAATGAAAGGAAGGGGATATATTTTATTATTTTTAAATCAATAATTTCCAGAATTTCATTAATTCCTTCCAATAATTATAGAAAAATATACCTATGAATACACCCATTGTGAAAATTATGGCCATAAATTAGCTTAGGCAATTGAGCAGTAATTAAAGCAAAAAAAATTCAGGACACCTTTTGTCTTTAATGGCTTATGGTCTGTCACAATGGGGCAATATTTCAGATTATTGATTGGTTAATTGAAAACAGCAGGGAGAAGAGCTTCTTGAGTACAAAAGATTGCGCTTTTGTGGTCCCCAATCATAAAACAGGGGAAAAGGAAAACATTCCGCCCCAAAGGGTTTCTAAAGGCCCTAAAAGCATTTTCATTTTGCTTGGGCTACATCATCCCACATGTAATCATTTCCTGTACCCTTATAATCAGCCTGTTCCACTCAATTTCAATGTCTCCATCCTTACAGGGCTGAAATAGCTTTTTTGCTGTTCCAACCCTAGATTTTTGTCCCTTAAAACCAGCCTAGTTCCTTCTCTGATGACACATACAGGCTGGTTTCCTCATGCAACCAGCCCCTGGCCCCTTACATGGGCCAGGTGGGACCCTGGACACACCTGGGTCTGGTCTCAGAATCAAAAATGGGGGGTGTAACCAGCAGAAATGCTGTCCTCCCTCCTCTTTCTGTTAGTTTTCTGGAAGGGGGAAGTCAAATCCCCCACCAGGGCCCTGAAGGTCAATTCCCCCAGGGCGTTGATATTGATAGATGTGCTTGGAGCTGGTCAGATTCTCCTCAGCCCATCCCCAGTCCGTGGAAGCACCAAACAACCAGGGTAGAGGGACTCCAAATGAGTCCCTCTGCCCACTAAAACTGCCCTGGTGAATGATAATGCCTGGTTTACGCAAACCCCGCATTGGCAATCAGCTTTTCTATGCTCCTGTTAAGCATGCCACCCCAGAATATTGACAGGAATAAGTGTCATTCCCAAAATAAAGATAGTGGCCATCATGTGGAGCCCAGTTTGCACAAAATTGGCATCATGATTCAGATTTTTATGCCACTGTACAGTAAGAACATGCCAAGAACACATAGATCCTACCATAGTTGACCTGATTTGAGGAAAGTGGTTAATTTAATAAGATTCATTTCACTTGGAATCATGTGGGATATTTCACTCTCTACGGGCACTGGATTTTCTTGTAAATGCCCCATTTTGAGAAACAGGAAATAACCTTTGAGAATTGTTATTACCCTATAGACTAAAAACAGACTATCTTCAAGTCTTATTATGCTGCTCCTTTTTCCTTCCTCATCTCATGCTTTCACTCTGTATGACCAGTTCAATTTATGGATATTTATTCCTGGTTTGCAGAAACTGGGCATTAAATTTGGGGAGTGTTCTGCAGCTTCAGAGAAAAATAAGAAACAGAATTTAAGAAAACCACATTTGACAATTTTTAATCCAGGGTGATTCCCATTTTGAGGAAACAGGGAATAAAATTGGAGCAATGTTAAACCCACATCAAGCACATCAAAAACACACTATTTAAAAGTATCATTATGCTGCTTATTTTTCCTTCTTCATCCCAGGCTTTTAAAATTACATTTATGGATGTTGATGGCCAGTTTCTGGAAACTGGACATCAACTTTGGACATATTTATGCCCCCATAGAGAAAAAAAGCAACAAATTTCACAGAACTCAACATTTGTCCAGATTTCTTTTAATCTGGATTGTGGGGTTTTTCACTCTCTACAGGGGCATAACACTGCCTGTGATGCGCCGTTTCCAGACACTGGGAATCAACTTGGAGCTGTGTTATACCCTGGTAGAGCATTTCAAAACCAGGATACCTATAAGCCACATCATGCTGCTTCTTTTTCCTTCTCCAACCCATCCTTTCACTCTGTATGGCCAGTTTAATATATCAATTTTGATTCCCCGTTTGCGCAGGCCCAAGAGCCATCAAAACACCATAGGTACTCATTAAATAATAACAATGGAAAAATTGCCCAATTTAAAGATGATATCAGTTAAATTTCACCTCCAGCTGGTATTCCATTTTTTGAAACTCAAGACCTTTTCCTATTACCCTGGATACAAAAACAAAGCCATATCATCCTGACAATAATGATCACAGCCCTCATGAATTTTCATCATCACATTAGTACCTAGGCATCAAGGTTTCTGCTTTGGCCTTTCAATATTCAAAATACAACATTTTTCAAAAGAATCATCAAAACCATCATCCCAACAAAAGCTCAAAGATTCCCCTCAGAATTTTTACCATCTTCAAGAATCTCAACCTGGATGCTTCACTGGAGATATATTTCTGTTTTCCAGAGTGTTTCTACTTGGTTGACCTAGAAGAAAATTTCACCAACCCTAATATCAAATGAACAAAAAATTTAAAAAGATTTGACCAGTATCCACCTTTCGCATCCACCTTGGGATCCAGGAAGACTTTCATTAACTCCATGCCTAGCAGAAGAAATTTGAAAGATTCAAAGTTCTCTGAAAGCAAAAATTTTATTTACAAAACATTTCAACAATGTCTGGAAAGATTTTTTGAACCATCCAGGTATTTAGAAAGAACTTTTAAAACAACTCCAAAAACAACCTTCTAATGTAATGAAAGATATCTGAGATTGGATTTTTTGGAAAATATTCAAGGGCCCAAATTAAAATTTCCCCTTTTTTTAAAATCCTGGGAGCTTGAAATTCACCCTATATTTTTCTGGTTTAATTATTTTTTAAATTCTAGCCATTATGCCTTTCTTTGAACCATTTCCTTGGTATTCATGAATCTTCCACCTGAAATATGTCTGAAAGCAGAAAAAATTTATCTTGTAGGAATTATACCTGGCCCCAAGGAGCCCACTGGTCCTAAACCAAATTTTATAGTCACCCCCCTAGTCAGAGAACTCCAGAAACTTTGGAATGGTGTCCCCTTCAGAAAGACATATAATAATTTTTCAACAGTTACCATCAGAGCTGCTATACTCACTGTGATATCAGATGGTGTGTCATTGCACAAGATCATAGGATTAACCAGTCATTCAGGAAGAAATTCTTGAAAATTCTTTACCGTTGAAAATTCTGAGTTAAATGACATTGAGATTTTCAATTGAACCCCAATAAATTTATCAGAGAAAAAAATCCATGTGAATAAATGGTTGCATGCAACTCAATCACACCAAGATCATCTCTACAAATAGAATGGTTTCCATTACTCAATATTGGAAGAACTACCTTATTGGGACTCCAAAAAAATGGCCAACCTTGAAAAAATGCACAACATGATTCTTGGAGCCTTGAAATATCATGCTGTTACAAAATTAAACCTTCCAGGATTCTCTTAGAAATACATAAATAAAAAGGTTCCGGAATCATCAGATGATGAATCAAATGATGATGAAGATGAAAGTGGAGAAAATGAAGATCCCAGTAAAAAAAACTTGATTCTAGAAACATTTTTTACTTGAAAAGAGATTCCCAGCAAGATAAAATATACAAGAATCCAAAGGAAAAGGGAAAGAACAGCCTCTGGCTTTAACTAAAGAAGAATTCATGGGACTTCTTCTTCATGATTTGATTTTGATTATGAACCTGTTTAATTTTTGGATACAATCACTAGTGATATCCCTGAGTAAAGCCCTCCAATTTTATCAAAATTCAAGTTTGATTCTGTTCTGCTAAAACATCTTCAACAAGTGATCAAGATTACTCTAAACCCATCAGATTGGACAAGAGTGCAAAACAAACCTTGGAGCAGAAATTAATGGAAATCTCAAGGCTGCAAAGTTTTCTCTTCTTTATGAAGCCTACATTCCCAATTTCATCATGTCCATTCCCAGAAAAAGTTGTTGAAAATACTTTCCATTTAATAACCTCTTTGAAAATTGCCACTAGTTGGAATACCAGGTCCCAAAATGGTTCTGATTTCCCCAGGCACTGGAATAAATATTTCCAAATTTTTAGTAATCTCTTCCTGGAGGAAAATCAATAGCCAAATCATCATCTTTCATGCTGATATACAGAATACCACAATGCTGACTGTAATTTAAATTAAACCCAGATAAAATACCACTTAATATAGATCAAAGGTTCTGCAGAACTTCAAATTTAAAGTCTCTGATCAACTCACCAGGTGCGCCACTGGAGATAAATCAAAATTGAAGAATTTTTAAATAATACACCAGGTCCAATCCAATCCCAAACCAAAATCTTTTCGATTCAAATCCTGAATCTTATTATGAATTCCTCAATTTTATCAGAAAATGAATCTCTTCTAAAAATTGGAAAGATTGCAATCAAATCAATAGTGCCAATGAACCAAACACTGTTGATCCCTCACCATGGTGAGATTTCATCTCCATTGCAATAAAATGGAATTATCAACAACAGAATCAAATTCTGGAAACATTACTGTGTCATATAATCTGGGCAAAGTCCCCTTGTTGGGTCAGACAAATCATATTCAGTGTGGTGGATCCATATGGGAGCATACCTGGTTACTTCTTCAAAGTGACTCCATTTAAAATTGACAGTAATTTTTGAGTTGATTGGAAGCATATCAATGTTTACAAAGTTAAACATAGGATGCAACAACAAATCATTTCTAGTGATTCTGTTTATGGCCAGTGTGCATATTTCTCTCAAAAGGGAATAATACTAGTCACAAAATTATATCTTGCTGAATGTTAAATTTAAACATTATGGAATATGAAAAATTTTATGAATTGCATAAATTTCTTTTGTTTGAATTATTTCTGGAGTGAATTCCAATTAAATTGATCAAGCATTACCTTTAAATAGAACCCAAATCTCATGAGGGAAAAAATTGTATGAATGATGAGCAATATTTTTTTAAAAAAAAACTTTTATTTCATTTCATAAAATTACAAGGAATTGTTCTCATATGTGGAAAAATGGAAAATGGTGGGAAATCAGGGAGAAATAAGGAGGAAAAAAGGGATAAATTGGGTGGAAAAAATTGGAAATCACATGGAATGTGGGAGGAAGTAAAATAGAAGCCCGGGAGAAGACCAATTTAAATCCTAATTAATACAAGAAGGAAAGAAGGAGAATGATAGGATATTAAAACAGAAAATAGAATGGAATTAAATCAGAAACAAATCTGAATATTTAAGGAATTTTGAAGCAACTAATTTTAGCTGGGGGTAAGCTTTTTTTCCAAATGATGGAAAAATTCCAGAAATAAATTGGAGGCAACCATCTCATCCAAAGGATTTGATGTCACTAGCTGACCAGATCAACCAGAATTTTTCCTGGTGGATGGAAACAACTACTTCTGTTTGAAGAAAAGGCAATGAAATCTCTAAATAGCATTTTTTTTACACAAAACTAAACAACTTCCCTTGTTCATATACATACTCCATTGCTGTTCAAATATATTGAGAAAACAACCTAAAGTTCTTTTCCCGCAATGCTGGCCTTCCAGGTTCCTGTCATGATTCTTAGTTCTTCAGCCATATTCAGATTTCTCAAAAACCTCAAAGCTAATTTGATGAAGAAAAATATATTCTGTCTTACACTGCTTATGCCAGTGGTAAATGTGTGGCTCCAGCATACCACAATTTTTCATCAAATGATGAAGCCAAAACTTATTTCAACTATCATCTTTCCAAATCATAAGTTTGGATTTACAATTACATAGGAGTCCTGAAAGAAATTTGGGCTGGCTTAAGAGAAATTTGAAGCAATCTCCAAAATCCCAAAGACATGAAGGTGCTCATCACCTGGATTTTCTGCTGGATTTGCCTTATCCTCCTCATAAAATTCCAGTCTTATCTTTTCAATCCTCTTTTTCCATGAGAGAGAAAATTCTACCTCTTACCCTTGCTCAGTTTGAATTGTGATGGTCTGATTTCATACTTGGTGAAGAGACAAAAACACAAGTATATATTTTTCATTTATTTTTCTTTTTTCATCCCACACTGACTGACTTGATCTTTTCAGTCACCCAAAACTGGACCTCAATCAACCCCACCCACCCCCATTCTCCTTCTCCTCCTCTCCCACTAATTGGACTCAACCACCCACCATTTTCTTCCTCCTCCCCTCCAACAAACACCTCACCACACCCACCAACCCAACATCAACATCTCTATCTCCAGGTTGGTCACCTTATCTCAACTCCCTTTTTCATTGCCTTTCTAACACCCCCCTTTCATCTCCCATTTATTTTTCCTTCCCACCCAGGTATCCCCTCCCCCATCTCTCTCAATCCACCCCCCCCCTTGTTGCTCTTTTGCTAACCGCTGACCTCCTTGATTCCTCCCTCCTTGGCCAACTGCACCTCCCCCTTTGGTACCTCCCTCCTGGGCCCAACAGACACCCCCACGGCCATTTCCTGAGCAACCCCTGCCCCATCCTTGGCCCATAAACCTTCCCCCCATCCTTGACAACCTTGAGCAATCAACCAGCCCCCCCCATCAGTGAAGATTGACTGCCCCCCCCTCCATCTCTAACCAAGGAACAGCCCCCCCATCTGAAAATGCCAACTGCCCCCCCCTTTCCAATCAATCAACCAGCGGCTGGAAACAATTGACCAATGAATGCCCCCCCCCCCTTCTGCAACCAACAACTGCCCCCCCCTCTCCAACCAATCAACCAGCCCCTGGCAAAGGTTGACCAACAACTGCCCCCCCCTCTCCAACCAATTGACTGGCCACCAGAAAAAATGGACCAATCCCTGCCCCCCTCTCAAACCAATTGAATGGCTTCCGGCAACAATATAACAATGACGCCCCCCCCTCTCCAACCAATCAACCTTCTGCAAGCAAAAAGTGACTGCCCCACCCCATGTCCCACTAACAACCATCCCCCCACAGCCCCCCCTCCTTGAGCAACCAACCCAGCCTCCCCCCCACCGTTGAACAAACAACCCACTGACTGATGAACCTCCCCCCCCCTTCTTCCTTTCAAAAAGCAATGGTATAATCCTCCGCAAGGACTATGAGCAATGTGGTGAAGCCTGTAACCAAAAAACAGTGAGTGAAATTACCCCCATTTCTTCCTTGGATGTACCCCCTGCTTCATCTTCCCTAGGGTGTCTGTTGACTTGATTATAGAATCAGGATAACAGAAATTGGGGGAGTGGTTTAGTCCAATCGTCTGATTTTCCCCCTGCTTCATATGCCCTATTGTGTCTGCTCACTTGATTATACAATCAGGATCATGGCCATTTGGGGGATGATTCATTCCAATCAATGGCTTTTCCAACCTTCCTTATTTATGTATTTTTTGGGGGGTTCCTTTTTGAATCAGCTAATATTGATGTAAGCAAATGAAAAAGAGCTTAAAGAGTTAAATGGAGAAGATGAGGCGCTTGAATATTCTGGGGAAGAGCATTATCCAATCCATTAATTTTTTCTGAATCACAGCAAGTAGGAAATGTGATCCAAACCAAATGGTGATTCAAATCACTGAATCCACCATGAATTTTTACACCAAGGTCAACATGGGATGTTCAATAATTCACCCAATCAAAAAAACTTCTCTTTTTCTTTCTGAGTGGTTACCTTTCTCTGAAATATCTTCTGAGGATAAAATTGGATTGGAAAGGTTTTCTATTCATCTAATCCACCGCACTACACACCCTCAACCTGTGAAAACAAAATTGGTCCTAGTTTCTGGAATGAAGTGGGCTGATGGATGGAGGAAATCAAGCCCCCCAGAAGCTTTTGGAAGATATGGTTCAGCCAAAAAACTGCACAAGGCTATGAGAGGAAATGGATTCCAGCCTCAAGCAGAAAAAGGAAAAATCATGGTGGCTGGAGAGTGGCTTTTGGAAAAACTCAGAGAATTTTCTCAAGAAATTTTTAAGAATTGTCAGAGGGGAATCATTATGGATGAAGTTCCTTCCATGAACCATATGGAGTATGATGAAGAATAGAGGATTTCTTATTTTTATATCTTCTAAAACTTTACCCTTTTTGATTTTCAAAACCTTCCCCATCAAGATTCTGATGTTAATGCCTCAAATTTGACAGGATGGATTCCCATATTCAATCCCATGAGTATAGCCAATGACAGTTATACTGATATTTTGGCTAATGATAATTTTGATATTATTGGAGGGCATTTTGAATTGAGGTATTATCATGTATATCTTGATTTTGCTTAATTTTCAGTGTTTACATTACTTGTTTTCAAATACAAAGAATTTACTAATCAAAATTGTGAAGGATTATTACCCTCCACAAATTATACATTAATAGGCTTCTCTTGTCAAATATCCAAAATAAACGGCACTAGCAGTCCAGAAATATCTTGATGGAACTTCATCATTCTCAAAAATTGGTGTATATGAAGAACAGATAAAAAATACCTGTAAATAATTTAATTTGCATTTTTTTTGTGAATGCATAGCAGTATATTGAAACATATTTTCAAGCCAAAAATCTGAGTTATCTTTCTGATCTATTTCATTGGTCAACCACTACTTACACAGGCAATTGCCAATGAAAACCTGTCTTTTTTCTCTGATTGAGCACAATCTTTGTAATTTTCCTCTTTCTTTAAATCCATATCCCCATTTTTCATATCCCTTTCAGTATCAATCTTCTTCTTTTGAACTGCTTCCTCTGCCTCTATTTGTTCCTCCTGAGCTATAAGCTCTGATTTCTATTTTTTCTTTTCAACTTCCAGATTATGCTCCCACTTCTCTCTCTCAAAGTCAATTTCCTAGTTTTCAAAATTTTTTTTCACTGTTTTCAAAGTCAATAAATCAATTTGTTTTGAATTTTTGGAAGTATTTAGAAATCCAGTTCATTTTCCCTACTTGAATCTTGCTTCTCAATTATTTCTTCAAATCCTCCAAAGCTAGAAGTCTTTCTTTGCTTTTGATGACTTTTTGGTTTTTTTCCATTGAATTTGAGGCCTTGCCCTTTCCCTTGAGTGAGGTTGATAGAGGATGACTTTCTGAACTCAGATTGAAGTTTGATGTTGGAGGCCCCATTGGCTTAAGCTTTCAGTTATTTTAAAAAAAATTATGAGGCTTTTAATATGAAATCAGTTAAAATTCATTTCAGCTTGCTACTGTTGCAAAGCAAGCTGAAAAAGTAAAAAAATAAAAAAAATAAAAAAATGTCTCATTAAAGGAGAAATAATATTAAAAATATTATTTCAAATTATGATTCTAAATCAAATTTAATGTAGGGTCACTGACTGACGCCCACCTCAAATTCTTACAGCTCATATTCTCAAATAATTTATGAAAATTCAGGAAGAGAAGCGGCCTTGGGATTTTGGTCATTTTCATATTTCACATGAAACCCCACGTATAGGCTTCACATTGAATTTTGTGTCAGAATCCAAGAATTATGTGATTTAGAGGAGTTACAGCCGGAAATTTTATTTGTCACCATTCCTGCACGCAGCAGCAGAAACCAACACATCCACGCGCCGCTGAGAAGCAGAACTGCCACCCTTTCCGCGTACCCTGAAAAGCCGTGTATGCACCCCCGGGAATCTGACAGGTACGCAGCCGTGGGACTATGGATTGAGGGAGTGACAGATGGCTTGAAAAGCCAAGGTACCATGTAAAAGTTCTAAAACTGAGATGGGGCCATACTAAATATTTAATTAATTTCCCCATGGATAGTAGATAGTCCAAAAATACATAAAATCATATAACAATACTTAAATGAACTTTCTAAATATCTTTTATAAAATATGAAAATACCGAAAATGACGAAAATAAGATAACTACAGTTTTTAAAATATCTTAAAAGACTTTAAAAATACAATTTTGAGAACTTCAAAATACCAGTATGTCCGTTACATACTGAGGAAACGTATTATGTAGGAATATTACATATATTCCCATACCTTATATATTTAATTATTTATTTCAAGTAAATCAACAGAATTTTGAAAATAAGGATCAAAATCAATATTATGATTTTACTCCCATCAGCTCATACATAATCAACACCCATCTGAAGTCAGATTGACAGTAGGAATTTCTACTAAGAAGACTTATAAGGATCCTGGGAGCATTCACTAATGATAATTAATGAAATGGTGATCAGGTGGATAGATTAGTGTTATTCACACGTCAAAACACCAATTGAAAAGTAGAATAATTCCCATACCCTGTGTAATTAGACTTTACCCATGCTACAGAACCAAGAACACGTGACAGGATACCACTTCTTACCCTTCTAGCCTTAGCGCTTGTCCCTTTGAGCCCCTTTATCCCTCAGAAGGACAGAATTGGGACCCAAAAATCTATCAATATAGAGATTTTTTGAGGTTATTGATACCCAGAGACCCAGTTATATTTATGTCCAGACACCGTTCAAATACTTATTAGAGATAAGTAAGTGATTTATGGCTTCATTAGGGCGTATCAAAGTTAGCAAACCCGCCATTAGAAACCCGCCATTTTTTTTGACAAAACCCGCCATTAAAAATGGCGGGGTTTCTGAAATACACATACCCCCTAACTGGTGTATTTCAAAATGGTGTGTTTCATGAAAATGGAGGATTTCAATCATCAAACACGCCATTAAACCCGCCATTTATGCATCATCATCCATCCACCATCCATCACATCAAAAACACCCATCCACATCAGCAAATCCATACCGGTCCCATCTCCATTGCATCACACACATCTCTATTGTTTTTCACATACCTTCACATACCCATCTTCACACAAATCCCATCATTGTCTCATCACCCCACATCACTCACCACCTTTCTCAACATGTCCAATCAAACATCCCGCCAGCAAGTTGAAAATGCAAAAAAGCTGACTGAACTTTTGCTACTGTTTGACTCCCATTCAGACTCTGATTCAGACTCCAATTTGGAATCAACTTGGTTAGCTTTGAATTCTCTGTTGGCAAAGCGATACATGGTTCCAAGAATACACACTCTCCATAAAACTATGTATGAAAGGCAAAAGCTTCATCTCATTGCTTACTTAAGCTTCCAGCAACTGTTCGGAACTTTGTTGCCTTCTTTCATGAAACTTTTGGCAATGATTGAAGACCACCAAATCTTCCAGAACAATTCTTGCAATCTCCAACGCAATCCAGCCATCCAACTTGCCGTTGCTCTTTGTAGATTGGGGTCAAATGGAAATGGAGCAGCAATCCATCAATTGGAAAATCTATTCTCAGTCAGTTATGGAAGCATTGACTTATACACCAAAAGAGTCATGATTGCTATCCTATCTTTCCATTGCTCGGTCCTTTCATGGCCAACCAAAGAAGAAAGCAAGGAGATATCTCAAGTAATGGAGACAGAAGGCTTTCCTGGTTGCATTGGTTTTGTTGATGGAACCACCATCCCCTTGAGTCAAAAACCCAACCTAGATGGCAACCACTATTTTGATTGTAAAAAAAGGCAATTGATTCATTTCTTTTCCAATTTCTATGATAAAACTTTGGATCACACACTGACCAAATATGTTCCATCTCTTTGTTTAGATACTCCGTGGCACTACAACTTGTTTGCAATAACAACAAGAAGTTCATCTCCCTCCATGCTGGCCTTCCAGGTTCTTGTCATGATTCATATGTTTTCAATTGGATGCGGATTGCCCAACAACCAGAGATCTAGTTTGATCAAGATCAATACGTTCTGGCCAATTTGGCTTATGCTAGTGGGAAATATGTAGTTCCAGCATACCGGAATGTTTTGTCCAATGATCAAGGAAAAACCAATTTTAACTATCATCTTGCCCAATCACAAGTTCGGATTGAGCATGCCATAGGAATTCTGAAAGGAAGATGGGCCAGCTTATGGGAGATGCGAAACCAGCTCCAATGTTCCAAAGATATGAGGTTCCTCATCAACTGGATTATCACTGGTGTAATCCTTCACAACCTTTTGGCCAACATCAAAGATGAATGGGACAAAATATTCCAAGATGATATTCCTGATCCGCCTCAAGTCATCCCTGTCTCATCTGGTCCCTCATCTTCTTCTATGAGAGAGCGGATTCTTCCTCTCACCCTTGCTTGCTTTGATGAGTAATTTTTGATTTTGAAATTTGTAAAAATTCCCTTCACCGTATTTTTTTGGTTTTGGTTGTTCACCCAAGATTCATAGGCTGAGTTTTTTTTTTTTATTTTTTTTTTTAGTGGACTTGAATCCAAAAACACCTCCACCTCAAACCCTGCCACTCACCAAATGCCACCCCCCTCCCCCTCACCACTCAACCCCTTCAACCTCACCCCACTCACTCACTGGTCAAACCCTGCCTCCTCCTCACCAAACCACCTCACTCATCACCACCACCTTCAAAAGCTCACCAAAACACCACCACCTTCACTCTTTACCAACCTCACCAACATCCACATCACCAACAACATACCTACCTCCCACCCAACCTCCATCAACCATCAAAGGTGAGTCCCCTCCCCTCATTGAATCACCTTTCTCTTTTTTCACCTGGCTGATCTCCTACCATAACCCTCCCTTTTAACCCCCCCAGGTCCAGCCATCCAAGCCCCCCTCCCCCTCCTCATCCTCTGGTTCATCCTCTGCCCTTGGTGAGTCCCCCCTCCCCTTCATCTTGTTCCTGCCATCAATCGCAAATTGATTAGGCAATCAATTGGCAATGGATTGAGCAATCAATTTGCAATTGATTTCCCAATTGAGCAACAAGCCCGAATGGTCTTGAGAAGCCAAGATTTCCCCACAGGTCTCATTCCCAATAAAACCTCCGGTAGTGACCCTGGTACCAACAGCTTACGTCCAACCTTACTCCTCGGCGGTATTACTCTTTTTAGCACCTTGCCACTGGCTAACACATTCTTTCAAGTCTTACGCCAACCAAGCTACGTCCTGGGACAGTCTGGTTTGCCTAGTATGATGCCAGCCGCGGCTCCTCATCATTACCACTCCTCCCCAGCTAATTCTATTCTTTTGATATCAATTCCTTCACTGCCTACCAAACTCAAAATTTTATACAACCATTCAAATTTCACCTTGATCCTCACCTTGGGTGCAGCAAGTGCCTGGGAGGGAGAAAGATGGAACGAGATGGTATGAAAAACATAAAGAGAGGTGGCAAGCAGAGGAATTGTCGATTTTCATCTCTTTTTTATTTTTTTAATCCCACCGTTTGTTGCCGATAATGAGAACGTTGCTGAAATTTTTTTTTATTTGTTTGACCGGTCTTTTTGTTTTTCCAACCCCTTTTTTGATATCAATTGCTTCACTGCCTACCAAACTCAAAATGTTATACAACCATTCAAATTTCACCGTGATCCTCACCTCGGGTGCAGCAAGTGCCTGGGAGGGAGAAAGATGGAAGGAGATGGTATGAAAAACATAAAGAGAGGTGGCAAGCAGAGGAATCGTAGAAAAAGGAGGGCTCAAATGAGGGATTCGGAAATTTCTTTGGAAGTGACTGACAACTGGATCAAGGAAAAGTTTGCCTGGTCTAGACAAAAGCTATGCCCTTTGGATCTGTACCCTGCTATCACGGCTGAAAAGAAAAAGAACCCTTGAAAACCCACCCAGGAAGAATTTAAGCAAGCAAAACAGAAAATTGGGGCTTTCCACTTCTTCCACCATGGAAAAGTTATTGTTCTCGACCAATCTGATTACCATGCTCTGGTTGCCGTCATTGAATTTGTGCCTTTGGATTGACTATCTGAGCAAGATAAGAAAGATATCAACTTTGTGACGACATTCCTTCACTGTTCAAAAAAATTTGTCAACCCGGTTGGTCCCTCAAGATCTTGGGGTGGAAAAATGTGGGCAATTTGTTGGCAAAAATTGATGAACCCTTTGGAGTTATTCGGACGTTATGTGAAGAAATCATCCATTAGATCTTCTCCTCAAGAGTAAGCTGTCCTGAACCTGAAGGCCGACAAAGTATCCCAAATTTTAGGACAAATGTTTTGTAATTTGGCCAAACTTGCCTTTGAATAAAACCGTGATACCATGAAGGACAGCAACATCCCCTCTTTCTCTTCTTTGGAATTTGGTTCCAAGCCTACACCTTTTTATTGCTCCCCACACCTCACTTTCAACTTGGATTCTTTTTACAATTCTCCTCATATTGACAAAGGCGACATCTCTGGCTATTTCTTTTTACTTGTGGTCCCAACCAAAAAATCGAATGGTCAACTTATTGAAGATACGCATGAATATCAAGTTTTGGAGGGTCAATTTGTTTTTCCTGACCTTGGCTTTGGAATTGATTTCAATCAAAAAGGTACAGTCAAAATGGTTTGGGCGGCTAAAAAGTACAAGCACTGTACCTTTCCAGCTGTGGAAACAGCAACCCATACCAGAATGGCCATGTCACTCCAAATTAATAAAAAAACTCAGAGCACTTGTAGGGACATGAAAAACGGCCAAATTTACTCTAGAGAAAAAAACATCATTAAAAAAAAAAAGATCTATATATTGGTGGGGTTAAGAATGCTCTCAAACGTTGTTGTAGTAAAAAATAATTTGTTTTTCTTTCATCCATGCAAATATATTTACAAGCCCAGCATTTGAGTAATCTGCTGTATTTCTTCTACCAATCTACCACTGCCAATGCAAGCCAAAGCTACTGATACCTTATCCTTTTTTTTGTTTTCCCATTGTTCCCTCTCCTTTTCCAGTTGCACTTGCTGCCAATCCTTCTCCTTTTCCTCTTTTTGAAACTCTAGCTCAGCTTGTTTCAACCTCCACTCAGCATCCAATTTTTGTTGATTAGCCAAAGTCTTGGCTTGCTGCTTTTGACCATCCATGGCCAGTTGACGATCCCACTTTTGCTTTTCAAACTGAAGTTTATCTGATTCAATTTGTGATTTCACTGTTTTTTGGAGGGGAATGGCAATGAGCATGATTTTGAAAGCAAGGATATTGAATCAATCAACTTACATGAATCTTGCTTCTCCATGATTTCTTCAAAGCCCGAAAAACTGGAAGTTTTTCTCCTCTTTTGATGACTTTTGGGGTTGACATTGATGGAATTGGAGGCCTTTTGCTTACCCTTGGCAGAGGAGGTTTGAGTCTGAAAGTCCTCACTAGTATTTGAAGGCAATGTGAGAGGCCCCATTGCCTTGAGTTTTGAGCCAATCAAAAATGGATGAGCCTGTTTTTTTACAATGTAAATCAGTCAGGAGCAACCAGACAGAATTGAAAACAATTTAGTTCCTTACTTGAGCAGATGTTGATGGCAACGGTGATCCAGGAATTACATCCTCCTCATTGGGCAAGTTCTCCAGTTTTTCTGCCCCAGGAAGAGAGCAATCAAAAGAAGGAAGTGAGGGGTCCAAGGTTGGGATTGACTGATCAATCAATACCGAAGTAGAAGTGATTGGAGCTGATTGTGTTTGAATATCCTCCTTGTCATCAGATGGGGGCCACTCCAAGGCCAAGGTTTCATCAAGGTCCCCATTGGTAGGCTGAGCATCCCCAGCCAAGTCCTTGGCATCAACGGAATCGGATTGTTGGGCATCGAAAGCAGCTAGGGGGGTGATGTTGGCCTTCTTTCCGAAGATTTCATCCATTTGAATATAAAAAGGACAAATGGAGTCCAACTTATCAACCACCAAGTTGATTCCTTTGGCTTTGTCCAAGTCGGTGATACCAAAGCCAGTGGAGATAGACATGGAGTGGGCCTTTTTGTACTTGGCTTGATAGTTTTTGAACCGCTCCCTCATCTGTTTGGATGACAGATCCAGCCTACCTTTTTTTTTGTTCTTGAGTTCATTGGCCATCAGGAGATAACCATTGACCTTAGAGGATTGAGGTTGGCCAACACGTGTTTTGTTGTTGGATCCAAAGCAGGCATTTTAGTTGGATGGAATTTTAAGCCAGTTTACCAGGATGATGTGATCAGCTCTCTTGAGCTGACTTGAGCCCTTGGAAGCTGATGGGGGAGGATTTTTTGTTGTGGATTTCCTTGGCGATGTTCTCGTGGGTGTGTTGGACTTGCGGGGGGAGGTTTGCTGAGGGGCCATTTGAAAGAGTAAGGGCTACGCAAGTGATGAGAGCGATAAAGTGATGAGAGTGGTGAAGTTTTGAGAGCGATAAAGTGGATGAGAGTGATCAAGTGATGAGAGCGGTTAAATGATGAGAGTGATGAAGTTTTGAGAGCGATGAAGTGGATGAGAGTGATCAAGTGATGAGAGCGATAAAGTGATGAGAGTGGTCAATCAATTTTATGATGAGGGTGGGGGTAAAAAATTTTCCGATGAGGTCGGAGGTAGAAGGAGGTGGGAAGACAGGGGTGTATGAGGCGGACAGGTGGTGGAAGCATTTAAATACTTTATTTGAAAAAACCCACTTATTTCAGGTTAACTTTGACACGTCTGATCTGAAATAAGTGGGTTTTTTTGATTTTTAATGGCGGGTTTGAAATGGCGGATTTGGGTTGAAACCCGCCATTAAAAATTGGCGGGTTGGTTAACTTTGATACCCCCTATTCTGATTTATATTATTCGTCCCAAAACTCTTTTTATCAATTTACCTTCTGGGAAACCTTTTAACCCTAGTAACAGGTTTAACCCATCAGTACAAATCCCAAAACAGGTACCTAAAGGATCCAATAATATACAAGTGAGTTTTATTATCCTTTTGCTGTCGTGGAAGCTTGGTTACAAGGCCCTGCCACTCCATCATATATTTTATATATGTATTATCTGTGGGCAATATCTCCTTTAAGAATATAAATTAAAAGTTCCAAAGTAACCAGGTCTGCGTTTTTTCAAAGTGAATTCCCTCAAGAGAGGTGTTACAGGTCCCCAAAATCATTGTGGCCCGTCTATTAGGTTATTTAATAATCAATTTATTAATATTGATTAATAATATTCAATCATAACCAAACCAATCAACCTGCAATAGCTTTATCCAAATATTTTATGGTTTTTTGCTGCATTTATTGGATAATATATATATTATTCATTCCATAACCTCTGGTAGCTAAAGTATAGCAAGGATCTTGGCATCCAGGAGACTGAAAATTCACTATTCAAGAAAATAAGAACCATACTTACTTGAGGTGAGGTAAGTTTGGATTGTGAATTGGGAAAGTCTTCCCCCAAGTGGGTGGTATTGTTGATTTCATCCATGCTAGGAAGTGATGTATCCAGGAAAGTTTTTGAGATGCTTGTGGACTCAAGGGGGCTGACTGAGCTGTAATTTCTGCTAAATCACTCTTGGTAGCTGATTCTGGCTCTGATGGTGGACAATTGTATGTGTCCTCTTTATTGGGTTCACTAAGCTGAGTACATTTGAGAAATGGCGCCATATCATTTGACTCTATTTTCAAAGCTTCAAACTCATCCAGAGGGGTGATATTTTCTTTTTAACCAAATACAAAAGGTGAAAAGTGTTTTCAAAAATGTCTGCAGAAAGTGGATTTCCCCCTTTGTCCCTTGTTATAAATTAAAGGGAAAGATAAAGTTTATATATCAAGAGCAATTCTGAAGCTTTCAAGCTTCCATGAGAGGCCACACCAAGATTCTTTGGAACCCTGGTCCAATTGGAGGGAATGGGTGTCCTTTCAATCAAGGTTTGGATTTTGTTCACAGTTTGTGAGTCAAATGTAAATGTTGGAATGATTTTTCCATCAACTTGTTCAGAATGAAAATCAGAGCTAGTGATGCTTGATAATGGAATTCCAAATCATCATTATATTGATTACTGGTTCCTGAGGTGTGAAGAAAGAGGGCACTCGATTCTCAATAGGGAGTGGTGGTATTCTTCTGATTGTTTGAAACATTTTTGCGGCAGGTTTTAGGTATGCTCTGAAGATATGGAATGGCCTCCCTCCTCAGATATCTCACCTCTCTTGAGTCAATGTCTTTATTTGTTATGTAATCTTCATTTTCACTTTCACTTTTCATGAGTGTGTCACTACTGGAAAAAATTCCTTTTTGCTCTTGTTCTTCTTCCATGTTGAGTCTGGCAGGCAGAGTTTATTTTTGGCATGATTCTTCAAAGCTCCAACAACCATATTGTGAATGACATCAAGATTTATCATCTTAGTTGCATCCCAATAAGTCAGCTCTTCAAGAATTGAATATCTCACACCCGTCTTTCAAAAGACTTCCTCACGTGAATTAATTGAGGGTGCCTGAAGCTATTTCTGGACACTTTCCTTGTGGTCCTTGAAGTTGGGATTTGGGAACAGGAATTGCTTAACAACAACCATGTGGGATTTTTCAATATGGCAGAAATTGCAAGAGTTAGTTCCTGCATGACTTGTGAAACCAGTGAGCTTCCTCATAGCTACAAAATCAGAAATTAAAGTCAAAATGGCAACTCTGATGAAGGATCCATTTGTATTTAGAGCTGTTTTTGATAATAAAAGACCATTCCAAGGTTCTTTTAGTTCTTCAAAAAGGGGTTGTAGGAGATAGTTCAACTGGGGTCCAGTGAGCTCCTTGGGTCCAGATATGATTCCAGAAATATATAAATTTTCTGTTTGGTGACCTTTTTCAGGAGGAAGATTGAGAAAAACAAATACTATTGATCCCAATCTTACATGCCTGCTTGATTTTTCAAATGCATTGACCCAATCAACGTAAAGTGTAAAAGCCAAATTTTCCTTTTTCTTAAGGAAGAATTCTGATTCACTAATTCCCCTGAATGTTTTGCAAACAAAACCATCCCAAATATCAGTCATGATACCCCTTGGTGATCTTTCCAGGTGATAAGAAAGTTCCTTTTCAATTCCATTGCATCGCAAAAAACTTGCTATCCATGCCTTAAAAGATTGGTACACAAAAGCCTTCCTAGGGGAGAACTTTAATTCAATAATTTCTTTAATTTTTAGATTTTTGTTTGATTATTTCTTCATTTTTACCAATTATTCTATACATTCTGGCATGAATTGGCCATAATTGAGATGTTGAGTACACTTCATTAGTTCATTCTTGATGTCCTTCACCAATGCAGGGAGAATGAAACATTCTGGAAAGCAAGCATATATATTCAAGGTGGCGTTGGAATTCAGGTATTCAAAAATAGTATCAATATTTAGGGGGTTGGTTAATTTAATATTTGGAGAGTTATTAAGAAAGGTCTGCTTGTGCAAATTCAATGAAAACAACAGAAATCTGGATGCATCCTGGATGATAAAATGTTCAAGATTCAAAATAGCTGATATCACTAGAGAGATCACAAATGGTCTTTTATTGAGTCTCCAAGGGATTGGAGAATAATTTGATGTATCAAAGATGACTGAATCAGAATTAGAGTCAGACAAATGAAAAGCTGAAGCAGAGGTTCTCTGTAATTTGTTTGGTTTGGATGACCTTGGTGCACTGCAGGAAACTTCAAAATATTTCTGATTTTATTGATTCCTGGGTGGAGTGATTTTATTTTTTCTCTTCTTGCTATGTGATTTTAATACTGGGCATTTGAAAAAGCCAACCCAGTTCTTATCCCATGAGTTTTCATGTGGGTCTTGGAATTAAAATCATAACATTGGCAGATGATGTGCTTGTTTTGTGATGGTGACATGCTATTAAATAGTTCTTACTAGTGTTTGGTGTATTTTATTTCCAAATGGTAATTCAAACAACCTTAATGGGGAGATTAAAGTAGACAAAGTAGACATCTTATATAGAAGTTTCCTGAGTAATTTAAGTGAACAATTTCATCTCAAAATTGTAACCAAAATCAAGTGGATGAGTCTTGGAACTGATCAAGCAGGGGTTTTGGTGCAGGTTTGAAACATGTTTCACAAGAAGCTTCAAAATTTTAAATTACAAATAGTTATCCAGAATTACAAAAAATAGGAAAGAAAACAAATCAAAGTGTTTGAATTGTTGCATCAGTAATATGAGCCCCTCTTGGAAGATTGAAAAGTTGGTCTCCATTGGGATGATAATTCAGCCAATATTCACTGAAGTCAAGCACAATGAACTTAGCTAGCTCAAATCGTTTTACAAGGCAAGGAAAAAATCCATCTGCAGAAAATAAATTCTTTTGTTTGTTATTTTCCATATTGCTTCATCAATGTTGTTGGATTCAAGTTCATTCAGCTTGGAAACAATCGAAATGAGTTCAAGACAACTGGAGGCTGGGAAATTTCTGTAATCACTAAGAATCAAAACAATCCCACATATTTCTGAAACACAATAAGCAGCCAAAAGGGAATAAGATGGCCTTGAAGTGTACTGCTTGGGAAGTTGATCAAATTGGGAGGCATAACGCTGAAGATATTGTACTTACTGATTGATTTTGCACCTGGCTTTTAATGTGGAAAATGAAATCAATAGATGGTAGACAATTTCAACCAGCCTGTCTAGAGCCTTTAAATTAAGTTTGATACTTCTTTCATTGGATCATGCAGTGGAATCAGTGATTTTGGAAGTGGTGCTATGGCTGGTAAGACATTGCATGAAATACTGCATCATTGCTATCTCTTGTGCCAAGTCATCATTGGGTTTGGTTGGATCTTCATATGTGGTAAAGGTGTGATATCCTTAGCAACCAGTGCAATGGACTTGAAAAAGTTTGTTGACCAATTTTTTGGTTGTGCTTGGTAGAAGAAACAAAATATTGAGCAGTGTAATTAATTCATGACCCAGTAAATTTGATGGGGCAGTCTGATTTTCTATTGTGGGAATGTTCCAAACATCTGGTTTCAAGAGTGGTTCATTCAACAATGGCTTGAAAAAATTGATTCCTGTTTGCAATCAAAATAAAAAATTCAAATTAACATTGTGGATTTGATTCAAAAGTAAAGGTTCAACAGGCCATCATCCGGAATTTTCTTCAACCACTGTTTGATACCAGTGTTAGTCAGTGTACGGAATCAAATCATTGATGGCAGGGTATCAGTGTAGCTTCTCATTGGCTGGAGTTTATTTATTTGCATGGTGTGAAGCTTGACAACAGATTCATGTGCCATGGAATAAGTATCATAGAGAATTGTTGAAGAGTAAAGTTGAATTTTAGGAAGGATTGCCTTGCTGTGTTTCATGAATTTGGTGGATGCATTGGATTGTTGGCTAGGTTGGCATTCAGAAGACCCTGGCAGTGTGGAATATAGAGCATTGGCTGTTGAAGGTGGATTGGGTTGAAACTTGGATGCAGATTGGAATTCGGAATGTTGGATTGTTTTGTTTTCAGAAGTTGCTGTTGGTATTGCCAAAAAAGGATCAGATGTCGCAGGGGGAATAGGTTGAGACTGGGGCTGATGGGGGACTTCACCGGGAAGTTGGAGCATATCAGGATAAATGGTTCCAGGTTGTGGGGGTGGCTGAAATTCATTTGGGGTAGAGCTTTGAAATTTGGATGAGAAGGATGCCTCAAAATCCAACATTTGGACACTGGGTTTGGGAGTTTCATCAGTTGTGATCTGCTGGCTTTCAGGAAAATTGATATATTCATTTATGTGAAACAATTCTGTCTTTAGGAAGGCTGGAGAGTATATTTGGATTGATGAGAGCATTTAGATAGCCCATTTCCAGACCTTATCTTCACCTGCTCTTCAACTGGAAATCTTTACCACTTGACACAACTTTGAAAATCAAAAATTATTGGTTATAATAGAATGATTGGAGAGAAATGGATTTCAATAAGTGTGCTGACCTCTATTGGATTCATCTATGGCATCCATAGCCTTCTGTGCATGGTCACAAACTGACTTGGGCAAGGTCTTATCATTGTGGGCTTTTTCAAAGTGGTGTTGCATTGGTTGGATATTTTCAAGAAATTCTGCCAGGTCCCGGTAATTGGTGGAGGTGGGGGGGATGCAAAAGGTTCAAGATTGGATCTTTGTTGGGCTTCTGGTGGCGGCCAGTGAGGTCCAGGATGGTTGGTAGACTTTGGATCTTGTTAGGCTGTTGATGATGGTGATTGGGATGTTTCATTTTCCAAAAGTGGCATGGTAAGTGGGGAGACAGGATTTGATGATGGATTCAAAGGAGAGGTGTTTGGAGCATTGAAGAGTTCATCTAATTCAAATGTTAGTGACTCTATGAATGAAAAATTATCAGCAAAAAGGTCAGTCCATGTTGCATGAGCAGGTTTAATTTCTGGGATTTGGGTCAAGAAACCTGGCTGGGCAAGGCCACTAGCTAGGAGATTGTTTGTTTCAAGATCAAATATATCACAAAGGTGAGGAGAGGGATTTCTATTTTTGGGGGGAAGGAAATTGCCTGAATCACAAGTTCCTTATATAATAAATATACAGCGCACAGGAAAGGGGGGAAATTTTGATGAGAAACAGATGGGAGATCCACTGGATCCTGGTATTTAAGGAAAGCATGAGAACCAAATGAAGAAAAAGAACTGTAGTTTGTGGGTAAGCAGATTTACAGGCAAGCATGTAGAATACGCATGTTTCTGATTCACACAATTCACATCCAAGCATGCAATGCATTTTTACTGATCAATTGTAAGATTTTCATGCTGAAAACATAAAATGTAAATGTGTGGATAATTTTTTAATAGAAACAAGGTGTGGAAATCAAGATAGATGGAAAAACTAACATCTGGATCAAGAATCAAGCCAATTGATAACAATTTCCTCCCTTGCACTATGTCCACCAAAATTTCCAGAAACTGTTACTTGTGCCTTCTCGCAAAGCTCAACCAGGTTATTCTTAATTTGGACTGAGATTCCTAAGCGTGTGAAAGGACTGCCAGGGGGTCTTAGCCATTGGACTGTTTGATGGAACAGATAATTTTATGCCCAGATTAAATCATTCCAACCATCATTGCATTGAAATTCAATGTAATTCTGAATCCCAGGCAAGGAAAATTGTCCATAATGAACATCAAAGCCCTGGTTTCTATGGGCAGGTTCCCCTTTCTCTCAAAAATACTGCAGAAGCCACCATAAGAAATACCACTGACGTCATTATCAACATTGGCTGAATTATGAAATTCATTCCAAGTGGAAGTTAAATTGCCAGCAGAAACTTCTTCACCGACAGAAACATATTCTCTAGATGCAAATGCTGCTATTGAAAATTGATGCGTTTGATCAATGGATTGCCTGTGGAAACCTGGCACCATGGTTTTGAATCAATTACCCAATATTTTTTCAATCCTAGGTAGACAGTTCAAAATTTTAATCCAATGCACATGTTTCTGAGTTGTGTTAACAGAGGCAGGCACTGGCACATACTGGCCTGGTACAATTTTTTCTCAGCCAATATGATATAGAAAATTACAAGGATTTGAAATTTCCCAGCATTTTCTCCACAATAGCCATATTCTGGAAGCCAACCATAAGCTTTCATGATCCCTGAAAAGAAGGAGCCATTTTTCTGGTTTCCATAGAAAGATCTCAACTGGAAAAGAGTGGTGGTGACAAAGCAGTGATCAGCATATTCCACCAGACTAATATCCCTCCATTGGTTAAATTTAACTGCTAGGACAATTTCCCTTTTTCCATTCACATGCACAACAGCAGGCCCTGGTGGCCTGAGATACCTGTAAAATTGGAGTAGTTCCTGTGTATTGTGGATGGAATGCACATCTGGAAATTGAATTGACCCCAGGTTGTTGGATTGGTTTCAAGAAAGCAACAATCCCCATAAATGCTGCAGCATTTAAATTGAGGCCTGTTTATACAATTTCTGTTGGTTCCCATGATTGTAGCTATTCTCAGGGAATGGTGTGGCCATGAAATGTTTTGCAGAGTTTCTCCATGGTGGATGCACCCCAATGAAGTGGAAATGGACGTGATTCTCATCTTGACTTTCTGTCATAATCCTCTTCATGTCATCCTTTTCTTGGCTTCTCAGGGCCCAGCGTTAAAGGGCTGCTATTGAGCAATGACATTCTTTTTTCTGCCAATCAAGAAAGGAATTTTAATACTTTTTGTTCAAGTGCCTTTCAGAAGTATTTTATTGGAATGAGATTGGTGATATTAGTAAAACCAAGGGGAAAATAAGGGAAAGGTTCCATGTTTCAGCCATGGCACAGCCACAGCCCAATCAATCAAATACCATCATTTATTGGAAAGCACTTTGCATGGTTTCCTGAATGGAAAAATTCATGAAAGGCATTCAATCTCTGGCATGCTTTGGTTGAAAATCCAAAGCAACTTCTAGGGAAACAAGGAAGAAGTGAAGGACTGGGTTATTCACTTTTTTCAAAAGAGTATTGGATGGATCATTCATTTTCAAATTTAATTGGTAGGGGGGGAGACTGTTGGTAAGCAGAAAAGAAAGTAGATGAAAGCTTTCATATTAATTTTGATGGGGGACACCAGCCTGGGGGAGCTTTCATCATTGGCTGGCCCCTGTGATCCTGGTTTCAGAATGAGTCAAGAGGAAATTCTGAAATCTGGCTGCAAATCTGTGACCTCTTTGGTGTTTGAGGATACAGTGGCAGGTGCATGGTAATCAGAGAAAAGGGGTACAGCTCAGACGCTGGAGAAGCATTCAATTTGATTTGCTGATGATGGCGGACAGGATGGCTTGGTGAAGCTGTCTGCTTTCACCAGTGATAGCAAACGGATTTGCTCTCATGCCACTGCAATGACTGGATTCAATGGTGACAGGGGACATCTTCATCAAGTTTTCCCGTCTGGTGTCACCAGAAAATAGTGAACCAATTTTCTCTTTCAAGGACCTAACAAAAGGATTGGCTAATGACAGCAGACAGGAAGGCTTGATGGATCTTTCCGCTGTTACAAGAAAATTTTCTCTTGCCCTGCCCCAACGACTGGATTTTCTGGTGACAGTGGAACACTTCACCAAGTTGGCCAATCCTCTGCCAGCTGAAAAAGCCGTCCCACTGAAAGTTGGAGAAGGCCGACCGCCTGTCAAATTGGATGAATTGAGTGAACCAATCAAACTACCCTCACCAGATGGACTGCTATCACTCTCAGAGTCTGTCTCACTCTCATCAGCTTTATCTGGTAAAAGTATAAACCAAAAAGCTTGGGCAGGCCACCTGATGGTGGAATTTCTTTTGATGAGCTTGTTTAGTAAACCAAAGCCGTTTCTCAAGATGGCAAGCAATCAACGTGGTGGGAGCGGGGGATCAGCTAATTTGTCAGCTTTGGCCTGTAAGACGCTGAGAGGGAGTGTGCACGCACAAAAGTCTGCCTTGATCTCCCTCAAGCTAGCCGGCTCTCAAATAGTCTTCTGAGTGAGGTATCTGAAGGTGATCCTACCGGTTGAAAGATTCAATTGGTTTTGGTCACACTTGGACTGTGAGAGAATACAACCACCCAATTGTTCAAATTTGATGGCAATCTTGATGATCAGATTATGATAATACAACATCCTCACCAGTGAAATCTTTTTCAAAGGCCCACCATTTCAGCCAGACTTGTTTGCAAGAGGCACCAGTCCAAGATTCTGGGCACAACAAGTTGATGATCTCTTTTATGATTGTCCTATGATGCCATCTTGATCACCATCCTCTCAACCCAACTGAACCCAAGGATCCTTGTTTGAACCTGAGAGAGAAACAACTCCCAAAGGACAAGGATGAAGTCAAACGGGAGATAGTTCAATTGCAAGAAAAGTATTGACTCACCATCAAATCCTTTGTCTTCTACCTTGAACATCTTGATCAGCAGACTACCGTTGATCTGACCTCAAAGATCCAATCCTGGGGCGCCGTCAGTCTTCTCTCTCTCTATCTCCTCTGAAATAATTCCCTCATGTATCATTCCTTGATTCTAACTCTCTTCCTGTCCTCTCATATGCCCTCTAGCGCGTCAATCAATTCTTCTCAAAGGTTGTCACCCAAATCATCACTAAAAAACACGTCCCATCTTACATTCTCAAAGTATCTCCATAACCAAGAAAGAGGAGTAATGTCTACCAACTACCTTCTCCATCAATCAACAAGGAAAATGCCCAGTTGGTCCTTGGTTCCTTGTATGATGATCTTTGAATAATGGAGAGTTTGGAGAATCCAATAAGAAAATTGAAAAGTTTTGATGTTGATGATGGAAGGGGTAAGTCTAGGGTGGTAGCAGGATGATGATGATCATGTAAAACTTCAGATTGGGAGAATTAACTTGTGGTGGAGAAGAAGGCCTTTTTGGCATGATTTTATGGCTCCATGGAAGCTGGAAAATCTAAATCTTGTCTCACTAGCACCCAGGACTCAAACCCGTGGACTCCTTCACCAGCATCAGCTTCTGGGACACGCAATTGGAGCCTTAATTCCTTCTATTTATTGCCTCTTATTCTTCTTTCTTCATTCTTCTTGTTCCATTTTTTTTCCTCTTTTTCTTTGTTCTTCTTTTATCTCTCCTTGAGCCTCACATGTTGTTCCATTCTTTTCCCTTGCTCTTAGATAAAAAAACGGACGCTTGGACATTCTTGCATCTCTATTAATTTGCGTTGTTGTCTATCTTCAATAAAATCTCTTAGCTTTCCTGTCCAAATTCCAAAACCAGGGAGAAGGAGATGGATTAAGATGCGTAAGAGGAAGACAAAGATCAACAAACCTGGAAGGGGATCAATTTCATTTGGTTCTCAAAATGAATTGGCTGGGGTTTCAATTAATTCAATTTTTCAATATGATCAAGATAGATGGATGAATATGGAGATCCCACCACCTCCATAAAGCAAAACAAAACAAAACAAATAATGCCACATCTTTTACCAGTTCATCCTTGTCTCTCATTCTGGATGCTCCAGGTCTTCAAACTGAATCAAAACTGACAAACAGCAGTTTGCCAGTCATTGTGCCAGGGCTGCTAATTGACTAAAGAAAAGTCTGTGATTCACAGGTCATTAGCAGCATACAAGTGAGTAAGAGCAGCAATGGGCAACATGTTCCCTTCTTTGTTCTGTTTTCTCAATCATTGAATTTTTCATTAAATCCTAATTTTTCCATCATCTAATTGGTACAAAATCTTTAAAGCACTTTTTGTCCAGCGTACAATCATTCTTCCAATATTCAGTGTCTGGTTTTAACTCATCTCTAGCACCCTCAGCACTAATACTTTCCTTTCTTGGTACTATTTTTTTGATGTGGGTTGGATTGTATACGTATGATGGACATCCAAATGGCCTTAGAATAGCCAAGGAAGCCTTCTTAGTCATGGCTAACTCAATTGGGTTTTTAGTTTTGTTGGTGTGCACCAACTGGTTGAGAATCCAGACTGCATTTTTAAAGGCATATTTCCACAGGTCCTTTGGAAAATGCCATTTCAAAAGCAGTAAATAATCATTGATTTGGATCCTCACCTTCATTTAGATAGCCATTGAAATCATCAAAAGCAAACAAGGAAGGAGGTTCAGGATTGGATGATTGGCCACAGGGTCAATCATGATTTTGGATGATTTGATAAGTTTGCGGAGAAGGTTCCAAAATGATGGAAACTTGAACCAAAATCAAAGTGTTTGGATGAACACATCCAAACACTAAGATTCCTGTGCAACCACCTTGAATGTGGAAGTGCCCCTCACCCTAACATGGACACTTGCACCAAAATCCTAGTGTTTGGATGCATACATCCAAACACTAAGATTCTGGTGCAACTACCTTGAATGCAGCAGTGCCGCTCACCCTAACATGGACACTTGACTTTCACCAAAACCAAATTGTTTGGATGCATACATCTAAAAACTGAGATTTTGGTGCAACCACCTTGAATTTTGCAGTGCCCCTCAACCTAAAATGGAAACTTGCACAAAAATGCTTTTTTTCACATGCATACATCCAAACACTAGGATTCTGGTGAAAACACTTCCTTTGCTGCAGTGCCAGGCTTTGAGCCATGGAGACTGACTAGGATTTGCAACAGCCTCATTTCCACCACTTTATGCTTCTGGGCGTGCATAAATGGGTGTAAATCTTTGGAACAGGACAAAGGCACTGGCACTAGAATCTCAGTGATCCAATGGGATAGAAATGGCAAGATAAGTGTCACTGCCCCCAGTGGGGGCTTTGAAAAATAATCCAGTTTTTCAGATGTATGCCTCCAAAAACAATGAATTTGGTTCAAGTGTGCATGTGGGGAAGCATAGAATTTATCTCTCCATGTATGCATTTCCAATAGGAACCTGGAAAAGGTTCATTTGAGTTGGAGATCTATGATGGTATTAGGATGAATGACCTACCACTGAATGTATCCAAACATGCAGCTAATTAAAGTATGGTTTGTTAATATCCAAAACAAGTTGTGATGAAAAAGATTCATAAACATCATTCTGCATGATTATTAACCATGATAATTGTCTCCAATGCCCCAAAGGATTGTGCCTCAATGTATTTTTTAAAGGAACTCAAAAAATATCACATGATCTACCCATAAAAGGTTTCTGCCACAATATAAAAACCCCAGCCCACTCTTGTTGCTCTGCATTCCCTCACACAACATTTTTCAGCCATAGAAAGAATGCCTCCCTCTCTGGTTTTCCTTGGAATTATCTCTTTCTCCCCAATAGCACTCAGTCCTGCTTTTCTCAGTAAATTTCCTCAGAAATCAACATTGTTCTGGGGATATCCAAAGAAGTCAGATGATCTATTAGATATATTCCTTGCCAATGGCAATAATCTGGTGGGAAAACTACCTACGCATGTTTCAAAGGCTCTCTTTTCACACCTTCCTTCAAAAACCGCTCCTGGATCAGCTGTTGGTTAGAAATCAGAGCACTCCATGAACCATTCCATTTTTTTGGAGCTAGTAATCAATGTCATAGTATCCAATTTAATTCAATTTGACATGGCTCTGTGGATATTCTGTGCCATGGAGAAAGAAAAGAAGCTGCTTGATGATATGCTTGATTCTGGGATCATTACAACACAGAATTGCAAATACAAGCCTGAACAACATTCTGGCTGCCAGCTTTCAACCATTCCCCTTAAAAATCCTACCAGTTTGAGATTTAATCCACCTCTGGATTCAAAGCTTCTCTTGATTCCCAGTGGTTGTGACCTTCCACCCTAAACTCCCCCACAGGCTATTATTTGGACAAAGCTTCTGCCACATCAAGAACAGGGACTGGCCTTCCTGCTCAATGAAGAAAGTTCCTCTTCCAAATCCTCAAAATCACTGTGGAACATAATGCGCTCTAATGAATTATTTTTGTTGGAGCATATTGTCAGTGGGAAAACAATATTGGTTTCTGATCCACTCTCAATTCCTGATACTCCACTTGGCTCTATCCTTGTGGATGACATGGGACTTGGAAAACTTCTCCAAGCAATTTCCCTGATTGCCACTGTCAGCTTGCTACAATTGGTGAGCAAGCTGCAAAAGTAACAAAAATAACATAAAAATAATAATAATACAATTAACCTAAGAAAGAGTGGGAAAACCATAAATTTTATTACAGAAATGGGTTTTCCTCCCAAAATTAGGTAGGGTCGCTCACTGACCCCACCCTTGATATCCAACTCCTTATATTTTTAAATAATTAAGGAAAGAAAAACCAAAATACTACAGCTCCATTATTGAGCTTTTTGGCCAATTGAATATTTCACACATATTGTCACGTATAGGTTTCACACCTAAAATTCAGAGAATTGACCTTCAAGGTCGTGTATGCAGCCCCAGGCCTCTGACAAGTACGCAGCCGCAGGACTATGGGTTGACAGAGTGACAGGCGGCCTGAGAGGCTTAGGTACCATGTAAACATGCTACAACCCACACGGGAACATTCTACATATATAATAAATTTTCCTGTGGATAATATATAGTCTAAAAGTACATAATATTATATAAAAAATACATAAATAATCCTTATACGTATTTTTTATTTAATATAATTCAAAGTACCAAGAACGTCGAAAATAAGAAAATGACAACTTCTAAAAATATATTAAAATACTTTAATATACTTTTATGAGAATTACTAGACATCAATATCTTTGTGACATACTAAGAAAACTAATGATGTTTAAATAATACATGAATTCACATGAATTATATTTTTAAGTAATTATCTTATTAAATCAACTGGAACTTGAAAATAAGGAGTAAAATCAATTTTATGACTTTTACTCCAGTTATATAATACATAATGAGAACTTACCTGAAATCAAGATGTCCGTAGAAATGTCTATTAATATAATTATTAAATTACTGGGAAAATTTACTAAGGATAATTAATTAAATAATACATATATAGGACAGATTGGTGTTATTCACACGTCCTAATGTCTATTATAAGGTGGAATAATTCCCATACCCTGAGGAATTAGATGCTACCCGTGCTATAGCACCAAGAACACATGGCAGGCTACCCTTGGGAACCTTGCTTGCCTTAGTGTCCGTCCCTTTGAGCACCTTCAACCTTCAGAAGGAAAAAATTGGGACTCTGAAAGCTATAAATAAAGAGCTCTTTTGAGGATATTGATGGGCAGATACCCAGTTATATTCATATCCAGACACCTTGCCAAGGTAATCAAGTACTTATAAGAGATAAGTAAGTGATTTATGGCAATTTCTGATCATTAATATCCATCCTCAACCTCTTTTTATCAATCAAACTGCTGAACAACCTTATAACCCCAGTATACAGGTTTAACCCATCAGTACACGTCTCAAACAGATACCCTAAGGATTTAATAATATACCAGTAAGTTTTATTATCCTTTCTCTGTCGTGGTAGCTAGGCTACAAGGCCCTGCCACTCCACTGTGTATTTTATATACATATTATCTTTGGGTAAAATATTCTTTAAACTAAAGAGCCCAAAGTAACCAGGACTACGTGTTTTCATACTGAAATCCCTGAAGAGAGGTGTTAAAGATCCCCAATATAATTGTGGCCCCTCTATAAAAATATTTAATAATCAATTTATTCATATTGATTTAAAACAATAAACAATAACCAAACCACTTAACCTTGCAATAAGCTTAATCCAAATATTTTACGGATTTTTGCTGCATGTATTAAATAATATATTTATTATTTACTCTATCACCTCTGGTAGCTAAAGGATAGCAAGGGTCTTGGCATCCAGGAGGCTGACAGCCACAACCCTTTGTCAGACCTCTTCTTTGCAACTGCAAGGAGATCCTGGACACTTCCTTCATTCAACATTTCTCATATGTCCTTCAAGGGTGCTCTATAATTGGGAGAAAGATATCATCAAGAATACCTGGCCAAAAACAATTAACTATGTTGTGTTTCATGGGCCCTCTCAGCACAATATAGCATTGCATGCAGTCACAAGCTCCAATTTAGTTCTGAAAACATGCTCCATCATCACAAGAGAATTTTTGCTTCACCAAGAAAGTCCAATGTCCACAAAATCAAGGCTTTTTTCTTACACTTGGCACAGGCTCATACTTGATGAAGTACAGGAAGCAGTTTAACTAATATTCAGTTCATGTATGAAACATCAAATTGATCCTGGTAATTTTGAAGTAAAATCAGGAACAATGAATCCAAAAAATAGATTGCAATATATTGCCTCAAGGCTTCAAAATTTGCCTTTTTAACTGGAACTCCCTTACAGAACAGTATTCATGATTTACTATCATTTCTCACATGTCTGTCCATAAATAATCTGTATTCTCTGAAAGACTGGCAACAAATGCTGCTTCCACATCTTCAAAATTCCAATGTCAAGCCAATTCAGTGAATTCTACAACATTGTTTGCTTCATAGGACCCAATCAAGGGAACTTCCTTTTTGCTGCCAATAACTCACAAGACAATCCTGACACCCCTGTTTGCCCCTGTGAAGGGATATTACAACATGCATTATCAAATGTTTTTGAACTGTTTTGGAAAAAAAAATACCTCATACTGGCCAAAGAGCACAGTCAAACTTCCTCCACATGATCCAAGACCTACATGAGATTTTTGATCATCCCCTGCTTAACAATCCTGCTCTTGGACTCACTTCTTCAGGGGAAATCACCAAATTTGACTCACAGCAATCACAAAAAGTGACAAAGGAGTCATCATACATGAAATCAATCCAAAGCTATGTCTCTTGCGCTCCAAGATATCTGCAATTCTCCAAATTTTCTCAAAAATGTCAGATTATGTGCAAAAAAAAACTCAAAGTGGTCATTTTTTGTATTTGGATCTGTATGCTTGACATGTGAGTTGTGATTAAGTATTCAATCCTTCCTGAAAAGCACTAAATTTCATTGGTTCTAGTCTTGCTGTTGTATTTAAAGATAGAGTAATTCCATTTCTATGGCTTGATGGAAAAGTGGATGCTAATGGGCAAGACAGCTGCTTGTGCCAATTTTAAACAAAAATCAACAAAAAGCGTCAGGTTTGCAAAAATCAACACATAATTGTAAACCACTATCCTTCTTCTTGAAAGAAGAAAGGACAGGTGCTCCAGTGCTTGAAGTGCTGGGGCTGGATGAAACCTTTCTCTACATTCTCTGCTATGTAGGCTTGTAGGGTTGAATTTTCATTGTGAGGTTGTGAACAGACAAGCCCAACTGGAGGTATGAGCCCTTCCAGTCTAACATGGTGGTTGTAAGCGCGGTGTGAAGAGAGTTGGTCTGCTTTAACCTGGGAGAAGAGAATCTCGGAATGAATGGAAATCAGCAGTAACTTTCTTCAACACAGTTTCTGATTCTTCAGGAACTTCATCAGTAACAAAGAGAAACATCAGAAGAAGTAACCAGTTGCATTGTATGCACGGATGAATCCAGTATATCTTCCTCCTGTGAAAAAATAAAGGATCAATGAATATCCGAGCAAGTGGAAAGAGTGTTGAACTCAAAGGGAATTGGAAGTTGTGTTGGGGAATTTCAAAAGTTTCTGAAGTGAGGGGGAATGCATTGGGCTGCAGCGCCAAAGGCAGAGTTGAAGGGAATGACAGCTGTAGGCAGTGTAGCCAGGTTGAGTTCAACAGGATTGGAGGGAAGTTCAGTGGTTAGTTGGTGTCTTGAGGTGATCAGCCCCATCTTCCAAGTTTGCCTCTGGATTCCAGTGATGAGGAGAGTCAATTCCAAGGGTGAAGGTTTCAGGGGATGGTGCATTGACTTGAAGGGTTTCCCATTCAAAGCTAGGAAAGGAAGTAAGTAAAACCATTTGGAAATAGATTTAATGAGCTGAGATTGGAAAGATGAAATATTTTTGCCCAGAAGGAAGGGGCTGCAAGGTATAGATACTTTTGAACCACTGAATTGACCATTACAGATTGATTTGCACCTGAATCAAACAAACAATAGAGATAAGCCTTGGAAAAGAGGAAGAAAAGGGTGAGCCTAATCTTGGTTTGGCCTTGGGTAAGCACTGGAAGGTGCTGGATTAGGAGAAGAAGATTAGTTGACAGGTTTCTTTCTACAGTCTTCTGTCTTGTGTTTACAACCACAATATAAGCATAAGCCTTCCCTCTCTCTTCTTGCCCTTTTATCTGCCTTGAGTTTTCCATCTGGACCTAGGTCCAAAGAGGGTCTGGTAAATGTGGTAGTTGAAGTTGAATTTTCTGGGGACTGGTCCTGCTCCCTACTCTCACCGCTACCCTTGTAAGTTTGATTAGAGGTAGATTGAGATTGAGAAGAACTGTGGGGTTGAGAATTAATGAGAGAAGAGGATTTTTCTTTTACCCTTTCATGATACCTTGTATCATAGTCCAAAACTATATCCATAAGGTCCTGGAGAGTTTTTTGAGAGCCATTGTACCCTGCTAGTTGGTCCAGAAGGCGTGAAGGGAGGCTTTGTCGAAAATGGAAGTACAAGGCTCTATCACCCCACCCAGAGACTTTGGTCATAAGTGATCAAAATTCAATGATGTGGGTTGAAGCATAGCCAGAGTCCTTCATCTTCAAGATCACAAGTTCCTTTTCAGCCTTGAACACTTCTAGTCTGTCGCCAAAGAGGGTGTGAAGTTGCTCTGTGAAGTGGGACCATGAGTTGAGGAGGAAAGAGGGCTCTTGGTTGGAAAGGTGAGCCAGATAGGGTTGGATCCATCGATTGGCACTTCCAGAGAGGTAGGAAGCTGCAAAGAGTACCTTCTTCCGGTCCACGCTAAAGGTTCCTTCATCATTTGCAAAAATTAGTTCACAAGATTGGAGGAATGGTCGGATTTTGCTAGGATTGTTGCCTTCAAACGTATCCGGAGCATTCATGGAAGGAGACTTGAAGGTGCCAGAGTGAGAAGTATTGGTTTATGGGGGTTGAGAGTGTGTTTCCAAAGCAGAAGTCATGTTCTGGAGAAGGGCTAATAGATTGGGATCCACAGCAGATGTTGGAGGTTGAGGTTGTGTTGGTGGTCCAGGGATTGAAGTAGAAGCTGGAGGTTAAAATGCTTCTTGAGGTTCCATGGTTTGTGAATTAAGATTATTTAGGATCCTTGAATAAAAGTCCGAGTCCTCACTTCCTTCCTCATCCTTGCCTTCTGGAATAGGACTGATGCTGGGATCATAAGATGGAGAATCTAATCCAAAGCCTGCTTGGGGATATTGACCAATTACACAATTAGTGATATGACTAACTGCAGGTGGGGCAAGAGAAAGAGAAGCTTTAGGAGGAGCTGGAGGAAGGATACAAGTGTCCATGGAAGTGGAGCATGCTGGCATTGGAAGGTTTGAAGGGGTCCTCCCACGTCTACAAGCTTGAGGAGTTGTCTGGTCCCAATAGGAGATGTTGATGACAGAACCTCTGCCTCTTGCTGCTTTGGTGAGGGGTGGACTTGAAATGAATGAAGGTTGTGCATGTTGGGCTGGCATGGTGTCCAAATACGCCAGAGAAGAGAAATGTCCCAAAAAAAAGTACCCAGAGAAGATTTGAGGAAGAACGGCCAATTTTCAATGAAGAAAGTTCCCAGAAATTTTGAAGGAAGGAGGGGCCGAAAGGGCGTTGTAGGGGCGCGGTGGGGCGCCAAAGGGCGTTGTATTTTGTTTCGAACTGGCGCCAAAGAGGCGTCCAGGAAGCATCAAAGAAGCGTAGAACAAGCTTCAAAGGAAAGGTTTGAAAAGGGTCAAAGATGGTCAAAGGCGCGTCAAAGGCCTCAAAGAGATTTCAAAGGCGCGTCAAAGGCGTCGAAGAGATTTCGAAGGCGTCGTAGTCAAAGGTTAAAGCGTCGAAGTCAAAGGTTGAAGCGTCGAAGTCAAAGGTCAAAGCGTCAAAGTCGAAGGTCGAAGCGTCAAAGTCAAAGGTCAAAGCGTTGAAGCGTCAAAGTCAAAGGTTGAAGCGTCGAAGTCAAAGGTCAAAGCGTCAAAGTCAAAGGTCAAAGCGTCAAAGCGTCAAAATCAAAGGTTGAAGTGTCAAAGTCGAAGGTCAAAGCGTTGAAGTTGAAGGTCGACCCAGGGCGCCGTAATTGCTTCAAATTTTTGTTGAGGAGGCGCCTAGGAATAGTCAAAGAAGCATTGAAAAATCTCTTGTGGAAGTGTTGAAACGGAGGGTTGAAGATGTTGAAGAGGAAAATTGAGGGATTTGTCCAATGCGCAGTTGATGAGGGGAATGGATAGCTTCCGCAGGGGTAGCCACAACTTGTATAGCACTCCTTTGGAAACATGAAAGGCTGCACACTGTACAGCTCAATCACACACTGGTCCACAACATGCGTAGGCAGTATTATCCAAGTTCAAAGATGGAATGGGATGGAGTTGGTTGAAGGTGATGATTTGAGAGGTAGAGAGTGGGCAGTAATTAAGGGGAAGGAATTAGTATAATGTCACAACTGCCCCTGGCGTGCAAGGGGCTGAAGGCACAGGCACTACTACTCATAGAACTCAAGGATGTTTGATTTGATTTCAATGAAGGAGATGTAAGGAGGAGTATAAGTGATGAGAAGAGGAAGGATGGGAAGACAAGTCCAGGAAGTTGTTGAAGAGAGGGTTGTTGAATCCTATAAGAGTAACACCAGGAAGGGGCAAGGCAATATGAGTTAAGCAGGCTGGGTGAAGGTTGTCTTGTGCTGAGATGACACCTACTGGCAGAGGGACTAACCAGTAAGAAGTAGTCTACTAATTCCTTGGGGGGAATTAGTCCAAGAGGGAAGGAGAGGCCATTATATGTGAGAGCTGAGAAGGAGGCCTTGAGGGATGAGTGTCTGGTGTTGCAGGTTGGAGTTCCCATGGTATTACATGTTGACTGATTGGGCTGGAGGTTGCAGTTGACTAATTGGGTGATGGGCCTATCCAGGAAGGTTTGAAATGTACTGATTGGGAGTCCTGGGAGTATGGGCTGAACAGACAGTGGAGAGTATGTACTATGTATATACTAAGTGTAGTATGTACTAACTCATATACCAATTGGGTTGAGGAGTGATGAAGGTTGTACCAAGCCATGGAGAGAGTGAGAGGTCCTGAGAAGGTTGGCTGAATCACATGACAGGTGAGGTGTACATGGACATAGAGCTTACACCATACAGGGAGAGGGTGAAGGTGGTGGAAGAGGATGGAGACTGCAAGAGATGCAGAGGTAGTACTATCTGGTGGAAGGTAGAGGAGTAGTGAAGTTGGGTTTGATATGAGGGTGAGTTTGATGAATAGATTGGATTGGTTTAGTTGAAGGAGTGTCAGAACTACGGTTATGACACTCTCCCTTGTTGCAGCTGTCAATGTGGCCAACCAAGACGGGTTGTACACTTGAAGTGCTTTATTCTCTGGTATAAGCAGATTCTATTTGTATTTAGTACCATCTTCTCTGATAATGAAGTGTGTTTGTTTTCTGCTTTTTCCTATTCTTGAACCCACTTGTATTTGATGGTCTATAACTTTGAACAGGTTGGAAAAGGAATCTGACCTCCATTCAAGTTTTGTTTGGTGATGTTGTGTCACTTGGCCAACTAAAACTTCCTTGGTGTCAGAGCATATGGCTGGGTCATTGAACTGTGCTTCCAGGTCAAAATAAACATTCTAATCACACCACTTCTGCCTTCTTTCAGCAAGCTGTGATTTATTCTGAATAAATTCAGTGGCCCTTCATCAATTCAGGATGCTATCAGAAAACTTCACTCACTCTTTTCCTTGTCATGAGGTGAATTTATCATCACCCTAAATTTTATTACAGTCTATGAGATTTGGTTAATAGGTTCATTTTAAATTGTTTCATTATTATCATTATTTTCAATACTTTTTTAAAAGTTTCAAAAATATTCTTTTTTGAGAGACATGAAATTTCTTGGAAGGGTAATGTTGAATTCACAGCTACAGAGTGGTTTACATGGCTCAATGGGCTGTGTGGCACCCTACACAACTCAAATGAGCCTTGTGGCATGCTAATCAGATAAAATGGGCCGTGTGGCTTGCTACACAGATCAAATGGGCCATGTGGCTTGCTACATGGCTCAAATGGGCCGTGTGGCATGCTACACGGCTCAAATGGGCTGTGTGGCATGCTAAACGTCCCATTTGAGCTGTATGGCATGCTAAAAAACTAAAATCAAGTTGGGTAGCCTCCACTGAATCATAAATAATAAATTGTAAATTATGTATAATAAATAATAAATAATGAATAATGAATAATGAATAATAAATAATAAATAATAAATAATAAATAATAAATAATAAATAATAAAGAGTAAATAATAAATAATAAATAATAAATAATAAATAATAAATAATAAATAATAAATAATAAATAAAAAATAATAAATAATAAATAATAAATAATAAATAATAAATAATAAATAATAAATAATAAATAATAAATAATAAATAATAAATAATAAATAATAAATAATAAATAATAAATAATAAATAATAAATAATAAATAATAAATAATAAATAATAAATAATAAATAATGAATAATAAATAATAAATAATAAATAATAAATAATAAATAATAAATAATAAATAATAAATAATAAATAATAAATAATAAATAATAAATAATAAATAATAAATAATAAATAATAAATAATAAATAATAAATAATAAATAATAAATAATAAATAATAAATAATAAATAATAAATAATAAATAATAAATAATAAATAATAAATAATAAATAATAAATAATAAATAATAAATAATAAATAATAAATAATAAATAATAAATAATAAATAATAAATAATAAATAATAAATAATAAATAATAAATAATAAATAATAAATAATAAATAATAAATAATAAATAATAAATAATAAATAATAAATAATAAATAATAAATAATAAATAATAAATAATAAATAATAAATAATAAATAATAAATAATAAATAATAAATAATAAATAATAAATAATAAATAATAAATAATAAATAATAAATAATAAATAATAAATAATAAATAATAAATAATAAATAATAAATAATAAATAATAAATAATAAATAATAAATAATAAATAATAAATAATAAATAATAAATAATAAATAATAAATAATAAATAATAAATAATAAATAATAAATAATAAATAATAAATAATAAATAATAAATAATAAATAATAAATAATAAATAATAAATAATAAATAATAAATAATAAATAATAAATAATAAATAATAAATAATAAATAATAAATAATAAATAATAAATAATAAATAATAAATAATAAGTTATAAATTATAAGTTATAAAATATATGGAGTAGTGTATGGGCCCCCGCGCGTTGAGGGGCCTTAAACGGCTACCACATGGCTGGAGCCTTGAATTCAACATCACCCTTCTTGGAATGAACACTTCAACAAATGGTCATTTGTTGCTTGCAAATTTTAATATTCCAAAAAGAAATATCTATACACAATATTCTGGAATGTTAAACTGTGCAGGCCCAAGCTATTGGCTTGTGTAGGTGTGCTTGCCACATGTATTGAATTTTGCATGTATGCATGCTATATCTATTGAATTTTGGGGCTTTTAACATAGATTCTATTGGTTTGTGAAAGTGCTCACTTCAAAGATACTGGCATGTGGAACTTTGGATGCCAAGAATGAAATTATATTAGTAATTTGATGGTTTTCACAATATCCAACCCTTATATTCTTAAAATTATTGAGGGCAAAATCATAATGAATTCCCAGATCTTTTTAATATATATCTGAATTCAGTATTCTAGATCTCATTGCAGATTTTTTTCAACTTTCAATTTATACACATATATGAAGTTCATTTTTTTCATGCCCCAAACCCTCATTTTTGTGTAGTTTTGAAAATGCTGGCCTTCCAAATTTCCATTAAAAAATGAAAAAAAAACCTGATTTATCAGATCTTTTCACCTTTTTAATTTTTTTTTAAAAAATTTGGAAATTCTGAGGAAACAAAAAGCTTCCAAATATAACAGGAAACTCAATTTAAATTTTTATAGATTTTTTTCACTTCAATCTCCCACCAGAAGATGGAGGTAACATAAAACATAATGCATTCACGTCTACTTTTTCTTCCTTATCTTTTCAAAGCATTTTCCAAATTCTGAGCTTTCAGTATTCTAGTGGGAATTGAACAGGGCACATTGAAACTCTGAGAGGAGTTTTTGTACTTTTTTTTTCCACATAATTCATAATCAAAAAAACAAAATTTACTTTTCTTGAACCAAAAAATTGATAAATAATCATTAAAAAAACAAATTATGAAAAATTCAGCTCAAAAAAAATCAATAAATATCAAATTTTACTGTTTTTTTTCTTGGAAATGGTTAATTTCTAGGAGGAAACAAAATCTTTTGAACCAAGTTCAAAGTCATGATGAATCAAATCCTCCCTTTTTTATTCCTTTCTAGAAAAATCCTTCCAAGGAGGATCTCATTGGGAAGCTAGCCAATTTTCAGGATAATAGCAGAAAGAAACTATGTGTTTATAATCTTCCAGATTAATTAAACATTAGTGATATGTTTCAGAATTGGCAGTTGGATGGGAATTGAGAGGCAAATAAGTTGATGGCATCAACTTAGATAAGAATACCACTGGCCTTTTGTATGTATCTGCCAGCTGGAACCAATGGAAAGGTAATTACATCCAGGAACTTTGAGGGGCAGTTTGAGAACGGTGGTTGAGATGTTTTCTTGATTTAAAAAAATTTAATGCCAGACTTGATCCATGAAATTTTCATCCTTGAAGAGAGATTTTGATTCCATTTCCTTGATCATTTCCTGATTCATTGAAATCCAATTCTTTGGATTTATGTCCCAAATTCACGGCTACTGATCAAACCAGACAGTCCCCATCAACCATCAGATATTGAAGATGTGACATTTTCGGTAGGGCTGTCTTGGGTAGAATAAAATGCTTTCATGGATATTAAGGAAAGAAATATTGATATTATTTAAGTGGAAATGAAAAGATACTTACTTCATCAATAGGGAAATGTTAGATTTTCAACCCTTCCCAACTTTTTCACAGCCATAATTGGTTCGTGTGGTGTGACTCCCAACCACAACAAGTCACAAAAGGCGGCTCCCAACCCATCTAAGTTTTGAAAGGCGGCTCACAACCCACTTTATTCATGAACATCCACCCACAAACCTAAGTTGGGTCCTGAGCGGCCATTCACAACCAATTACCAGTGTTTAAAAAAAGATATTAGAAATAAAATAAATTAAAATGAAAAAAATAAATTAATAATTGAACAAATAAAACAAAAACACCAAGAAAATGAATAAAAATAAATGGGTGATGATAAATTCACAACTCCCGGTTGTTTTGGAGTTTTGTAGGCCCCCACACGACTCAATCAACACACTGGGCCCATACACGTGTCAAATGGGTTGTTCCAATCCCAATGTGTTTTTTCAATTATTTATTTATTTATTGATTGATTTCTTTTTTTATTCATTTATTTATTTATTTATTGATTTGCTCATTTATTTATTGGTTTATTTATTGATTTTGTAATTAATTAATGAATTAATTAATTTATTTATCAATTAATTTATTCATTTATCAATTTATTAATTGATTTATTTATTTTAACCAAAAAATTAACATGTTTTAATTTTCTTTTTTTTTTTGAATTTTTCTTCAATTTATTTCCTTTTTTATTTTTTTTATTTTGGCCCATAACACTTCTAGTGGTGTGGAACGCTGCACAACTACATCTTAGTCTTGTACATCCCCACACAACTCAAATGTAGTCTTTTAGGGTGCCACACAACAAAGAACCTTTATTTGGGGGCTACACAACTAGTTAAGTCGTGTAGAGGCCACACAACTCAATTTTAGTTATGTAGTGTGCCACACAGCCCATTTGATTTGTGTACAAGACCCAAATTAGTTTTGAATTTATCATCACCCAAAATCAATGGGCCACCAAAATAAATTAAAAATTGAACAAGAAAAACAGAAACACCAAAAAAAGGAAAAAATTAAAACAAATTGAAAAAAGGGCATTAATTTTCTCATGGCCCCAATCCTTTTTTTTTGAGGATTTTTAAGCCTTTGCAACATCATCCTCACATGCAAAAATCCTTTGTTTCATGGGTTTTCAAGGATTCATTTTTATTGGAAATTTGACGCCGCAGGCCTTTAGCTAGTGTTCTGAAATACTCATGAATAATCCTGGGTAGTTTTTAAAGGATTGTAAAACTGTTCCAATTTCATTTGAAAAACAAAATTTACCATTGCACTTCTAATTGATTTTATTTGGTGATTTAAGCGTTCAGAATGTTCAATAAATAATGAAAGGGATCTATGTAATACTTTTGGTTCTTTTTCAGATTGAATATCAAACTATAAATAATTCATTCAAAACCAAAATAATTTAAAAATCTAGAAATTCAAAAAAAAATCAAATTTCTCATTGTATTTTTGAATCATTTCCTGTGGATTTTTAATTAATCTTGTGAGGTGCATTAAGCTCTTAGAAATTGGAAGCAATATTGAAATAGCTTTTTATCATTCATCTTGGCTTTTGTGGATTTTTTCCTACCCCTTAATTCATCCAGAAGACCTAAAACACTCAAATTTCTCATTGCATTTTTTCATTGTTTTCTTTGCCATTTCCATCCATATTTTTTTGAATTCAATCTTCAAAACAGTTATAAAAAAATCAAAAATATTTTTTAGTTTATTTTTATTTTATGGATGTATGCTTGGCCTCCAAAAATCAAATCCAAAATTAAAACACTTCAAAATAAAAAATACATTTCAATGTTTCTTTTACACATCTAGAACCAAATTTTCCCTTTCTTTCCTTTCACAGAGCTTTAGAAAAGCATCCAAGGATGCAAAAGAAACTATTTTGACTGTTCCAGATGTGAAAAAAAATATTCAAATGATGTGCTAATTTGAAGTGTTTTAAATGTTTTAATGCTGGACTTAGTTTTTGTAGGCCATGAATACATCCAAAATATCCCAAAGAAATCTAAAAAAAAATATTGAATTGTTTTTGCAAATTTTTAAGTGGTTGAATCACAAAAAAAAAGTAATTTGAAAGGCAAAATAAAGGATTATAAAATCGAATGAGAAATTTGATTTGTTTGATTTTTTTAATGAATTTTTTAAGGTGTTCAAATGCTATCAAAATTAACAAATATCTTTCATAAGGGGTTTAGACACCTAGCAACAGGGCTGAAGCATCAAATTTCCAAAATAATGAATGAATTTTTGAAAACACATGAAATAGGGCGCATCAGAGTTAGCAAAACTGCCATTAGAAATACGCCTTTTTTTTACCAAACCCACCATTTTGAATGGCAGCTTTCTGAAATACAAATACCCCCTAACTGGTGTATTTCAAAATGGAGTTTTCATGAAAATGGTGGATTTCAGAAATCAAAACTGCCATTAAACCCGCCATTTATGTATCATCATCCATCCACCATCCATCACATCTAAAACATCCATCCACATCAGCAAATCCATAAAAATCCCATCTCCATTGCTTCAGGTGCATCTCATCTCCATTGCTTCACATCCCCATCCCTTCACATCTCTATTGATTCACATCTCCATTGCTGCACATCTCTATTTCTTCACATCTCCATTTTCACACAAAACCCATCATCATCATCTCATTACCCCACATCAAATCACCATCTTTCTCAATAAGTCCAATCAAACTTCCTGCCAGCAAGTTGAAAATGAAAAAAAGCTGACAGAACTTTTGTTAGTATTTGACTCCAAGTCAGACTACAATTCAGACTCCAATTTGTAATTAACTTGGTTGTCTTTGAATGCTCTATGACAAAAGCAATACATGGCTCCAAGAAGACAAAATCTCCACAACTCTATGTATGAAACACAAAAGCTTCATCTCATCCCCAACTGAAACTTCCAGAAATGTTTCCAAAATCTATTGCCTTCATTTGTAAAACTTTTGCAGATGATTGAAGATCACCACATCTTCCAGAAAAATTCTTGGAATCCTCAAGGCAATCCAGCTATTGAACTGGCTGTTGCTCTTTGTAAATTGGGATCAAATGGAAATGGAGCAGCAATGCATCAATTATAAAATCTATTCTCAGTTGGTTATGGAACCATTGACTCATAAACTAAAACAGTCCTGATTTCTATCCTATCTTTCTGTTTCTCCAGCAAAGAAGAACACAAGGTGATATCTCAAGTAATGGATACTGAAGGCTTTCCTGGTTTCATTGGGTTTTGTGAAGTGACCACCATCCCCTTGAGTCAAAAACCCAAGCTAGATGGCAACCACTGTTTTGATCACAAAAAAAGGCAATTGATTCATATCTTTTCCAATGAATTTGATAACACGTTTGATCACACCACTGACAAAATATGTTTTTTCTGTTTGTGTAGATACTCTGTGGCACTAAAGCCTGTTTGCAATAACAACAAGAAGTTCATATCCCTCCTTGCTGGCCTTCCAGGTTCTTTTCATGGTTCTTATGTGTTCAATTTGATGTGGATTGCCCAATCACCAGAGAACTACTTTGACAAAGATCAATACCTTCTGGCTGATTCAGCTTATGCTAGTTGGAAATATGTGGTTCTAGCTTACTGGAATTTTTTGTCCAAGGATCAAGGAAAAAAAATTTCAACTATCATCTTTCCCAATCATGAGTTTGGATTGAGCATGCCATAGGATTCATGAAAGGAAGATGGGCCAGCTTAAGCAAAATGCAAAACCAGCTTCAAAATCCCAAAGTAATGAAGTTCCTCATCCACTGTGTTATGATTATGGCCAGCAATTAACTTAGGCTTATGAGCATTATTTAAAGAAAAAGAAATGCTTGACAGATTGTGTAAATAATTCCTGATGGGCTCTCACAATAGGGAAAAACTTTGGATGATATTGGTAATAAATTCAATTGGATGATGAATGGATAAAGGAAAACAGCAGGGAGAAGAGCTCCTTAAGTAAAAAATGTTTGGCCTCTTGTGAGCCCATGATAAAAAAGCCCAAAAGGAAAATTTTGCGCCCTAAAAGAGCTCTACAGGCTCTACAGGCCTTGTTACTTGGTTTGGACTACATCAGCCCGCATGGCATCAGTCCCTGTACCCTTATAACCAGCCTATTCCAGTCCTTTCTGGTGTTTCCACTGTTATTGGGCTGAACCAGCCCCTTTGCTGTTCAATCCCTAGTTGGTTTTTACCTCACAGGCTGGCTGGTTGCCTCATGCAACCAGCCCCTGGCCATACAAGTGGCCAGGTGGGACCCAGGACACACCGGGGTCCCATGTCATACTCACATGGGGGGGGTGTTACCAGAAGACATGCTGTCCCCCCCCCTTCTCACAGATCCCTGGAGGGGGCAGTCAAATCCCCCTACCGGGGGCCCTGGGGGTTGATACCCCCAGGGCGTGTTCAAGGTAAGGTGGGGTGGGGGGTGGTCAAATTCCCTCCAGCCCTTTGCTCCTCCCCCTTGGTAAATGGGAGGGGAGAGCGGCCCTTCCTTGCCCTTTGCTTTGACGGTGGAGGGGTGGTCAGGTCCCCCCCACCGCTGGTTGCTTTGTTGCAGCCAGCCACCTTGTCATTCCGGCTGGGTGGGAGGGTGATGAAATCCTCCCCACCCTGACCGGTTGCACCTTGCAAACGGTTGCTGGCTTGTTCAACCCAGCCAGCCTTCCCTCTCCCCCTCCTAGTGGTAAGCAAGGGGAGGGGGAGGAGCCGGGGCCGTTGGCCCCAGCCCTGCGGCTCCAACAGCCGGCTGCCAGCCCGCGCGGCAGCCGCGCTTCCCCCTACAATGGCCCTGCGCGGGCCGTAGGCAAAAACAGTGGCCCCAAGCGGGCCGCAACATTGGGGGCAGCCCCAACTGGGCTGCAACAGGCGCGGCAGCCCCAACTGGGCTTCAACACGGGCGACAGCCCCAACCGGGCTGCAACACGAGCGGCGGCCCAAATGGGCATCCCAAAAGCCCAAAAACTGAGTAAGCCATACTTTGCAGGGCCAGCCCGTCTGGCCAAGTATGTCCAAAATAAAGCTTGAGCCCAATTATGCCCATAAAAGCCCATCTGGCTGTATTTTCCCATATACCCCACCGGGCCTGTTAGGGCCCCTGTACCAATAGGCCTGTTTCACGCGTTTTGAGGCCAGTTTCCCCAAATCCGTGAAATCCACACAGGCCCGTATGGTCTGTGTGAGTGTCCAATGGGCCGCAGAGGCCCACATGTGCATCCCATTTGGATTAAACTTATACATAGCACACGCATAAGTGCATATGTATTTTAACACACCCCCTTAATCCAAAGGGGGTGACATCTGCATATTAGTCACAAAGCCTTGATGATTTTTCCTATCTTAGGCCTTATTCAAGATATCTGCAATCATTAATCCAGTGGGCATGTGCCTCAACACAATCTCTTTTCAGTTTACTGAATCACAAATAAAGTTATAGTGAACATTGATATGTTTTTTTCTTGAATGGAACACTTGGTTTTGCGCCAAAGCAATGGCACTCTGGTTATCAGAATACAACAATGAAAAACCTTGTGGCTTTTGTGTATCCTTTAAGACTTTCTCAACCATTTTGATTCCTGTGAAGATGCTATATAAGATCTATACTCAGCCTTTGTTGATGAAAGACTTATTGCTGATACCTTCTTGGACATCCATGACACCAGATTCTTACCTAAGAAGAATATGAAACCACTTGTTGATTCCCTAGTGTTACCATCTGCCCAAATTGCATTGGAATAACCAACCAAATTCAAGTTTACTGACTTTGTAAACAACAGTCCCAGACTGTGCGTTCCTTTAAGATACCTCATAAATCTCTTAAACGCTGTCAATGCCTCATGCTTGACTTCTCTAAGTTTTGCAACAAGACATCCATTTCAAAGGAAATATTGGGCCTTGTAAACTTCCCCAAAGAATTAAGCAATCCAATAGCTGACCTTTAGTCATTCCCAGATTGAACAAACTCCAGATACTCCTCATCTGTAGACTTCTCTAAACAAATTTTTGAGTGCATGGGAGTACCAAACTCCTTTTCATCTTCTAAGCCATATTGCTTAAGAAGAGCTGCTACTTAGTGCCTCTGGTCTAACTTAATACCATTCCTGCTCTTACTGAATTTAGTTCCTAGCACCTGTTGCGCCATACCAAGATCTTTTATCTTGAATTCATTTTTGAGTGTCTCCATCACTCTCTCTTTACCATTTCCAATAATGATAATGTCATCAACCTATACAAACAAAATTGCATCCTTTCTCACAAAGAGAAAAGGGTTGGCCTCAGATTTCTTGAAACCAATCTGTATCAGTTTCTCACTCATGGTATTATACCACAACCTAGCTGCTTGCTTCAATCCATACAGGGATCTACACAGCTTGAGGAAATATTCCCCTTTATCTGCTGAAAGAAAACTTCTAACACAGATTTTCTTCATGGTTTCTGGTTTGTTCTCTACTAAACATTCATGAAGATCATCAGGAATTGATATATAAACAGTATCCTCCTCTCCAAGTTTTGCATTCAAGTATGCTATTACAAAATCAGCTTGTCTGATTTCTTCACCCAAATCCACTGCCAGAACAATGATGTACCTGAAGGTGGACAGCCTTCCATTTGGTGAGAAAGTTTCTTGGTAATAAATACCCTCTCTCTGCTTGAAGTGCTGTGCAACGCATCTAGCTTTGAACCTCTTCAAAACTCCATTTATGTCAAACTTCTTGTTTAACAACAATCTAGACACCACAATGGTCTTTCCTTTTGGAACAGAATCCCGCTTAACTACTTCAAAGACACTTTTATTTGCCAGAGAATCAAATTCCTCAAAAATAGCACTCTTCCAGTCGGCTCTCTCATCAGAATTCATAGCTTGGCCAAAGCTATTTGGGTTATCCCTGTTACCCATTTCTTAACTCAACTCTAGGACTTCATTTAGCATACACTTTTCCTGAGGTGTATCTTCCTCATATCCTGTGGCAGCATAATGGGACTTCCATTCACCGTACCTACCAACTGGCACTCTAACCCTTCCACTCCTTCTAACTGGAGGTGGAGGCTCATCAGTTTCCAAATTAATGGACTCCCCTGAAGCGGGAACTAAACCCTCTGGTGGCACGTCTGCCATTTCTTCATCTTCTGGAACCACATGTTCCTCAGCTTCTGCTGGTGAAATAGGTCCAAATTCTTTTTCTTACTGTGCCTTATTTACAACAACATCTTCACTCCTTTTAAGTGGGAAGATACTTTCATCAAATTTTATATTGCTACTACGGATAACCTTTTGTGTCCCTGGACAATAGATCCTACACAATTTACTTATTAGATCATAGCCTACCAGTGCCCCTGTTCTGGCTCTAGGTTCTAATTTTACAACCATCTCATTATGGTGGACACTATAATACACCAAGAAACCAATTGTTCTTAGGTGTGATGTTTTGGGGTACAACTTCCAAAACTGATAATGAGGACGCTTCCCATTAACACTTACAATGTTGTGCAAAAGACAGACTTTACACAACAACTCAGCCCATAAGAGCTTTGGTAGACAAGATTGAGAAATAATAGTTCTGATCTTGTCCAGTAAATTCCTATTCATTCTCTCAACTATTCCAGGATTCTGTGGAGTACTTGCATTAGTGACTATATGAATGATACCTTAATCTTTCAATAACCTCTCAAACTCTTTACTCACGAATTCACCACCTCCATTGGTAATAACTCTCTTGATCTCATTTATCAGACCATTCTGTTTCCAGACTTTGAAGATTACAGAAACCTCCTTTGTGGTATGATCCTTCGATCAAATTGGTTTAATCCAAAAATAATTAGTTGGAGTATAAACTAAATTGATGAAGTATCTTGCCCCACCAAGGGACTTTGGTGTGAATGGCCCTGCCAAATCAACGGAATATTCCTCTCTAGGAACATCAGTGCAATCTCTACTCTTTGAGAGCACATTTCTAGTCTTAGCCCCCAAGGTACAACTCTTGCATTTTCTGTCCTTTACCTTATGGCTACTTCTATTGTGAGCAACAGTGCTCAGAGCTGAGATTTTGAACAAAGTTGAACACAAAAGCTTTTTCCAAACCTGTCCACTAAGAACAGTTATCCCATCCATATCAATAACAACCCTATCTTCTTTAAGATAACAAATCTGGAAACCTTTTTTCCAAAACACTCCAAGAGACACAAGTTTATAAGGAAACTCTGGTACGTAGAACACTTTCTCAAAAGAAATTTTGAAACCCAAGTGATTTGCAAGAATAACTTTTCCAATTCCCTTAATCTTAATTGTTCTGCCTTTCTGACCAATATTTAAAATTCCATCATAATCACTAAGATTTCAAAATAAATTTGGTTCAAAGAACATTTTGTCTGTACAGCCAGAATCAATCAAAACAAGAACATCCTCCTTCAATACTCCTAATAGGAAAGAAGCTTTATCATTCACTGATAAGTTTTCATCTTTGAGGTTAAGAGTACTCACTTCACAATCAATCAAGTCCATTTCTTGATCTTCATCAATTTTGGCCTTCTTGTTGGGACCTTCTTCCCCAACAACCATTTCCATCAGACCATCAAACGCCGCCATATCAAATTTTTCATTAGTTAGATTGACCTCCTTGTCATTCTCTTTGGACTTCTTCCTCTTCTTGGCCTCCTTGCAATCCTTAGAATAATGCCCCTTATTATGACAATTATAGCATAGGACCTTGGACAAATCGTTTTTTGCCTTCTTGCAAGATTTTCCAGCCTTTCCAACAAGGGCTGTTCCAAAGCCCCCCTTCATCTTGAACTGAAGATTATCCTTTTCAATTCTCTTCAGCACATCCTCCTCCCCGGGAAGAGGATCCAATTGAGAAATAATTCTGGCTAAAGAATCAAACTCCTTTGGTAGCTTCTGGAGGATTGTGAGTGACAAACACTCAGGATCCATGTTAAGTCCTGATGACTTAAACTTGGCTATGCTAGACCTAGCCTCTGCAACAAACTGCTTACAATTTGAATATTGTAACTTGAATAGTTTATTGAAGGCTATACCCTTCTGGTGAACAGAATCACCAGCATATTTGCACTTAAGCAACTTCCAAAGGAGGCTTCCCCTCCTTCTTTCATCCTCCCTAAGAGTATTTGCAACCCATTTCACATGATTCTCATCAAGATTCCTAAGGATGAGATGATAAGACTTTTTCTCCACTTCTGAACTGATGAAAGTGTCATCTGCATCCATTATCTCCCCACAAAAGATTTTTTCCAGCTCACTATCCATAAGGACAGCCCAAGAATTATAATTCTGACTGTTCAGAACTATCTTGGTGGAGCTAACATCAGGGATATAGGACATCCTCTTGGAAAACTTGAGGTCTTTGAGGTTTTCCAGAGTGAGGTACAAGGGTCTAGATGGCTTGGAATTAATGACAATGTTGGTACTGATAATGTGTTATAATTATGGCCAGAAATTAGCTTAGGCTTATGAGCATTATTTAAAGCAAAAGAAATGCTGGACAGCTGGTGTCAATAATTGCTGATTGGCTCTCACAATGGGTTAAAACGTTGGATGATATTGGTGTTGAATTGAATTGGATGATGAATGGATAAAGGAAAACAGCAGGGAGAAGAGCTCCTTAAGTACAAAATGATTGGCCTCTTGTGAGCCCATGATACAACAACCCAAAAGGCAAATTTTCCGCCCCAAAAGAGCTCTGCAGGCTCTACAGGCCTTTTCACTTGGTTTGGACTAATTCAGCCCGCATGGCTTCAGTCCATGTACCCTTACAACCAGCCTATTCCGGTCCTTTCTGGTGCTTCCACTTTTACGGGGCTGAACCAGCCCCTTTGCTGTTCAATCCCAGGTTGGTTGTCACTTCACAGGCTGGCTGTTTGCCTCATGCAACCAGACCCTGGCCATACAAGTGGCCAGCTGGGACCCAGGACACACCTGGGTCCCGTGTCATACTCACATGGGGGGGGGTGTGACCAGAAGACATGCTGTCCCCCCCCTTCTCACAGATCCCTGGAGGGGGAAGTCAAATCCCCCTACCAGGTGCCCTTGGGGTTGATACCCCCATGGCATTTTCAAGGTGAGGTGGGCTGGGGGGTGGTCAAATCCCCTCCAGCCCCTTGCTCCTCCCCCTTGGTAAAGGGGGGGGAGAGCACCCCTTTGTTTCCCTTTGCTTTGATGGTGGAGGGGTGGCCAGGTCCCCCCCACCGCTGGTTGCTTTGTTGCGGCCAGCCACCTTGTCATTCCTCCTGGGTGGGAGGGTGATGAAATCCCCCCAACCCTGACCAGTGGCACCTTGCAACAGGTTTCTGGCTTGTTCAACCCAGCCAGCCTTCCCTCTCCCCTTCCTAATGGTGAGCAAGGGGAGGGGGAGGAGCCAGGGCCGTTGGCCCCAGCCCTGCGGCTCCAACAGCCGGCCGCCACCCTGCGTGGCAGCTGCTCTTCCCCCTACAACAGCCCTGCGCGGGCTTTCGGGCCCCGTAAACAGGCCATAGGCAAAAACAGCGGCCCCAAGAGGGCCACAACACGGGTGGCGGCCCCAATGGGCAGCCCCAAGCATACTTTTGCGGGCCAGCCCATCTGGCCAAGTATGTCCAAAATAAACTATGAGCCCAATTATGCCCATATAAGCCCATCTGGCTGTATTTGCCCATATATCCCACTGGGCCTGTTAGGGCCCGTGTACCAATAGGCCTGTTTCATGGGTTTTGAGGCCAGTTTCCCCAAATTGGTGACATCCACACAGGCCTGTATGGTCTGTGTGTGTTTCCAATGGGCCGCAGAGGCCCACATGTGCATCCCATTTAGATTACACTTGTACGTAGCACACGCGTAAGTGCATATGTATTTTAACACACTGGATTATCACTTGTGTAATCCTAAAATCTTTTGGCCGGCATAAGAAATGAATGGGACAAGATATTTGAAGATGATATTCCTTATCCGCCTCTAGTCATCCCTGTATCATCTTTTCCCTCATTTTCTTCTATGAGAGAGCGGATTTTACCCCTCACCCTTGCCCACTTTGATGAGTAAGATTTTGCTTTGAAATAGGTTTTTTTTTTTTGTTTTGGTTGTTCAACCAAGAATCCTAGGCTGACTCACTCCGTTTTTTTTTTCTTTTTTTTTCTTAGACAAAACTGACCCAGCACCTCACCACACCACAACACCCACCTCACCCCACCAAATCACCAGTCCACTCTCCTCCTCACCCACCATCTCCTCCTCACCCACCACCTTCTCCTCACCCAACACCTTCCCTCACCCACCACCTTTGGCACCCCTGGAAAGCTCTCCTCATCCTCCTCCTTATCCTCCCCATCATCATAAGCTAACAAATTTTTACATCCCCCTCCAGGCACCTTCAGGTCCTCAGGTAAGCTCCCCCTCCCCTCCTCCTCATCCTCCTCTTCCCTCCATTATAGCTGACTCCTCCCTCTTGCTTGCTCCTTCACCACCCCCCCCCCACCTTGCTTACTTTCCGGGCCCACCACTGTCCCCCACCACCGTGCTCACCGGGCCCACCACTGCCATCCCCTCCTTGCTTGCTGGCCCCGTCACCACCCTTCCTCCTTGGTTCTTGCTCCTTCACCCCCCCCCCCCTCCTTGCTTGCTTTCTGGCCCCACCACCTTGCTTGCCGGGTGCACCACTGCCCCCCCCACACCTTGCTTGCTGGGCCCTCCACCACCCCCCCCCTCCTTGCTTGCCGGCCCCTCCTCTGCTCCCGCCTCCTTGCTTTCCCGCAGGCCCCACCTCAGCCCCCCCTCCCAATTGCTGCGGCCCGCCCCCCTCCCCCTTGTGTTGGCCCAGCCCCCCTTCCCCTTGCATTGGCCCCGCCACCCTCCCCCTTGCATTGGCCCTGCCCCCCCCCCCTTGGACGCCCCCCAGCGCCTGCCTGCCCGGCAAACCAACCTCCCCCCCCTCCCTGGTTGCCAGGCCCTGCCTACCTGGCCCCAGGCCCAACCTCAACCCAACCTGGAGGCCTAATTACCTCACATCCTGGTAAGTTTTTTTTTTCTTATTTTTTTTGGGTGCTGATGTGATTTTTTTTTTTTTTTTTTGGTGATTACCTTTCTGTTGAACTTGGGATTGATTCCAGGTTTGGTTTCATTTTTTTTGATCCAATCTTGTTTCACCAATGATGTCCATTTGAATTACTTTTTTTTTTGGTTTTTTTGTTCAATCCCTCAACCACTATTGGGGAATGTCCAATTCTTCTCCCACCCCCCTCAAAATGTCACACAAACAATCAAATCCAATCTTGTTCCTCATCCCAATCTAAGTATAGGATTGCAAGTGAACAAGATGGAAGGAGATGGCTTGAAAAACACACAGAGAGGTGGGAAGAGTAGGGCCGCTTGCCAAGAGAGGCTTCAATCTTGGGATTCAGAAATGTCTTTGGATGTTGCTGGGGAAGGTATTAATGAAAAGGTTGTCTGGTCTGGTCAAAAACCACCTCCTTTGGATCTGTACCCTTCCATTGTTTCCAAAAAGAAAAGGAACAGTCAAAAACCCACCCAGGAAGAGTTTGAGCAAGCCAAAAAAACAATCAAACCCTTCCATTTCTTCCACTGTGGAAAATTAATTGTCCTTGATTGATCTGATCACCAAGCCCTGGTTACAATAATTGAATTTGTGCCCTTGGATGAACTCTCAGATCAAGATAAGAAGGACATAAAATTTTTCACCACTTTCCTTCACCATTCATAAAAAATTTTCAACCCAGTTGGTCCTTCAAGAGCTTGGTGTGGAAAAATTTGGGCTATTGGATGGAGAAAATGAGTGGATCCCTTTGAGTTATTTGGAAATTATGTGAAGAAGTCATCTATTCAATCTTCCCCTCAAGAGTATGCTTTTCTCAATCTTAAGGCAGACAAATTCTCTCAAATTTAAGGACAAATGTTTTGCAATTTGGCCAGACTTCCCTTTGAATCAAACTGTGAAATAATGAAGGACAATTTCATCCCCTCCTTCTCATCACTCAAATTTGTATCTTTGCCTAATCCCTTTGACTGCTCTTGGCATGTCACCTTCACATCCAACATGTTTTACAACTCACCTCACATTAACAAAGGTCACATCTCTGAGTATTCCTTTTTAATTCCAGTTCCAACCCGGAAATCTAAGGGAGGACTTATTGAAAAAACAGATGAAGATCAAGTATCTGATGGCCAATTTGCTTTTCCTGACCTGGGATTTGGAATTGACTTCAAGCAAAAAGTTGTGGTCAAAATTGTTTGGGAAGCCAATAAGTACAAGCACTGCACTTTTCCTGCTGTGGAGACTGCCACTCATACAAAAATTTCAACTTCAATGCAAATCAAAAAAAATGACTAGAAACACTTCCAGGGACTTAGGGAGCGGGAAAATATACTACAGGAAAAAAAATATAAATAAAAAGAAAAAACATTTTTTTATATGTTGGGTTAAAAATAGTCTTAAGCATTTTTTTAATCAAAGAGGTTTTTTTCTTTTTAATTTTTCATCAAAGCAAATATATTTACAAGTTCAGCATTTGAGTAATCTGCTTTAATTCATCTACTTTTCTGCTGCTACCAATGTAGGCTGCAGCCATTTACCACTTATCCTTTTTTTCTGTTGCCAGTTGTTCCTTCTCCATTTGCAGTTTCTCTTGCTGTTGATCTGTCTCCTTTTCCTTTTTTTGAAATTCTAGCTCAGCCTGTTTCAACTTCCACTCAGCATCCCATTTTTCCTGATAAGCCAAACTCTTGTCTTTCTTCTTTTGAGAATCAATAGCCGGTTGAAAATCCCACTTCACCATTGCAAACTGAAGTTTCTCAGATTCAATTTGCAATTTCACTTTTTTTCAGAGGGGAATAGGAATGAGCCTGATTTTGAAAGCAAGGAGAATCCAATGGGCTTACTTGAATATTGCTTCTCCATGATCTCCTCAAATCCCAAAAATTTGAAGTGTTCATTGTCTTTTGAATGCTATTGGGTTTGATGTTGATGGAATTGGAGGCCTTTTTCTTTCCCTTTGCAGAATAGTTTTGTGTGGAAACATCATTTCTCTCATTTGAAGGGTATGTTGGAGGCCCCATTTGCTTGAGTTTTTGGCCATTCAGGAATGGATGATCCTTCTTCTTTCAAATCTAAATCAGTCAGGATTAACAGGAAAGAAGATAAAAGAACTTGGTTACTTACTTGAGCAGATTTTGATGGCAACGGTGATATGGGAATGACATCCTCCTAATTGACCAAGTTCTCCAGTTCTTCCACCACAGGAAGAGAGAATCCAAAGAAGGAGGGGAGGGTTCCAAGCTTGGGTTTGACTCCTTAATCAATGCAGAAGTAGATGTGATTGGAGCTGATTGCATTTAAATATCTTCCTTCCCATTGGATGGGGGCCACTCATAGGTTTTTTGGGATCACCATTGCAAGGCTGAGCATCCCCAGCAAGTCCTCAGTATCAACTGAATCAGATTGTTGGGCATCAAAAGCAGCTAGGGGGGTGATGTTGGCCTTCTTTCCAAAGATTTCATCCATTTGAATATAAAAAGGACAAAAGGAGTCCAACTTATCAACCACCAAGTTGATTCCCTTGGCTTTGTCAGAGTCCTTGATACCAAAGCCACTGGAGATTCACATGGAGTGGGCCTTTTTGTACTTGGCTCAATAATTCTTTAATTGCTCCCTCATCTATTTGGATGAAAGATCCAGCCTACCTTTTTTTTTATTCTAGAGTTCATTGGCCATCAGAAGATAACCATTGACCTTAGAGGATGGAGGTTGGCAAACGTGTGTTTCATTGTTGGATACAAAGCAATCATTTCAGTTGGACAATATTTTGAGCCACTTTACCAGGATGATGTGATTGGCTCTCTTGAGCTGACTTGAGCTTTTGGAAGGTGATGGGGGAGTATGGTTGAATTTTGAGCTCCTGGGGGATGTTTGCTTTGGTCAATTGGATTGTTTAGTGGACTTGCGGGGGGAGGATTGCTGAGGGGCCATTTAAAAATAGTAGGAAGGATGAAGGGATGAAGGGCTATGAGAGTGTTTAAGTGGTGAGAGTGATGATGTGATGAGAGAATGAGAGTGATGAAGCAAAGAGAATAGGAAGAGATGAGAGGGATTAAGTGAGAAGAGGGATAAACCAATTAGACTTAGGAGGTGATAAAAGCGTTAAAATGATGACAGTGATGAAGTGATTGTGCAGGATTTGATTTGAAACCAAGACCAAACTGAATTTCACAATGAAATGTGTATGTGCAAGAGTATGTACAAACAACCACACATGGAGTAGACGACAAAAGTAACCAACAGAGGGACAAGCTGGCTGAGGCAAGAAATTCTTATATAGGGTAAAGAAGAAAGAATAACTTGACAAGAAGCAACAAGGCAAAGTTGGATGACAATTTCAGAATAAGTAGATCAACGGATTGAGAACTAAGAACATTGCAGTAAGTTCTTGCACTGAGCAAAGAGTTGCCAGGTAAAGTTCTCACCAGGAGTAGACTGGTTGCTTTTCTTAATGATTTGATGGATTGGACAGAGATAGACCTTTAGATTGGACTGATGAGCAGATCAATCTGAAGTGGTTGATTGGATTGATTGATTGATCTTGAGTTATTGACTTTCTTGTGAGTTATTTGTGATTGAATTGATTGGTTGGTTGGGGTTATGGGTTTCATGGAGAGAAGTTTGTTGATTGGGCTTGCGCTGGTGGTCTTGAGCTGCTGCGGTCCATCAAAAATTGGTTTCTTGAGACAGCAAGGGAGTGAGTGACAACAGCATGCGCGGATATTGCATGCAGAATTGGAAATAAGAGCTGCGCGCAACTGCGTTTTACAACAGGAAAAACACAGTGTGTACTTTTATAAGTATAAAGAAAGAAAGGAAAATATGAGAAAAAGGATAAAATAAAGGAAAAATAGGTCATAAGGAAGCATGAGATCAGAGAGAGTCAGAACATCAACAGCAATGAGGATAGTGATCCAATGAGAGTTAGCTGGATGTGATGAAAGCAATAAATGGATGAGAGCAGTGAATTGATAAGGATAGGGCTACAATGAGGGTTAGCTAAATGTGATGAAAGCAATAAAAGGATAAGAGTGATGAACTGGTCAGGATAGTGGTTGGATGAGGGTTAGCTGAATGTGATGAAAGCAATAAAGTGATGAGCATTATGAAGTGATGAGGATAGTGATGAAGAGATGAAGTGCAATGAATCAATTTTTTTTCCAATGCTGTTGGAGTTAGAAGCAGGTGGGAAGCCAGGGGTGGATGAAGTGGAAAGTTGGTGGAAGCCTTTAAATACTTCATTTGAAAAAACCCACTTATTTCCAGGTAACCCTGACACGTCTGATGTGAAATAAGTGGATTTGTTTGATTTTTAATGGCGGGTTTGAAATGGCAGATTTGGTTTGAAACCTGCCATTAAAAAATGGAGGGTTTTCTTAACTCTGATATGCCCTAATAAAGGATTTTTCTGTGTGAGTATGACATTTCAAAGACATAAAATCCTCAAAATAAAGGATTGGGGGTGTGAGAACATTAATGCCCAAAAAAAATGATCAAAAGCAAATGAAAAAAAATTGACCACTCTTTGGCCATGAATAAACAGCTGAATGCACAGCCCATATAAATAAATAATGAACAAGTCTATGGACTAGCCCTGAAGTAAAAACACCAAAAATCATATTAACAATGAAAGATTCTACAGACCAGCTCTAAAGTAAAAATTCCAAAAAAATACAAGCTCAAATTGACTAGCCCTAAAGTAAAAATACCAAAAAAAAATCAAATTCAACTTGTGTTAAGGTGATCCAATCACAAGAGGTAAAAATACTCCTTAAAATTGGATCAGGCAAACACAAGTTGAACTGACTTGCCAATAAAATCTCATTAAAAAAACACAACATAATGTTGTTATCTCAAAACACTCAACATAATGATGTTCAAAATTTGATATACCTTTATATTAATAGAATTACAAGATCAGCATCAGAACACAGACCCAAATGATGAAATTGAAATGATTTTTATAAATTACAATACAAATTAAGTTGATCCTTTATACAATCAACCCAAACAGAAGCTTTTTGAGAAGTCAAAGAAGCAAGGTATGGAAATAATGGGCGTGATTGTAATAACTTCTAACTCAAGTACAAGATGAACCCAGTGATTAATTTGACAAATCAAATGAATATTGGATCTGATTGATCTTTTACATTCATTTTCATAGGATTATAGGGACAAAATTATTCCAATGAAATTAAACATATTTTTCTTCCATAAGTATCAGCTATTATTTGAGCCAAGTCAAGCTCTGAAAGCCTTTTCAAAGAGGTAATCTTTTCATTTTTGTAATTAACATCAATTCTTTTTTATATCTTTTCAACATCTTTACGGCCACCAAGGAGCTTAGAATAGCTTGTCTTATTTTTCCTCAATTTTTTAATCAATTACTTTTGTACTTAAAACCATTCATGCTTGTCATACCCAACTGATTTTTCAATGAATCTAAATCTGCAATTCCCTTCACCAACTGGATCTTCAAACTCTCTGAAGAGCTTATGTAGGTTCTCATGTATTTGATTTATTTATTTCAATTTTGGTTCATAAAATCAAAAATTACTTAGCCAAATTCCTAATCTTCTTAAGCTTTACCAGAGATTCTCCTAAATGAAGGATTCACTGAGGGGTTTTTAGATGTTTGATGAGTGTGTAGGCCATTTCCAACAGAGATATTCAAAGTGGTATCTGCTACTGTAAAACTTGCGCCAATCATGATTTGACACCCAACCTTCCTTGTGTGAATTTGCCTTTGAATTTTGGTGAGGCATGGCTCTTTGTATACCTCAAATCTGTTGAATTCCAGATCCATATACTTCTCTTTCCTTGACTTGAAGTTTTTCAATGCATAGCCATGCATTCTGCCCGTTATTGAAAATAAATATTGGATTCTTTCCCACTAGCAAAGGCTCTCACAGGAGGAGGGTGAAGCCATTCTGGCACCTCTCAGTTTCATATATACACCCCACATGGTTAATTTAGTATTGATCAAGCCAAATACTTCTAATTCAAATGAAATATTAAATTTGAACCACCACCTTCAGTAAATTCCAGTTGTGAAGAAACATCTTGTTCCTCAATTTCAACCCTAGATGAGGATGCAATTGGGGCTTCCAATGTTTTATTTTCCAAAACACTACCCAAATCCCTAGATTCCTCCAAAGCTTTTTTGATAATACTTTTTATTAAGTCCCTTAAAAAAGCCATGTTTAAAGAAGGGGGGCTTGGGCTTGCCACTGTTCCTGTGAACAAACAAAATTCAACTTGAATTTTGTATTCAATTCAATTTTCAATTCAAAAACTCCAAAATTTTGCTCACTTTTGGGTTGAGAATAATGAATTTTTCTGAAGGGCATGTGTTGTTTCTGTACACATTTTTTCAAATATGCAGAGTTTTTGATTTCCAATTTTCTTTTTGTGGTCCAATTATAGTCCCAAATAGTGTTCCACATCCCCAAATTTGGGTTGACCTCACTCAAATGTGGTCCAGGGGTGCCTAGGTACCCCAATTCTCCCCTCAAATGGCCCATTGGGGGCTATGTTTTCCCAAATGGGCAATCAAAACCAGTGCAACCCTTCTCACAACTTGCGCATCCCCCAGGGAGTCAAGAGACCCCAATTGCGACTCAAAATAGGTTGTGAATCCCCAATCACAACCGTTTTCAATTTGTGATTGGGGGCTTGTGACTCATGGGGGGGAGCATGAATTGTGGAAAACTTTGCCTGCTCCTCATGGAGTTTTGAGTTGCCTGCCACAGAAAATGTGGGTTGTGAATGGCAATTCACACTTGTTTGCAACTCATAGTTTGCAAATTTAACATTGGCCTTATCAATATTCAACACTTAAAAATTAGGGTACCCTAAAAAATTATCATAAGATGAATAATAAAATGTTTTGACCTTGGATATCATCACCAAAAAAAAATGAGATTTTAATAAATGAACCAGAAAGCAAGATTATGTCAGAGATATATTCACCTTTTCAGTTTCAGAAGCTGTATCTGTGGGAGAAAAGATTGGATTCCCTTGAGGCCTATAATCATCTGCATCTTCATCTTCTTGTTTCATTCTCTTCAAATTTCCAGGCCTCAAATTTTGGGAGACAATCCTCTTATTGATGACGGTTCCTGACCTCTGATTTTCAAATAAAAATAAAATTAAGGTAAACTGGAAAACCTAGACTGATCCCCCCAAAAAACAATTACTGACTGTCTTGATTAAATTCAAGTTTCAAAGCTCTGGTGTCTCTTCTCCGCTTAATTAATCTTATTTTATAAAGCCATCCTGATAAGTATGAAATGTTAGCCTAATTAAAAACAAATAAAGAAACTAAAAAAACAAAAATGAAAGAAATCACCTCTTCCTTTGAATCCTGTTACTGTTTTCCATTTGCCATTTCATAGCCTTTTTTTAATCTCCTTTTCCCCTGAGTCTGAAATAATAGAAAAGAAATTTCCGAGTAATTTCTGTTAAAATCCACCCTGAAGAAAGAGAGAGAAAAACTAACCATTGCTTTACCCCTTGGGTGCTTTCTTTCTCTTCCCCTCCTTTTAGATTCTTCAACATATTCAAACAAAGATAAATCCCTCCTAGATAAATTCTGAAAAAATCTTTGGAATTTATTTAGGCCTCCTTTGGTTCATCCAAGAATTTTCCTTTCTTGCTTTGGTAGGGTTTCTTGGATGGGATTCATTTTATACTTCCCTTTCACCTGTTTCAGAATTTGTCAAAGGGAAACATTTTGTTCTCCTGGGCCCAATTTAATGAATTATTCAAAGAGTTCATTCTGAAACCAATTTAAATTTGTTGATTTGGAAGTTTATTCATTGTATGATTGAGATTTTTGGCATAATTTATCCTCGCCAAGCTATTGATAATTCTCAAATAAAACAAAAAAATTCAGAAAACAATGTTGGAATTTTTTTTTTCTCCAAAAAAAAAACATACTGAAGTAAGAGGTTTGAAATGCCACTGGGGATGAAAAGCCTCAAGAAAGAATTCTCTGGATTCAGCCATTTTTATTCAGTGGGGGTGAATCATTGGATTGGATTGATTGTGTGGTGAGTGGTGATGATGGGTAATGATGGGGGATGATGGGGGATGATGGGGGATGATGGGGGATGATGGGGGATGATGGGTGTTGATGGGTGATGATGGGTGATGATGGGTGATGATGGGTGATGATGGGTGATGATGGGTGATGATTGGTGTGGCGTGGGCTGGATTCAGGATTTGGACAGGTTTTGTTAAGACCAGCACAAAAGGTGAGGAGGGGAAGTTAATAACTAAAAATCATATTGAATATCAGATTATTCATATAGAAGAGCCCAAAAATGTGGACCCAGGCCAAGAAGAGGTCTAAACAAGGTGATTTGAGGTTAGCCATTCAAGAGCCAAGTCAAATTCAAGAAAATATGAAAAAAATACTTGTGTTTCAATTAAAGTAACTTTTAAAACAATGAACTGAGAATTTCCATAAAAAGAATCAAAATAGTTTCATAAATTTCTCCAAAACACATCCCAAAATAGACATTTTCTGTCATTGTTGAAGATGCATAACTATGTGGAGGTAAAGAATTGATTTTGAAAATCCTCATATGATTTTTCTGTGCCCTTTTCATTTCCCAATAAAAGACTTCAAGATTGAAAATTTAAAAAATTCTTTGGAAAGATAAGGAAAAAAAATTGAAAAGAATGTCTGACTTTTTCTGTTAATCCCATTTTCTGGTGGGAAAATGAAGGGCTAAAAATCTAAAAAAAAAAAAAATTGCCTGTTATATTTGAAAACATTGTGTTTCTCCAGATTTCCCAAAATAACGAGAAAAATATTTTTGAGAAATGTGAAAAGATTTGAGATGTAATGTGTTTTTTTTTACAATTTTTTGATTGCAATTTTGAAGGCCTTTGAATTGACCAAAAAGTCTCAAATTTATTTTAGAGAGATATTGCTTGCCTCTCTACGCGCTGATATTTTTCTTTTTGACCACTCCACCAAACCAGGCAAATTTAAGGAAAACTACGCAGATTGGAGATGTCTGGGGATGTTGCAGCAACATCAAAATTGTGCAAAAATAACGGTTGGGGGTGTAAAAAAAATAATGTCCTATATATTTATGCCATATTTTAGCATGTGAAAATATGCACACCAAATTTGTTGGCATGTAGAATTGTGAAAACCAGGAGAATTGATATGCGGAACTGTGAATGCTAACAATGCTGTGCTTTAATTAACCAGTCGCGTTGGAATACCTGTGCCCTAATCTCAATTTTGAATGATTTTCCAAGAAAAACAGTTTTTTTTCAATTAATTTCAAATTTTATGTGTTTTTATGGTGGGGCCAATGGAATGGTAAATTTGGAAGAACATTTACCCTTTTTGAAATAGGGTCCAGGGGGAAACAGTCCTCACATGGAAGTATGGCAGTAGTATTTTGCCTCACCTAAAAGAATGTGTGGTGCTTCTAGATTGGTTGGTTGGTCCTTACTAGAAACTTAAAAATTCTTGGCAACAAGTTACAACCATTCTTTACAGGTTTCAAAACATCCCCACTAATTTTAATTTAAAATGTGAGGTTTCTGTTAATATTCAATGATTTTTTTATTTGGAGCCCATTTTCTTAGTAATTAGCTACATTTTATAAAATATTTAAATCAAATCTTGCACTTGGCCATGTTTACCCATCTAAAACCACATTTTTTTTCTAAATAGGCCATTTCTACCAAGAAAGCCACATGAGCTTGGAAAAGAATTGGAAAAATTAGGGAAACTAATGGAACTCACTAGTGCCAACCATTGGCAGGATTTACATGCCCTCCATAAATCAAAATTAAAAATAATAATTAATTCATTCATCAATTGCATTCACTGTATCATTCCATCATTCAAGTAACTCTCCAGAATATTTTCACATTCCTCAACCCTATCTGTTTCAATTCGGATGCTTCCAATTTCTTAGATTTGGGTATAAAATTTTTCCTTGGACCTCTATAGCCGGCTGGAAGACAATACTATCAAGTGGAATTGCAGTTCCCACTTGCTGAAGCACTTGATTTATATCTTTTTTTGTTTTTTTTTTGCATAGCAAGGGCTCAGCTAACACAAATTCATTGATTGAAATTTATAATGTTGCTATCCAGTCAAAATTATTTTTTGATGGCCTTTGGCACCCATTTAGAGCATCTACCACTTTCTCAACAAAATCCTCAACAACTTTGAAAATTTGTTGAGGCATGCAAGTGTGTATAAGTGTCAAATCGGGATTCTGCACTGGTGTTGCAAAAAATTTGGCTCAGGTAGCAGTTATAGAGGAGTTACGGAGCAAGTCCCACCATTGTCCCTTCTGCAGTTCCCCACTCAATAAGGGTTGGGAATGCCCCCAAAAAGGGGAATAAAATCGGTTTTGTAAACTTGATTGAGAAAATTTTAAATGGGTGCAATGTATATAATCCTGTGGTATCCTTTATATAATCTAGCAAATAACTTGCTGGAAGTCCTTGAAGGGGAATTTAGTATTACTTCTACTCCTTTAGATTATTATTAAAACTAAAAGTGGTTTTGAAATGCCTGCCCTTCAAGTACTATATTAAGTCTGCACAATAGTTTATTTATATTAATGGCTGGTTTCTTTGAGACTTAATATAGGTCTCAGATCAGACCTAGATTAATTATTTAACTTTTATTGGTATGATTTGTTGATGAAAAGACCAGATGTATTGGATTATTGGTTAATGGTTAATCAGATATATTTGAAATTAAACAATATCCCAATATTAAAGTGTTCAAGGCTGTATCAAAGAGGTGATTCAGGGGAGGACCCAAGGACAGGTTTACCCACAGGGGGCTGGGTAGAGGAAAAAAAATTTTTGTAGTCACTTTTGGTTGTTCTCTCTTTCTTTGTAAGGTAATTATTGAGTGATGCATTTTTATCTTTAATTTTTTTCTGAATAGTTCAGTTCACAGAAGAACCCTTATCCAAAGCACCTAATGGGGTGGTTTCAATGTTTGATGAGGTAAAAATTGGTTTTTATGTCCTTTTTTAATGTTAAACTGACAATCTACTTTTTTTTCTATATCTGGGTAGGACCACAGATGGTTGGCTGGTGAATGGCTGATGAGCTGTTGATGAGTGGTGTGGGATGGATGATAGTGGAGTTCATGGGGGGATAAAACCTGGAAAGTGCAGAGAGACCCTCCTCAAATAGAAAAAATCCTGCCCCCAGGGGTGCTCAGGGCTGCCCCTGAGGTTCTCCCTGTCCTGGTGGGGAACAGTGGGATATAGGTACATGAGGCCTTTCTGCTGGTGAGAAAAAGTTTGCACAGTTACCCGAGGCATTTCTGCTTGTTGTAAAGAGGTTTTACAGGGGTTTCCTGAATGCACAGCCCTGCATAAATTGCTGTGTAGTTCTGGGTTGAATTTGTGCTGTGGTGAAGTTGTACTGGTGGGTTGTTGGGGTCTGCATGATCCTAGCTGCCTGCATATATTTCTTGGTAGTTCTGTCATGCCTTGTAATGGTGGTTGTTTGGTTAAATATGGTCCACACTGCCTGATTATATTTCTGGGTAGTCTTGTGGTGACTTGTACTGCTGGTTGTTTGGTTACACATGTTCCAGACTTCCTGCATACATTGCTGGATAGTCCTGTGGTGACTTGTACTTCTGGTTGTTTGGTTACACATGGTCCAGACTGCCTGCATATATTTCCAAGTAGTCCTGTTGTGCCTTGTACTTCTCCTTTTTTGGTTACACATGGTTCAGACTGCCTGCATATATTTCTGTGTAGTCTTGTGGTGACTTGTACTGGTGTTTGTTTGGTACTAAAAGATCTTGGCTGCATGCAAAAATTGCTGTGTAGTAGCTGGGATTTTTTGGTACTAAAAGATCCTGGCTGCCTGAATAAATTTCTGTGCATGGCTGGGGGTTGTTTGGTACTCCAAGATCCTGGTTACCTGCATAAATTGCTGTGCACAGCCGGGGTTTTCGGTGCTACATGATCTTTGTTATTGTTCTAAGTATACAGGTGGATTGGTTGTATTTTTGGTTGAGGTGTTGTGGTGAGATTTTACTGGTATTTGTTTTAGGAATTACAACTATACCCATATAGCCTTTCAGTGGTTTGTGATACCTGGGTGTGATATGAGCTGTCCACAATTAATTTTGGCTGTATCTTCTAAACCATAAGAGAAAGAGGGGTAGTTTGACTGGTTTACTATAGGCTATTTTTGGTGTAGAATCCATTTATGAGGTTACGTTTATGATTGGGATTATGTTTATACTATAAAATTGAGTCTGATGGCTACAGATAAGGTTTGGTCTACCACAGTGAGGCTGTTGATGGAAGTGATGAAGTTCAAAGAGGAGTTGAGGTATAGCAGGGTGCAGTTATTGAGGGGGAGGATGGGGGCAGAAATTTTAGAGCAGGGCTTGACAGAATTTTTCTTTTCAAGCCTTGAAAATGATCCATAAATTCATGGATCATTGTTGACTATTTTTTCAAGTTGACATCTATCAAGCCCTATTGAGCACACAATGTTGGATTTATTGGAAAAATCCTTGATAAGTCCACTTCTCAAGCCAAATTACTGGGAAAGTGGTAGATACTCATAGCTTGTTGGAAATTTTAAAAATCATATCCATGGTTGAGATGAAGTGATCTCAAGGTCTTTTCCAGCAGCTAGTTTTGAATTATGAAGTGCAAAACAAAATATATTGAAAGTAGAGTGGAGTAACTCATATTCTCTTGAATAAAAAAATGGTCTCATTGAATAAAAGCAACCATGAACAGCAAAAAGCTGCAAATTGCCTACGCAATATTGCATTGGTTGGTTTGGAACCAGCCACATGATGTTTAAAATAAAGGCTGCCCCAAAAAATGTAGTTCTCCAGCTTCTTCTGGAATAGAACCTGAGGGTTGGCCAATTTAAATAAGTTTTGAAGCTAAAATGTGCTGTTATGCAGACCCCAAACTAAGTATTTTCAGCCCAGTCCTGGGAGCATGCACTGAATTTTCAAAAGAAAAAAAAATTCACCAGATAAACTAGAAACATTTTGGGGGCTGGACCCTAAGAATTTCCTTTAATGAAAAATTGAAAGATTTCCACAAATTCAAAAAAGACTTTATTATTATTTGAGGAATACTGATGGCAATTAAGCTGACTTAGGAAATTATGGGTTGAGTTAAAACATCTTCAAGGCTTTTCAAGATACTTTTAATCAAATATGAGGTTCTCTAGAGTGTTTGAAATCACACCGGAATTCCTTTGAAATGCTTTAAAAAATTCCAGTGATGCTTTAAAAAATTCCAGTGAGCTTTCAAATTGCTTTAAAGATACTTTCCAATTGAAATAATTCTTCAAATACAGGTGGTAAATTTGTGAAACTTTATCAAAATTGAAGAAATTATGCACATTTTTTTAAATCTGAAATAAAAATTTACACCTTTCTTTGTTTGGGGAAATACAACCAAAGTTAAAAAGCTATCATTTTCAATGGATCTATGTTATTTTTCCCATTTTGTTTTCAATTGAGCATTTATTGCTTTATTAATATTGAAGGCCATAATTTGCATTTTATATGAAATATTTGCAGGAGGAAATCAAACCAAACCACATTAAAAAGATGTTGAAACTAGCAGTTGGAAAGGAAAAATCTTCGTGAATTCAAAGATTAATTCTGAGTAATAAGTTAAAAGATATTTAATTTTCATTGAATGAAACTTTAATTGGATGATCATTCATGCTGATATCTGGATTAAGTAATAAAGAGCATGAATTTCTTTGATTGAACAATGAAATTTTGACAGATTTAAGCTGAATATTCATGGTTACAAAAATTCATGAAATAACTCAAAAGACGGGTTTTCAATGTTCATTGAACTAATTTTCTTTGAGAGATCCATCTTCAGCTATAAAATGCAGCCCCTTTTGGGTTTCAAATGGGGGTCCTTCAACCCCCCAGGGGATGCACAAGCCATGAACAGGGTTGCGCAACCCTTCCTGGCCCATTTGGAGCAAAATAACCCCAAACTGGCCATTTCAGGGGGGAATTAGGGGTACCTAGGAACCCCTGGACCACATTTGAGTGCCTTCAACCCAAATTTAATGATGTTTCATACATTTTGGGACTTTAATTGGGCCAAAAAACAAACTTGCCATCACATTCTGCCTATTTGCAAAATACATTCTGTTCACAAACTGTGTACACTTCATTTTTACAGAACAAATACTACAGGGTGCTGTTGATTCTTCCCTTCTGAATAATGCTGCCAAGGAGATTCAAACTAAGGAAACCAAAAAAAAAGGCTATTTTCTCCTTAATATTAGTTTACAGTTACCAATAATTATTTAATTCTAAGCCTACAGATTTAGAATTTAAAGGGGTATTAATATAATGGAAAGTTATAATATTTATTTTATTTAGCTAAAAATTCAGATAAATGGCAAAAGATGATAGAAATCAAAATATTTTCTTTCTGATAACAAAAAGGAATTTGTTGGTTCATAAAATTTTGATTCTTTTAAGATTTTTGAGGCATCATTAGTCAGAAAATCTTTTAATAACTAAAGGCACTGGGTCTTTTTCAACTGTGCCCAAAGTTCTCAAAACAGCTTTTTCATGAAATTGGGATTTGAAAGAATTTTTGCAAGAGGATAGAGTGCAAGGTGAGAAGAAAATTTTCTGGCTTATTTTCAAATCTTGGAAAGAATTGAACAGGAAATAGGGGTATTAAAAAAATAATAAGCATGTGCTTCCTGCTTGACTGAAAGATCAACTTTTTTTGTTAATTAATTTTGAGAGTGACTGGGAAAAAATGAAATTTGATGCAAAACATAATTGGAGAAACACAAAATTCCAGAAAAAATTCAAATAAATATTTTGAGCCCTCAAAATTTTGTAAGAACTTAAGCATTTGAAAAGAGCTTGTTTTCTTGTGGCAAAACAGGAGTATTTTTGATGGGAATATTTCTGGAGAATCTTCTCTAAAATTTTCAAAATGCTAAACCAATCCTTTGTAAAATCACAGAAAGCTCAACTTCAAAAGTTCAAAGAACCATTTCAGCATTAAAAACAGAAAAACAATGCTTCAATCAATTGCAGGCTAAAATAGCTGCTGCACTAAAAACCTTCTTTTTGATAAGGGAACCATCTAAAAAATTAAAAGAGTTTTACGTCAGTTCAGATCAATCTGGGACCCAATTATTTTGAGGGCTTCAGCTTTGGGTAAATAAGGATTTTTTATAGTGAAATGGGGAGAAACCCATGTTGGAACAGAAAAAGTAGGAGTAGATTCAAATGGAAAACATTCCCCCCATATCAAAAAACTATTCAAAGTCACAGTTCATACCCCTAATGGCATGAATCTCAGAGTGAAGTAGAATCATGGCATGCAGTTGAGGCTTCAGGCCCGCAAACACACAGGCCTGAAACTTATTTCTGTTGAAAAATTAGCTGAAATTCCAGATTATTTTAGCTAATTGGGGAGCATATTTTATGGGTTGATGTTGTGAACTAGACTCACAGCTTGGTTCATGCTTTTGAAGTATGAAAATTTTTTGGCTTGTAAAATATCTGACATGCCTCAACATGTGCTGAAGACAGCCACCATGGCGTCACACCCTCCTTTGAAATTTTGTTGATGTCTAAGCTCTTGGAAATATCTGCTGTATTTCAAATTATGTTCTTGGGATGTTTTTTTCTTTTGTATTTCATCATGATTTATATGTTTCCATGATGCGTTTTTTTTATTTTTCCTTGGAGGAGTCTCAGATCTCATTCTTACTTGTTAGCTTCTGCTTCAGATCAAATCTCATAAATATCTTTCAGCTCTCCCAAGCAAATTTGCAATAACACACATATCACTTCTTATCTCAATTCCTATCTTTTCAAGTCTGCCTGCATCTTGCTCAACCTTTTTTAGGTAGATGATTCTCTTCATTGTGTTGCTTCTTTCTCATTCATTGCTAATTTGATTCCTTTTTTATTCTGTAAACTTTAACAGATTTACAGTCCCAACGCTTAATCCACAAAGACAAGGGTGGACACCTCAAACTGCAGCAAAATGACTGACAAAGAAACTTTGAAGGAACGTTTGTTCATTCCAATTCTTGATGGGACCAACTTCAGCATGTGGAAGGGTAGGATGAAGATTCATCTTCAATCAAAAGATCTCCTTTTTGTCTGTGAGAAAGAGACCTTCAAAGACTACAACACTACCACTGTCAATCAGTGGAACAAGGCAAGTTACCCAGCAGTTGGAATCATTACAAATTCAATTAATTTGAAGTTCTTCATAGAATTCATGGATGCCTCCTCTGAAGAAAATGCCTGCCTGCTTTGGTAAAAAATAAATAATCAATATGCATCCACAAAAGCCCTCAATCAAGGACCAGTGTGGATGGAATGGGAAGCCCTATTGTATGATGCCAATCTTCAATAATTCATACAAAATTGCAGGAAAACACTCTTGGATGTTGCCTCCATCAGAATTCAAATATCAGACAACATCCTATCCTACTCCACCTTGAAAATCCTGCAAGGAAACTCATCTCTTTTACCTCATCAACGGGCTTGCTATGGATAAAACTGAAGTTGAAAACCTCAATAACAGTTTCATGTTACTTCAGATCTTTTTTCATCATCTTAAATCCAAATTTTGTTGAAAAGACACATCCAGTTCCAACACCACTGCTCTTCACACCTCTTGAAAGGACAATTACCCAACAAAAACGGTATATTAATGCGCAAATAGCAAACATAATCCAATGGTTACTTTGATTAAGGCTGCTAATTTAAGGATTTAGTTCCCTCACCTAAGACCCAAGAGAAGAAAACCTGAAGAAACCAAGTCTGCCTCACCTCACATCACCATTGCCGCTGCCTACAATACCAATGGCCTTCAAAATGGAACAGTCACCCACACCACCCATCACATGTTCTTTGAATCTCAGAAATTTGTCAATTTGAAAAGTTTTACCCCCTATTCAGTTACCACAGGCAATGAAAAAAGCCATCTCATGGCGGAAGGAAGTGGCAATGTAGTAATAAACATTGACTACACTTCCCATTGACTTGCTGATTGCCTGTTTGTCCCGGGGGTCAAACAAAATCTAATTGCCCTACTTCCCCTCATCAAGGCTTCAATTTCCATCAAAAAACAAGGAGAAAAATTGAAGATTTTGGAAGGGAAAAAGACTCTGATGGCCAGTAATCTGGTGAAAATACTCATGGTGGTAAACTTTGTGGTACCCAAATTGTTCCTAGCCACTGCGGACTGAGACATATAGCACTCAAGACTGGGGCTCCCTAGCAACAAATTCCTAAGGTCAATGGGGTTCACCACAAACATGTCATCTGGATGTGGCATCTGTCAAACGGCATGGAAAGACCCTACCAAGGCTACTTTGAGAATGTTGACGCTCCTCTGGACTGCATCCATCTTGATCTAGTTGGACAAATTAATCCCCGTACAGTGTTGGGTTTCAAATACTACCTCACCCTTGTAGACCAATACTTGTTCAAATTTGTGAGGTTTCTAAAATCAAAATTGGATGTACTGAAGGAGTTTGTCACCCTCAAATAACTGATGGAAACTTTTCACAATCAAAAGATAAAAAATTACTTTCAGATAGGGGAGGCAATTTTCTGAACCAAGGATTTTGTGACTTGGCAAACAGCAGTGGATTCATGCACACCCTCTCACCACTGGAAATACCAAAACACAACACCTTTGCAGAACAAACAAATCAAAAAATCCTTGATAAGGCAAGATGTCTTCTGCAAGGGGCAAACCTAACCAGAAATTACTGGGATGAAGCTTTCAAAACAGGGGTATTCCTATCCAATCTAACACCCTCTGTATTGCGGAAAAACTGCTCCCCCTATTACCTCTGGACAAAGAAGGCTCTGGCATCAAAAACCTTTGGGTCTTTGGCTGAAAAGCGTATATATTTCTGTTCCAAAACATCATCAATCATGGAAGCTTGGACCTACTGGTGACAAAGGGATCCTCCTGGGCTATGAAAATGAAACATCTGCTTACCGGATTCTCCAACTCCAATACAGGAAGATGATGATTACAAGGCACGTCAATTTCTCCAAGGATATCTTTCCAAACCTTACCAATGTTGACAGCCCCTCTCATGACAGATGGGATGATCTAGAAATTGGAGAGGAGGACATCTTTTTGATTGTGAAGAAAACCTACCTGGTCTGGGGTTTGCCTTGGGCTATCTTGATTCACCACCAACAACCACGATTCCAAGCAGAAATGAAAACCATGATTCTTCTCTGCCAAGGGAAGATACTCTGAGTGAAGCGACTGAAATATCAGATGATGATCCCACTCCAGTCACCTCTACCACAAAGAGAATAAAAGTCATTGGACGCCAGCACCCTACACGCTTTGAGAGTAACATTTCTAACATCAACATCCTGCCATACTCATGAAGACCAGCGGCCCACCTCACTGCTATGGCCCCTGACAATACCCCCCAAAGCTATTGGGAGGCAATTGAATCAACGGAACACAAGTTTTGGTTGGAGGCAATTAAAAAGGAAATAAATTCCATGGTACAACTGAAAGTATGGGAACAAGTGGAGGACAATGGACAGCAGAAGGTTGGTACCACTTGGGTATTTAAGAAGAAAAGATATCATACCGGAAAGGTTGTTGAATACAACTCTGATGCAGACTGGGGGAATTGTTGAATGACCTGACAATTGTTCTCCTGCTATCTTGCCTTATTTCAAGGTTTTTTGATCCTCAGGAGATATTGAAAACAACCATGTGTCCCACTTTCCACCGCCAAAGCCAAGTATTGGGAACTCACTGATTTGACCATGGAAATTTTGTGGCTGCAACAATTTTTGATTGAAAGCAAGCTCACCAAGAATAATCCCAAACCCATAACTGTGTTTGTAGATAATCAAGCCTTCATAGACACCACCAACAACAACTGCAAATACAATCACTGGAGAATGAAGCATGTGGAGATTTGAAGAGATGGGCCAGCAAGACTGAGTTGAGGGAGGCTCAAATGATGGGACAAAGGAGACAAAGAAGAGACGGTGCCCAAACAAGGTAAAAAGTAGATGAGAAGAAACATGAATGTGTTATTTTGGAGAGGCAAGCAGGAAAAGGAGACTAAAACACAATAGAAGTGAGAAGAAGAGAAGGGTAGGCAAACCTGAAGAGATGGACCAGCAAGACTGAGTTGAGGGAGGCTCAAATGATTGGACAAAGGAGACAAAGAAGAGACGGTACCTGAACAAGGTACAGAGTAGATGAGAAGCAACATGAATGTGGAGAGAAGAGTAGAGAAGATTGAGGTGAATATAGTAACTTGATACACGCTCATAGACCTAATCAAATGATAAACAAGGTCAAGATTACATAAGTTAGGTCAATACCACAAATGAGAGTCGCAGCTAAGTCTAAATGATGTCCTCCAGGTATCCCATACTGAGTGGCTGGTTGCGGGGTTGAGTCAGAATTCCTTCACCCCGCCCCCCCCCCGTGCTTGCTAATCCATCCTGAGAGGTAAGAAGTTTGTGTTCTTCAAGAAGTTGGAGTGGACATGAGGCAACAAAATCTTGGTCATTCCATCGGTATGATTGTCAGTTGTTGGGACATAGACCAGGGAGAAGTCTCTGTTGGCGATGTGGTGCCTAATCCAGTGCAGTCAAACATCAATGTTCCGGGTTTGGTGCTGATAAACTGGGTTCTCTAGAAGGGCTATGGCTTCCTGATTGTTGCAGAAAAGGGTAGATGGATGAAGAGGACGGTTGAAGACAGTGGAAAGTAGAGAGAGGAGTTGAGAGGCCCACAGAAGGTCTTGACCGGATTCGGAGCTTGCTCAATGCTCAGCTTCTGTAGTAGAGAGGGAAATTATGGATTGTTTTGAGCAATGCCAAATGACGGGGCCATTGAGGAAGATAAACCTGCCCATGAAGGAGCGGCAGTCGCTGCTTGATGCATGGTCAGCATCACAGTACGCTTTGAGGCTGAAAGCAGTAGAGGGATTTCTGCCAAGGGTGATTCCCAGGTTTTTAGTGTGATTGAGGTATCAAAGTAAGTGGAAGAATTGGCGTTGATGGGTGATTGAGGGATTGTTGAGGAATTGGGAGAGATAAATCCAGGAGAAAGCAAGATCTGGCCTTGTGCACTGCACCAGATAGTTCAGGAGACCAATACCTCAACGGTAATTGAAGGAGGAGTCAACGGGGGCGTTGGCAACTGGGACTTTGGAGGGTTGTTGACAGAGAGGAGTGGAAGCTGGTTTGCAGTTTGTCATTCCAAACTTGGAAAGCAAGTTCTCAATGTATTTGTCTTGATGTAGTTGAATTTTTTGGTTCTTGCAATCTCTAGTTACTCTCATACCCAGGACCCATTTACACTTGCCAAGATCCTCCATCTCAAAATTTGATTTCATGTTTTCCTTGAAGTCCAGAACATCTTCCTATCTTCCACCAATAATGAGATTGTCTACATGAACATAAATGAGACAGAGTTTTTTGGGATCAGAGTGAATGAAAAGACAGGGGTCCACTTCAGAGGATTTGAAATTAAGTGAGGAGAAGGAGGAAGTCAGAGCAGTGTACCAACACCAAGGGCTTTTTTTTAATCCGTAAAGGGATTTTTTGAGTCAAATTCCAAATCCCGGTGGTACTTTGATGTCAAGTTCTTCCGGGTTTTTGATGAATATTTCTTCCTCTGGCACACCATTGAGGAAAGCGCATCAGACATCCATTTGGTGAAGTTCCAGATCATGAGAGGCCACAATGCTGAGAAGAATGCAAAGAGAAGGAAGGAAAACAGTGGGGGAAAAGGTTTCATTGTATTCAATTCCCTCCACTTGTTGGAAACCTCTGGCGCAGAGACAAGCTTTCCTTTTTGAGCAGCACCCATCAGCATCAAACTTATTTCTTAGAACCCAAGTAGTATCAAGTTCTTTGACATTAGCAGGTTTAGGGACCACTTGCCAAACCTGATTTCTAACGTAGTTATCTTTTTCAGTTCCAATTGCTGCTTTCCATTGGGGCCAATCTGGAGAGTTTTTGGCTTTGGCAATGGTTTTAGGGTCAACATGGGAGGAAGGCTCAGTGAGGATGGCCTTTGCGTGATGTTTTTGTCTAGTTGGCAGGATTTGATCAACCAAGATGTTGGAGCCAACCTCTTTGGGAGGCTTCTTGTACCAGGGAACGTACTTGTGATTTTTGGATGGAGCGGGTGGCGGAGAAGTAGATTGATTTGAAGGACTGTTGTAAGTTGATTGATTGGAAGGATCAGGGATAGTGGGATTGGTAAAAATAGGAGGGGATGAATGGTTGATTTCAGAGTCAAGGGAGACAGTAGTGGAGGAGTTGGGAGTGGGAGAAGGAAGGGTAGTCACATCAATAGGGATGATGAGGTGGTCAGGTTGAGAGGTGCAAAGGGCAGTGCTCTTGAAGGGAAATTTGTTGTGGACTAATTTTACGTGGTGAGACCAATGAATCTTGTTGAAGGAAGGAACCCAGATCTTGAACAAAATGTGATGAGGATCAAAGCCAATCAAGATACCTTCCTCTCCAGATGTGGAAAACTTGGAGTTTCTCCATTTCTTTTCAAGAAGCATAATTGCTTTACAGCCAAAAGGCCCTAGATGTTTGAGGGAAGGGGGATTACCAGTCCACCTCTCATAGGGAGCAATGAGACCTAGGGATGAGTGAGGAGTCCAATTTTCCAAGAACACAGAAGTGGTTACGGCTTTGCCCCAAAGGTTCAAGGGAGCTCCACTAGTGAGGAGTAGAATTCTGGTTTTTTCTATGGTGGTGCAATTTCCACATTCTGAGAAAGGGTTTTGTTGGGGTGTGTATGGAGAGGTGGTGAGGTGCCTGATACCCTTTTTGTTGAATAAGTTTTTGAATTTTTCATTGAAAAATTTGCCTCCATTTTCCAGAACTACGGTTTGGACTTTGCATACGGAGACGCGTTCAGCTTCATTCAGGAAGGTAAGGAAGCGGTTGTAGGAGTCAGACTTACTTCCAACGGGATAGATGAAGGCAAATTGGCTGTGACCATCAACAATTTTCAAGAAATAGCAACTACCGCCTTTGGAGATGGGGGTGATGGGACTGCAGAGGTCCATGTGAATGCATTCTAATCAAGAGGAGGGAGTAGGAAAGTGACCAGAGAAGGGCACCTTGGTCATTTTGGCAGTGAGAAATTTGGAGCAATCAATAGGAGAGTTGGAGAGGTGAGGGAAAATTCTTTGGAGATACTTGTCATTTGGATTTCCTAGCAACCTGTGAAGGTCTAGGGGTGAGATGGTAGTAAGAGCATGTGGTTGTGAGAGATTTAGGGCTAATATATTGTCGGAGAATCTTCCAGACATCAACTTGTGACCGTTTTTGACACACTCAAACCCATTGGTGATAGGTTTAATGGAATAACCACCTTGCAAGTAGGGGTGTTGAGATATGATCAATGCTTTCATGCAGTCTTCAGGACCTCAGTCCCTGCATGCTTGTAGTTGGTTACTCATTCATCATATGTCCTCACAAAGTGACATTGTCATTGACCTCTACAAGCATATCTTGATCACTAGGAAGCAAGCGTCCTTAGTATAGTTGGTAGTACACTTGCCATGCACATGAGAGACCTGGGTTCAATTCCCAGAGGACACATGTTATTTTCACATTCTTACAGGTTATGAGCCCAGCGCTACCCAAGCGCCCATCATGAGTGTGATCTTAGCATGTTGCCTTGCTTCCTTCACCCTACATTCAGCACGGGGGTGTGTTGAGATATGATCAATGCTTTCATGCAGTCTTCAGGACCTCAGTCCCTGCATGCTTGTAGTTGGTTACTCATTCATCATATGTCCTCACAAAGTGACATTGTCATTGACCTCTACAAGCATATCTTGATCACTAGGAAGCAAGCGTCCTTAGTATAGTTGGTAGTACACTTGCCATGCACATGAGAGACCTGGGTTCAATTCCCAGAGGACACATGTTATTTTCACATTCTTACATGAAGAAAAGGACCAGCGAGTGAGGGACAAGTGGGACACAGATGATGGGACCAAGAAGGCGCGAAAGAGATGGCAGACAGTACCTGAAGAAAAGGACCAGCGAGTGAGGGACGAGTGGGACACAGATGATGGGACCAAGGAGGCGCGAAAGAGATGGCAGACAGTACCTGAACAAGGTACAGTGATGAGTGAAAAGGGAAACAACCAATGAGGATATTTATTTCAGTATGCAAGCATAAAGAAGGAAACTAGACTCGAGAGAGGAGACAAAAGGAGAGGAAGGAAAGAAGAAAAGATAGAAATTAATGCAGACCTGAAGAAAAGGACCAGCGAGTGAGGGACGAGTGGGACACAGATGATGGGACCAAGGAGGCGCGAAAGAGATGGCAGACAGTACCTGAACGAGGTACAGTGATGAGTGAAAAGGGAAACAACCAATGAGGAGAGGAAAGAGATTCGAGTACAACAATGTTTTTATGTACAGGCTCTATGTAACCTAACTAAGAGATGGACAAAGTTTGGACAGATATGGTTAGGTTAACCCCCATTGGACGTCCCCTTCAGGTCTGCTTGGCGTCTGGTTGGTCCGGGTGCCGTGTGTCGAGTCGCGCGGTCTGGGATTCCAACAAGGGGGTCATTGATATTAAGGAGTTTGAGAGGTCTGGTACAAGCTGAGCGTGAGGAATTTCAAGTGCACCAGTTTCTAAGGGAATAATGGCTCAACCATGACCAACAATTTTGAGGGGAGTACCGTTGGAAGTGTATAGGATGGAATTGGAGGGATGGAACATGGTGAAGTATTCTTGATGTTTGAGATAGTGGCCTGAAGCACCACTGTCCAGTATGATAAGATCTGGATGGGTTCTGCAGTGGCTTAGATTGGCTTTCCCCGGATGAGTTTTGATGTGTATTTGATTAAGGGCAGCTTGATGATAAGCTATAGCCAATTCAGGATGCAACTGATGACATTGTTTGGGAGAATGAGTGGTGTTTAGATTATGGGTGCCGTTTTCACAGAAGGTTCTTTGTTTTTTATTTATTTTTGAATGGAGTTGGGAGGATGAGAGCGTGATACAGTGAGTGCAGTAGCTTGGGAGGTTTTGATAGAGTTGGATTGTTGCTGAATTTCAAGTTCTAGGTCCGATAGGAAGGTATCCATTGGAATTTTTGCTTGTTTTCCTTTGTATTGGGCAAACTGGAGTGAGTGCATGACTGCAAAGGAAGGAGGTAAACGTTTAAGGATGATGATAGCCCAAAGAGTTTCAATGGTAGAGGTGTCAAGATTGTTGTATGATACTTCTAGCAGGAGACAAAAAGCTTTGCGGAATTTGTTGATTGAGTCTTGGAGATCACCGTTGGAAAAGCATATGTCGTAAAGGCAATCCATCAAGTTGACTACATTTTCAAGGGATTCAGTAGCATAATGGTTGCAAATGGAGTCCCAGAGTTTTTTTGGCTTGTATTTGGTGGGATCGTTGACAAACCTGGTAAAGTTTTGATGATCCAGATGTAAGCAAATAAAAGTGGTTGCTTTCTTCTTTTTAAGGCGGATATTGGGAGTCGTATCCTCAATGGGTTTGAGAACAACAACATCCAAGTCCTTGTAGCCAAGGGCCGTGAGGATGCTGTTTTGCCAACTGGAGAAATTTCCAGGACCAGAGAGTTTTTTGGACAAGAGTCCTTGGGCATTGGAGGATTCTGCCATGGGGAGAGAGGGAGAAGGTGAGAGTTGAGAAGGGGAATATCCCAAGAGATATTCTCTGATGGTTTCTCCAGAGGAGGAATCAGATCCGCACGGAGATTGAAAATTTTCACTGGAGGGAGTGGACGGGGGTGGTGAAAATGGAGTAATAGTGGGATTGGCCACTTTTCAGGATTTGGTGTTCTCAACTTGCTCCTTGTCCTATTGGCCGCTTGGCTGGTATTGAACTGGGCTCATAACCTGAAGAGATGGACCAGCAAGACTGAGTTGAGGGAGGCTCAAATGATGGGACAAAGGAGACAAAGAAGAGACGGTACCTGAAGAGATGGACCAGAAAGACTGAGTTGAGGGAGGCTCAAATGATGGGACAAAGGAGACAAAGAAGAGACGGTACCCAAACAAGGTACAAAGTAGATGAGAAGCAACATGAATGTGGAAAGAAGAGTAGAGCAGATTGAGGTGAATATAGTAACTAGATACACACTCATAGACCTAATCAAATGATAAACAAGGTTGAGATTACATAAGTTAGGTCAATACCACAAATGAGAGTCGCAGCTACGTCTACATGATGTCCTCCAGGTATCCCATACTGAGTGGCTGGTTGCAGGGTTGAGTCAGAATTCCTTCAAGATTCAGCTTCACTTTGTACCAGAGATTACACAAAAATTAATCATTGTACTAAGATACACTGAAAGTCTCAATATGCTGGCTGACTTGCTTACCAAACCTATTCACCAACCTGCCCTACAGCACACATCTAAACACCTGGGTCTCCTCAAGCTTGACGTCACAGGGGGTGTTGAAGTATGAACAGTTTGTGGCTTGTCAAATATCTGACACGCCTCAACATGTGCTGAAGACAGCCACTGTGGCGTAACTCCCTCCTTTGAAATTTTGTTGACATCTTAGCTCTTGGAAATATCTACTGTATTTCAAATTATGTTCTTGGGCTGTTTTCGTCTTTTGTCTTCCATCACTATTTATATTATGCCATGATGCTTTGTTGTTCTGTTTCCTCGGAGGACTCTCAGATCTCATTTTTACTTGGTAGCTTCTGCTTCAGATCAAATCTCTTAAATATCTTTCAGTTCTCGCCGGCGAATTTGCCGCAACACACGTATCACTTCTTTTGTCAATTCCTATCTTGTCAAGTCTGCCTGCATCGTGCTCACCCTTGTTTAGGTAGATGATTCTCTTCATTGTTTTGCTTCTTTCTCATTCAGTGCTACTTGGATTCCTTGTTTAGTCTGTCAACTTTAACATACGCAACCATACCGGTTTCTTCTACAGGCAGCCACTTGCTTAACCTTCCAGACATCGTGATCAGACTTGCCAAGTTGCAAATACTTGAGTGGTGTCCTATTTGCAAAAGCGCAACGTTTTTTTGTCAAGATGACATTGCAATCGATGGGTTATTGTGAATCAGTTCGGAGGGATCCAGCAACACGCCCGCTATTTGAGATTTCATAAAGACCGATTTTCCTAGCGTCTTGGAGGCGAATCATGGGCCAGCTACATGCTGACAAGGAAATTGGAGCAACCCAGAATTACAGCACAAGTGTTTGCGGACGCCATGGGTCATACTCAAGTATTTACCTTTATCTCCCCCGCGTGTATGCTGGATGTGGCTGTCATACACACCAGATGCCTCCCACAACACCCTATCTTGTCAACACGGATTTTGAGGCCAAGGGTTTGCCAAACATAGAAATTCCTGATTTAACACACCAGCATTTCTCGGCTTACAGGCAGAGAGTGAAGGGGGACGTGGTTGACAAGAATAAGGGAAGATAATCTTTTGAGGCGCTAATCGAAATGTGATTTGGGCTACTTTGTCAGGGATCCGAGTTTGCCTTCCCACTATTAGCCTTCAAATCACTATTTATAAGTTCCTTGTAACGGGCAATCACCTTTTCGACCTCGGACAGGGTAAAGCGTAAATTTGCCAGTTTGACCATAGATTCTAGCGATCGAGAAAAACCGGCCTGTGCAGCACGGAGGGAAGGAGGCGGTAAGGCGGAAAATTGAAGAATTGGGTCTGGGAGCTCTCGAGGATGATCAACAATTTCTTCGTCATCGCCCGAATTTGTCTGGTGAACCTTCTCAGTACCATCAATCGATAGGCTGGCCTGTTTGGAAACTGATTCATTTTTTGTTCTGCGTTTTCGAAGTGTGCTCTCAAAAGCCTTATACATGGAATCGGATGCTGATTTTGGTCCTCCCGCCAGGGGATGATATTCATGCCGGTTGATTTCAAGCGTGAAGGGGCCTGGGCCTTGAATCTCCAGCTCTTCGCGATGTTCCGTTAGATCAATTAAGGCTTGAGGCTTTGAGAATCTGTTTTTTTTATCAATGATTGGCAGGCGTGATGAGTTTGATTAGGTCAGTTGTTTACGTTCTGATATCATGAGTTTGATTAACTGCAATGAAGCATGGCTATTGGAAAAACCGTAGGTAGGACGCAAACATTGTTTTGATTGGTAAGCGGGAGGCCAGATCGTAGCTATCAGATCCAATTCTAGTAGGTCCCAATATGAACTTGGATTTCGTCAGGTTAAAAAAGGCCTGTGGAAAATTGGGCAAGGATGGACAATGTCACAAGCTCGAAAAAAGCATAAAGATGTAATAGGAACCAGACGCTGATATCATTTCTTCTTTGCGATCCCTTATACACACCGGTTGAATTTGAGACCGCAGCTGATCGTATTCGTCCGTGTATTGATCGAGTAGTTTGAGATAAGTTACCAGACTTTTATCCAACACTTCAGCCGCCTGGTGGGAGGTTTTGGTGTCATTCCTGGCAAGAGTACAGGACAGCGCGAAATTTTCTGAGGACCTCGCCATGATTCTTGCGTCAGCTTGAGTGAAGACGATTGTGAAAGCAGATTTGGTGGGGACGATAGTGAGCAAACATTGCAGAATGAACAAGGTTATGGAGGTCGATGGAACCACACGAGAGCCCTCCCCCATTTAAAAGTTGGAGTCACTTGTCACGAGTGCGTCGATGGGGATTTCACAGGATTTTGCCCAAAGGAAGGCCTCCGATCGTCTCGTTGAACTCGCTCGCACTCAAGTCTGCGCTCGGCAACCGCACACATGTATCTGTATGTGTTTTTGGGGGCGGACGCGGCCTAAAACAACATTCGCCCCAAAACACATACACCCTGGGGGCCGCGACATACACCCCTGTTCGCAAGTGTATATGGTCTATCAAGCGCGTCTGGGCGCCTGGCAAAGCCCCGATTGTCATGAGCCAATCGGCGGTTGCATAGGCGCCCAGGGCGCTTGATAGGGTAGGTCGCGCGGGGGTCAAATATTGAGGCCTACTCAAGCTTGTTTTGACCCACATCAAAGCTTGGCGCACCCCCCTCATTACCACTCACCTTAAGAAGTCAATCAACGTGAGTTTTTTCTTCACTCTTCATTCTCTCATATTTATTTGAATTGTTACTCATATTTCATCATCTTTATGCAGATGAATGAAAAATCAAAGATCATCAATCCTATGGCACTTGAAATCAAAGCCAGCAAAGCTGAAGCAAGAGATCTTGCTAAACGACTTGAAGAATTAAACAAACAAAATTTTCAAAATCAACAGATTCTTAATGCACATCAAAAAATAGGAGAAACACAGACTTATCAAAATAAAAGACTTACCCATAAAGAAAGAAAATGGAAGGCCATCATCAAGCCCAAGGTATGGGAATTTGTACAATTGAATGTCCTGGCCAAGGGAATGACACAGAAAGAAGCCGTCTCAAGCTTTGATATATTGTGTTGTCAAGTTCAAAGGATAATCAAAGAGGATCCCAACAACATCAAAATAAGTAAGAAACAACCATCAAAGTTTTCCAACAAGATGGTTACCAATCTACTCATGTTCATCAACCAAAAGTCAACCTCTACCCTGAAAGAGATTGTCAACTTTCTTCAACACAAGCATAGTGTTCAAGTTACTACACCAGCAATCAGAAAATTACTCAAGGATATTGACATCACCTGGAAGCAAGTGACAAATATTCCTTCTTCATGGAATAAACCCAACCTTCTGGAGCAGCTTGCATATTACATCAATCAACGTGGAATGGACTTGGAAATAAAGATTCTGTACATTGATGAATCTAGTTTTGACCTACATTCAGGGAGGTCCAGTGGCTATGCCTCTTCAGGTATTTTCTATGTTTCTTTCTCTTTTTACTCTTATTCAAGTGTTTTTTTTTGATTTCAAATGAACTAATTTTTTTTCATTTTCATCAGGGACACCTGTGTTCTCAGTCTGGTTCCAAAGGTCAAGCAGGTGACACTGATTGGTGCCCTTTCAGAAGAATGCTTTTTTTACTACAAGCTCCTCAACACAGATGGTACCAAGTCAAAGGGGGTAGGCAGTGATGATTTCTGCTTATTCCTTTCATAACTGTCATCAAGATTACCACCAGAATTGATCATTATCATGGATAATGCCTCAATCCTCTGTGGGGAACAACTTGAGGAGTGGAGAGTGGATTTCAGAAATTCAAAATCAATCTCAATTGAATTTTTACCCAAATATTCCCCTTTTCTGAACCCCATCAAATATTCATTTCATTCAATAAAATTTTATGTTAGAGGAAAAGAGCCCAAAACTTGAGCTGAGCTTGTTGAGCAAGTCAAGGCTGGCATCCAAGAGGCAATAAATGAAGAAAAAAAATCAAAATTTCTTCTCTCATGTTAAAAAATACTATAGAAGCTGTCTTTAAATGCAGCCTATTACGGGCCCTGCGTTGGAAGATACCTGAATATTTTTGCATCAATTCTCTTTATTTTTTATTTTTCTGTCTTTTTTTTTTTAAAAAAAAAAATTATGTATGCAGCATTTTAACAAAAAGAAAGGATATTGAATGTAAGGAAAATTAGAAATGTGAAAGTGAAAAAAAAGGTTTTAAATAAGATTTTGTCATTAAAATTGAGGTCAATATTGGCCAATGTGCAAAGCTTTGATTGGCGACCAAACCAGGTTGACAAGGCGCAAACTGCATTTGACCGCAAGCTAAGTCCCTGTTGCAAAGGCACCCAAGCCGGTTGGCCAGGCGCAAATTGAGGTTTCTTTGGCGCCAATTTCACTTTAAAATAAAAAAAGTTAAGTTTACAAGGCTCCCAAACGCACTTGATAGACCATATGTGCAACCCCAACCAAATCAACAACCTCACCCACGGCAAACCCAATTGCTCAACACTGTTGTGATGTACACCTCACACCAAGAGGTTATAGCTCAATGGTTAGAGCCTCCCACATGCAATGGGAAGAGGTGGGTTTGACTCCCAGTGACTGTGTTACCTTTTCCCTGTCATTACAGGTTATGAGCCCAGCACTCCAGCTGTAGCATCCTGATTCACGCTGAATATCACGCTATAAAATTGAATAAAAACACATGACTATGGGGTAGAAAGGGCATGCCAAATGGGTGGTTGGTGTATGGGGGGGTGTTGTGATGTACACCTTTCACTAAGAAGTTATAGCTCAATGGTTAGAGCCTCCCGCATGCAATCGGAAGAAGTGGGTTTGACTCCCACTGACTGCGTTACCTTTTCCCTGTCATGGCAAACAAAACCAACAAAGTCAAAGCCTCCCCCATCAAGTCAATCCCCCCGCCACCTTATCTCCAACTGAAACCCTCCCTCCAGCAAGCCAATCCTGCCGCCCCCTAACCTTTGCTTCATCCAATCCACCTTGGGTGCGGTCAAATTCAAACCCTCAACAAAACCCCCCAGCCAATTTGCATCAAAACACAACCATTCCCCCATCATTCATCAATCACCCTCACCACCTCCAACATAACAGCCAGTCACAACATGAAAGATGCCATTGAAAACTGTTATTTCACAGCCTCATGGCTATGAGTGTATCAAATCTCTACCTTCAAACCATGATGCAGAAGTCAACCCCAAAAATTCCAAAAAATGTCTCCCCCTTTTCTGGCTTTCAATGGATCCAAGAAATGATTCAAAATGAACATCCCTTTGCAATTTATGAATATATTGGAATGAGCAAAGATTCCTTTATATCAATTTTAAATTTAATAGTAGAAAAAATAATTATCAGCCCCTCTAGATATGTTTCTCCTTTAGAGAAACTTGATATTTTTCTTTATTTTTTGGTGACTGGAAATTCAAATAGAATTCTTCAGTAAAGATTCCAATGATCAGCCTCCACAATCTCCAAGTAAGATTTTTGTGATTTTTAATATTGATTATAATCATTTCTTATCATAAGGAAACATTTTTAATTAAAAAAATACATATATTTTTTTTAACCATTCTTCATTGATTTGAAATATTTAGAATAATGAAAAATTTGTCACCAACCTGGTCACCAACCTAGAATTAATTGAACAATTCATTACATCTCCCACAGCAAACACTCCAGTTTCCAAGTTCATCTCAGAAAATACCAAATTTCAATCATTCTTCAAAGACTGTATTGAGGCAATCAATGGCACACACATTCCAATCATGGTTCAAGCTTCAAAAATAGAAACCTTCATAGACCGCAAAGGAAATGCTTCCCAAAATTTCTTGGAAGCTTGCAATTTTGAAATGGAATTTGCTTGAGTTCTAGCTGGATGGGAAGGAAGTGTTTCAGATGGAAGACTTTGGCAAATTGCAAGAGAAAGCTCACTCAAAATACCTGAAGGCAAATATTTTTTGGCGGATGCTGGTTTTGCTTTGTGTGATACTTGTCTGTTTCCATACAGACAAAAAAGGTATCATTTGAAAGATTGGGATCATGTTGGAAGCAAGCAAGTTTTTTTTTCTTGTCAATTTTTTTTGGTTGGTTCTCAATTTTAGTATTAATTTTCATTCAATTTTTATTTTCTTTTAGACCCCAAAATAAAGAAGAATTATTCAACATGTGCCATACTTCTGCAAGAAGTGTGATTGAAAGGATTGTTGGCATTTTCAAAAGGAAATTAAAGGGTATGGCCAAAGGAAGTTAATATCCACCTGAGTTACAATCAGAAATGGCCACTTTTATGATGTTCTTCCACAATTTCATCAAGAAAACTTTCCCAGAATTACCAGAAAATGAAGATCCTCTAGAAGATAAATCTTTTGAGCCAATGAATCAAGAGCCAATTACAACTCAAGATAATGAAGGGTTTAGTTTAGGATTTTTAAATGCAGAATCCAAGAGGGCATCCAAAAAGGGAGATGCCATTGCAGAAAAAATGTTGAAAAGTTACAAAAAACATCTAAAACATGTTACTGTTTGATATATATTTTATTGCTATATTTTTTTACTCAATATTACTCATTTAATTATGGCTGAATTTTCCCAAAAGATTAAATGTCTCAAATTATTCTTTCATAATAAATATTACATAGAAATGAACAAATATATTCTTACCCAAAAATGGAAATGATATCCTTTATTAATCAATATTAAATAGAAATGAACAAATATTTTCTTACCCAGAAATAGAAATGAAAAATTATTTCCTTACCCAATATCACTCTGTCATTTCTGAATCTGCTTACATTGCTCAGTCATTTCTGACATTTGTACCTCTTTTTGACTCAAACTCAATTTTCAAATCATTATGGCTCATATTACCTTACCAAGAAATAGCCCCCCCCCCAAAAAAAATCCAAAAAAAACCAAAGAAAAAAAACTTGTGTTTTATTGATTATTTTCATAAGAATAAAAATAAAATGAATCTCTAAAAACAAACTAAAAAAAAATGAAATAACCTTCATAAAAAAACCAAACTAAAATTACAGGTAATGTTAAAGTCACGGCTCCACCCATGTGGTAGTTGTGTAGGGCCCCACACGACCTGTGGTAGTTGTGTAGGGCCCCACACGACCTGTGGGAGTTGTGTAGGGCCCCACACGACCTGTGGGAGTTGTTTAGGGCCCCGCACGACCTGTGGGAGTTATGTAGGGCCCCAAACAACCTGTGGGAGTTGTGCAGGGCCCCAAACAACCTGTGGGAGTTGTGCAGGGCCCCAAACAACCTGTGGGAGTTGTGTAGGGCCCCTCAACGCGTGGGGGCCCATACAGTAGTCCAAACAGTTGTTCTAAACACGCACAACCCCTGGGGGGGCATACACCCCCCATATTGGAAATTTTTGATTTTTTTAACCCTGTACACAACCATATTATTTATTATTTATTATTTATTATTTATTATTTATTATTTATTATTTATTATTTATTATTTATTATTTATTATTTATTACTTATCATTTATCATTTATCATTTATCATTTATCATTTATCATTTATCATTTATTATTTATTATTTATTATTTATTATTTATTATTTATTATTTATTATTTATTATTTATTATTTATTATTTATTATTTATTATTTATTATTTATTATTTATTATTTATTATTTATTATTTATTATTTATTATTTATTATTTATTATTTATTATTTATTATTTATTATTTATTATTTATTATTTATTATTTATTATTTATTATTTATTATTTATTATTTATTATTTATTATTTATTATTTATTATTTATTATTTATTATTTATTATTTATTATTTATTATTTATTATTTATTATTTATTATTTATTATTTATTATTTATTATTTATTATTTATTATTTATTATTTATTATTTATTATTTATTATTTATTATTTATTATTTATTATTTATTATTTATTATTTATTATTTATTATTTATTATTTATTATTTATTATTTATTATTTATTATTTATTATTTATTATTTATTATTTATTATTTATTATTTATTATTTATTATTTATTATTTATTATTTATTATTTATTATTTATTATTTATTATTTATTATTTATTATTTATTATTTATTATTTATTATTTATTATTTATTATTTATTATTTATTATTTATTATTTATTATTTATTATTTATTATTTATTATTTATTATTTATTATTTATTATTTATTATTTATTATTTATTATTTATTATTTATTATTTATTATTTATTATTTATTATTTATTATTTATTATTTATTATTTATTATTTATTATTTATTATTTATTATTTATTATTTATTATTTATTATTTATTATTTATTATTTATTATTTATTATTTATTATTTATTATTTATTATTTATTATTTATTATTTATTATTTATTATTTATTATTTATTATTTATTATTTATTATTTATTATTTATTATTTATTATTTATTATTTATTATTTATTATTTATTATTTATTATTTATTATTTATTATTTATTATTTATTATTTATTATTTATTATTTATTATTTATTATTTATTATTTATTATTTATTATTTATTATTTATTATTTATTATTTATTATTTATTATTTATTATTTATTATTTATTATTTATTATTTATTATTTATTATTTATTATTTATTATTTATTATTTATTATTTATTATTTATTATTTATTATTTATTATTTATTATTTATTATTTATTATTTATTATTTATTATTTATTATTTATTATTTATTATTTATTATTTATTATTTATTATTTATTATTTATTATTTATTATTTATTATTTATTATTTATTATTTATTATTTATTATTTATTATTTATTATTTATTATTTATTATTTATTATTTATTATTTATTATTTATTATTTATTATTTATTATTTATTATTTATTATTTATTATTTATTATTTATTATTTATTATTTATTATTTATTATTTATTATTTATTATTTATTATTTATTTTCTATTGTGAGCAACAGTGCTCAGAGCTGAAATCTTGAACAAGTCAGCACAGAGCAACTTATTCCGAACTTGTCCACTCAGGATAGTTCTCCCATCCAAATCAATAAAAAACTTGTCTTCTTTAACATAACAAATCTGGAAACCCTTTTTCCAGAGCACTCCAAGAGACACAAGGTTATAAGGCAAATCTGGTACATAGAACACTTTCTCAAAAATTATTTTGAAACCCATGTGATTTGCAAGAATAACTTTTCCAATCCCCTTAATCTGGATTGTTCTTCCTTTTTGGCAAATATTTATAACACCATCAAAATCTCTCATATTTGAAATTAAATTTGGCTCAAAAAACATGTGCTCTGTACAAACAGAATCAATCAAAAAAAGAACATCCTCCTTCAACAATCCTCCTGTAAGGAATGAAGAATTATCAGCCACTGATAAGTTCTCATTTTCAAGGTTAAGATCACATACTTCATAATCAATCAAGTCCATCTCTTGATCCTCTTTGATTTTAGCCTTCTTGTTGGGGACTTGTTCCACAACAGCTTGTTCCATTGAAACATCCATTGCCACCAAAGAAACATTTTCCATGGCAAGGTTGACCTCTTTGTCTTCCTTTTCACTTTCCTCAGATTTCTTCCTCTTCTTGACCTCCTTGAAATCCTTTGCATAGTGCTCCTTCTTCTGACAATTATAACACAAGACCTTTGATAAATCCTTTTTGGCCTTTGCCTTCTTCCCAGATTTTCCTTTCTTTCCCACCAGAGCAGTTCCTGTGCTCTCCTTCATCTTGAATCAAAGATCATCCTTTTCAATCCTTCTAAGCACATCCTCCTCTCCAGGAAGGGGATCCAACTGAGGTATGATTCTGACCAAGGACTCAAATTCTTTTGGCAGCTTTTGAAGAATTAAGGGTGACAAACACTCAGGATCCATGTTCAGCCCAGATGACTTGAACTTAGCAATACTAGATCTAGCTTCCCCCACCAATTGTTTACATTTGCCAAATTTCAACTTAAACAATCTATTGAAAGCAATCCCCTTTTGATGAACAGAGTCACCAGCATACTTTGATTTGAGCATTTTACATAAAACACTCCCCTTTGTTGATTTTTGTTTGTTTTCATGATGTTGTGTTTGTTGTCTGTCTCTATTCTTGTCATGTCTTCTTCTTTCATTTCTTAATTGTCTCACGTACTTTTCTTCCCATGCACTGTTGCGGCTGTCGTCTGTCTCATTACATGTCACTTCCTGTCACTCGTGTGAATATCTACACATCCACTGAGAGACTTCTTGACTGTGACTCTCTACTTAGTCTCATCTATTAAACCTTGTCACTTTCCTCTTTCCTTTTCATGTTTCTGTCTTCCCTTTTCTGTGTGACAACTCTTGGCAACTCGACTCATCAACTCAAACGGATTGGATTGGTACTCAACTTTGAACTCGCAAACCAGATCATCCTCAAGACTACAATAGTTGGGTAGGCATCAATGTAGACTCTAACTTCATCTCAACCTCAGGATGAAACTGACCTCACATTCAAACAGCTCTTTTCCACCGGCTTAGTTCCATCATACCACAGTTTCCAGTGTCACTTCTCTACATAGTCCTCATTAGGGCCATAATCCTGCCCATAGAGACATTTTTTCTGTTTGTTATATATTTTCTATATTTTCTTTCCATCTTATGTTTTCTATCATTCTGGCTTCTGACCATCTTCTGAGACATTTGAAATCTATCAGCCTGGTTCAGGTTTACTTTTCCAGATTTTCTTTTACACAGTTAAAAGCCAAATAATGGATCACCCAAGCTCAACCAACTTGGCAAGATTTTCAGAAACACCTGGACCAGGAGGCAATGGAAACTTCAAGGCATTGGCGCTCAAGTCCCTGATGGAATCCACTCCTCTATTGACGGAAACTAATTAATCAATCTTGAGGAAGAAAATGGAACATCTATTTAAGATGAGAGGCATCCTGGAACTAGTCAACTCACTCAATCCTCAAGCTGAGATTCCTGATGACGACAAAATGGCTAGATACTTAATTTCCAAACTAGACCCAAGTACTCACACCAACATCATTACGCCTGAAAATGAGGATTCTACTAAACTAATATGGATGGCAGCTAAAAATCACTTTGCTTCATGTCAAGCTGCCAACCAAGCCAAGATGTTCTTTAATTTTCTATATCTTGAATTCAATCCTACCAACATTGATAGCTTTGTTACCTCAGTTAAGGCTCATCTTGGAAAACTGGACAAAGTCGGTATCACTCTTCCTAGCAATATCCTCAGTTATCTCATTCCGTTCAAGCTTCCAGATTCTCTCAAGGCAATGAGATTGCAGATCATGCATTCAGGTAGTGATTTGACTGTTAATCTAGTTCTGAATCATCTAATCCAGCACAAGAATGAAATGCAATCAAAAGCTGTCAAGACTGCGGTTACAAACTCAGCTCTGTTTCACTCTAATAACTCAAAAGAACACAAAACACCCAGATGTGAAAATGGAAAGCACAATCTGGGTTTCAAATCTCATCCTGCTTCCTCCTGTTGGGCTGAATTCCCGGAACTACGACCCAATCAATCCTCCAATAAAGGCTGACAAGGTTTCAGGAAGAAGCAGCCAGCTGAATCCCATTACCACAATTATGCTTTCTTCTGTGCGTCTAATCAAAATTTGCAATCTCACTCTACTTGATACATCCTGGACAGTGGATGCTCAATTCATATGTTCCACAATCAAAACTCTTTCCTATCACTGACCAAGAAACCTGGGGAAGAATTTATCAAGACAGGGAAGAAGGGGGAAGGAATTGCCATCAGAGGTATTGGAACGGCTGTCATAATCAGTGGAGGAAAGACTATCCACCTTGAGAACGCCGCCTGGTTCCCTGAAGCCACCGTCAATCTAGTGTCCATGGGTGCTCTGCTGCTGAAGGGCTGTTCTCTCCGAGTCAATTCTAAAAGCAAGCCTCCCAGCTTTGCATTGCTTCAATCCAAATCTCCAGTTCTGATTGGTTGTGTGGAAAATAATCTATTGATGATTACTGTAGAGAATTTCTCAAACACTGGTTGACCAATCCCAACTGATACTGCCAACCTGAAAATCTCCTCCTGCTATTCGTCTTTGTTGGGTCTGAAAGAACTTCATCTCAAACTTGGCCACGCCAGCATGGAACAAGTCGAAAAACATCTTGGACACTTGATCAATAAGGAAACTTTGGATTCCTTTGAATGCCTGGCCTGAAAAAAGAGCAAGATTGAACAAGCTCCCTTCAACAAGGAGCAACTTTGGGCAACTAGAGTTTTTGATTGCCTGCACATGGATCTGATGGGCCCTCTTAACCCCATTAGCAAAGGTGGTATGAGATTTTTGCTCACCATAGTGGATAATAAATCCGGATACATCTCAGCTTTTCCTCTCCCCTCAAAGGATGCGGCTGCTCAGACTATCAAGTTTGTGATTGAAAACGAGGCAAAAAAGAAAAGAAGATATCCAATAGAAATAGTTACTGACGGCGGTGGAGAATTTGTGAACAAAAATCTCAAAAGCTTCTTCAAGTCCAAGGCAATCAATCACTTAATAAGCGGGCCGTATCACTCCCAACACAACGGCAAGGCTGAAAGAGCCAATTGCACGATCATGGAATCCTTGAGGTCTGTCTTCAGTGCTTCAAAAATCCCTAAATCCTGTTGGCACGTGGTTATGCAAAGTTGTTGACTGGCTTTGAATCAAATCCCATTAGAAAAAGGAGGACTCACAACTTTGGAAATGCTTCATGAATCCAAACTCCCTGCGGACTACCTTAAGCCAATCGGATCCAACATCATATTTCTCCTCAATGATCAAAACGTCAAATCAAAACTGAACAAAAAAGGAGAGAAAGGTCTGCTCATAGGCTACAACCCCAGATTCTACTCTTACAAAGTTCTATCAAAGAATGGAAAGATCATTGAAACAAAAAATGTTAAGTTTCTTAAAAATCAGCCCTTTGACAAGTCTTGGAAACTTGACTGTGAAGTTGTAATGGAGCAAATTCTTCCCAATGTGTCCATGGATCAATCATCTGCGGCTGTGGAATTGGCAACTGACGAATCCAAACCTGAAGACTCTAAAACAATTATTGACAAATCCAACTATGATGACTCTTCAGAATTGGGTCACTCTTCCACTGATGTCCTTGAAACCCTGCAGCCAAAGCTGAGAGATTGATCCAGATTGAAGGCACTGGAACGTTATGGATACTATCACAATAACTTACCACAGAACATTCGTGAAGCCCTGAAGCTCACCAAATGGCAACCTCCAATTGAGAAGGAACTGAATACTATTGAAGAACTTGGCGTCTGGGAAGAAGCGGAAGAATCTGAAGTTTTCAATCCACTAAATACTACCTGGGTCTTCCAATGCAAGAAAGACCTTCACTCTGGTGAGAACTCTCTGAAGGCTTGGGTTTGTGTACAAGGGTTCAATCAAAGGTTTGGTATTGATTACTTTGATAAATTTGCCCCTACAGGCAAGGTTGCATCACTGCGTGCATTGCTCAGCTACTCCGTTGACAAGCATCTAAAAATTCTTCAGTTCAACGTAAAAGGAGCTTTTCTTCATGCGCCCCTGGATGAAGATGTGTTCATCAAAACCCTGGCTGGATCTAAAAGAACATCTAAGTTTTTAAAACTCAAGAAATCTTTGTATGGTTTGGAGCAAGCTCCGCCCAATTGGTACAAGACCTTGAGCTCCTGGATAAAAGAAAACGGATTCAAAGAAAGCAACAGCAATCCTTGTCTCTATCTTCATAAAGACAAAATCACCGCGCTCTTTTTCCATGTAGATGATCTTGTAGTGGTTGGAGACAGGGAAGGGTTCAAATCAAAATTCCTGCGGCAGTTCAAAGATTCATCTGCTCATGAATTTGATACGTTACCCGGCATGAAAGTTGATGTTGGCCAAGATAGTATCTCACTTTCTCTTCCAAATCATATAAAGAAAGGCTTAGAAGAAATGAATTTGCTGGATGCGAAACCAATGAACAATCCCTGTACCTCTGGCCTACATCTCCAACCTGCCACCAATCAAAGAGCAGAAGATTTCAAAAAGCTAAACAGAAATTATTGGTTGCCAATAGGACGTCTCAACTTTATTGCCACTCTAGCTTGGCCGGACATCAGCTATGCTGTCTCCAACCTGGCCCGCTTCTCTGAAAATCCTGGCATCACGCACTGGAAAGAGGTAGAGCACGTTTGGAGGTATTTACTCAAAAACATCAACTACCAGCTGGTATTCCGAGCTAAAACCCCTGCAACTCAACTGTTCATTTATAGCAATGCGACCTGCGGAGACAATCCTACGACTTGACTATTGCAAACCAGCTTCATCTCCTTACTTAAAGGATCACCGATCTATTGGACCAGCAGACAACAACAAAGCATAGCTCACTATTTGACTGAATCTGAGTGCAATGCTCTGTCAGCTGGACACCTGGAGGGTTGGTGGATCAATCATCTGATCGGCGAAATCTGGAGGACAAAGCCTCTGGCATCAATTCACCTCATCAAAAACAAAGGTTTGAACAATAAAATTAAGAAGTTTGGATGTAAGTCTCACGCTAAATACATCGACATCAAGCTAAAAAGTCTCCAAAATGACTGGAACGATCAATTGATTGAAATAAAATTGATTTCATCCCAAGACATGTTAGCCGACTCACTGACTAAAGCCGCCAGCACTGCTACAGTAGAACGGCTTGCTAGGTATGTAGGAGCATAAAAACATCCTGTTGTTGAGCTGAGCAGGCATGTTGATTTTTATTCTCATGATGTTGTGTTTTTTGTCTGTCTCCTTTCTTGTCATGTCTTCTTCTTTCATTTCTTAATTGTCTCACGTACTTTTCTTCCCATGCACTGTTGCGGCTGTCGTCTGTCTCATTAAATGTCACTGCCTGTCACTCGTGTGAATATCTACACATCCACTGAGAGACTTCCTGACAGCAACTCTCTACTTAGTCTCATCTATTTAACCTCTTCACTTTCCTCTTTCCTTTTCATGTTTCTGTCTTCCCTTTTCTGTGTGACAACTCTTGGTGACTCGACTCATCAACTCAAATGGATTGGATTGGTACTTGACTTCAAACTTGCAAACCAGATCATCCTCAAGACTACAATAGTTGGGTAGGCATCAATGTAGACTCTAACTTCATCTCAACCTCAGGATAAAACTGACCTCACATTTGAACAGCTCTCATCCACCAACTTAGTTCCATCATACCACAGTTTCAAGCATCACTTCTCTACGTAGTCCTCATTAGGGCCATAATCCTGCCTGTAGAGACATTGTTTCTGTTTGTTATATATTTTCTATATTTTCTTTCCATCTTATGTTTTCTATCTTTCTGGATTCTGACCATCTTCTGAGACATTTGAAATCTATCAGCCTGGTTCAGGTTTACTTTTCCAGATTTTCTTTTACACCCTTCCTCTTCTGTTCCTCCAACATAGCATCAGCAACCCATGTTACATGATGCTCATCCAAGTGTCTAAGAATAAGATGATAGGCCTTCTTCTCCACCTCTGAAATGATCAAAGTATCATCTCCTTTTATAATATCCCCACAACAGATGTTATCCAACTCACTGTCCATAAGGACAGCCCAAGCATTATAGTCCTGACTATTCAAAACTATCTTGGTGGAGCTGGACTCTGGGATATAAGAAATCTTCTTGGAAAACTTGAGGTCCTTGAGGTTTTCCAAAGTAAGGTATAAGGGTCTATCTTGCTTGGAAATAATGATGATGATGGTACTGATAATGTGTTAGAATTATGGCCAGAAATTAGCTTAGGCAAATGAGCAGTATTTAAAGCAAAAGAAATGCTGGACACTGGGTGTCAATATTGTCTAATGGGGCTCTCACAATGGGGCAATATCTTGGATGAATTTGATTGGAATGATGAATGAATGGATGGAAAACAGCAGGGAGAAGAGATCCTTAAGTACAAAAGATTGGCCTCTTGTGAGCCCATGATACAACAAACCAAAAGGCAAATTTTCCGCCCCAAAAGAGCTCTACAGGCTCTTATGGCCTTGTTACTTGGTTTGGACTACATCAGCCCACATGGCATAAGTCCCTGTACCCTTACAACCGGCCTATTCAGGTTATTTCTGGTGCACCTCAATGGGGCTGAACCATCCCCTTGGCTGGTTGTCCGTTAAAACCAGCCATGATGACCTGATTGCCTTGTTTACGGGCTGGTTGCCTCATGCAGCCAGCCCCTGGCCCCTCAAATGGGCCAGGTGGGACCCAAGGCACACCTGGGTCCGGTCTCAGACTCACATGGGGGGTGTGAGCAGCCGACATGCTGTCCCCCCCCTCTTTCTCTCAAATCCCAGGTGGGGGCGGTCAAATCTACCAGGGGCCCTGGGGGTTGATACCCCCAGGGCGTTGTCAAGTAAGTTGGCCTGGGAGGTGATCAGGTCCCCCCAGGCCCATGGCTCCTCCCCCTTGGTAAAGGGGGGGGGGAAGGAGAGCGCCCCTGTCCTGCTTGGTTGCCTCAACCAATCAATGGTGGGGGGGGTGATGAATTCCCCCCCAACTTCTGGTCACTACCCTTGCGGCCGGCGCCGCCACCTCCTTGGGCAAGGGGGTGGTCAGGTCCCCCCTTCCCTGACCGACCGCACTGTACCCGTTGGTTTCTGGCTGGTTCAACCCAGCCAGCTTGCCCCCATCCCCCTCACAACGGCAAGCAAGGGGAGGGGGAGCGAGCCGGGGCCGCAAGCCCTGGCTCCGTGGCGCTGGTTGCCTAGCACTACCAGCCGGGCCCGCGCGGGATCCCTCAGCCATGCAACAGCCCTGCACGGGCCTTTGGGCCCCGCATGGGCCGTACCAAGAAACACAGGCGGCCCCGAATGGGCCGCGACGCGGGCCGCCACACGGGCGGCGGCCCCTAGCGGGCCGCGACAGGGGCGGCGGCCCCAATGGGCGGCCCCAAGCCTGAATTGTGAGAATTACATACTTTGGCGGGCCAGCCCGTCTGGCCTAGTATGTCCATAATAAAGCTTGGGCCCTTTTATGCCCAAATAAGCCCATCTGGCTTGGGTGGCCCATCCACCCTGGCGGGCCCATGAGGGCCTGTGTCCCAAAAGACCATAAAAACGTGTTTTGGCGCCCAAATGCCCAAAACCAATAACACCCACATAGGCCCATGTGGCCCACGTGATTTCCAATGGGCCGTGGAGGCCCATTTTTGCATCGCATTTGGATTACACACTCTTATGCACATTACCTGAGTGCATCCGCATTTTAACAATATTGGTAATTGTGGGTGGTGGGGGAACGGAGGAGGGCCCGCAAGGGGGGAAGATACAGGGTTGACCCTGTATCTCCTGCCCCACTGGAATTGGGGCTGGCAAGATACAGTGTACATGGATATGTACACATACACATACACCTTGCCAAACCACACTGTATGTGACATCTGCAACATACAGGGTGAATAACTTTTTTGGTTCAGGGGCACAAGATACATCCCGGTTGCCAAATGGAGCCTAATGTATGTATGTACATACATGATATGTAAGTACATATGTAAAGTGGGTTGACAAAGTTAATGGGACTGTTAACACCAAATCAGCTGCTGTACTTCCAAGTACTTGTTTCAAGCTGAATTCAACCCCCAAAAAAAGCATGGAATCATTTAAATAGCTATGTTTGCATAGCTTTGCATATGTTTTTTAATTACAAGAATATCACAAGGTTTGTGAGAATTAAATTCAAAATTCATAAAAAAAAATCAAAGAAGTAAAAATACTCAGGAAAACAGGGTTCAGGAATAAAAAAATTGAAAAATTTTGGACCATAAAAATTCCTTCTCATTGAATATGTCTCAAAGCAGGATGACAGGGAACACATTAGATGAAAAGAAAGGTTAGATTTGTTGATTCTAAACGTTGTTAATCCAAAGTGTGATTGAGGTTGAATTCTGGAAATTCAGGTCCAGTCTTGATTGGCTAGCTGAGATGGAAATGTTTCAATTATTGAAAACCACTCAGATAAGCTCCTTGACTCATAAATTTTTTTATCATTCATGTATTTTGAGCTCTGGGGGATTTTCAGCGTCCTTGCATGGTTTGGGGGCAGATTGTTTATTTGTTGGTTTGAGAGGAAGATCTTCAAATTGTTCTACAATCCATTTGAACAAGCCCAATTTTCCAAGGTTTTGGTCAGTTGAAGCCCTGGATACATAGGATGGAAAAATTGTCAGAAAAACATGAATTTCAATTAATAAAGCAGGAAAAATGAAGAGTAAATACAGCATATCAAATTTTAAAAAAGTTACTCACCAACTCTTTTTTGGTGATCAATCATGAAAAATTGGATTGAAATGGAAAAACCAAGACAATGATGTTTTTGAACATGGTCAAAAATTGAGGTATCCCAAAGGTGTAATGGTCAAGATGAACCATGCTGATTCCTGGGCTTCATCCAGATTGTTTTAAGTATCCAGGTGTAGTCACTTTGACAAAAAGTACCAGGACTTTTGTCTAGCCACTGTAAATACATGCAGTGGGTGGACAGAGATTGTGGGACTGATTTTTAAAGTACCCACACCCACCCACTCCAAAATAACCCAATCTCCTTGCGCAACTCCATTCAATAACAAGGTACAACAAACTCATCTGTGTTAATTGGAAGAGACACAAAATTGATGAGTTTTGATTTCATGAGCCCTCACGGCTAAAAGTAGTATGTACAACTGTAATGTTTATTTGATATCTTATGCAAAGTGAGTATTGATATAATCACAGCTTTTAATACATGCATATGCTATAGTTTGTCTAGTACAACAACCCCCCACAAACTTAGCATTGAGTATCCGGAAGACATTTCATTCAATATCCTGTGTTTGTTTGTGCCAAGTAGCTTTGTCCTGATGTTAGAAAGTTGGCTGTTGGTTGCTTTCCAGGTGAGCTTGAGCTTGAGGCTTTGGATGAGGCCGTTTCCAAAGAAAAAACTATGAGAAATATGCTTCATATGGGAACAGGACCCTTTCGTGGTGCCTACTAGTACTGCTGCACAGTTATCACAGAAAATATGAGAGGAAACAGTAGGATCAAAATCACAAGAGAAATCACCTAATGAAACAAAGAGCTGCATTTATATTTCCAGTACCACAAAATCTCTGTTGCATTTTGAGGTAGCAACCATTTTTTGATGTTTTAAGCCCCACAAAATGGGGCAATTATTGAGGAGGAAAAGGAAGCCAGAAATGGATCTGTGAAACTTGTCCCCCCAGTTGGCATAAACCCAAAAAATCAGGCCACTGGTGTTGGGCTTGAAGGATAGGTGATGGTTCCTGGAAGTTTGGACATAGCAGATGAGGAGGTGTAATTCAATCCAATATTTCTTGAATGGGTCCCTGCTATTATTTGAGAGGTAGTTCACTGCAAAGGATATATCCAGGGAGATGCCCAGCACAACCTATTTGAAGGAGCCAATAGGGTGTATCAAAGTTACCAAATCTGCCATTAGAAACCTGCCTTCCTTCATGAAATAAGCCATTTTTCATGGCGGGTTTCCAAAATACACTTACCCCCAACTGGTGTATTTCAAAATGGCTGATTTCATGGAAATGGCAGATTTCAAACATCAAATTTGCCATTTATGCATCCTGATCAATCCAAAAATTGATGGAATGCAAAACAACCATCCACACCTAAACATCATCCATATCAAAAACAAAACTTATACCAGAACCCCATACATCTCACTCAACCAAACAACAAGCCAACATGTTAGTCTTTTCTATCCAAAATCTTTATTCTTCTTGACACAAAATCATGGCAGATTAACCCATTGGGCCTCCTACTTTTGATTCTAGAGTAATTGACACTCCACATTGTTTGCTTCAATTAGTCCTTGAGATGAACCTTGATCTCAAGTCAGCTACTTTGGTTGTCTTTGATGAAGCAGATAGACTATTCAAGATGGGCTTTGCAACTCAAATTGAAGAAACGCTTCATTGGATTCTTGCTAATCATCAAAATTTACTGTTTTCTGGCACTCCGCCCAAAAATCTAGTCAAATATTCCAAGGCTGGTTTACAAAATCCAAAGTTAATCAGACTGGATAGCAAATTCAAGATCAGTCCTGACCTTCAGATGGCTTTCCTGAGTTTCAAACAAATTGAAAAGAAATCCACTCTGTTTATTTTACTCCCTGATGTTGTTGGCATACCCAAGGCTGATCCCACCAAGATATTTAAGAAAGATTCCCAGATCCGGGTTTGTCCAAATTCATCCCCATGTTTGGGCCCCAGCTCCTCAACCGTTTGAATCAAGCCATCATAACCAATCTTGCAGCACATGGAATTGATATTCCTTGACCAATTGACCTCCTCCCCCAGATTGACCAGCCAACATTAGCAACTTTGACCAATTGATTGCCTCCCCATCTGCAAGAAAACAACCGGCCAACCTTAAAAACTTTGAAAAATCAACTGGCCACCCCCCATCTTTGACCTTTGACCAATTGATTGGCCCCCCCATCTGCAACCAAGCCACCAGCTTCCCCCCCATCTTCAACTGATCAATTGCCCCTCCCATCTGCAGCCAATTAACCAGCCAACCTTCACAACTTCAACAAATCAACTGCCTGCCCCCACATCCTCAACCATTGACCCATTAATTTCCCCCCCCCATCTGCAATGAATTGACCGGTGTGGTGTTGTTATATAGCCTTGGGTTGGCGCGCTCAGCATTTGGTAGGTCAGGATCAGCATTTGGGATGTGCATGGTCTCAGCAGTGGCTGCTGCAGGCTCAGAAGCAGCTGCAGCGGGCTCAGAAGTAGGCACCGCGGGGCTCAGCATCCCGGGTGTGGGTTGGGCTTAATTGGATGTGGAGAGCTGCGGCCCACTTGGAAATTGCGGACCCAAGAATGGAGCTGGACCAACCGGTTTTGCGGGCGGCTAGTTTGGGAAGTCAGAGTGGGGCAATTGGGTTGATAGGAGAAGGATGGGCGCGCGCAAGCACAGGCCAACCGGCGGAGCAGGAAATCACGCTGCGCCCCAGGCAGATGCAGAAAATGCGGGGGATCTGAGTAGGGCGCAGCGGAGGGCCATGTCATGAGAAGGAAAAACTGTGTGTGTGTAAGGGTAGGCGGGCTGGAGGGTGATTGCGGCATGGGAAAGGGTTAGGGTTAGGCTAGGGTTCTGGTTTTTAGGGTTTCTTTTCTATTTGTTGTAGCGCTGTCATTGCGCTTGTACTTAGGTCAGGGTTCAGAGTGTGGGCAGAAAGTCCACGCTCTCAACCCCAGCTTTTAGGGGGGAGGAGAACACTGCTTGGAGATTAAGGCTTTGGAACACCGCTTAGGATAAGGAAAGGAAAGGAAAGGAAGGAAATTCATATCTCTCTATCTCTCTCTATCTCTCTCTCTCTCTCTCTCCAAACCGGAGCATCCTTATCCTTACAGACGCTAGGACCATTGATTCTGGAACTTAGGAACAACTAGGGGAGTTACACTCTCTTACTTGACACACTGGCTGCCCCCCAATCTTTGACCAATTGACTGGCGCCCCCCATCTGTGACTAATTGACTGGCCAACATTCACAACTTTGAAAAATTGACTGGCCGCCCCCCATCTTCAACCAATCAATTGCCCCCCATCTTCAACTGATTGAACCCCCCCAATTGGCAACAATTGACCACTCCCCCCATCTTTCATTGATTGACCTCCTCCCCCCAGATTGACCGGCCAATGGCACCCCCCCCATCTTCAAGCAATTGACTGCCTCCCCCCCCAATCAGAAATGATTGACCCCCCCATCTTCAACCAATTGACCTCCTCCCCCCAGATTGACTGGCCAACCGTCCCCCCCCAGGCAACAATCAACTGGCCTTCCCCATCTGCAACCAAGTGACCATCCATCCCCCCCTCCTCAAGTGAGCAACCCAGCCTCCCCCCCACCCTTGACCAACCAATCCAATGACTGATGGATGAACCTCTCCCCTCTTCCTTGGCCAAAGAAATGGCACCATCCTCCCCACTCCCATCACCACCATCCTCCCCACTCCCACCACCACCATCCTCCCCACTACCACCACCGCCATCATCCCCAATATCATCACCACCATCCTCCACAAGGCCCATTAGTGATGTGGTGAATACTGGAAAAAAAATGGTGAGTAACATTAACCCCATTGCTTCCTTAGATGTTTCCCCTGCTTCATCTTCCCTATGGTGTCTGTCAACTTGATTATACAATTAGGATCATGGCTATTGGGGAAGTGATTCAGTCCAATCCTTGGATTTTCCCCCTGCTTCATCTTCCCTATTGTGTCTGTTGACTTGATAATACAATCAGGATCATGGCCATTGGGGGAGTGATTCAGTCCAATCCTTTTATTTCCCCCCTGATTTATCTTACCTATGCTGTCTGTTGACTTGATAATGCAATCAGCATCACAGCCATTGGTGGAGTGATTCACTCTGGTTTCTCCTGAGCTATAAGCTCTGATCTCCATTTCTTCTCTTCAATGTCCAGATTAAGCTCCCACTTCTTACTCTCAAAGTCAATTTTCTTGCTTTCAAATTTTTTTTTTCACTGTTTTCAAAATCAATGAATCAATTTGATTTTTATTTTTGGGAATATTTGGAAATCCAATTTATTTTCCTTACTTGAATCTTGCTTCTCAATTATTTCTTCAAAGCCTCCAAAGCTAGAAGTCTTTCTCCTCTTTTGATGAATTATTGCATTGATTTTCATTGAATTGGAGGACTTGCCCTTTCCTTGGCTGAGGTTGATGGAAGCTGACTTTCTTCACTCAGACTGGAAGTTTATGAAGGTGGCCCCATACGCTTAGCTTTCTGTAATTTTAAAGAAAATGATGAGGATTTTCATATGAAATCAGTTAGAATTCACTATTCAAGAAAAGAAAAATCATACTTACTTGAGGTGAGGTATGTTTGGATTGCAAATTTTGACATTCTTCCTCCAAGTTGGTGGTATTTTTGAGTTCATCCAAGCTAGGAAGTGATGGATCCAGGAAAGTGTCTGAGATGCTTGTGGACTGGATGGGGGCTGAATGAGCTTTAATTTTAGCAGCATCATTCTCCAATGCTCATGCTGGATCTGATGGTGCCAAATTGTATGTTTCCTTGTTATTGGGTTCATTAGGCCAAGTATCATTGGGAAGTGGCAAAATATCATCTGAATCTGCTTTTTGAGCATTGAACTCAGCCAGAGGGGAAATATTTGCTTTTTTACCAAATATTTCATTCATGTGGTTTTAGAAAGGGCAGATTGAATCCAATTTCAGGAGCACAGAGTTCATACCCTTGGCCTTTATTGGCATCAGTTATGCCAAAATCAATTGAGATGGACATCAAGAGTTCTTTTGGGTACTTGGCTCAATAGTTCTTGAATTGCTCCCGCATTATCTTTGAAAAAAATTCTAGCCTACCTTGTGTTTTTTTCTTGAGCTCATTTGTCATCAGAAGATAACCATTAAACTTTGAAGATGGGGTTATACCAAATGTTGTTTCTTTTTGTGACCCAAAGAAAGCAGCATAGTTTGAAAAAACTCTGAGCCAGTTTACAAGAATTAGGTTATCTCCTTGCTTGAGTTGGCCAGAAAATTTGAAAGCTGAATGAGGAGTATTTTTTGTTTTTGAATTTCTTTGGGATGTTTGTTTGGGTAGGTGGTCATTTGTTTTGGATTTCTGAGGGGCCATTTTGATAGTTTGAGGTCCCAGAGGATAGTTTAATGAGAATTGGTTATTATAAGATTCCCAAGGAGGTTGAAGTTGGATGGGAGTGGGAAGCAAGGATGAGATGTCCAAGGAGTTTGGAGTTGGATGGAAGTGGGGAGCAAGGATGAGATTTCCAAGGAGGTTGGAGTTAGTTTGAAGTGGAAAGAAAGGATGAGATTTCCAAGGATTTTGGAGTAGGATGGAATTGGGAAGCAAGGATGATGAGATTTCCAAGGATGTCAGAGTTGGATTAAATTGGAAAGAAAGGTTGAGCTGTGAGGATGATGAGTTGTCTGAGGAGGTTGGAGTTGGATGGAAGCGGGAAGTGAGGATGAGATGTCCAAGGAGGTGGGAGTTGGATGGAAGGTTGGGGTTGGATCAAAAGGGGAAGCAAGAGATGGATGGTGTGGTGCAGGTTGTGGTTGATGCTGTGGGTATCTTTATTTAATTTACTTGAAAAAACCCACTTATTTAATGTTAAATTTGACAAGTCTGATCTGAAATAAGTGGTTTTTTTATTTTAAATGGCTGATTTAAGTTGACAAACACAATTGAAATATGGCAGGTTTGGTAAAATTTGATACAGCCTAGTGTATGACTGGAAGCATTTGGCTTCAATTGGTTTGAAAGCAGATAGTTTAGTCAGAGGGGTGATGGGAAGTATGGTGGTGGAGGATATGAGAGGTTTTTTCAATTCCCCATGCCATTTGGCCACAATCTGGTCAATCAGCAAGGTCTAGTTAAGTGGGAGGATTTTACCATTTCCCTGTAAGTTGATTGCCACCAAGGCCAATTTTGGTTCTCTGGCTGACCAGTGACATAAAGTCACTATATGGGGCAAATGTTTTTGCAAAGAAGTATCAAAATTTTAACCATGAAAACACAATGCTGGATTCTGTGATTCATCTCAAAATATTTAGGGTTTATTGTGCATTTAACCTTGATGGATATTAAAATTCAACTGGTTTTCACATTAGTTGAAAATCAAAGTCAGTCTGGTTTCACTTTTGTGGAAAATGAAAGTCAAACTGATTTACCACCAAGGCCAAAATGGGATCACAGGCCCACCAGTTAATAAATCAGAACAAAAACATAAAGCATAACCACCAGACGGCTCAAATAGGGATATGGTTTGACCAAACTTAAACATATTTATTCCCAGACAAACAAGAATTTCATTACCACCATAACCAGGGACAGTCCAACAAAAACCAATCAATAGATCATCCTAGGCTTGATTCAACCTGTTCAAATGAAAAGAACTCCAAGAAACCTTCATACTCTGGGACATGCACTCCTAATGGTGCACTTGTTTCCAATTATGTAAATACTAGTTCAAGGGTTCATGAACATTGTAGATCTCATCTTCATCAAATTTAAACATAATAAACAAATGAAATATATTTCAAAGAATCAAGTTATCTTCTCACAAATCCAGTTTATCTTTAATAAAATTTCAATCAATAAACTTGATAAAAGTCATCTTGCAACATAAGGCATTGATAGACTGGTTTAACAGGTGCTAAAATATGTAGGCAATTAGATGTGTGCAAAATATGAGTGTATTTCAAATGGGATGCAACTATGGGTCTCTAAGGCCCATTTGACAATCAGACAGACCATACAGTCCTGTGTGGATGTCACTGATTGGGAAAACTGGCCTCAGAACATGTGAAATAAGTCATTTGGGACACAGGCCCTCCCAGGCCTGCTGGAGTGGATGGTTCATCCCAACAAAAAAGGCTTCAGGGGCCATAATTTAGCCCAATATGTGTTATGGACTGACTTGGACAGCCCTTCTGGCCCGCAAAAGTAGTCATTTCACCATTCCAAGCTTGAACGGCCCAATGGGACCTTTGCACCCCTTGAGGTTGTTTTGGTCCCACTGATCCTTGTCCTTGACCTATTCTGGGGCTCAAAGGCTGGCGCAGGACCGTTGTTGGGGGCAGAGTGACTCATTTAGAGTCCCTCCACCACAGAAGGGCATTGTGGCGGGAGGGGGGGGCACAAAGATTGCTCGCCCCATTGCCACAAGGGAGGGGAGCGGTTGCATCAAAGCAACCAGCAGGGGGGGGGGGGTGCAAAAGATTGCTCCCCCCAGTGCCATGAGGGAGGCAAAAAGCTGAGGGGGCCAAAAAAAGATTGCTCCCCCCATCCCCTCACCTCCATTGCAGTGAGGGAGGGGACCAATGAATTGGGCCAGTTTTATTGAAGCAACTGGCGGGGGCGCAAAGACTGCTCCCCCCATCCCCCCACCTCCATTTCCGCAAGGGAGGGGACAAATAGAGGGGGCTGGTTGCATCAAAGCAACCAGCGGAGGGAGTGAAAATTGCTCCCCCCATTCCCTCAGCTTCATTGCTGCAAGGGAGGGCACAAACAGAGGGGGCTGATTGCACAAAATCAACTGGAAAGGCGGGGGGGCAACAATTGCTCCCTCCTTTGCTGCAAGGAAGGTGAAAAATGGAGCAGGCCAGTTGTATTGAAGCAACAGGCGGTGGGGGGGACCTGACCACCCTCCCGCGCACAGGGGCCCTCCCCCCCCCTGTTAATGAGGGGGAGGAAGGAGGGGAAAGGTTCTTTGCACCAAAATTCTTGTGTTTTGATGTATGCCTCCAAACACTAGAATTTTGGTGCCAGGGGGGTTTTATTTTTGAAGTGGGTTACAAAAAAAAAAACCCTTGCACCAAAATTCTTTTGTTTGAGTGAATGCCTCCCAACACAAGCATTTTGGTGCAACAGGTTTTTTTTTGGATTAATCCCACTGGAAAAAAATTAAAAACAAAACAATAAAATAAATAAATAAATAAAAAATAAAAAAATGAAAATAAAATCAAAATCAAAATAAATAAAAAATAAAATATAAATAAAATAAAATAAATAAAATAAATTAAAAAGAAAATAAAAGAAAAATATAAAGGAAATTAAAATTAAAAAATTAAAAAAACCGTTGCACCAAAATCTTTCAGGATTACATTGGCCAAGGTTTCTAATGTAGGATTTGTGTGGCTGCTGACGAGCCAAATCTTTTTCACTGGCTGCAGGTAGTGAAATAGAGGTTGAATGCCTAGAAATGATGCTGTTACAATGAATGAAGCCTACCACACCTCCAAAGCCCCTCAAGCCATCAACACCCAGCTCCTCAGCTTCTAATTCAGGTTAAGTGTCAATCTGTTTGTTGGAAGCCCCAAAACCCAAATTTGGAACATGGGTGAGAGGCAGAAAATACCCAGGTGAAATGGAAACAACATTCCTTTGAAATTTGAAAAACAGAAATGTGAATGTATTGGTGAAATATTACAGTTAGCTTAATAGATCTTTGGGTTCATCAGACTTGAGCTGTGTGATTGTTTTTTTGAAATTTGCAAAAAATATTTAGATTCCTCAGAATTCACTTGTAAGTATTTTTTAGAATTTTTTATCACTGGTTTTATGGTTGGGGTATTCCAGTACACAATGTTTTGATTTTGTATGTTTTATACATCATTACTTCCAAGGTGAATGACAAGTGAGTATCAGCTTCAATAATTTGGAAGCTGAAGCAAATTCAAGTTTCTGAATTTAGGAGTTACCAGTGACATCCATTTTCCACCATGGTGAATAACATGTCAATTCATTTTTTTTTTCAATTCTAACTTTGGTGAAGTCAAGATTCTTCATTGGTGAATAGAAGTTTCCTGTAAAGGGAGTACATGGGTCAGGGAAAGGGAGTGGCTTGTGACAGGGAGTCACTGGCCGGCCAGAGACCTCAATTTGGCCCTGGTGTGCCACAATGCAGTCACACCCTTCTTTCCATTTAATCTTTACAAAAAGTTCAAGGGACGCACAGAGATGTTTCAGAGTCAATTTTTCATTTCCCAAAACAAGGCCGTTTTATATGTGAAGTCAGATGCAAGCCTGGCATGTGTGGTATAGTTATTTTATAAACAGCATGGCTTCAACTTTGAGATTGGGGCAGGTGTGCACTGGCCATTTGACTTGAACAGCTTTGTGGATATGGGAATGTAGGTATGCAGGGGATATGTTGAAGCTGTTGATAGCCCATTTGTTGGTGGCAGCCATTCAAAGCATGAGGCAAAGCAAGGATAGTGAGGCTGTTGGGGTAAAGTTTTTGTAGCATTCCACCCCAAGTTTTTGACAGAATCCTTTGGAAAAGTAACATGCTTTTGGGATGTCAATTGATCCGTCAGGGAAAAAATTCAGGGAAAATACCTATTTGGACCTAATTAAATTCATACCTGGGATATGTTCAAATGGTACCCACACACCCATGTCAAATAATTTGTCAATTTCCTTGCATAGTGGTGGTTTCCATGTCAGCTGGAAAGTAGGGGAAGGTGCATGGTTGATTGAGCATGGGAGTTTAGCATCTTTGATTGTTGGGACAAGGATTATTTGGGAGTCCTGCAAGTCAAAGATACTGTTGGAGGTAATTTGCCAAGGCAATGTTTTATAGAGCATAGGGATGGGTGTATTATGTTGGATTCAATAGATGTGGGGACAAAGACCACCAGGGTCATGTTGGGGAATTTCCCTGCATTGGTGTAAAAGAGGGTGTTGGTGGTATCATTCCAAAACAATTAAACTTAGGAGTTGTCTTGATAACTAAGGAAAATTGTTTTCCCAGTGAAATTGTGAAGCTCCTTGCATTTTTCATTAGGGATATTCACAAAAGCAATGGTGCCGAATACATGGAGTGGAATGGGAGAGTTATGATTTTTGTAAAGGATTTCAATGGGGGTCATATGGTTTGAGCATGAGTTAGGGAATGTATTGTGGAGGAAACATGTGTGAAGGTGAGGAAACAAGAGGATTTGAAATCCTTCAGTTGTCCCCAATATTTGTAAGTTATTGGTCCCTTCCATCTATAAGGAGCTGAGAATGCTGTTCAACCATAAACCAGAGAGAGAGAGAGGGTGAGAAAATGATACAAGAGATTAGGATATTTCCTTCCTTCCTTTGAAGTGTTGTGGGGATAGGTTCCCTTTTCCCCATAAATTGGATCTACAACTTGGAGTTAAGAGTGAGATATTATTACCTCCCTCTCAAACCTAACCTTGGTACAAAAAAAACCAACAAAAAAACCTGAGCTGCCTCCCCCTTCAGCCCTTTGGAACCTGGCTGCAATTAGGTCCACCAAGTTATGTTCTTCTGATTGTGCTGCCTTACCAGAACCCTACTTGGAGCCACCCAGCTGTTATAATTATGGACAGCAATTATCTTAGGAAAATGAGCAGTATTTAAAGCAAAAGAAATTCTGGACACCTTGTGTCAATAATTTCTGATGGGCTCTCACAATGGGTCAATATGTTGGATGATATTGGTGATGAATTCAATTGTATGATGAATGAATGGATGGAAAACAGCAGGGAGAAGAGCTCCTTAAGTACAAAAGATTGGCCTCTTGTGAGCCCATGATACAACAAGCCAAAAGGCAAATTTTCCGCCCCAAAAGATCTCTACAGGCTCTACAGGCATTGTTACTTGGTTTGGGCTACATCAGCGCACATGGCATCGGTCCCTGAACCTTTACAACCAGCCCATTCCAGTCCATTATGGTGTTTCCACCCTTATGGGGCTGAACCAGCCCCTGTGCTGTTCAATCCCTGGGCCAGTTGTCTGTTACAACCGGTCCTATTGCCTCACAAAATGGCAGGGTGCCTCATGCAACCAGCCCCTGGCCATAAAAATGGCCAGGTGAGACCCAGGACACACCTGGGTCCGGTCTCAGACTCACATGGGGGGGGTTTGACCAGCGGACAGGCTGTCCCCCCCTTCTTCTCTCAAATCCCTGGAGGGGGCGGTCAATTCCTCCTACCAGGGGCCCTGGGGGTCAATACCCCCAGGGCATTTCAATGGAAGTGGGCTAGGGGAAGGTCATATCCCCTCAGCCCTGTCGCTCCTCCCCCTTGGTAAAGGGGGGGGGGGGGGAGAGTGCCCCTGGTCACTGCTTTGCTTTGATGGTGGAGGGGTGATCATATCCCCCCCACTGCCGGTTGCTCTCCTTGCGGCCGTCCTCGTCATCCTTTTGGCAAGGGGGTGATGAAATCCCCCCTGCCCTGACCAACCGCCTTGTTGCGTTTGGTTGCTGGCTGGTTCAACCCAGCCAGCCACCCCCTCCCCCTCGCAATGGAAAGCAAGGGTAGGGGGAGGGAGCGGGGGCCGCTGGCCCTTGCTCCCGCAGTAGTGGCTGCCGTTTACAACCGGCCAGGCCCGCGTGGCTTCACACTGCACGGGATCCCTCGGCCGCAGCAACAGCCCTGCGCGGGCCGTCGGGCCCCAAGCGGGCCAAACCAAGGGATACAAGCGGCCCCAATGGGCTGCCTCAAGCCCAAAACCTGAGACAAACACACTTTGACGGGCCAGCCTGTCTGGCCAAGTATGTCCAAAATAAAACTGGGGCCAAATTATGCCCATACAAGCCCATCTGGCTGTATTTTCCCATATCCCCCACCGGGCCCGTTAGGGCCCGTGTACCAATGAGCCTGTTTCACACGTTTTGAGGCCAGTTTCCCCAAATCAGTGACATCCACACAGGCTGGTATGGTCCGTTTGAGTGTCCTATGGGCTGGAGAGGCCCATAAGTGCATCCCATTTAGATTACACTTATACGTAGCACACGCATAAGTGCATATGTATTTTAACACCAGCACCATCTGCATCCGCCCAAAGCAGCCACCTTTTTGTTTCCTCCCCCCAATAGCCCCACTCCTGCTTCCCTGAACTAGCAATACCCACAAAATCAACCAGATATCCTTTTTTTCTTGATCTGTTTCCTTGAAGATGATTGAAAATCTACAGTGCGCACCAGATGCTGATATTGGCTGTGTACAGGTGCTGAGTCCACAGCAGCCACTTCTGAGCTCATCTGCATCCAATTCTGAGCATGCAAACTGCAATGCAGTTCCCAATCCCAAGGCTATAAAATTCCACCATAATGGTAAGCAAGGGACCAGAGCTCATTGGGGAGGCGGGCATATGTGAGGATGGCGCAGTCAATGTTGCCTAGGGTTTGGTTTACTCATTTGGCCTAGCCTTTTTGATTGGGGGTTTAGGGGCTAAAGATAATTTTGGTGCCAAATTGTTTCAGTTGGTTTTTCAGATACCAAAAATGGTATTCTTTTGCATGATTGCATCAAATGTGTATTTGGGCGTGGTGGAGGCGGCTCTTCAGGTAGGAAATGGTTTTAGCCAAAATTATGGTAACTTTGGTGCGGTTTTCCATTGCGTACACAAAGAGAAAGGTAGAAGTGGGGTCTTGGATGGTCAGAAGATAATGGTTCCCAGACATGTTGGAAGGGAGGGGTCTACAGAAATCAGATACATTTAATTCAAGGGGTTGGCTTTTTGGGATTGAATCTGAGATAGATTTTCAAGGGCATTTTCATTTTGATATTTTCTAGGGTTTTCATGTAAATGGCTTCCAGGATTTGGGATTGAAGGTGGGGATGTTTGTGCAGAGGTATGCTTTGAATTTATTTCTGGAGATGTGGCCTAGGACACAGAAATAGAAATATGAAATAGATACAAACAGAAGAGGGGAAAGGGAAAGGGGAAAGGAACAGGAAGAAACAGGAGGGAGAGGTGATGGAGTGGGGATAATGTGGGAAATAAACCAGGTAAGGTTGAAGTAATGGGTGAATATCTGAAAAAATTCATAAACAAGTACAATAGAGGAGTCATTGAAATGGGGTTGGAAACCAGATGAGACCAGCGTACCCTGAATTGTGGGACAGTATAAGATATGAGTCAGAACTGGAGTCCCAGGGGCCCCAGAGCTGTCCATTTTTTGTGGTATTGTTCCACTTCCAATGGTGTTCATGAAACTTTTAGGGTTGGATAGAATGAGTGGAATGGGCAAAGGGAAAGGAGTGTAGTAAATAAAGGAAACCTGGGCACCCCTTACCAAGGAGGTTTCCCCAGATTCAACTAGGGTCCGGCAACAGATTTCACAGTGTAATTCTTGGGGTGCCCCTGGGTGTCCGTACTTGTCAAGGTGGGGTGATTGACTGTGGATCAAATTTTTCTGATGGTGGGGAGGGCCATGTTGGGCTGAAAAACCAGGGGCCGGGGGTTTTGCATCTGCTAAAAGGGTGAGGCACCATCTGCTCCAGTGTTTGGGTGAGTTGCAGTGGGTGCAGTGACCCCCTTGGCAGAGCCTTATTTTTCCCAGGAGCAAGACATTACCAACCTTTATATCTGACTGAGCAGGATGGATATCCAAGGGAAGGCATATTGTTACGTGTGGTGGAATGGTGGCTGTTGGTGTTTTTCTGAGTTGGATACCTCTTAGGGCAGAGGTCATTAACTGCACCCATTGGCCAGGTTGAATTGGTGGAGATACCTCTCACCATGATAAAAATGCTGAACCTGCCATCAGTTCTAGCACCTGGGTTTGTGATTAAAAACTTTTTTAACTTTGTTGAGGTTTTGGAGTCAAAACTCAAATTTATTTTTGGAAAAACTCAGAAGATTCATGCAGAATATTCATGAAATGCATAGATTGAATTGAAATTCATTAAATAAAAGGAAGGATTGAGAATTCTTCATTTACCAGTAGCACCATACTGTGATTGAGCAACATTTCAGTGGTTATGATTGGAATTGTAAATCATGGGCCATTTTTTTCAATGGTAAAAATTTAAAAGATGAGAAGAATAAAATTTTGAGATAATGATCATTTCAAATAAATGGTGAAAACACAGATTTACAATTTGATGTTAGGATTGATGCTTCAGTTTTCTGAGATTAAATCTAATTCTATTTTTGAATTCTGTACTTTATACATGTGTTTTAAATAGATATGTGACACAATATGTCAGCTTACTGATACCAGGAACTTTTCCGTCCTTTAGCTACAGCAAGTGATATTGGTGTTGGAATAATAATAATTCCAAGAAAATTAAGTAAAATGCTCAAATGATTGATTTAGAAGCAAGTGCAAAGTTTGAGTGGTTTGGTTGGATTAAATTGAATCAAATATATTTTTCAAGAGGGGCCACAGTTTATGCAAACAGGGGATATTTATTGGATAACAACGTCTCTTCAAGGGGCTCTTTTGAACCGTGTAAAGACCTTGGGACAGTGAGGTCCTAAGTGATTACTCAAAAGGGGTTTACTCAAGGGGATTGTGTGGAATGGCTGACGCACAGCACTTATGCCCGGAGGAAAGGAGGAGATAACTTACTAATTTAAGCAGAAACTCCAAGAAACTTTCAGAAATTCACGGTTGGAAGGATCTCAGGACAATTGTTGGGGATATTGCTGATATTCTTCAATGAAATTAACAATGGGTTTAGAATTAATAGTTATACTATCAGACTGAGGCCATAAATCACTTTTTTATCTTGAATAAACACTTGATCACGGATGGCAAGTGGTCTGAATTGATTACTCAAAAATTACTGGGGTTTAAACCATCTAAAAGGGGCTGTTTATATACCTTTCTAAGTTAATAAGATCTTCTCAGAGCACGCAGAGAGGATTGTGCTTGGGTGCTGAGGCTGGCAGGCTAGCTAGGGCTAGGGTTGCACGTAGTCTTGGTGCTGTAATCTGGCTAGCCTTGCCTGTGTCATATTTCCGTGTGAAATAATTTTCAGAAGGTATTTGAATATTAATTTGTTATTTTTATGGTTCAGACATATGTCCTCATTTTGTATTACTTGCTTTAGAGTGGCATGGGTAGAAGTGAGTAATTGTAGATTATAAGTCATCTTCTGAACATTTTGGTAATTTTTAATAATTTTTTGGTAGGCTTCTTGATGTGTTTTGTGGTTCATAAAGATTTGGCAATCCCATTTACGTGACAACCTTCATTGTTGTTTCTCAAAATTTATTTGCTTTAATGTTTTGATTTTCATATTTTTATTCAATTTTCTTAGGTTTCAAACATTTCTATATCCATCATTCAACTTGTTAAATATGCATGATGTATGCATGCAAGTTTTAGCAGGTTCCTGCAGTACCTGTCTATTCGAATTAGTATGACTGATGTTGATGCGCGCAGGTTTGAAAGCTGCGTGCGGGAATCCATCATCAGTTATTTTGCATGCCGGTTTCTTGACATTTGCCTACATACTGGGTGTCAGGCGTGTGTACTCTTGCTATATGAATGCAGGGCTGCGCCCGGGAATTGTGACATAACACAAATACGCCTGTAACTCCTAAAATATACACAACACCTCAATTCTGACCAAATTTTAGGTGTGAAACCTACATGTGCCATGTTGTGTGAAATATAAGGATGACCAAAAAGTGCCATAGTGGTGCCGTGGTTTATTGGTCTTTTCTACTAAAATTATTTCAAAATGTAAGGAGTTGGAATTCAAGGGTAGGGTCAGCAAGTGACCCTACCTAATTTTGGGTGGGGATTCCATTTCTGCAATAATATATATGGATTTATCACTCTTATTCATTTGATTATTTATTTTCTGTTTCTAATCTTCTTTGACAGGTTGCTCTTGTCAACTAACAAGCTGACAAAATACCAATTCCTCTGATTTCATCCTTCACCAATATCCATTACAATAAAAAATTAGTCCATGTGTCTTTTTATATTTCCTCCTGTTTTGTAAGGAAATACCAGTCAGAAAAAGAAATAATTCCAGTTTTTCAGAAATTAGTATTTTTTACATCAACTTACCAAAGAGTTAGTTGCCACAAAAAAATAAGAATCCTTGGAAGTTTGAGATTTATTTTCTTCATAAGCCATGCTTGCCACAAAACCTAATATGTTATCTTGATGTATCAAATATATTGATACACCTTCTTGAAAAACCATTTGAGAAATGAGATAATTGAGGCCAAGGTAGGTATTGCTTGAAGTATCAATTTGTTCCAGAGGGGAAAAGGTCTCAACAATGAGGAAATATTGTGCACAGTTTTTTTCATGAAAGATGCAAATATGTTTCCCATCTCACCAGGGCCTTTATTTTATGTTTATGAAGAGGAAATCTGAGAATTAGGGCGAATCAGAGTTAAGCAAACCCGCCATTTTTTAATGGTGGGTTTCAAACAAAATCTGCCATTTCAAACCCGCCATTAAATATCAAAAAAACCCACTGATTTCACATCAGATGTGTCAGAGTTACCCAGAAATAAGTGGTTTTTTCAAATAAATTATTTAAAGGCTTCCACCACCTGTCCACATCATCCACCCCTGGCTTCCTACCTCCTTTTAACTCTGACCTCATTGGAAAAAAAATTGATTCATTGCTCTTCATCTCTTCATCACTATCCTCATCACTTCATCACTCTAATAACTTTATTGCTTTCATCAAATCCAGCTAACTCTCATTGGATCACTATCCTGATGAGTTCATCACTCTCATCCGTTTATTGCTTTCATCACATCCAGCTAACTCTTATTGCATAACTTTCCTCATCACTTCATCACTCTTATAACTTTATTACTTTCATCACATCTAACTCTCATTGCTTTATCCCTCTTGTCACTTCATCACTCTCATCTCTTCCTATTCTCTTTGCTTCATCACTCTCATTCTCTAATCAAATCATCACTCTCACCAATTAAACACTCTCATAGCCCTTCATCCCTTCATCCCTCCTACTATTTTTAAATGGCCCCTCAGCAATCCTCCCCCCGCAAGTCCACCAAACAATCCAATTGACCAAAGCAAACATCCCCCAGGAACTCAAAATTCAACAATACTCCCCCATCAGCTTCCAAAAGCTCAAGTCAGCTCAGGAGAGCCAATCACATCATCCTGGTAAAGTGGCTCAAAATATTTTCCAACTACAATGATTGCTTTGGATCCAACAATGAAACACAAGTTGGCCAACCTCCATCCTCTAAGGTCAACGGTTATCTCCTGATGGCCAATGAACTCTAGAATAAAACAAAAGGTAGGCTGGATCTGTCATCCAAATAGATGAGGGAGAAATTCAAGATTTATTGAGCCAAGTACAAAAAGACCCACTCCATGTGAATCTCCAGTGGATTTGGTATCAAGGACTCTAACAAAGCCAAGGGAATCAACTTGGTGGTTGATAAGTTGGACTCATTTTGTCCTTTTTATATTCAAATGGATGAAATCTTTGGAAAAAAGGCCAAAATCACCCTCCTAGCTGCTTTTGATGCCCAACAATCCGATTCAGTTGATACTGAGGACTTGCTGGGGATGCTCAGCCTAGCAATGGTGATCCCAAAGAAAACTATGAGTGGCCCTCATCCAATGCTGAGCAGGATATCCAAGCACAATCAGCTCCAATCATGTCAACTTCCTTGTTGATTGGGGAGTCAAAACCAACCTTGGACCCCTCCCCTCCTTCTTTCAATTTCTCTCTTCCTGGGGTGGAAGAACTGGAGAAATTTGAAAATGACAAGGATGTCATGCCTGTATCACAATTGCCATCAAAATCTGGTCAAGTAAGGAACCAAGTTCTTTTCTCTTCTTTACAGTTCATCCTGACTGACTTAGATTCAAAAGAAACAGGCTCATTCATTCCTAAATTTCCAAAAACTCAAGCCAATGGGGCCTCTGAAATCCCCTTCAAATGAGAGCAATGATTTTCCCACACACATATCCTCTGCAAAGGAAAAGCAAAAGGCCTCCAATTCCATCAAAATCAACCCCAATAGCATTCAAAACAGGAGAAAAACTTCAAATTTTTGGGCTTTGAGGAGATCATGGAGAAGCGGGATTCAAGTAAGCCCATTTGATTTCCCTTGATGTCAAAATATATCTTATTCCTATTCCCCTCTGAAAAAAAGTGAAATTGCAAATTGAATCTGAAAAACTTCAATTTGAGAAGGAGCAGTGGGATTTTCAACTGGCTATTGATTTTCAAAAGTGGAAAGCCAAGGGGTTGGCTCATCAGCAAAAATGGGATGCTGAGTGGAAGTTGAAACAGGCTGAGATAGAATTTCAAAAAGAGGAAAAGGAGAAGGCTTGACAGCAAGCGCAACTGCAAATTGAGAGGGAACAACTGGCAACAGAAAATAAGGATAAGTGGTCAGTAGCCATGACATGCATTGGTAGCAGTAGAACAGTAGATGAATTAAAGCAGATTACTCAAATTCTGGGCTTGTAAATATATTTTCTTTGATGAAAAACTTAAAAATAAAGAAAAAATCATTTTGGATTAAAACAATGCTTAAGACTATTTTAAACCCACCAATAAAAAAAATATTTTTTCTTTTTATTTATATTTTTTTTCCTGGAGTAAATTTTCCCACTCCCCAAGTCCATGCAAGTGTTTCTATTTGCTTTGTTGATTTGCATTGAAATTGCCATTCTTTTATGAGTGGAAGTCTCCACACCAGGAAAAGTACAGTGCTTGTACTTATTTGCTGCCCAAACCATTTTAATTACATCTTTTTGGTTGAAATCAATTCCAAACCCCAGTTCAGAAAAAACAAAATGGCCATCTGATACTCCATATTCATCCATAGTTTCAATAAGTTGTCCATTAGATTTCTTGGTTGGAACTTCAAGTAAAAAGGAATACTCAGAGATTTCACCTTTGTCAATGTGAGTTGAGTTGTAAAAAGAGTCAGATGTGAAGGTAAATACGGAGAGCAGTCAAAGGGAGTAGGCCCAGAGCCAATTTTAAGTGATGAGAAGGAGGGGATGCGATTGTCCTTCATTATTTTGCAGTTTGATTCAAAGGGAAGTCTGGCCAAATTTCAAAACGTTTGCCCTAAAATTTGAGAGAATTTTTATGCTTTAAGATTGAGAAAAGCATACGCTTGAGGGGAATATTGAATAGATTATTTCTTCACATAGCATTTAAATAACACAAAGGGGTCCATCTATTTTTGCAAACAAATTGCCCACATTTTTCCACCTCAAGATCTTGAGGGACCAATGGTGTTGACAAATCTTTTTGACTGGTGAAGGAAAGTTGTCACAAAGTTGATGTCCTTTTTGTCTTGATCAGAAAGTTTATCCAATGGGACCAATTCAATTATTTCTACAAGACTGTTGTGATCAGACTTATTGAGAACAATTAATTTTCCACTGTAGAAGAAATGGAATTGCTTGATTGTCTGCTTGGAAATTTCAAACTCAGCCGGTGAGGGTTTTTGATTTTTCTTTTTGTTTTCAGTGGTAATTGCAGGATACAGATTAAAAGGCCATACTTTCCGTTCAGACCATACAACCTTTTCATTAATGCCCCCCTGCAAGTTCCAAAGAGATTTTGGAGGCCCTCATTTGATCCCTCTTCTCCTTCAAAGCCCTCTGCTTGCCACCTCTCTTTATGTTTGTCACCTCATCCCCTTCCATCTTCTTCCCTCCCAGGCAAATTCTCTGCTTGGGGTGAGGATCCAGAAGGTATTCAATTTGGAGTATAACATTGTGAGTGCGGTGGGAAAAGGGATGGCATTGAAGGGAAAGGGGTCAAAGAAGGGTTACAAAAAAAAATTCAGTGATGTTATCACCAAAAAACAACACAAAACCAATAAAAAAAATACTGGGCGTGGGTATGGACTAATTGGCCTGGGTTTATCAAAAAAAAAGTAAGTTACATCATCAAAAAAAAAAAGAAAAGAAAAATGATTGGGGGTGAACCAATTGGGTTGGGCCTTGGGTCAGGCTGAGTCAGCAAGGGGGGGAAGTTTCCCGGTGGCAAGGCCAGGGATGGAGGAGGGCTCATTGGTGGCAGGGCTGACAAGCAAGGAGGCGGGTGAGGAGAGCAAGGGGGGGCTGGGCTTCAGTTGGCGCCCAAGCAAGCAAGGGGGGGGGGGCTGGCTGGGTGTTGGTTTGTGGCCAAGCAAGGAATGGGGGGGCCAGCAGTCAACCAAGCAAGGGGGCGGCGGCTGGGTGTTGGTTGGCGGCCAAGTGAGCAAAGGGGGCACGGGAGTTGTTTGGCAGCAGAGCAAGCAAGGGCTAGGTGTTGGTTGGCAGCCAAGCAAGGGAGGGGGGGGGGGCTGCGGCCACCCAAGCAAGGGGGGGCTGGCTGGGTGTTGGTCAGCGGCCAAGCAAGCAAGGGGGGGCCGGGCTTTGGTTGGCGGCCAAGAGAGCAAGGGGGGGGGGGGCAATGGCCGACTGAGTAAGGGGGGGGAAGCTGGGTGTTGGTTGGCAGCCAAGTGAGAAAGGGGGGGGCCAGAGGCCGAGCAAGCAAGGGCTGGGTGTTGGTTGGCGGCCAAGCAAGTGAGGGGGGGGGGGGTGGCCAAGCAAGCAAGAGGGGGGCTGGATGGGTTGGCCAAGCAAGCGAGGGGGGGGGGGTGGCGGGGTGGGCAAAGCAAGCAAGGGGGGGGGGGTGGGGCCGGTGTGCCAAGTGAGATGGGAGGGGGGAGAGGGAGGGTGTTGGTAAGCAAGTGGGAGGGAGTGAGAGGGGGTGAGAGGGAGGGAAAAGCGGAATGAGGAGGAGGGAGGGGGGCGCTTACCTGGGGAATCAACCAAGGGGGTGGGGGGGCCTGAAAGGGAATGGAGGTGGATGAATCAACCTATGAGCATCAAAGGATGGGGAGGATGATGAGGAGGGGGGGAAGCTTACCTGGGGAGCCAACCAAAGGAGGAGGGGAGGTGGTGGGTGAGGTGGAGGTGATGGGTGAGGTGGAGGTGGTTGGTGAGGAGGAGGAAGGAGTGGACTGACCCTGACCAGTGGTTTGGTGGGCTGAGGTGGGTGCTTTTTCTGGTGGTTTGGTGTGGTGAGGTGGAAGGTTTGGAAGTTTTGAGTCAGTTTTATATAAGACCACCCCACCAAATGAGAGAAAAAAATACCAACTCAGCCTAGGAATCTTGAGTGAACAACCAAAACCATTTGTCTAAGTCCACCCCACCAAATGAGAAAAAAAAACAAGTAATTCAGCCAATGAATCTTGGGTGAACAACCAAAACCAAAAAATTTGGCAAAGGGATTTTTTACCTAATTCATAATTAAAAATTACTCATCAAATCAAGCAAGGGTAAGAGGAAGAATCCATTCTATCATAGAAGAAGATGAAGGAAAAGATGAGACAGGGATGAATTGAGGCATATCTTGAATATCATCTTGAAATATTTTGTCCCATTCATCTTTGATGTCAGTCAAAAGATTGTGAAGGATTACACAAGTGATAATCCAGTTGATGAGGAACTTCATGTCTTTGGGATTTTGAAGCTGGTTTTGCATTTCCCTTAAGCTGGACCATCTTCCTCTCAGGACTCATATGGCATGCTCAATCCAAACTTGTGATTGGGAAAGATGATAGTTTAAATTGGTTTTCCTTGATTGTTGGACAAAGCCTTTGGGTACGCTGGAACCACATATTTCCCACTAGCATAAGATGAATTGGCCAGAAGGTATTGATAATGGTCAAAGTAGTTCTCTGGTTGTTGAGAAATCCACATTCAATTGAACACATATGAATCATGACAAGAAACTGGAAGGCCAGAATGGAGGGATATGAACTTCTTGTTTTTATTGCAAACAAGTTGTAGTGCCACAGAGTATCTAAACAAACAGACAAAACATATTTTGTCAGTTTGTGATCAATGGTGTTATAAAAGCAATTTCAAAAGATATGAATCAATTGCCTTTTTTCCAATGAAAACAGTGGTTGCAATCTATCTTGGGTTTTTGACTCAAGGGGATGGTGGTTTCATCAACAAAACCAATGCAACCAGGAAATCCTTTGGTTTCCATTACTTGAGATATCTCTTGCGTTCTTCCCTTGTTGGCCAAGAAAGGACTGAGAAACGGAAAGATAGGCAAGCAATCATGACTCTTTTGGTGTATGAGTCAATGGTTCCATAACCAACTGAGAATACATTTTCTAATTGATGAATTGCTGCTCCATTTCAATTTGATCCCAATCTACAAAGAGCAACAGCCAGTTGGATAGCTGGAAGGCGTTGAGGATTCCAAGAATTGTTTCAGAAGATGTGGTGGTCTTCAATCATCTCCAAAAGTTTTATGAATGAATGCAATAGAGTTTGGAACAGTTGCTGGAAGCTTAGGTTGGGGAGGAGATGAAGCTTTTGACTTTCATACGTAGGGTTGTGGAGAGTTTTTCTTCTTGGAACCATCATGCTTTTGCAATAGAGCATTCAAATCCAATCAATTTGATTCCAAATCTAAGTCTGAATCAGAGTCTGTATTGGAGTCAAATACTAACAAAAGTTCAGTCAGATTTTTTGCATTTTCAACTAGCTGCCAAGAAGTTTGATGGGAAATGTTAAGAAAGATGGTGATTTGATGTGGGGTGAAGAGATGATGATGGGATTTGTGTGAAGATGGAGATGTGAAGCAATAGAGATGTGAAGCAATAGAGATGTGAAGCAATAGAGATGTGAAGTGATGGAGATGTGAAGTGAAGGAGATGAGATGTGTGTTATTTGATGGAGATGGGACCAACATGGATTTGCTGATGTGGATGGGTGTTTCAAATTTGATGGGTGTTGGATGGATGATAATGCATAAATGGCCGGTTTAATGGCGGGTTTGATGTTTGAAATTGGCCATTTTCATGAAACCCGCCATTTTGAAATACACCAGTTAGGGGGTATGTGTTTTTCAGAAACCCGCCATTAAAAATGGCGGGTTTGGTAAAAAAAATTGGCAGGTTTCTAATGGCAGGTTTGCTAACTCTGATACGCCCTATTACTTTTATTGTAGCAATGGGGTGTTATGTGATGACCATGGAAGAGCATTTATTTGCAATGCAACCACTCCAGCTGGTCCCATGGCAAGATATTTTATGTTGAGTTATTTTAAAATTAAATTTCAATTAATTTTTCAAATTTTTCTTCTTCCAAAACATTAATCTCTTTTTTAGCCCTTGAAACATCACCTGTGTTGGAAGAGTAGAACAAACTTTGCAGATCTGGGAGTTAGTTAGAATTGATCCCCAAAACATTCCAGTTGGACCCACTTTGTTCAACCAAGCCTTGAAGTTTGGCCCTTTCCAGGAATCTATTCAAGAGGGACTTATCAAGGAAACCTTAAAATTAAAAAAAAAATCAGTTCAAAGTGTGCCATCAATAATCTACTTTTGAGAAATCTGTGTTACGTACATGTATTTTTATTTTTTTTAACCAAGGTAAAGATTTGATTCAGCCTTTTGCCTGAACCAAATGAAAATAGTGAGGGAGGACCATAGAGCTTGATCATCTTAGTCATATGCTGAGAAAAATAGATTTTTGGCTTGGGTTTGATTTCAGATCCCCAATGAAGTAATAGTTCCTCCCAGTAATCCAAAATTACTTCATTCAACTGGTGAAAAAATTAGGATTGGTTCACAAGACCAAGCTGAATTTTATTTCAAGGAATCACAAGAATGAGCCACAGTTGAGATGATTCTGAAATAAAAAGAAATAGAAAAGAATATAATCAACAAGGTTGTACTGGCAGAAAACTATGAGTCTGAGAATCTGATGATGGAACAAGAGACACAAAGAATTCTTGCAGACTGAGAGACAAGAGACAATCAGTGAAAAGTCTGCAATAGTCACAAAATTTTGGTGGATAGAATTACTGATGGCCAGTGTGGAGTGCAAAAATGCCAGTTGAGGTATCACAATAGGATAGTCACAGCACCTTGATTAACTATTGGAGAGAATATATGTGAGCAAGCTGAACAAGGAGTTTACGCTTGTTGCTCAAGTAATCTTACAATGTTAAACTGGCTGCTTGACTTTGTGAGATTTATTCAAGGCGGTGTAAGACTCCAAACCGTGCTAGGCCATGGCAGTTCTGTGGAGGGGAAAGGTGCTGTTTAGGCTGCCCTCCTGAGTGTTACAAAAATATTTAAATGTAACCAAGATCAAAGTCCAGAACCTGGTAAATGGGGGTCCAAAGAGTAAAGGATAAAGATGATAGTAGGTGTTAGCTGGGGAAACAACACTATCTGAGGCAAGATGATGGGGGGAAAATTTGAATAGAAGAAGTCAAGTATTGTTCAGAGTTCAACAGGAAAATGCAGTTTTAAGTAACAAATCCAACAAGCTAATAGCTCTGGTTGTCAGAAGAAGCTTAGGAAAGATCAACTCAATCCAAAACAACCTCCAAGTTCTCAATGAACCTGCCCAACTCTCCGCAATCAAGCGCTTGAAGGGTACCAGATAACTGTGGGTGGTTGCACAAGACAAAGCTAATTGTTTGATGAAGCTCTAGAAGCAAAAAATAACTGATTCAAACAAGAATAACCCAACATTTCTCGAGGGACTTAAGAGTAGCGTGGCGGAATTCAACTTCACAAGAAATAAAGGGAGGTTTAACACTCCAGGTTTTAAGCTTAATAAAACCTCTTCAGTCAAACGTGACTGGTTCTGGAAAGATAATCAAAGGATGACCAGGTCCAGTATGGCCGGATAAAGGGATCAGGAGTGGTGTGACACACTCAAGAATTCAATTAGTTGAATTCTTCTTCAACAAGCAAGGCTATTGGTTGGTGATAAGGATCAAGGATCAGAATTTGAGTATGGAGGCTAAAAGATCAAGGGGAAATCATGGATATACCCAGAATTTGGACTCAGATAAAGGGGAATGGGACCCCACAGATGTTTTATTTTGAGATGATAATGATGATAATTTTTTGGTAAGATGCCATAAGATACCCCCCCATACCAAAAGGCAGGGGAGAGCCCCTCCTTATATGGGCAGGAGGCCCTGTTAGACTATGTACAAGTGATACTACAGATAGAGCTGAAAAAAAATATATATACATATTTTTCTTTTTCTTTTTCTTTTCTTTTTCTGTTTTTTTTTTTATATATAACGGAAATGAGAAAAAAAGACAAAAATAGAAACTGATGAGAAAACAAACAACAAAAAAATAATTGAAATAAGTAAAAAATCTGGAGTGAGCAGGAATGGAACGGTCACCATCCCATGCCAATAATGGCAGGAGACCCACGGGTTAAAAACCACACGGACAGGCTGACGGGCCCAGGCAATCGCTGGCCCGCAGATGGTTGCGCGAGAGCGGCCGGAGGAGACAGTCAAAGCGGACGCAGCAGGGGGGTGATGATGATTGGAGGAGAGCAATTGGGCGATGATGGATGATCAATCTTGTGCCGGACCAGTTTTTTGAGAAGTTGGTGACCATACCAATATTTAACAAGATGATTGAGATGAGCCCAGATGATAGGTCTTTTGGTTGTTTTCCTTGATGGTTTTAGTTGTTTGTTTGAGTTTTGATTGATTGATTGACAGGAATGAAGGTGGTGAGAAGATTTTGGCGTGAAGCTTGAATGAGAGGGTGTTATTCATAATTGACTGATCCTGGGTCTTCTAATTACTAAATTATTTGTGGGACTGATACCCTCTTTCAACCAATGAAGGATGGTGATTGTGGATGACTGCCGCGGAGAGATGAGGGTGCAATATCAGGTGAGGAGGACAAGGTTGATGGCCATCTCCGGCAAGATTGTGGGTCCATTGGTCAGATGACCAGCCAGGGTGGGAGATAGGGGTGCAAGATTGGTCGTGGGAACAACCATTGAGTCAGAAGATGGAGGTTGTTCCCATGACTGACCTTGCGCGGATGACCAGATTGGATGGCAGCAGGGTGAGAGATGATGATATGTTGAGCAAAAGGTGGGATCAGGTCTTTCAGGATGGATAAATGATAGGATTGATGGTGGTGAAGGTGCGATTGGGACTTGGGGTGACGGTCGGAGCGGGTCTTGGCCCGCGCGTTTGGCCAAAAGGAAGGGGGGGAACAAAGAGAGAAGGGATTGAACGCCATGCCTAGGTGATGAGACCAAGAAAGGCCTGTCCTAGCCCACTGGGACAGAGGAATGCTTGGCAGGATGAGTGAATTGGAGGAGTGATACTGATACAAAAAAAATTCCGATTTTTTTTTCCTTTTTTTTTCCTTTTTTTTTTTGATGAATGACACCTAAATAAAAGAATTGTAAAAAAAATTTTGAATTTTCCGCATCTGGTCCAGGGTTTCCAGATTTGGTCACCACAGCGGTTTTGCAATTAAGGATTGAGGGAAAGAAGTTGATGAGTCTTGAAGATTGTGTTGTATTGATTGTCTGGATTAGTTTGTTGATCATCTACTGTTTCAATCCATTCTTTGAGTGAGTTCATGAAATAGTCTTGATGAAGGCAGCTGTGTATGGTGCATCTGAAGTCATGATGTGCGCGCGTGATAGAGTGTGGAGCTACCAGACTTCCAGGAATTGGAGAATGTAATACAATGAATAGAAGAATGACAGGAGGAAAGAGAAAAGAATAAAAAGAAAGAAAGAAAGAAAGTGAAAAGACTTCCAGAAAAACAACAACAACAGAGACTTGAAAGAAAATATTTCAAAAATTTGCACAACTGGTAATCTGTAAATTGATGAGACATTACCAAGTTGATAATTCCAATCAGTTTTGAAGTATTGGAGGTAAGCTTTTGCTCCACCGCTATTTGCTGCTTTCCCATTCCATCTTGGAATCAAAAAAAGCACTACATCACTGGTGTAAAAAACCAAACATTAAGCAGCCTTAGGAGTACCAGCCGCAGGAAAACCTATGTTTCTGGGCAACATAGTAATCCAAGATGGAAATTTGATTGAATTGGTACCCTCTTGAAGACTTCTGAGCTCTTGAGTAGTAAGGCAAAATTCATTTTATGCTATAATTCTCTCTTCTATCAATGAACCTTCTTGATGTGGATTGCTTTGATCTCCAAAATGAAATTAGGAGCTTTCCTTAATGGAGCTTTTCT